>OY728140.1:1410613484-1411863484 GCA_963277665.1 Viscum album | reverse complement strand
TCCTTTTCAGAGGACGTACCTTGGTACCGGTTTCATTACAAGAGGAGGTTCTGAGAGAGTTTCACACTTCCCCTTTGGTGGTACATCCTGGAGTGGTGAAGATGTACCAGGATCTCAAACGAAAGCATTGGTGGTTGGGCATGAAGAAGGCTATGGAAGAGTTCATTTCTCGATGCCTCACCTGCCAGCAGGTGAAGGAGGAGCACCAGGTACCAGCAGGCTTGGTACAGCCCTTGGAGGTCCCGGAGTAGAAGTGGGACGGGATATCTATGGACTTCATGACTGGACTTCCACGCTCTTCCAGAGGTCACAACTCCATATTGGTGATTGTCGACCAACTCACCAAGTCGGATCACTTCTTACCCATCAGAGAGCAGGGCTCATTGGAGAGCTTGGGTCATATCTACGTTCAGGAGATTTTACGACTTCATGGTGTGACATCATCCATCGTCTCCGATCGAGATGCTCACTTTACTTGCCGGCTTTGGAAGGGGTTGTAGGAGGCATTTGAGACGCAGCTACGTCTGAGCACTGCCTTTCACCCCCAGACAGATGGTCAGATGGAGAGGACCATTCAGACACTCAAGGACATGCTCCACACATGTGTCCTCGACTTTGGTCGCAGCTGGTAGGACCACCTACCCTTGGTGGAGCTCGCGTACAACAAAAGCTACCACTCCACCATCGGGATGGCACCTTACGAGGCGTTGTACGGCTGACCTTGAAAATCACTGTTGTGCTGGACAGACCCTCGGGAGTTAGCACTTGTGGGATCAGAGATAGTCCAGGCCATGATGGAGAAGGTACAGGTCATCCAGGAGCGGATGAGGACAGCTCAGAGCTAAAAAAAGTCTTATGCTGACAGGAGGCGGGGGCCACTAGAGTTCGAGGATGGAGACCACGTTTTCTTGTGGGTCTCACCTCGACGTGGATTACAGAGATTTGGCCGTGGTGAAAAGTTGTCTCCACGCTTCATCAGACCATTCCAGGTCTTTAATATGATTGGAAAGGTGTATTATTGCCTGGCTCTACCACCTCAGTTGCACCAGTTGCATGACGTCTTCCACGTATCTCAGCTGAGGAGATACGTGCACGACCCGATGCATATCATTGACCATGGGGAGCTAGACATAGACAATGGGGAGACTTTTGCGGAGGTCCCAGTGGCGATCGAGGATCAACAGGAGCGGGTCCTATGTGGATGGTCAATTCCACTAGTTCACATTAGATGGAAGCACGAGAACCTCTAGGAGAGCACTTGGAAGCGGGAGGCTCAGATGCGTGCACAGTACCCACATTTGTTCCCCTAGTTTATGATGTATCTTTACGGGGACGTAAAGCCCTAAGGTGGGAGTTATGTAAAGACCATTAAAATTCAAGGGAAAGTTTTTCTTAATTTTCTTTGGGATTTTACAAGAACGCGGTTTATGACGGCACTTGATTCCGAGGCCTGGTGTACCCGGAATTTTTATCCGAAGTTTAGCCCGGGTACGTTCAGTGAACGAATGAGAGGGATATCCTAACTTTTGGACCGGTGCTCAGAATCGAATTCCGAGGGCACTGATGGAACCGCAGCACCGGAAATTACTTAGGAACACCTTTTCCAGAGTTGCGTTTTCTCAGGAGGAGATGTAAAAAAATTGTGGAAGGTAAAATAAAATTGAGCTTCAATTTTATTTTATTTTCACTAAGTCGTTATCCATTATGTGGAAGTTGGGAAACTATCCTAGATAGGTTATGAGGGTGGTGGGGCCCACACAAGCCCCACCCCCTTCATATTCCCTAACTCCTTCAACTCACCATTTAATTAGATAACATAAGTTAATTAAATGTGTGAGTTTAATTTGAGTGTTTGAAATTCAAATACATAAGGCATAGGTAATAAAATAATACTAAACACTTATTTTATTATTGTTGGAGCTTATGGTGTTGAGAGTGGATTGGGGGGAATAAACTCTAAAGTTCTTCTTCATCGTCAAAGAACGCAAAGAACGCGAGGAACACACCGATATACGACGAAGAATGCCAAATCCTCAGAGATCAACTACGCGACGCCGTATACCGTGATTCCAATGATGTTCCTTCCACGATGCCTTCTTATGCGATGATCAATTTTGCGACGTTGCATTCCGCGATGAGACTTTATTCAACAATGCTCGAGGTAGGGAATTCTGTTTTTGTTCGTGAATACTTCAATTTATGTACTTTGTGAAACTTTGCAACTTGATATCGATTAACGGGAGGTTTCTGGATTGCACAAACATGGTCGACCCACCTCCCTTGTAAGTTGTGTTGATGCGGTTCGAAGGAAAGCGGCGCGGAGCAATGACACCGTGTGGGATCATACAACAGGGGTGTGCGGAGACGTCGCGCCGTGCCGTTGAAGTTGAAAAAAGGAGTGGCGCCGTCGCGCCGCACTGGAGAACCTCGAACGAACCTTGAAGACACCGCGGCCAGAGCGGGGCCATGGTGTAGGGGCGTTGTGCCATCGTGCGGCGCCAGACGGACGAAGGCCGCGACGGAGTAGGGACCGACAGCTGGTTCTGGGCCGCCGGCGTCAGAGCAGGGGGACCGGCCCATGCCGGTCCCGTGGCTGCAGCAGCCGGCCGAACGGAGTGGGCTGGCCGGTCAGAGGAGGAGGCGGGGGTTACGACCCCCGGCTGGCCGGACAAGAGCATCCCCCACATGGGGGTCGCGGTTACAAATAGGAGGGGGGCAGCCCCCCCCCCCCCCCCCCCCCGCATCCCCTAACGCTCAGCCGTTTCGGCCGAGCCACCTGGCCAGCGCGCCTGCGCGACGGGCCGCCAGGCCGGGCCGCACCCAATCTGGGCGGACCCGGACCCGGGTCGGGTCGACCCCGTTCGGGCCAACCCCAGGGGTCTTGGGCCGGGTCGGTCCGGGCCCGAAACCCCCATACCTGGACCTCTTTCGGTCTTTTTCCCATAACTTGGGCTATGGACCTCCGATCGACGCACCGTCAGCGGAGATGCGATCCTTTGATCAAGATGGTCGTTTCGATATATTAATCTCAAGGTTTTGGAGTACTTTGGGTTCGGTCGGGTTGGTTCGTACACGAAGCCAACCGGGCCCTCGGAGTGGAAATGTTTATAACTTGAGCTCCGGACGTCCGATTGATGTGCCGTTGACTTTGTTGGATTCCTCTTGGTGAGACAGAAATTTTGGATTACTCTGCTCGAGGTTTGGATGCATATGGAGTACGGTTGGGTTGGTTTTGACTTAATAACCAACCGGGCCCCTGGGACGAAAAAGGAAATAACTCTCAGACCAGGCGTCTAATTGACGCGCTGTTTGTGACTTTGAGTTCCTCTTGACGATACGGAACTTTTGGATACATTAACTCCGGACTATGTGTCAGTTGATGTATCAGCCCCTTGGCTCATGGAGCGGACCCTCCCGAACGAGCTTGCTGTGTGTGGGAACCCTAGAGCTGGCTGCAACTACGACGACAATGAAGACTGTACAGAAATCCTCCGTGGATTCGACGGAGACGACTACAGCACTCAACGATCCTATGTGGATCAGTGCTACCGATCCTGTGTGGGTCAGCGCTCAACGGTCCTATGTGGGCCAGTGCCTATAGATCATGTGTGGGTCCGATCTTGTGTGGGTCATTGCGGGGGTTAGTTACCTATCGATCCTTTTTGGGTCATTACGGGGGTTAGTACCTATCTATCCTATGTGGGTCTGACGGCTTAGATGAATCAGAGGCTACATCTGATCATCTCTATCATCTTACGAAGAAGTATACCTGTGTGAGCTGAATCTTGACTTTCAATCATTATCTTCGATATGATTGACTTGTTTCTTGTGTGGATTGTGTTGTGCTATCATGTGTGGACGTGATCGAACTTGGGATCAGATGTTGGAGCCGAACTGAAATTGATGACTTAGGTATATGTATGGGCATATACCTAAGTAGTGTCGGATGTTACTTCATTATTGTATCTTTCCTTTGTGGATTATCCTTTTTGGATTCTGGGAGACCTTCGGGGGTCTCGGGGTCCCTTCTGAGTAGCTTATACTCACCCCTGCACGGGCTATGCTAGCACTACATTATGTTGGTTGCAGACGACGGACAGTGCTGATCGTGGTTGAGGCTTGCAGAGCAGTCAGTACCTGGAGGTGGACAACTGGGCGGGACGTACACGGAGCGAACAGCTGGACCAGAGGAGCTGTGGGGGATATCTGTACCTACCCTTCAGGTGGGAGTACCAGTGGACGACTCAAAGTTGCGACTTTACTTTCAGTTGTTGTACTCCCTTTTTTAGTTGTACTTTACTTTCAGTTTGGGTTTGTATTCTGTCCCACTTACTTTTCCGCACTTACTATTGTACCCAGTTTTTACTTAGTGCTTACTTCTGCTTGCTAGCTCTGTGTTGTTTGTTTACTTTACAAAGGAAATGCCTTCCCTTTTTACTGGGAATTACGCCTTGGTGCTAGTCGCCAGCCCCTAGCCTATGGAAGGCAGGCTTGGGGTAGTCACGACACGGGCCCCAAGGACGGGTCGTGACAGTATAATAACCCCACATGTTCTATTAGACACTCACTATTAGTTGACAGCCTTTGGCATACGGGGAGGTGTTCCTGAGGTCATATGGTGACCGATCTTAGAGCACCAGATATAGTGGCTACTAGTTCGAGGATGTTACATGGTTTAAACTGACTAAGAGACTCTCAAGCTATGCCTTTACATTTCTTCATATAGTGTTTTATAAGTCAATTAAGAATATTATCAATATTTTAAATATAAAAAAATACTTTTCAACCGTATAAGCCATATACAGTTTTTAAAAAGGTTTATTTGTTTTTATATTTTCAAACCTATTCCACTTGATTAGTTTATAAATTACTTGGACCATTTTTTATTTTTTGGATACCTAGAAAGTCTAATCCCTTATCACAAATGATTTTTTTATTATGTTCATTGGGAAAACCTCACTTAATCCCTGGAACCTAACACTATTAACTCATACAATTGGAACTTTACTTGATTATAATCATGCACCAAAATGGTTAAATTTTATGGATCATTAATCAAAAATTAATTCATAGATATCTTGTAATCCAGGAGTCCCAAATTTCCAAAAGTTTTTGAATTTTTAATTCAATACTAAAATTCACTTTCTCGAGTTTAATATTTTTTTGATAATTTTTATCATCTAGTCGAAAATTTAACTTGAAGATAATTCATATTATTATAAAGAGGGGTTTTATAAATGTTTGGGTTGGTTATGTTTTGTATATAACCACATTAAAAATATACCTCCCATTGAAAAAATTTTTATAATTATACTTCTTTCTTCCATTATCCATTTAATTGTTTTATCAAAAATTTCTACAAAAACACTCACAATATTATATTTCTAATTCATATTTATAAAGTGATTTTTATAAATATTTGTTACCAACAATTTAATGAAATGGGATCATATGAATTGTATTTAAAGTAATCCTTATTTTCATTGGTTTACAATTGTTAAGAAATGTTTTACTTTTTCACCAAACATAAATTTTGTTTGGTTTTCCCATGAGAACCGAGTCTTAAAGTCAATTTAGGAAACAATTTTAAATCTATAAGTAGGGAATACATCATAAATGGGTTGCAGATTATACCTGACTAGTAAGGTACATACCAGGTCTAAAACTATTTTGTGACTCTATATAATGCTTAGTTTGGATCCTAGAATGTACACTATGGGGTTAACATATGTAATACCTTGGATTTCTATATTTATTTTCATTACTGTGTTTGAATTAACACACAATTATGTTATATTTTTTAATGGTTTTGCCATTTTATTCATGTTTATAATTCAAGTTGATTACTTTCATGATTATATGATTTTATGATTGGGTATGTTGAATATGGATATGATTATAAGAATAATGGGGCTTCTTGTATCAATCATGTTATTTATTATTATTACAAATAATTTTAGTGAATTTTATTTATATTATTTATTAACCATTCATATAAATTATTATATAGAACATGTGACAATTTCATAGTGATTAGGTATATTATATCAATATTGTATATTTTTCTATAGACTTTTTGAGAAGGTACTCTATATTAGTGAATAGGTTGAAATAGTGGGAAGGATTGTGAATCTATAACAATAGAAGCCATGTTATTCATTGGATCAAGTTATGATTTCAATGCATTGATATGTTTTTGAATGGGATTGAATATTTCCGTAAATTGTAATACCCACTTCCATACTCTATGAGACAGACTTCATGATTTTCCCAACTGAATCGACTGACTGATTTTATTTCAAGATGGATCACTAAGACCCTAACTTATTTGAACACATCTACCCAAATGTGTGGATTTATATGATTACATTTTTAAGATATTATAGGTACTATTCTTTCCTCTCACCGGGGATAAATTGAAATATGGTATCATATTCCATGTCGAGGCTCAAACCATGTATATACCCTCCTGGTATAGGAAGTTACCAGTTGATATAAATATACTTATGATTTTCCCTACTTATATTCTTCTATTATTACTTGTTTGGGATTGAAAAACTATTTCCGTATATATATATATATATATATAAATGTGTATACATATTTATAAATTCACTTATATTTCACCACTGTGTTGAGACACTATTGGTGGATCCCTACTAATAATGATTTCCTCACACCGTACGTGGATACCTAAAAAAATATGAAAAACCTTATATTTTGTGTTTTAGGTAAATACATGTAATTTAGTAGGCGTCATATCATTTTTTATGGGTAAACACATTGTCTTAGAACAAGATCATTTGCCACATTAGAGTTGGTGTCGATATAGTTCGTCAAAGGTCATATTTGTATCATCATCTGTTTCTCCTTAGGATTTTCATGTATTAGGATTTTTTTGAAATTTTGTTTTACTCTGAAATACAAAGGTGTTTTTTATTTAATGTGGTTGAGTCTTGGATGGATAAATTTTGATGGGTTTTGGTATGTCTATGTCTTTCTTATTTCTATTATACCCTTTTTGGGTTTTTAAAGTTTTCCTAGTTTATTGTTGATTCCCAACTTATAGATGTGTCATTATGGAATTTTGGTATAATTTAGTTACGGAATATAATTATAATCTAAGTCATAAAATCATTCTATAACATTTACCTTAGATTCACAGTGCACGTTGCTAGCCCTCGGGGATCGATGAGTGCTCTTAGTGGAATAACACATGTGATTCAAGTGTTATACAAACATCCAAGTTATAAATGTTATAAAGTTGTATTAGAGTGGTATTTTGAGGTTACTTATGATTTTTAGTCTTAAGGTTTATTCAAGATCTAGTATCGCATGTGATTAAGAATTAAACTATAAAAAATAATTACAAACCTATTTATGGCAGAATCTCAAGTTAATATGGGATGTTCGCGTACTCAGTAGGATTTATAGAGTTTAGTGAGACTGTGTTATTTTTATTATGTATAATAAAATAGAAAAAAATAATTTCATATAGAAATTGAAAAATATTCACTCTATATTATAGGTACATATATCATATTATATGTTGGAATTTAGGGACACATATGATGTGATGACATACCACATACTTTCCTTTGATTTCTATACTATAGTTAGAACCAACTGAGGTTTATATTTACTAACAAATATATAATATATATAGTTATTTACTATATTTATATATTCTAGTGAATATTATGTTAATTAAAATAGAAAATGGGATCATTTTATTGAAATATACATTATTATTTCATTGATAAAAAGTTTCTCTTGATTAATGTTTCATTTCTAAAGCATTCCTATGTTTTCTACTTCTATTTTAACTCCTATGAATGTTCCATATTTTATATATTTATTTTCACTATAGTGTATGTTCAATAATTTATACATATAACTTACTACTAATAATGATACTTACTCTCTACTTAATAATGTTTTCTATACATGCACTCTATTTTATATATTTTTAAATTAATATCTGCTGACCATGAACTTTTGTTTTAAATTTTGTTACATTTATTAGAATGTGATATACTACCAATGAGAATGTTTCTTATTTTAGGTAAATTTATTTTATTATAGAATAATTATGTAATTGAAGCATTCAAATATTTTTCCCTTTTAATATTAGTCATTCTTTAGAGGAATCCATGTAATCTGGTGTTGGTAACCATGAAAAGTATTTTAGTGCCAATGGGTATAAGAAACTATTCTGTGATTTTATTTTTGAAAAAGTGGGGAAAAGGATTTATTTTAAATATATTTAAAATTGTAATTTATTGTAAATGGAGGTATGTTTTCTAAAAACAACTTATTTTTTCTTATTGATTGGTTTCGGAAAAAACATGGTGTTTTCAAAATGAAACTTCAATTTTGGATTTTGAAATAGAACAAGGATTAGTGATTTTTTTACCCCTTTTGTGTTTGAAATTGGTAAGGGTTTTGAAATTTTAAATACCTATTTTGAAAATGGAATAATATATTATTTTTTTAATATAATTCCATTTTGGTTTTCAAATGAAATGGAATCATATATACATTTCACTTGTAATATACCCTCTTAATGATCATGAGAATTTATTCTAAAATTAATGTTTGGGGGTTTGATTACATAAAATAATGTTTAATAAAAAATTGATTTATATAAGATGTGGAATTTTTAGGAATAATATGGTATGTGGTTTTTTTGAATAATGAACATTTTTTATAAAATTATTGTCAAATGAATCTCTTTGATAAATCAAAACACAATGATATTCTAAGGATATACATCCTCAGTTAGAATTCTATTATGGGGATTACATTAGATTGGTTGGTATTATTTGGATAGTTATAAGGATAATGGTATATACCTTGGTATTGATGTTTCATTGATGGTTTAGTATCCTATTTTGGTTTACGAGATTATCATCAAAGGAATAATGGAGAATTTAAGGATTTGTTAGAATATTTGAGTTTAGTGTCTCTAAAATATTGGAATCTAGTGGTTTTCTAATGATTCGGGATAGAATTGGGAGTTATGAACTAAAAAGTATAAGTTATTTAAAATGTATTTCAAGGTGAGTTTTGGGTATTATATTGGTGCTATGATCATGGTTCCGTGATTTTGGAAATGAAATTACTTAACTTGGGTGTCTTGTATTGGGATGTGATGTTGTGAATCGTAGATCTTAGGGATGCCTTAATTGTTATATTAGAGATACAAGAGTAGTAAAACCTTGTATAAATATATCTAAATATTTATTAATGATGATAAATCATATGGAAGGGTATTTTTAATGACCCATGTCCTAGATACAGTGATTTAAGGTCTTAGGGTGACTTTTGAATGGTTAAAGCATGTGACCATTTGAATTATTGCCTCTAGTTGATAGGTCATTTTTATTTTCTAGTTTTAGATTTTATTTTTGAATATTAGAGGATGGATTTGAGGTGTTTTTGAGTGTGTTCTGAGGTCTTATATGGGGTTTAGAAACCCAGATCAAGGTTCAAGGCTGTTAGGTGGTGGCAGCTCACTACAAGTAAAATGGTATTTAGAGACCGCTTAAACTGACACTAAATGATTCCCGATGCTTTCTATAAAATGCCTAAAATTTATGTGTTAGGAATCCATTCACAATGGATTTCTATTTAGCGGTGATTTGTTTAGCGTTATTTATTTATTTTAATTTTATTTATTATTTAATATCCCAAGCCCACCACACCCTAACCCACATACACCCACCCTGTAAAACCAAGTATATATATATATATGTTTATGTGTGTGTGTGTCTGTTTGTGTGTGTGTGTGTGTGTGTGTTGGGTGAGATTTGAAACCCATATCTATTGACAGTTCTACAAATCCTTTACCAATCCACCAAGCTCTTCATATGGTGACTAACCAGACTTTAATATATATATATATACACACACATAGATAAATAAATATAAATGTATATATATATATATATATATATAATTATACATATATTTATCCAAAATTTATGAATACATACATATAAAAATATAATTACATTTATAATAAGTAAATAAATAAATACTGACATAATATATATAAATGTATATAGATAAAATAAATATATTTAAATATATATAAATAAATTTAAATATATATATATATATAAACATAAATAAATATATATAATTATATATTATTGTATATAAATACCCACAAACTATATATACATATAAAAAAAATAAAAAATTCAAAAACAAACAAAAATAAATAAAGATATATAAAAATATATAAAAATAAATAAATATACATAATTACATATAAACATCTTTAAATATTTAAAAATTTAAATCAACTAACATAAATATATACAAAGACATATATATATAAATATACTTATAAATATAAAATAAAAATAAAAATAAAAATAAAAATATAAATTTATAATTAAAGAGAATTATATATAAATATAAATAGAAGAACATATATATAAGTACATATAAAAATATATATAATGATAAATAAATACACACACACCAACATAATATGTATAAATATATATAAATATCCATAAATACACATAAATATACATAAATATAAAAAATACAAAAAAATAAATATAAATATCTATAAATATTTATAACTATAAATTTTTTCTAAATAAATATACAACACTATAGATAAGACATTTTATCAATGCTAGACTTTCTTTTTTTCACTACTAACAACACAAATAAAGATATATAAATATTTATTTATACATTTAAATATTTATTTTCAAAATTAAATGTATATATATAAATATATGAAAATATTAATATATATATATTTATAAATTTATTTATTAATAACAATAAAATATAAAAAATGAAAATATTTAAACACCATAATATGCTTATCAATGTAATCTTAGAGAATTAATTCAGTCTTTTTTGAAAAAAGACAAGAATATCAACTTAAATGAAGTTAAAATTCCATCAAATGTTCAAAAATTAGGGTATCCCAATGAAAAACTTAGTTTTAGAGGAAATACTAGAATTTTTTACCAAGAAAATGGGTTAAGGGGATAAACTTTTATTAAATGTTTTAAATCAATCCACCAGTGTTGATTTGATATCTTATGAAACACAAATGGATACCAGAATTAAGTGTTAGGACCGTTTAAAATTTAAATAATTTTTTTAGAAAATCATAAAATAATATTTAATTTAATAATTTTTTATATCATGAAGTATTATTAAATTTCTATTATTCAAAACTAATTTGTGAAATTTTAATTATTATTAATTTTAATTATAAAATAAACTATTTTTCACTACAACTATTTTATATTAAGTTAAAATACATATTTTGTATTACATAAATCATATTTGATAAAATATATTATATCTATATCAATATAAATATATTTATATACTACAATATGATAGTTAATATTATATAATGTGTTTTTATGATGTATACCTTTTATTAATACTAAATATATATATATATAAATATATATACACTAATATATATTGACACAAACACACACACAAAAAATAATAAATATAGGTACATGTGTGTATTTATATGTAAATATATAGATATAGAAATAATTACTAATTAATAATTTTTAATCAGTAAATAATTACTAATTAATAATTAAAAATTAAAAATTCTAAATTACTGAAGATCTTAAATTACAAATAAAATATAATTTTAAATAATAAATAATAATTATTAAATAATAATTAATTAAAAAATAATTATTAATTATTAAAAATGAATATATAATTAAAATTTTAATTAATTATTAATAATAATGATTAAGTTTATTAATTTTACAGTGGTTTTCTTAAAACTGCACAAAAAATAATAAAATAAAATAAATTTAGGATTTAGGATTTAGTAATGGTTTTAATAGTCACTAATAGACCACTGACAAACAAATAAAAACAAAACATTAGTGATGGTTTTAAAAACTAATACTAAATACCATTTTTTATAACAACTCCTTTAAAAAGTAGTAGTAGAAGGCCACTAAAATTTCATTGGGAAGCCCCTAAAAGTATGGTGGTGCTGGAAGCATATCACTACCCTACCACCAAAATTATGGTGGTTACCCACCTGAGTTTCAGTGTAGCTTATGCATGTTTTTTAAAATTAGGAAAAACTATAATTGCCCTATTTTAAAACTCTCTATGGGGGTATTAAAAATTCATTTTCCCCATACATATTCTTGCAACAGAGATTCCCTCACATCCCTCTCCTTACTCCACATTCTCATCAATGGATCAAGAAGGATATAAGGGAGTTCTCTATGTCAATCCAAGGTAAGATCTCTCCCTATATTAGTGTATCCCCTCTTCTTATATTCTAACAAGGTTTCTTATTATTTGGTAATGGGTTTTTAGTTTTAATTTCACCAAAGCATTCTAAAATTATCTCTAAGCCTTTGTATTTCAACTATATTGGTTAAGGGAATCTTATATGGGTATCTATCCTTCTGTTCAATGTTATTTTCTTTGAAGTGATTGAGGTTATATTTATTTTGGGTATTCTCATAAATTAGGTCGGATTCTAGGAATAGTTCCTTTGATTTAATTAGACCTTTATGATTCTATGGTTATAGATTAATTATAGGTGTGTTTCTATATGATTTTCATGGGGATTTGTATTCCTTGAGGGTGTTGGTTGATTTATTTAATTACTTTATGCAACACATATTGGTTTAATGATTTTAGGGTCTTCATTGAAATTGTTTTTAATTTGAACCCTCCCCACATTAATTCTAGATAGTATCAAATAAATGAGTGACTCTTGACATATGCTTTTACATTCCAGTCTATAGTGTTTCCCAAATTAATTTTGAAGAGTATCTATATTTTAAAGATATTAAAGAAAGGGTTTCAATAATATTTTCTATATAATGGGTTATGAGATTTTCAAAATGTTTTTTCGATTATTTGTGATAAAACATCTTCCTCTTGGTTTCATTATAACTTCCATGGACCTGTTTTTTTGGATAATTTGAAATTTTTAACCCTTATCATTGATGATTTTTTATTATGTGCGTTATAAAACCATCATTTATGTTATGACACCTAACCCAATTAAACCTAAGTGCTATAAAATTTCCTTGATACTACTTTTGAGCTTATGTGGTTAACCATTATGGGTTAATAGTCACAAACCAATTCATATATATATTCTATTCAAAGAGTCCCACCTTTCATAAACCATTTTCATTGTTAATTTAAAACTAAAGTGTGAATTTTTTAGAATTTAAATCACTTTGTATAAGATTTAACATAAATATATTTCATAAGAAATTCAAATCTCTTTTAATAAAGGTTATGGTGGGTGGAGTTTTGAATAAAACCATATGTTAAATATAGATCCATTTAAAAACAATCACATAATTAAACTTCATTCTTACCTTCTACTTTTAATTTTTTTATGAAACATGTTTAAAAAACAACCCACCCTATTTTATTTCTAATTCTTATTTTTAAATAAATTTCCATAAATATGTGTCACTAATACTTTAATAAAATGATAACATAGAAAGCGGATTTAAAATCTGATTTTTTTGCATGGGTTTTATCATGTTAATAAATAATTTAAATTCATACCAAACAAAATATGGTTTTGGCTTCCCTTAATAATTGAGTCTTAAAAAATTGAATAAATATTTTAAATTTATAATTACAGATTAAATAATTAGTGGGTTCTAGTTAATGTTTGACTTGGCATGTTCCTACCAATTCTAAAAATATTTTATTACTCTACCGAATGCTTATTTTGGATGCCATCGAGTATTCCTTGGGGATAGGATATGTCTTATGTTATGTTTCCATGTGGATTGATACTAGCATGTTTGACTGATTACGCATCCTATTATATTCTTTGACTGGTTTTAATATTTTACATATACTTGTAATTAATGTTAGTAACTTTAATTATTATATGATCAGATGATTGGGTATGTTGAGCATGGTTATTATTATAAACATATAGATCTTATTTTGTCGATAAAGTTATTTATTATTCTTATTGTGAATCTTAGTTTATTTGATGAATATTAATTCTTAAATAATTACTACCACTTATATATAGCATTGATGAAACATTGATAGCGAGAAAATATATTTTTGGAAATTTTATATTTTTCTATATATTTATTAAGTAGGTACTTCATATTGGATAATAAATTGATATATTAAGAAGGTTTTGAATTTATAACCATGTTGGACTTATTATTCATCTTCTTGGGATTGTATTATGATTCCCTATCCTATTTTCATATGGGATGTATGATTTTCCTAACTCATTATACCCATTAACCTATCACTTGGGATAAGATGAAATATTTACAAGACTTGGATGACCACTTTATTTAATGTTCGGGTGGGACACTAGGACCCTGACTACAGTTTCCCAAACTTTCAATATGTAAATTTTACATATTATTAGATGAATAACCAATACATAATATTACAATCCATGCTAGAATCATATATGTATAGTTTCTTTTGAAACTTGGATATATAAAAAACTTGTTTATAAGATATATTCATCATCTCCCACATAGTTCATCAAAAATATCACCCTTCTAAGACATATCATAAATAAAATATTTCTTCACATCATGGGTAATGGAAACATAATAAAGGGTGAGCTCAAATGATCAATAAGTATAAATAGTAGAGATATGATGATGAATTAAGAAAAATATGAATATGAGGGTATGATAACATGAGTTAAATATTTAAAAACCATACCCATCATATAAAAGATCATAATATTGTGTCCTGTAATAAATATTGTTATTTTATAATACATGAAAAGGAATCAAATAACATGATCCATGAGATAATAACATTATCATAAGAAATATATTTTTTAGCATACACATAATCATAAATAATCATATCCTTAGTCATAGATCACTACCCAAACTATCACAGTTGATTCGATTTACTCCTTATTCCATAAAACACTCACTTAATGATCACTCCCAATTCAATCATAGTGTACAAAGTACCTTACTAAAATGGGTTCACTCCCCATTATGGTCCTTATTATCTCATGAGATTTTTATATTTACACAATGTATGAGCCCAAACATTATATTACAAAATTCATATATATGTGTTCCAAAAGATAAAAAAATATCTTCATATCATAACCCATGTAAATAAAATTAGTTTCATAAACATTTCATCATTCTATCATATCATAACCCATATAAAATAAATGGGATTCATAAATGTTTCATCATAACTTAAGTAACCTATGGGAAAGAAATGAATTACATAAAATAATTCTTAAATAATCATCATCAGAAGTCATACAAAAATGAAATTGGATGGTATTGTTGAATCATACCCACAAAAATCGTAAGTTACATCAAATTAAGTCATCTTAGATAAAACTTCTTTAAAAGATATCTCAAATATTTCTTGAGAAAAATATCCTTTTTCATATTGAAATATCTTATTTAAAATAAAAAATATTCCCAAATATTAAGAAATAAATTTAATTGAAAATATCCTTTTAAAATTTTATATGAATCTTTAAAGCAATGAGTGTTCATGTAAATCATAAATTCTATTCATTCCATGAATATTAAAATAATGATTCCTTTCATATTTTTGGAACAAATTCAAAAGTACCTCATTCTTAAAATGAAAAGAAGATTCCTTTTAATATTTTTTACAAATTCAACCATGGGTTAAAATGAATTTAAAAAATAATAGGATAATATCAAGAACATTGATGAGAAAATTTTCAGAAAACATGGATGTAGAAGAAAAAGAATTTTTTACTAAAGAGATAAATAATTTTAGTTTTGATTAAAAACATTAATTTGGCATCTTGAGTTTATAAAGAGGAAACAATGAAATGAAACTATTTAATCTCTATAGATAACCATAGGATATGGAAATTCATTTTTTTTGAGATACATGCCATAAAATTTCCTAATTGGAAACTTTATCATAAGTAGTCATGATAAATACTATGATTGTAACAAAAATCCATTACCTAAAGTCCCACTTTCTTTGAATGTGATATCTATTCATGTATTTTAAATTTAAATTTATTATAATTATATTCATAAATCACTAACATACTTATAATATAATATATGATCCACTTATAACATTTCAAAACCCATTTATTAACAATTATTTATTTAAATCCTCATTTGCGGGTGTTAACTATTTTGTTTTCATGAGAATTTTAGTTAGGTAGTTCCGGTCCATGTAATTATATCATAGTTCCATCAAAACCATGAGATTTATGGGTAAATAAAATCTCCATATCCACCATGATGTCAACTCAAATGATTTGATTATAGCTATTGATGTCTTTTAAGGATAAGTCCATTAAAAAACATGGTTTTATGCTACTGAAGAATAGATCAATCATACTTTCAGGTTGTATGATAATACCAAAATAATACCTGTTTAGTATTGTAAAATGTTCCCCATAGGTATTAATGGATTCATCATCCTTATGATATAGATCATGAAAGTCCATATTCATTTTAATATGAACAATAAAATCAATGAACCTATTTAATAATAATCACCTAAACTCATCCCACTCAATGGATTCAATTTCTCCTTATTTCATTATATACTTGATAAGACTCTACAATTAATCTACTTATCATTAAAAATGATAAGTAACTAAAATAACTAATTATCTTTCAAAATATTGGAGGATGGAAAATATCTTTTTTGTGGTACTGATCAATTTCTCATCCACTAGTGAATCATTGACCCCACTAAAGGAAGTAGGTTATTGCCTCATGAAGGACTAAACAATTAATTGATCCCTCCTTTTCTCATTTAGAATGAAAATAGGATTTATAGCTTGAAAATGTTATGTTATCATAATAACAATATTTTTCATTCCAACTCCCATAACATTTGGTTTCTTATGAGGACAATCATTGTATTTTATAAGACATTTAAAATTAACACCTTTGGGTTCTATCCATTGACTAAAAAAGTCATAGTTTGAGAAAAAATAACCATAGTGGAAAACAATGTATTCTCTACCTTACTAATATATTATGATTTTATCTTATACCTAAACTTATACCAAGGGTTCTAACTAAAGTTTTTAAATACTAGTTTTAAAAGGTAACTAAACCTTTCTTGGATACAAATTTCAGCGACCTAAACTTTTGATTAATAAATATTAGATCTTATTAGTTTCATATTCAAATGATAACATTGCAATCCATGCCATAATCGCATAGGTGTAGTTTCTTCAGAAACTTGAATGCATAGACAACTTGTTCATAAGAGATCCACATCGTCTCCCACTAAGTTCTTCACAAATAGCACCAATATTAGACATATCATCTTTAAAATATTTATTCATATAATGGGTAAGAGAAAATAATAAAGAGTGATATTATATTCCATAATAATTATAAAAAAGAAGTTATAAATGATAATTTATGCATAACTTGAACATAAGGGTATGAGAACATGATATTAACATTTGAAAATAATACATAGAATATCATAGATCAAAATATTAAATCATGGCATAAATCATGGATATTAATAAGATATGGATAATAATGGAATTAATTAACATAATCCATGAAAGAATAAATTTTTCAGAAGCTGTAAGTTTATGGAATACAAATAAGAATATAAAATCATTTATTTAATCAAGGATCATTACTAATACTATCATAGTGTATTTGGTTCACTCCCCATTCAATCATATACTTAGTCAAGGTTTACTCCCAAGACTATTATAGTTGAAATAGTCCCTTATTTAATTGGTTTCACTCCCCATTACAACCATTATATTTTCATGAGATATCCATATTTACCCAATTAATATGAGGGATATATAATTATGGCCCCACCCATAAAATAACTAAAATAAAAAGAAATTTGTTCCATAATATCATAAACCATTCTTCATAGCATAACTCTTGTAAAATAAACAGGTTTTATAAACATTTTATCATTCCATCATAGCATAACCCATGGAAAAGAAACGAGTTTCATAAAGGGTTCATTAGAACTTAATTAACTCCTTGGAATTAAATGAGTTTCATATAATCATTCATAAATAATAATAATCATAATACATCTAGAGAAAAAAGTGGATTGTATCATTAGATCATGCATCTATTAAAATATAATTAACATAAAATTATTTCATCATACATGAAAATTCCTTTAAAATTTATATGTAATATTTATTAAGGAAAATACCCTTTTCATATTAAAATACCGTATTTAAAAATTAAATAATTACCAAATATTAAAAAATAAATTATCTTTAAAAATAATTTTGGAAACATGTAAATAAATATTTAAATCATTTAAAAGTCATGATAGTTAGAAATTATGTTCATGTCCTTTATTTTGAAACAAATATTCCTTTAACATTTTCAACCAAAAGTCAAGAGTAACTTGTTCAGAAAAATACAAGAAGATTAATTTTAAAAATTTATTAAAAAATTAATATTTGATAAAAATAAATTTAAAAAATAATTTGTAATATTTAAAAAATTATTGATTTTTTAGAAAATATGGAAATGAAAGAAAAAGAATTTTTGATCAAAGAGAGAAATAAAGTCTGCTTTCCTTAAAAATATTCTTCCAAAATTTTAAGTACTTAAAGTTAAGAAAGTTATAGGAAAACATGAGATATCTAGAAATAAATAAAGGAAACAAAAATTCAATGGTATCTTGAGATATAGGGTATAAATTTCTTGATTACAAAAATGATCATAAACAATCACTATATATAATGAGATTATAACATAAATCTAGTATCCAAAATTCTACATTGTTTTAACGTGGTATAAACCCTTGTGTAATAAATTTATATATATCATAATTTTAAAATATAATCATGTACGGAAATACTAATTTCATATATGATCCGCTTGTAACATTAAACAGCAATTTATTAATAATTTCTTATTAAAATCGTTTCTTCATAATGTGAACAGTTTCATTTTTCATGAAAATTTTGGTTTTATAGTTCAGATAATTGTGATTTGATCCTGGTTTTATTATATAAATATTATTAATCACGACATTAATATCATATATATTAACTTTTAGGATGCGGTAATCCACACATCTACAAATAAAGTTATCGAATTCCCACAAATTGGAAATAAGGAAGGTATATGCAATATAATAATTAAATAAGAATAAATAAATCATAAATATAATATATATCATATAAAAACTATAATTAAATCATTATTATCAACCTTAATAGGTGTTAATAGAAGAAAAAATGACATCAGTTCGTGAGCGAGTAGTCCTTTGTACACATGAATGATGATTGCATATCCCATTCGATGGAAGTGTGTGTAGGTGTAGTCTTAACACTTAACATAAAAACATATAAGTATATTTAGGATATTTATGTTATTATATAATCATTTAATAATATTATTTTAAGGAGTAGAGAATGAAATAAAACAAAAGTACTTGTTTAAGGATGTTACATATTCTTTTGGTAATTCCATATTGTTTTCACAAAAGGGATTCCTTGGTTGTAATTATTTTAAAAGGGAGGATTATATGATGAATTTATGGATTTCGGGAGCTTATTTTTGTATATTTTGTATGAATAAAATGTATTTATAGGTTTGAATAAGTAAGGGGATGAATTATCTTTTATAAGTGGGTGAAAGGACACAATTGACATTTTTTAGAAGAATTTGTGGGATCCCAAAGTTTTTATCAAACAAGAGAATTACATAAAAAAAAATTAAATAAATGAAGTTTTAAGGTTTAAATATGAACATAAAATGGGTTTTCTAACATTTTATAGTCATTTTTACACCTTATATTCTAAGTTTAGTTATCAATTTAACTCACCTTTACCTTAATCACTGTAATTAATTTTACATGCTTTCACTAATAACTTTGGTAAAATATTAATTTAGCATTTTTAGAAGTTATAAATTATTATTATTCTAAATATGGAATCTATTTATCAAAATTATAATTATATAATTTGAATAAATTAATTTAAAATTAACCCTTTCAGACATAAATGGATCAAGGGTTTTTAAAGTGAAAATGTTCAAAAGCTTAAAAATGTTTTTATATCCAATTTCAATTATAAATTTGTTAAAATGAAATAAATTGTATTAATATATGTATAATTTATCTAAATATACTTTAAAACAAAATAAAAATATAATTTAAATATTTAAATAAATTGTAGGAAAAGTCAGTTTTCAATTAAAATTCAGTTTTTTACTATTTATCAAAAAATGAAACTTCTTAGAAAATTACCAAAAACTCATCCCAAGAAAATTTTGATATTAAGATTTCAAAAATTTTATTTTTTAACTGAAAACTATAAAATATTTAATTTTATTTAAAATAAGTCTTCCATTAAAAAGCTATAAAACTGCCTTTTTAGAATAATACATCTTTTTATACCTAAAATTGGATTTATTCTTATTTTATGTTTATAATACTTAAAGGATAAATGTAAATAAATTTGGTTGGATTTATAATATATAAATTTCTCTAATATATCTCACTAATATTTATTGATTTAATTTATTATTATTAAATTCCATTATGGGAATAATAATATTTTTTATATAAAATTACTTCATTTATATTGAATTGGTTTTAATTTTAATTTATAATTAATTTACAAAAAAAGATTTAATTTTATAAACATGTGTAAAAAATAGTTTTATAATTTAGGTAATCTTATTCATATCTACCCTTCCAATTACTAGGTGATAACTATTACAATATTTGAATAATAATATTAACAGTATATTATAGTTTTGTAAAACTAGGTCTTGTTTATAACACAAGATATATATGGAACCCAGAATTATTTATAACCAAAGAAAAACATGGTGTTTCATATACCATAATATAATATAAGTGTTTCATGTAGTTCAATAATAGATTGGTGTTGTATTTAAAATAGTATAATTTAGTGTATCATGAAATTCAAGCCATCAAAGAAATTAAATTTATTTGAAAAACAATAATTCATAAAAAGTGAAGGTGTTATATTGTACCCCCCATTAAATTAATTTCACCCGCTAAATATTTCTAGTTCATCAATATTTTATACTTGAAAGTTACTTTCATATAAACCCACATCGTAAAAATGAGTGTAACAGCCTGAAATTTTATGAAAAAATATTCTTTTTAATTTCATCAATGTCTTGTGTTGTACGCTACACCAAAAGGTTCTTTCTCAACACACATCCTTGACTTGCCTTGCATTACATGCAATCACGACCTTCCTCGATAGCGTGTGTAGTACGCAATACCGAGTTTCACTAAACAACGATATGCTATTAAAATATTATTAAAACTAGCCATTATGAATAGTAATAACCACCTTTTAAAATTTTAGAAATTTTAGCTCTCAAAATGGACTTCATTTTTGGATTCGGAGTGTCGAATTTAGCCTAAGGTGAAATTTTGGTACTTTTCAGATAACATTCATATTCTGATGAATAGTGAAAATTAATAAATTATAATTAAAAACAACTTTTTTAATCGAAATAATTAATAGTGATAAATTATTAATTTGAGTGGTTTTAAAGTATATTTATAATATATTTTTACAATTTAATACAATGTTGGTCATTGGATGTAATTTCACATTTAAACCAGTCATAAACAAGTGTCAATCTTTTGATAGTTATTATCTCTTAAGAACACGCTATTTGTTTTGATGACAGGAATTAATTTTTAAATTAATTAATGCAACTGATATGTTTTGGATTTGATAAAATAGACATCATTTTTGAATTCATAATATCAAATATAGCTTAGATCTAATTTTTGGTATTTTTATGGAAATCTTCATTTTTTATGAATAGTGAAACCACTAAGTGGTAGTTAAAAAACTGAATTTTTTCATAAAACATAATTTTACCACTTCTGTGAGTGGAATTTCCAAAATACGAGAGACATGGTTGATGTCAGTAAGTAAAATGTGTTTCAATGAGATGAAAATAATTTTTTGGTGAATAGTAACTTTTTTTTACCACGGTTAAAAGTAAATAGGGTAATTAAGGGTAAAAATGATATTATTATTACCCTAACACATGTTATAATTCTACTGGACAAGTGTAATTCGACCAAAAACAACCTTAGGAATAAAATATGACCATTTAGTCCCACTTGGATTAGATTAGGACATTTATTATTATTTTATTTAAAGAAGGGTTAAAATAGTTAAAATCAAAGTTTAATAAGTAAATAATTTTTAATATGGGGTTATACATAAGATAAATTCGACTATAAATATTCATTAGAAAGATAAAAAGATTTCCTACAGAATGGTATTTTTTTTTTAATTTTTAGACATTAAATAATTAAATTTAGTTATGACACAATGATGATGCAGTAATTATCTTATTAATGAAATATTGACATAATTGATGTTATAAATACCCAAATAAATGTAATTTGAGACTTTATATGCTTTAAAATAATTTAATAGGTTAATATGACATGTTAAGATTGATTTAATTAACTTTGGTCAAAGTAATCATTCTGTTATGAGTTTCAAAAAAATCAACTATTGAATTGTGTCAAAATTGACATAAAATAGTTTTTAAAACAAATATTATATTATTAATTGTTATTTTTATTCCTAAAAATATAAGGTTCTGCCAAATGACTTAGATAAGGTTATATATATTAATAAAACACAACTTGGGGGTCTCTTGGATGTATATGGTAAGTTTATTAACTATATAATATAAAAATACAAAGTGACATGGTAAATGTCAATCTAATTAAATAAGAGTTAAAACTAAACGATAAGGTTAATATAATGACCTAAACTTGTCTAAATTCTATTGTATGAGAGTATTTCGACCCATCCCCACCTTAGCTTCGAAATAAATCAATTTGGAGCTATTTAAAACCGAACTTGACTTTATAATAAAACAATATTTTTAGTTATTCCAAAGGTACCCCTCTCCTCCCTTATAAAAGGGCACCTCCTCCCCCTCTTCCTCACACCACTTTGACCCTTCAAGCTCGGACAACCCCTGAAAATTTCTTCTCTCCACTTCACTAAAACATCCTAGAGGTTCTGATCTTCTTCAAAGACCTATTTTAGTGCCCAAAAAGGAGGTCTCAAAGAAGCACTTCAAAGAAGAGGTAATGTCCGTTACCGATTCTTTCATCTTTATTTCTTCTTCCACTTCTTCTACTTTAATTGTTTCATTATGAAGTAATAACATCAGTATCACTCATATAATGATATGTTATTATAAGTATGAAACAACCTTATTTCACCATCTATCCATCCTACGGAAAAATAAATCACCGCGCGTGCGTACGTACGGAATACCGTCTCCACACCGTGGTGTAATTTATTTTCCACCACCACCTTACTTGGATGGGTATAATGGTGTAAATAATGACTATATATGAATATTATAAATTGATATTAGTTCTGAAATATTATACATACACTCCAATACAATTCCACGATAATAGGAACGATATCATCACTCGTGCGTATGTACGGAATACCGTCTCCACGATGTGATGCGACTCGTTCTTCATGATCTTCATTTCATAATGATTATATAAATGAATTGAATGAATGAATATGATATATATTACACTAATAACATTCTGTAAATGAGGTATCTATAACCTAAAGAGAAGAATAAGAATTTATTCGACAAAACACGCATAAGAACAAAAATTAATAAACACCCGAATAACAAGTAGTAATGAAATATTACTAATAATAAGCAAAGAATATGACCATATATGATATAATAAAAATAATTATGATTCTGTAATAAGTAAATAACATTATTTAAATCATTATACAGGAGGTTCGGACATGTACAAAGCATATCAGACCAAAGGTAAGGGAAATATCACAATCTCATTTTTATCCGAGATTGTTTATACTTCGGCATTTACTGGGGTGTATTTTATCATCCACATAAATGTTTTTTCAATATGTAATATTATTTCCATACAACTAAAATTGTTTAAATATAATTTTACCCTTCAGTGAGTTTTTAGTAAAGGATATGAAAGGAATCTTTTGTCGTTTTTCGTACGAGGTACTTTTTGACTTTTCCGACAAAAGTACGAAGAATGTTTTTTTAACTTATACAGCATGAATGGATTTTTAAAACATTATTTCCATGAAGATTCCTTTACAAGTTTTCAAATTTATTTTTAATCAACTTATTTTAGTTTATAACTGTACGACATGTTAAGAAAGGAAAAGTGTTTTTGAAGCAGAAAGGATATTTTCCTCAAGAATGGAGTTCAAGTGTTTTATCAAAATTATTTTCCATCTAAGATAATAAAGGGTTCTGTTTTTATCCCTATTATTACATTGATTTGATTATTTTGTAATGGAATTATATTTTTAGGAACTCCTTTATCTTATATGAATTGTTTTATGATGTCACGATGTTTAAGATTCCCATTTTTATTACATGGGTTATGCTATGATGTATGGTTTTCTGATTTTGTGGCACACATAAGAATGGTATCATTATGAGGTGGGTGGGACCTATATCTCTCTCCAATGCATTGGGTAATGATTTTATATCTCATGAGATAGACATGGCTGGAATGGTAGGTTATACCGGTTCAGTGAAACAGGACTAAAACGAGGGTGACTCAGTTCAGAAATGGACTTTGTCCACTAAGATAGTCTTGGGAATGAGTCTTGACTAATAAGAAATGATTCTCTATGATTATGTGTGTATGACACAAAGTTTCATGTTTTAAGTTATGATTATTGGGATTACATTTCACTTCTATGATTTATCCCAGGTTATGATATTATGATCTATTTTGCAGGTTAAGATTTCCAAAAGTTCTGTTCTTATGTATATGATGTGATTGATATTTCTTTTGTTTACCCTTACAGATCATTTGAGATCACCCTTTTGTATGTTTTATTTCCCTAGGATATAAAGAATGGTTTTAGGTAAAAAAAGGAAGATCTTTATGGGAGATGTTGAAAATCTTTCACCACGATTAGAAGATTATATTATGAGTTTCCAAAGACACTAAACTATTACGATCCTTGTGTGTGTGTTTTTGTTATGTACTAAGTATTCCACAAAAGTAATGTAATGTCCATGTACATCATGCTTCAGGTCTCTACAATGAGTACTAAAAATTCATTTAAAAGGGTAAAGTTAGAATCATAATGTTTACCCAAAGTAACTCAAATATAAGTTTCCACATAGGAGAACATAGGTGGGAAGTGAAAACATTGACCTAGAATAGGAATCTAGATATCTTGTTCTGATGGATAGTGATATAGAACATAGTTAGGATAATGATAATGATATAAAATCCATAAACCAAAGAGGCTTGAAAAATGTCATTGATATCATAAAAATTAATGATAACATGAGAAAATTTTATTTCAAGACCCTTTCTCTAAAGTTTAAGATTTTTCATGATAAGATATACTTACTTGATTTTAGCAAAATCACACCTGTTGTTTTGTATAGATCAATTACAAATTTATCTCTTATTAAATGAAATTAATGTGAATTTTTCATTCCTAAAGCATCAATAGATCATGAAATATATAAATATAATGATTGGTCATTCCATCTATATTTAGTTAAAATAAAAAAATGTTTAACACATGTTATCCAATAAGGATAAATCATCATGTGGTGAGATAATAAATTAATCTCTCAAACCTCATAAAATGTTTTAACTTTAAACATTCCATAAATGGTTAACCTTATAACCATTCTGAAATATTAAATTCCAAAACATTAGAAACACGGTCACTAAATTTCTCAAAAACAACTCTGCATTGATCCCCCATATATCATAAAGTAGGTCATGTTTTCCATATACCAAACATGTGAATAACTTCATCATGTATTCTCTTGAAACATGGTAATTACCATAAATTGTTATTGAAAACATTCATTACTTGTTATTACAAATATTATGGGATATATTACTTTAATCTCAAAAGGTTTAAATCTAGGGGTTTTATTGGGGGGGGGGGGCTATAATGTCTTTATCACTCTGTGATAGAGGATGAAACCATTCTTCCCCCTCCCCATATGATGGGGGAGGGACCTCCATCATATTTCAAGGGAGTGGAGTCCTCCTTTTCCTTATTTTATAACCCTAATATTATTTACCCATTACTAGAATGCTCTTTATGCCATAATGTTCCTGATCTATATGATATATTCTTTAATATTTCAATTTCAATCATAGAGTCTAATAATGCTTCAACCTCTTCAACCAGACCCTAATTTCTCTATTCTCAATGAGGAGGAATTCGGTGGGAAAATTTGATAGGTTTGTTTCCGGTTCTTGGGATTTACATGATGGAGAAAGTGTGGGTTTTCTCTACAATAAGAACATCATGTAACATTTTTCTTCGAAAGAAGACCAGATCAAAGATTTTTCTAGTGCTCTTTACAACTATAAAAAGTCCCAATTATACCTCTTTAGATACACCTACAACTTATATATGAAGCATGAATCCCCTTTAGTGGATATTTGTGTGAGATTTCCTAAACCACCTTTACCGTTTTGAAATCCTTCGATTGTTAGGATTCTTGGTAACTATGTAGGTAGGTACTTGTGCTCTGATAGACAAAATACATTGTTTTTTCAACCTATTAATCCAAGAGTCTATGTGGAATTATATACCTCATGAGTTCCTTTTGATTTTATTTGCATTATAGTTGGAGATGAATTTTATTGTAGGCAGCAACTGGTTTATGAATCGCGGGTCAACTTTCTTTCTTTTTGTAAGAGGATGGGCCAATCATAGGTGACCTATAGGCATGGGTCTAGAAAACATGATAAAAATAAGGGTGGGGGAATAAGTGGAAGTTAGGCACCTGTTTCTATTGTTAGAGATGCTTCCTATGGTCAGGGGAAAGTGAGTGTAGAGATTATGGAAAAGGAAGTACAAAGTAAATCATGGGAATGAAATCCTATGGTGGTAGACATCTTCAATCAGTTGATAAAGGACCTAGATGATCCTACATAGTCTATGAAGGTTTCTTTGGCGAAAAAGAGTTTAGAGGTGGAGAAGGATGTTGGAGTTTTGGACCCTCCGGTTCATGAGGGTCCTTATGGTGGTAATGGGATTAAATCCGTTCTAGAGCCTCAAAATAAGGGAGGCCTCAAGACTCTCCTGGGTGCCTCATATGCTAAGGTGGCGTGTCTGGGGAGTGGTACTAGTGATAAAGGTCTACAAGAGGTTTCTAAGGAACCCATTTTGGATAATCCTACATGTTTCAATACATTGAGCCAAGTTTCAGGGGGGCTTGATCTGGATAAGTAATTAAAGGGAAATGATAATTATTAAGCTGAGAAATCGCTTTAAAAAATTGTCTAATGATGGTATGGTTCAAAAACTTGAGAAATATTCGGTAATTCCCTCTATGAGTGAGAAAAAGGATCCTGGGAATGTTAGTAGTGATGAATTATCTAGGTATTATTTAGAAGATATAGAGGAAAACGTACAATATGGTAGGTTCCCAAGCCTAAGGGGGAGTAATATTCAAAGGGGAAACCGTAAATAAAGAAAGGATTAATCATATTTTCCATTACTAATGGAGACTCGATCAGTGAAAAAGATGAAATCCAACATGATGGATAGAGATACCCACCCTTCATCCAAGGCTTCTTTCCCGTAGTGGAAGTCAGGTGACATGCTTGATCAATCCTTGGAATTTCTTATGAGCATGGATGAAGAAATGGTTGAAGATGTTCTGTCAATTAATGCTACTAAATGAGAAGTCGACAGAATGATGGTGAGAGATTTATAGGCGCCTCTCAATGAGGAGCAGTGTTCTTGGATTAAAAATAAGGACTTGATTTTTAAGGGGATTTAATAATGGGAATATTAGTATAGAGGAGTGTATACAGTCTTGGGACTAGATGTAATTTCAGTTTGAATATCTTATAATGGATGAACCAGACACCCAAGTAAACAATATTTCTTGGAATTTATTTAGGGAGGTTAAATCTGAGTGTCTAAAACTGTCTTTTAATGGCTATGTGATTTATTTTTGTGGTTTAATTCATTGTTTATCAATTTTTCCTTAAATGTGTTTGAATAATAAATAATTATTTTTCAGTTGATTTTTTTTACACTCCATCCATGATAGGATAAACTACTTTTTTATCAAATAAGTAATCAATTCCAAGGTGATCAGTACCATATAATTTAAGTATTCATATCTAACACATCTTTAATCCAAATATCATTATCTCAACATTAGGAACAGATTAAGGGTTATATTTCTTTTAATCATGTGATTCCAATGAATATCACCTTTCCATTAAATTAATTTTTCGGGTCATCAGCACCATTCAATATATTTTAGAAAACGATTAATGGAAAAAATATACTTCATGATTCATATAACATAATTATTTAATTCCTATAAATATACGCTTCAATCATCCAAAATTATTCTTAAACAATTACTAAGGGTTCATCATCTTATTCCTTAAAACCCCTTTCTTGGAATACGGAATATGAATAATTTATTAAGGTTCCCCAACCTTAATTTAATCATGTAGACAATACTATTAGAATATCCCATACCTTTCACATATAATTTGTAGTCTCTTTATAAAAAGTATTATAACCCATACTCGTGCCGCCTTCTGGATTCTTTTCAAGATATTTCCACTTAAGACATCAATTTGAATAATTCTTATAATTTACACATCTAAAACATTCAATTTTAACCCAAATACCTCTAGTTTCTACTATTGAATAAGATGATAAAAATTTTCACAAGAACCACTTATCATAGAATAAAATAAGAAAATCATGAAAATTTACTTATAGGATTCCTAAATCATGACACATTCTTCAAAATCTTTGACACATTAATCATATCCTTAGATAAATCCCTAGAAATATCCTTAGAAATATCCCTAGGTATATTACTAAATATTTCTTATCCTAGTTTCAAATGGTTGACTAATCCTCTTCTTTGATACCAACTATAGCAACCAATAATTAACATATATAGAAATTGCATCATTTTTGATAAATATTCAGTACCTTACAAAAGTAAATTCTCGAGGACCTTAATAGTTGAGTGTCTTTTGAAACATGGAACCCAATATTTTAGTATGGTGAAAGATATTAAATGTTTTCCCATAAAGATCATCCCATTTAGTACCACTACTTAAAATATTTCTTCATAACCTGGGGAAAGAGGAAATAATAAAAAGTGATCTCAGATGATCAGTAATGGTAAATAAAGGAGATACATAAGCATAACATGAGAATAATGTAATCTGAACATAAGAATAACATTTGAAGATCATACCTTCCGTAACAAAGATCATAAAAATGAGTCATGGAATAAATATTTGTAGTTCATAAGACATGAATCATAAGAGAATCAAGAGATCATCCATAGAATCATAACATAGTAATAATACATGGAATTATTGGAATATACATAAGAATAAAAAATCATTTCATATTAGTCAAGGATCACTAATAAGACCATTATAGAGGAAAAATTCCTTTAATGAAATGGGTTCACTCCCTGTTATATCCCTGTATTACTGAATCGAGTTCAATCCTCATTCCAACAATGTATTACTGAATTGAGATCACTCATCATTCCAACCCTATATTACAGAAGCAAGTTTACTAATTATACTAGTCCTGTATTACTGAACCAAGTTCACTCCTATTTCAGGCCCTATATTACTTAATTGAGTTCAATACTCCCACTAGCCCTATATTACTGAACCACGTTCACTCCTCATTCCATCCCTATATTATTGAACCAAGAACATTCCTCACCCCAGTTCAATATATCCCATGAGGTATACAGATCTTTACCCAATTCATAAGAGGGAGGTATAGGTCCCAACCCATCACATAACGAAATCGTAAATATTTTTTCTATAATATATTAACAATTAATCATTTCATTACCAATAAAAAGTTATGGGTTTCATAAACATCATATCATAACCCATGAAATAAAATGGTTATTATAAATATTTTATCATATCATTACCTAGGGAGATAATTTAGATTCAATAATAATTTCACAATATAATAACTCATGAAAGTAATTGGGTTTTATAAACATTTTATCATGGTATAATCTATGGAATAGAAATGGGTTTCATAAACAACGTTTCATCTTAAACACAAACCTTTCAAAGAAAGGGTAAGAATGATGTCCTTGAATCGTATCCCCAGCAAATAATAAACTATAAAAAATATTTCATATTAGATGAAAAATCATTTTGAAAGATATTTTAGAAAAATTTGTTGAATAAAATATCCTTTTTTCTTTGAAAAATTATTTTTAAAATTTATAAAATTTTGAAAACGTTTTTCTTTAAAAATAACCTTAAAAACCGATAAACGAAGCTTTGAAAACCCTTTTAAACACTTTTTAAAACATAAGTAATTTTAAAAATCCTTTTAGATTAAAATGATATTACAATATAATTTAAAAAAATTTGAATATATTTTTAGAAGACATCTATTGAAAGGAAATAAATTTCTAACTGAAGAGAGACAGAAAAAGTCATACTTCCTTAATTTTTTAAGTATATTAAGATAAAAAGAGTAGAAAAAATGGTACCATTCCTTGAAGATATCATTAATAAGTAGATGATAATATAATTTTTGAGTGTTATTGAGATATTTATTATAATATTTCATCAATGGAATCATAATCATAAATAATCTTTATAAATGATGAGATTGTAGCAATAAAATATTACCACTTTGGTAACTTTAACTCATAATACCAATGGAATTATAAAATTAAATGAAGAATAAAATATCATGAAATGAATTATTTTCATGAAATAACATTTCAAATGGTATTTAATACACCTAATAAAATAATATAGGTATAAATATATCATGTATCTCAAATATGGTAAATTGAGACAAAATTACCTTACCGATTTGGTAACTTTTGAACCATAAACCCCATAAAAGATAAATAATAAAATTGATATGTAAATAACAATATATATAATGATAATAATAATAGAATAAATTCACATGTAGTATATACACCATGAAAAATAAACAAGTGGTGAAAAAGGCATAGGTATCATAGAAATAAATGTGAGACTAGAATTCCCTTTACTACTTGAGTAACATTTGAATCATGAGACTCATGAAAGAATAAAATAAATTGACACTTTTAATTTTATTAAAAAAAGAAAATTCATGATATAAAATGTAATAAGAAAGTATATAAACCATTTAACAAGGATAAGTAGTGAATATAACACATGTCTCATAGAAATAAAAGTGAGACGATAACAGGAACTGTAGCAGCGCGAGTATTGTAGCAGTGGTGGTACTATAGAAGGCACTGTAGCAGCATGAGTACTGTAGCAGTACTATTCACCGAGGGGTCCTTTGGGCCAAAAATGGGATTTCAAGCCTTATATTCATACCACTTGTACTTAGGTCTTCGGGCTATGTAATGGGTCTCCCTCCACCCTGTCTAAAGAGGTCTTTGCTTTAATAATAAATCGAGGCTTCAGCCCCAACCTTTAAAAAAAGTAGAAATATATTATCATATATCATACCACATATTATTTTAATATATCTTTATATCACATGTTTATTAATAATTCAATTTTAATGTTATGTTTCAGGTAATATGCAATTTGTTTTTTGTATATGTTTTGATGTGTTATTCTTGATCCTCTAACTTAGATCGTGATTTAATGGTTTAAAGACGGTAAAAAATGATATAAATATTATATATAATCATTATATCCGTATTTATAATAATATAAAAAATATATAATTATGAAATGTAATACACCATTCATGGAGATGGTAGTTCGTATATATACATGGATGTTATGATTGAACGAATCACATCGCTTTGAGGTGACGACAGTCCACACTTCCACCAATGAAGTTATCATATTCCCACAAAAAGGAAATCATGAAGAAATATGTTTTATATTAATTAAAAAATAATAAATACATCCTAAATATTATATATTTCATATAAAAATAGTAATTTAATCATTATTTATAACCTTGAGTTGTGGTAATGATATAACAAATAACATTAGTTCACATGGCGGTAGTCTTCCGTACACTGGAATGATGATTGTGTATCCCATTTGATGGAAGTGTGTGTAGGTTTAGGTTGAAACATTAAAATAAAAACATATAATTATATTTATTATAATTATTTTATTATATAATAATGAGATAATAATAATTTAAGGGATGGATATATAAATAAAATGAAAGTTATTGTTGAAGGATGTTACCTTTTCTTTGGGTAACTCCTTTGGGTTTTCACAAAAGGGATTACTTGGTTGGATTTATACCCAAATATATGATTCTAGGATGAAGTTAGGGAATATGGTAGCTTATTTAGTTATGTTTTTGATGAACAAGATGGACTTATATGTGTGAATAAGTGATTGGGTAGAATTTCATTTTATAAGTGGGGGAAAGGACACAGTTGTTATTTTTGAAAAGAATTTGTTTTCCCTAATGTTTTTACAATGAAAGAGGCCTAAATAACATAAAAAATTAGATATATAAAGGTTTAAGGAATAAATATGTCCATAAAAGGGTTTTTTGAAAAGTTTAGGGTCATTTGTATTCCTTTTATTCTAAGTTTAGTCATTAAGTAAACTCATTTTTACCTTAATCATTGTAATTAATTTTATATGATTTCACTAGTAACTTTGGTAAAAAATTAAGTTGTCATTATTAGAAATTTTAAATTACGATGATTAAAAATATGAAATCCATTCTGAAAAATTATAATCACATAATTGGTATAAATTAATTTAAAATTAACCCTATAGGTGGGAAGATTTGAAAAGTTTTTAAAGTGAAAAAGTCCAAAGGAATGAAATGTTTCTATATCCAATATCAATGTAAAATTCGTTCCAATCACCCAAAATGTATTAATATATTTATAATTTATCTAAATATAATTTGAAAACAAATAAAAATATAATTTTACTATAAAACTAAATTAGAATAAAAGTGAGTTTTCAATTAAAATTCTATAATTTTCTCTATTCATCAAAAAATGAAATTTCTCAGAAAAATACCAAAATCTCACCCAAAGTAAAATCTGATATTCCAATTTAAAAAATAAATTCAATTTTTCAGCTAAAAATGAACAAATAATAAAAATTTATTTTTAAAACAATCATACCATTAAATGGAGTTTAAACTACCATTTTAGAATAATAGAGCTCTTTATGCCTAAAACATGATTTGTTCATTTTTTTTATACCGATCAAAATTTTAAATGAATTTTTAAAATATTGGTTGAATTTATAATATTTAAATTTTATTAATATATATCAATAATAGTGATTAATTAAATTTATTAAGGTAAAACACCTTTGCGGACATGCGAATTGTTTTTTCATAAAATCACATCCTTTATATTAAATTGGTTTTTATTTAAATTTATAATTAATTTATAACCAAAGAGTTTTTTATAGACATGTGTAAACCATAGTTTTATAATTTATTTAATCTTATTTATATATGAAATTCCAATGACTAGGTGATAACTGTTACAATATTTTAATAATATTGCTAATAGTATATTGTAGTTTGTTAAAACTCGGTCTTACGTGTAACACAAGCTATCCAAGGAACTCTTAATTTTTTATAACACACTCAAAACATGGTGTTACATGCACCAAATTATAATATAAGTGTTACATATATTTCAAACATAACTTGGTGTTACGTAGAAAACAATCATAACTTTGTATAACGTGCAATGAAAGACATCAAAGAAATTTAATTTATTTGAAAACATCAATTCATAAATACTCAGGGTGTTACATAGAAGGATAAATGTGTTGTAAAGAAAAGATAGAATATGTTTCCTTTTATAAGGGTTGGGAAGGACACATTTTAAATTACTTAAAATATTTAAATGTAATTAAAGTATTTCTCATGTATAATAATTCAAAGAAAAGATTATTTGGTAGATATATCATCACCTAATGAAAATTATAAAGGCTTTTGAGTCATTTTAATCCTTATATTTTGGTTTAACCCCTTCATTAACTGATTTTAACCTTAACTGTGGTAATGAATTATTCAATTTTAATCAATTTAAATTTTACTTAAAAATAAAAATTTGATCATAATGGGATAATTGATGAAATTATAAACCATTTATCATCCTAATTTTCCTCTTTCAATATCTTTATAATTTTTAAATCATTTAATAAGGTATTATTTTTCAAAAAAGGCCATTTATAATTTTATAGTGAGTCCTAATCATGAGTACCCATCCAATGGAAATTATGTAAATATTAAATTAAAAAAATGATATTTCAATAGTTTTATGCAGTTTATTTAAACTCTATGTTTCACATAAATTAAGATATCAATGAAATAAAATTTATTTATAGAGAACAATATAATAAAATATAGGAACTATATAATTAATTATATTATAGAAATATCCCTATGTATAGGTGTATATGAGAATATCTGTAACGTATTATAGGTAATATAATTTCCACCCACAAGGGATAGCTCAAATTATCATATCAGATTTTGAGCTAAGGCTCAAAGTATATAGGCAAGTCTAGACCCTCTCAGCATAGGGAGTCACCATATATTATAAATATTTATGTATACTTTTATCTACTGATTATATGTTTTTATTACTTGTTTGTGATTTCAAAAATTTATTGTTGTATATATATATATATATACATATATATATATCTCTGTGTGTGTGTAGACATGTTTTTGTATACAACCCTCTTTTACTTCTGCATGGAGACACCATTGGTGGTTCCCTACTAAGTATGTTATGATCACACCCTGAATGGGAAAATATATGTGTATTAATCCCATTATCTATTATTTTGTATGAATTTATGAGTAATTTTATTGTTATTGGATCATTCTAGACGAGTCTCTATGTTTTCATAAAAGTGGGATCAGTTACCACTTCAGAGTTTCTAATGATAGAGGTGATCAAATGTTGTGGTTGGATCATCATATATCTGTCCATTTTTTTTATTATCTTAAGAATTGTTTGATGTGACTAACCAACCTACTATACCTTCAAATATACCATCTTAATAAGGATTTACATATAAACCTAAGGGGGTTTTCTGAAGAAGAGGTACAATTCTTAACCAAGTTCTATCAAATTTTTCTCTTATTACGCCTTACCTAAACTAATATAATTCATGATAAAATGGTTAATCCAATATGATAAATATAAATATACATTATTATAATAATTTAATAACCATTTATACCTCTTTTCTATCAAATGAGAAATGAAAGTACCGCTCATGAGTATGTGTGGACTACCACATTGACACAACTATATGATTCATTTTATATCACCACCTCACAAGAATGTTTATAATGATGGATATAATGAATATATATAACATTTATGATATAATTATTATTCATTAAGGATAAAAAATTATTTTTCTTTCTTTTCTTATTTGGGTTCGAAGATGAAAATAATGTTATTGCGTACTTTTGGACTGCCTTCTCCACGAATGACATAATTCATTTTTCTATATATATATATATATATCATAAATAGTTATAAATATGTATATAATTAATATATATGATATTTACATCATGAATAACATTATTTATATTATTTAAACATGATAAATATGCATTTATTGGAACTTTGAATCCAAAATATACTAGAAAAACGAAACAGTTAACAACAAGAAATGAAGTTTTTAATAATGAATTATTAATCAATGGATATTTAAATTTTATAGATGGATCATATATGTTATTATAAGTGTTTATATAGTTACTTTATTAAATTATAATAAATTTATTCTAGTTATATATTATGTTATTGTGCTAATGAGTTAAGTAATACTTAAGGTAATAGTTCATGTTATAATCTCGTTTTGTTTCAAGATTGACTATACTAAATTTTTATTGAAGAAAACTTTATGAACCTTATACTTTAAGATCTATATATTCTATTATACTCTATTTATTAATATAATTTGTAATTTTTAATCTCATTTATTTCCTTGGTACTTTAAATTACTAAGAATGTTTTTTCAAATAAATGACGATCTTATTTACTCTTTGGTTGATGAATTTTTTATTTCTTATCTATACTCTTTAAAATTGTTTCATAAAAATTCATTACTATAATTTAAATATTTTTAAAATTTTAATTTAACTACCTTTTAGTTTATTTACATAATTTTATAGAGGATTATTTCTAAATGTTTTCTGAATATCTGAAGTCATATTTTTTTACAAATTTATAAAAGGAATATTTTCTTTTAACATATACAACATGAACATATTTTCTCACCTGTAAAAACAATATTTAATTTGAAACTTAATTTATAGGTTTCTATTATTATCATCAAATAAAAATTATTTTCTTAATATTCTTGGATTTTTGTTGTAGATTTTGTGAAATGAAAATAATATTTTATCATGTTTTCAAAAAAATATTCAAAAAATATTTTAAAGTTATTTTTCATCTATGTAATAATAATTTAAGAGTTTTTATGATTTATTGTGGATATGATCTAATGATATCATCATAATTAATTATCTGGGTTGTTTATTATTATTATTATGAGATGTTTATGAAACCCAATAACTTTCCATGAGTTATTCTATGACGATATATATTAAAACCCATATCTTTAATACACATTATTTCATACTTAAAAGCATAGTTAGTATAACCCATATTATTTAAAAGCCTAGTGTATTTCAGATATTGGGTATATAAAAAATAAACTCGTAACATGGATATAACAACATTGTTGATAACTTCCTTAACATGCTTATATAATTTCATTCATCATTTAAAACTACCCAAGATAACTGAGGAACACATATAAGAAACATGTGTGTTATAAAGCCTAGTAAGGGTGTAAAAAAAGAATAAAATGATGAAAGTATTACATTTCAGTAAATATTAATTTCAATGGAACATAAATTGTGTGATAATAATAATATTGAATAATGTGGAATGATACAACATGATATTATAAGGGGAAAATGGGAATATGGCACTATCTTTAACCATGCAGTCAAAAAAATAGGCCAAGGAAAACCTCCAAGACATCATAAAACAGTGGAAAAATTATAATATTGGATTAGTTTTCTCACCAATTTCATACTTGTGGTCTATTTATACAAAAACATTTCTCAATGAATTGCAGTGCTATATAATTTTAGGAGAACCCTTTGCTTTCATATCATGTTCATACATAAGTGTTTCACATAAATCATTCAACATTAGATCATATTTCATAAAATTTAATCTCATGATTAAGGATTTCAGAATACATAAATATAATTACAAATTAAAATAAGGATATTTATGTATATTTGAATACCATTGAGTTGAAATTGTGATGGTATTCACAAATACAACTGTTTGGCATGGAAAAATCATAGAATAATTCGGTAGTATATCGTGGGTATATAATGTATCATGGGAGAAAATTATGAGAGTTAAAGGGGTCTCCAAAAACTTGGAAAATATAATGGAAGTAATAGGGATATTTTAGAACATAATTCAACATTAATTATTTGTAATTAATAGTCAAATTACAAAAGGGTATTTGAATAAAAGTTGTGAGGGGAAAAAATCATAGGATAATTTTGATAACCTTAGAAGGGTACACAATGAATCATGATAGATATTAATGAGAGTGAAGATGGGAATATAACCAGTTTTAAATCATAATTAAAATGTTATGGAGGTCTAAAATCATATCCCATAAATAGGAATTGTAAGATAAAAGGCATTATATAAATAATACTCTTAACTAGAGATGGAGAGGATCCCTTACCTCGAGAGGGGGTTTCCAAAAACATGGGTGGAGATTATTGAGGGTTTGGTGGAACCTTGGGAGGACTCTATATAATAAAGGGTATAGTATAGTCTCTCTAAAATTATTTTTACTTAAGATAAATGGGATGTTTGTAGGGTTTATATAAGAAAAGAGAGGTGAGTTTTTTAATATCTTCCTAATTTAGGATTTAGACTCTATACAATAAATTAATAAAAACCACAAACCTTTACATTGTTTTTATAATGTTTTTTAACAAAGAGGAGTGGATTTAATTATTTTATAATTCCACAAACCTATCACATCATAATAATACCTTCAGTGATGTAAAATGATTCATATTTACAAAGAATTTATTTTAAAAACATAAAATATAATATAGATTTATAAATATTTATAAAGGGTTTATGAAGATAATAAAATAACATAATAAAATTATTTTAAAAGGAAAATATATAATTTTTTATGGATAAAATTTATGAAATATATGGAATCTATTTTCAGTCATTATGATGTCAGAATACATATCGTATTTAATTTTTACCCAAAAATTAGACTGCTTGGAAAATTATGAAAAATAAACCATTAGATAATTCAGACATAATGAATCCAAAAATTATATTTATGTTATAAAAAATAATTCCCTAAATATTAAAATGTTATATTTTCAATTAATATGCCCTTTTATTTTAAAATAAAAGTTTTTTAATAATAACAGTTTTATGACCCTTATAAAAATTATATTTCCCCTTTATTAAACCTATTAATTATCTAAAGGTAATACGTGAAAAAGTGAGATTTTATTGGGGTGGTTAGATGAACAATGTTTGGGCCATGATCTCAATTGATCATGAACATTTACAATAAATGGTTTCCCTCATGATTTAATTTTTGAAAATAATCTTTGTCTTGATTAAGTTAAAATTCCATAGATTCTATCTCCCTTTGAAGCTCTAATAAATGGGCTATATATGGTATGATCCTACTAGTTGAGGTAATCACTTCTTTTGTCTTTTCCAATTTGACTTCATCATAACCATTAATATATAATAATCGTATTATAACTGTTAAACAAATATATTATCAATAGTTATGATGGTTAACAGTATTTTTAATTATATAGTATATAACTTATAATGGTACAATATAATAAAATTAGTGCACATGTTTATTATATTTACATTATATAAATAAAGAAATAATTCATTTCAAAAGGGAATTTCATTTATAAGTGTTTGGGTCATTACATTATACCCCTTAAAAAATTTCATCTCAAAATTTTCATTTCATTTAATAAAATAGTCAAGGGTACTTCTGTTTTGTTTCCTCTTCTAGTTCCGATGTAACTTCCTCAAACATGTGGTTTTACCGTGAAGCATTGACCAGGTTAATTATCCTATTTCTTAGAAATTTTTTTGCCCGATCTAAGATCTTAACCTAATTCTCCTTGTATGAAGAATAATTCTCCAATGGTATATTTAGTACATATTACGGGTATGGTATATACTTTATCAAGAGTGATACATAAAACACATCATGCACTTGAGATAAGTTAGGTTGGAGTTCTAGTTGATAGGTCACTGCTCCTATGAAATCATGGATATAAAAGGGAAAGATATATATTGTAGTAAGATTTAAATTCTTCCCACACCTCATGACATTATTCCATGATGATATAAAAAGGATCACTTTTTATCCAACCAAAAACTATAGATCACATTTGCAATTGTGTACATATTTTTTATTCTGAATTTGTACAGATTTCATGTGACACCAAAAGTTTTCAAACCTTATCTACCATCTCTTAGAAAATATCAGGTCCCATAAGCTTCCAGTCTCAAATTCATCCTAACATGTTAGATTCTAACACATCATCCCACACAGAGCCTCCTAATGATCCATTTTAACGCTTGAATGGAAATTGTTGTTATATGATTACTCCACTAGGATAAGGTGTTGATCCCAAAATACTTGGAAATACATTGATCATGATCTCAATATATCCTCTAGATTTTGAATGGACATTTTAGTATGACCATCTTTATGAGGGTGATAAGAAATGCTAAAGCTAAATTATTTATTCAATAATTGTTGAACACTTCTCCAAAACCCTGATTTAAACCTCAAGTATCAAGAAGATACAATGGAGAGTTGTACTCCATGTAGTCTTACTACTTATCTTATGTATATCATGATGAGTTGGTAAAGAGAGAAATTCCATTTATAGTAATAAAATGTTTCAATTTTTTAAGGGGATGAACTACTACACATATGGAGTTTTTTCCTTTAGGTTTCCTTAAGAGTCCTATAATGAAATACATGGATATGTTTCCAAATTTACATGCCAGTATAGGAAAGGGTTACATTATAACCTTCCAATTCTATTATTTTTCCTTGGATTATTATCATACCAAGCATCTATATACAAAATATGAAACCTATGTCTTCATTTTATCCTAATATAAATTATTCTTCTAATATTCATATATCTTGTTTCTTCCATGATGAATAGAAAAGGATGATCTATGTGAATCATCCATAAGTTCCCTCTTCAGTTTTGGTTATTTTTATGAAAGACACAGATCAGTTCTAAGCCTTATAACTCTATCTTTAAAAAAGTTGAGTTCCGTAATATTCACTACCTTCTTCTGTGGTAACTAATCATATTTCTGATCCTTCTTAATTATCTAAAAAATATATGGTTGGGAAATTATTTCTTCATGGTAGGTAAAAGAACATTTTTTTATTTACATGTCCCTTATTTTCATGTTCAAGAAGATTGGATCCCTTGAAATCTTCATCATGGATTGAGTTGTGGGATCTTTTTTTACTAAGAGAATCTTCTACTTTGATTTCTTTGTCAATATGGAAATAGATTGAATAATCATAATCCTTGATCAAATCTAACCACCACTATTCATTCATATAAATATCATTTTTGGGAATATATACTTGAGGCTTTAATGGTATATATATATATATCATAATCCTCCCCAATAGAGATAATTACTCTAAATACTTAATGTGGATATCACATTAACCAATTCTAGATCATGATTTTGGTAGTTTTTCTCATGGATATTTAGATAGTGTGAGACATATACTATAACTTTGTAATTTTTCGTGAGTAAACAACCCAAGATATTTTTGGATGCATTACTGTAGATAAAAAAATCTATCCCCAATGGTGGGTAATTTGATAATAGGTGTAGAAATTAACATATTCTTTAAATTTATAAAATTTTCCCCATATTTAACATTACAAGAAAACTTGAATCCATTTTGAGTTATAGTTATTAGTGGGGTTGACAATTGTCATTAGTTCCTCAAAAATTGATGATAGTACTTTGATAATCCAAGTGAACTATGAATATACATCACAAATATTAATCTAATTCACCCTTTAATCATATATGTTTATGATTGATCCATATATATCCCTTTTTCAGTGATGACATGCCCCATGAATTTCACTTCCTCCAACCAGATCTCTCATTTAATGTTCTTTGAATAAATCTTTTTTCTATAAAGTCCTCAGTATAATATTCAAATAGACCATATTCTCCTCCTTTATTTTAGATTATATAATAATATAATTAATAAACACTAACATAAAATTTTCAAGGCAATATAAAAAGACTCTATTCATAAAATATATGAAGATTACTAAAGTATTAGTGTGTCTGAATGGAATTACTATGAACTCATACTTCCAGTACATTTTATAAAAAGTAGTATAAGGGATATCCCCTTATTTAACCTTACATGATAATATCCTGAATAAAGATCTTTCTTGAAGAAATATTGGGCTCTACATATCTGATCAAAAAAGTCCTCAATCCATGGTAGGGGATACTTGTTCTATGTTATGATCTTGTAAAGATCACGATAATCAATATAGAGGCACATTGACCCATCATTCTCGATAAATAGGAATGATTCTCCCCTTAATGAAACACTTGTTCATATAATCCCCTTATCTATATTCTTTTATATTTTTTTCTTCATCACCTTAGGATCAACAATGGCCATACTATACGGTTTTTTGATATTGGGAAATATCTAGGAATAAGATCATTTGAAAATTCAACCTCTCAGCTAGGAGGAAGAAAAAAATATTTAAGAAATACATCAATGCATTCCCTCACAATGGCTATGTCCTCATGGATGATCTTTACTTAGTCTTAATAATTTTAGCTAGATACTCTTGGTCAAAAAGAAATAATATCCTTGCTTGAGATTTTTTTACTAAATAGGACTCGTCCTCCTTCTTACACTTGAATATAATTTGAGGAAAATCCATGATATAAATGGTTATTTTCTTTTCTCATAAATTTATGTTCGATATATATAAAGAAAGCTAATCCATACACAAAATTGCATAAAATTTCTCTAAAGGAAGTATCATAAGGTTCACTATAAATTTTAGCCCAAAAATTTTGATATATGAGGAGTTATATCCTTGGGATACAATAATTTCCCCATTTTCTATTTTCACCAACAACTTTAATTCCATGTTTTTTTGTGGTTTTTGAACATTTATACTAGACTTATGAGATGAAAAATAATTCATAGAACCATTGATGATAAGACTACCTTTAACTATTTTATTCTAGTTCCAGTCATTTAATTCTTAAATAATACTTTTAGGGATTAAAAATTTTGAACTATTAAACAAAAACAAGACACCATGAACATTGAGGGGATAAATCATAGATAATGAATATTACCTAAAATATAAATTTATGGGATTCAATATAGGTTATCCATGATCGATTTCATAGTATAAAATCTAATGGGAATTATTTTTTTCACTTAATAATGGTTCATAAATAGATTGTGTATTTAAAATATCATATACCCCAATAGTGTCAAATGAGGTGTGAAAAAAATACTATTGTTGTGCACCAGGGAATGATTAGGTTTAGCCTAATACACCCTTTTCAGGGTTGTTACCACTAGGTACCTTTATGATAGATCCACACCCACATATAGTTTCCAGAAAGGGTTGCATTTTATTAGAAACCACTTACTATATAATTTTAAAATATTTAGGGATGTCTTATTATATTTAGTGTTTTTATTAAGGATTTTTCTCATCATAATCTCAAAAATATCTACGCTTTCATCTAATACCAAAAATGAAAAGCTTTATCTTTTATACAAACTATTTCATATATAAAATCACCCTTAGAAAAAGTAATAAGATAATGAAGATTATTATATTTGGTAGGTTAGGTGTATACAATATAAACTTGGAACATGGATCTAGAAACTTAATTGAAAACTTCCTTAACATGATTTTATTATTCCATTTCTCTTTTAAAACTACATAGGATAACCTAGGGACATACATAAGAAAGGGTAATTTATTAATACAAATAAGGTAATAAAAAATCAAAACATGATGAAAGTATTAAATTTTAGTCAATATTAATTTCTATAAACATAAAATTGATGAGAATTGTAATTTTTAACAATAAGTCTTTATACAACATGATAACATAAAAGAAACTTGAGAATATGAAAACAACATTAACCATGATGCCAGAAAAATAATTTAGGGATGACTTCCACGATATCAAAACATATTGAAAAAAGTTCTATAATGGATTAGGATTACTCCCTAATCCCATACATGACGTCTCTAGAGACTAAAACATTACCCAATACATTGGATCACTATATAATTTGAGGTTCACTCATTGTTTTCATATCATGTTCATAGTTAAGTGTGCCACAAAGATCATTCAATATAGGATCATATTTCATCAAATTTAATCCTATGATAATGGAGTGTAGAATATATACATGGAATTCCTAAATAAAATAAGGATAGATATGTATATATGAATACCCATGATTGTAAATGGAGATGGTAATCACAATACAATGGTTTGTCATGAAAAAATCACCGGATAATTTCTTTGGAATAATGAGGGTTTCAAATAAATCATGGGAGGAAATTATGATATTTAAAGGGGTCTCCCATAAATTTTAAAACATAAGGTAAGTAATAGGAATATGAAAAACATAATCCAAAATGAACAATTTGTAATTAAAATACATAAGAAAAAAAGTATTATTGAATAAAATTTTTTCATAGAAGAAAATTATAGGATAATTTCAGTAGCATAAAAGGGGTACATAATGAATCATGGAAGAGCATAATGAGAGTAAAAGGGTCACTTGTTACTTTTAATTGTATGGTATGTAAAATGGATTTGGAAAATTATATACCATACATAGGAATTAGAAGACAAAAGGTATTAGATAAAGAAATTTTTTGAATAAATAATAGAAGGAGGTAATCCCTTTCCTTGAGAGGGTGTTTCTAATAGTTTTGTAAGAACTTATTGATGGTTTAGGGGAACATTTGGAATTATCAATATGGGAAAGGTAACAATATATTAATGATCCAAATATTTTTTTAAAATTAAATTATTTCTTGTTGGGGTTTATATAGAAAATGAATGTGGAGTTTTTTATTATTTTCCAAATATAGGTTTTGGATTATATATAATACATTTCTAAAAACAAAAAAAAAACTACCCATGGATTTTCAATTTTTTCCCAGTGAGCTGTGGTTTGTATTATTTTCTAATTCCATGAACTTATCACATTAAAATAATACCCTTGGTTATGTGGAAGCAATTATTATTTAAAAATAATTTATTTTATAACCTTAAAATAAAATATAGGTTTTTGATGATTCATAAAGGCTTTATAAAATTAATTAATTAAACTAAAAACACATTATTTTAAAAAGTAAATGTATATTTGGAAATTTATACATTTTAAAGAATATATTACAACACTTTTTTGTCATTATGATGTTGTAATGCATACCGTATATTCAAACCGTATTTAATTTTATCATGAAAATTTGACTTTCTCAAAAAATTATGAAAAATTCACTATTAGAGAATTTTGACATTTTACTAAAAAAAATATTTATTTTACCAAAATAAATATCTATCAATTATAAATTTCACTTTTAAATTAAGATCTATATTTATTATAAAATATTTTTTTTGATAATAAAAATTTTCTTACCCTTATAAATATTATATTTTCATATCATAAATTTACATTTTTTAATATTTAATATTTATTAGTAATATTTTATTAAAATATCATTTAATTGTAGAATTCATGAAATGGAATTCCTAAATTGAAATTTAATAAAACCTAAAAAATATAATTCATGTTTTTTAATATTAAAATCTAATTTTTATCAAATTAATTATGTAATAATTTATAAATAAAAAAAATAATGAATAAATATAATAATTATCTAATTGAAAATAAAATATATATTAATATTCTTAGGGTTGAGATATATAGACCATTATTATACCAGGTAACACACTAAGGGTTAGGTGTTTAATGATGAGATTTTATTAAGGTGGTTTAGTGAAAATGGTTTGGGCTATGATCAGAATGATATTTAACTTCTCCCATAAACGACTTCAATAATTCTTTAATTATTGAATCTAAAATTGGTATTGATCAAGGGTAATGCCCATATATTCTATATCCCTTTTAAGATCATATAAATGTGCTTCATAGGCTATAATCATACTGGTTGAGGCCATCATTTCTTTTGTCAAAATTAATAGGGATTTATCATAACCCATAATAAATACTTATCATACGATCATTTTTTGATGATCATATTATCAGTATTTATGATGCTTAATGTTATTTTGAATATGAAATGATATATCTTATAATGGTCCAATATAACCTAAGTAGTGAATGTATTTTTTTATATTTACATTACATAAATTATTCACTTATTCATATAAAAAGGGAATTTAATTTATTTGTGACTGGTCGTTATAATATTATGAATGTTTTATGATATTGTGGAACATGTTCCATGGTGGTGGAAGTAATAAGCATTATATATGATCTTTTGTAAACATTTGTATGGATTTCAACATGTGATGGGTTAGAAAAAAATTACATATCTCTAAAATTCATTGTGTAATGCATTATATCACATGAGATAATTATGGGTAATAGGTTGATGTTCTCAATCCACTAGGTTAAAAAAGTAGTGATTCCTAATAAACTATGATATGGGAAATAAGTGGTGATTCTAGATCCACTATAATATGATGGTATTTATAGGTAACCATGACCTATGGTATGGTTTCTATGCGTATGAAAGTTCTAAACACTTATCATCTATTGATATTCTTGTGACTTTTATTCATGGATCTAGATATTTTTTTTATGATTCCCCAATATCGTGACATGAAAAAGTTTTATTCCATGATTCATAATTATGATATATGAATTATTAGGTATGATTATTTATTTATAAACACAAGTTATCATACCATTATGCTCATGATATTATTTTATATTTTCATAGATTTATATCTCCCAAGTTTACCATTTTTGATCATCTGATATCACCCCTTCCAATGTTTTAATTTTCTGTATGTGATTAAGAAGGGTAATAAGTATGATGAGTAGAGACGGGTAACTTATATAATGAATGATGTTATAAATTATAAATATTTTACACAATAATATGTTTATGTATTTATTCTCTAAGTACACCAACCATTTTAGTGGTTATTGGGAATGTTTAGTTGGGAGAAATATAAAATATTCATCAGAAATATATAATTTCTACACATGTTATACTTGGGTCACTATAGTTGGTATTAGAGTAGGGTTTATTTATTTTTTTAGATTTTATTATCAGGAATATAGGGAGAATAACTAAGAAACCTAGGTTTATTTAATGTTATATATTATGAACATTAATATTATTAGGTTGATAAAAAGTTTTCATTATTTATAACATCATATGAATAATTTTAAAGATTATATGATTTCTCACTTTCATTATTTTAACTTGATACTTACACTATAATTTATTGTTTTATTAAATGTTTGGATCCAAAAGAATCATTCTAATAAAGAATGTTATGAAAAATGAAATGATTATCCTCCAAAGAAAAAAAATTATATGGGAGATAGAATGGAGAATATGGTTTATATGATCACAAATATTTCTGAAGACAAAAATCATATTGATATTTTGACTAATAAAAGGATGTTAAAACAAAATATTGAGTCTTTTATGAGGAAACATACACCTTATTTTAGTGGGTCTTCTAATCCACTAGCGGATAAGTGATGGATTAATAGCATTGAGATTTTTTTGTTCTCTTCTGCTCAGAACATGAAAAAGTTTTCTTATCCATCTATTATTTAGAAGGAGAAGTAGATCATTAGTGGAATCTTATTATGAATAAAAAGAAAAAAGAAGAATTTAATCCCTATAATTTGATGAGTGTAAAACTATATATTTTATTAATTACATTCCTTATATTCTATGTAAAAAAATAGGTAAATAATTCCTTGATATTAATATGAATTCTGATGAATAAATTTATACCTATGAGGAAACTTTTACTAGACTTTCATGGTATTTTTCTAGTTTAATCATCAGAATTAAAATACAAATCAACCTATTCTTCAGTGGATTAAAAAGAAGTTATCTATGACATTGTTTAATAGATTTGAATAAATAATTAAATTTTATCTTAAGGTAAAACTGAAATTGGATATTCTCATAATTCCCATAGTTTTTATAAGAAAAAAAAGATGGAGTATCATGAAAAATTAAATAAATCACATAGAGGAAAGAAATTTTGGTCACCCAAATGCTCGAAAATGGGAAAGAAAGACCAAGTAAATTTCTTGAATGGAACTGGGTGATGCTTTAAATGTGGAATTATAGGTCCTAAAGCCTATTAATATCAAATGGATATAAGGAGTCCAATTAATATAGTGGAGGAAATGAAGATTCCAACTAATATAGTATCTAAACCCTAATGATATAAATATAATGAGTATGTTAATTATGTTAACTAGTGAATGAATATGAAGGTTAATTATGATGATCAACTTTAATGACCACTTATACCAAAAGAAAAAGGTAAATCTCATGTGACCATGACTAATGAAGTGGGTTAGGGGAATGAAGTAATGAATGGTACACTTATCACCCTCTATTGAACAACTAATTTGATATTTGATTTCAGATCTATACACTCTTTTATATATATGTAATTTGATAAGGGTGTAACATTACCATCTAAATGATTTGATTTTGAGTTATAGTTCAAACTTATAATGGTATGATGATCTAATATCAAGTCTACAGATCCTCTCAAATAAATTTTTATTGGAGTTGACTTCCTAAAAAACTATTGATTCTATCTCTAGTTAAATTTGATATGATTTTTGGGATGGGTTGAATCTCTATATATAAATATCATATAATTTTATAATGAATTGAATTCATGTTTAATATTAGAAATTAAGATCTGATCATCTTTCAGTTTGGGGATGAATATGAACTTCCAGGGAATTAACATCCTTTACGTGGGTCTTACTTCCTAATAATGTGGGATATTTATCTCAAATGGATATGTAAAAACTCAACATTAAAGATATGCCTACTTTGTTGGATTATGTTAATATATTCCCTAAGAAAATAAAATTGTTTCCCCAAATTGTGAATTTGAGTTTTCAATACAACTCATATCTATTTATACACCTATTTAAAAGACTCTATATAGAATATCCCTGATTTAGATGAAATAATTAAATAAGAAACTCAAGGATAATTTTAAATTATTCATATTCACCAGTTAATCACCATGAGGTGAACCTTTTATTTTTTGTAAGAATAAATATTGTTCAACTTGTCTTGGATTTTAATATCAATAACTAAACAAAATATCTATAAAAACATGTATCTTCTACCCCATAATGATGAAATTATTTGATAGAATTTATAGATCTCATTACTAATCAAATATTGAGATTCATTATAGATATCATCAATTGAGGTTCAATAAGGGAAATATACCAAGTATAGTATTATGTACACGGAATGGGAAATATAAAATTATATTCATACCATTTGGTCTCACCAATTTTCCTGTTATCCTAATGAATTTAATTAATAGAGTCTTTAGAGAATAAATTTATTAGTTTGTGGTAGTATACATAGATGATATTATTATATATTTGAAGAGTAATTAAGAGCATGAATATCATTTGATAATTACACTAAATACCACAAGGAGAAGTTAAATGATAAATTTAGAAAGTGTGAATTTTTCCTTAAAAAAGTTACATTATTGGGACATATAATCTCAAGTAAGGGTATATCAGTGGGTCTTTTTGAGATGAATGTTATTGAGATTTGGATTAGAGCAACCACATTTACTAATATCCATATTTTTTGTATGATGGATAGATACTACCACCCTGGGAAGGTGAACATGGTGGTAGATTCTATGAGTTAGAAGGACGCTAATAATCTTCCTTTGATAAGGATTAGAAGAGATAAAATATTTATTGATTTCTAGAATATGGACCTTGAAATCATGAATCAAGGGGATATACCATATATTTATTAAATAAATGTTTAACTATCTATTCATGCGAGGATGTAAGAGGTGAAAAAGGAGTTTATCGAACTACAAACGAAGGTGAGAAATGTTCATGATTTCAAACATTATTATGACCGAATGATAAGGTTCAATAACCAAGTACATGTACCATAAATATAAAACTTTAATAAAAAATTATTGGATTAATCTCAAAATTCATCGTTCTCTATTAATCATGGAACTATAAATTTGTATAGGGATCTAAAAGACTATTTCTAATGGAGAAACCTAAAGAGAGATATTGCAGAATATATATCTTGGTTCTTGGTTTGTTAGAATGTTAAGGTTTATATAAAAAAGTCTTTGGGGATGTTACAACCAATAACTATACCATAATAAAGTGGGAAAATAAAACCATGTATTTCATCATTTGACTCCCCAAATCATCCAAATTCTATAATTATATTTGGGGTGTAGTCGATCATCTTATAAAATAAGAACATTTTATTTCAATTATATAATACTTCTCTATTGATTAGATTTATAGGATATATATAAAGTAACTGGTAAGATTTCATGGAGTGACACATTATATCATATTTTTTTGGGATCGACATCTTACCACAGTTTTCTGGAGAAGTCTTCAATAAGATCTAAATACCATGTTGGGTTTTAGAACTTTTTATCATCCTTAGATATGAGGTTAGTTTAATATGACCATTAAAAATTTATAATACATGTTGAAATATTTCACTACGTATTTCAAAGGTGTTTTGGATAAATTCCATCTTTGGGGGAAATTTTCATACAATAATAACTTTCACTTAAGAATTTAGATGGATCCTTACGAACCCCTCTATGGTTGGAAGTGAAAAACTAAAATGTAATGAGATGAATTTAGATAAATAAATGTATTGGGACCTAATATAACTGGGGAAATGGTAGAGAATATTTTATCCATTTATAAACACATCAGGACAACTCATAGTCGATATAAACATTGTAGTGACCATCATTAGTGAGATCTATAGTTAAAAGTTCATGGAAAGGTATTCTTATGGGTAACTCCTTGGAATAAGGATATTGGATTTCAAAATAAGGGAAATATGATATCTATATATATTATTATATTCAAAATTATTGATTTTATCAAGATGATAACTTATTTCTTGGTGCATCCATCGAATCTATTTCAAGTTCACGATGTGTTCCATTTATCTCTCCTGAGGATGTACATACCATATCCTTCACATATACTGAACTCAGTGTTAATACCAATAGAGAATGATTTTTCTTATAAGGAATAATTTATGGAGATTTTGTTTTTAAGATAGAAAGTGTGGAAAAATAGGACCACTCACCTAGTCAAAGTTTTTGGAAGCTATGTGAGAACATGATAATGTGATGGGATAGAAGTATCCTCAATTGTTTATAAAAGATTGATATAATTTCAAGGGTGAAATTATTATCATGCGGATAGAATTTAATACCCATATATTTTATGATATATCCCTCTATAAATAAATTAAATTTCTTCATTATCGTTCTTTATTGGAAATATCGAGTTTAAAAGAACGACGATATACTCTAAATATTTAAACGTTGTTATTTTAACCAAGATGTTAAACTAGTGGTATAAATAATAATTACAAATTCCTAAAATATGAATAAAGGTTTTATATAATGTAATTTTATTTATTAATTAATAATTAATAAGTAATTAATTTTCAGCAAATTAATTTTATACATTAAAAATATTGTTTCTTGAAAAATTGTTCTTATTTCATTTTATTAGAAGAAATAACAATTAATTTATTCAATTTTTAGAAATTTTATCTTTTGAAATTAATATAATTCTTTAAATCATTATTTAAATATAAAAACTGTGTGACTTTTTGGGTTTTTTTTTCAGAAAAAATTTATTAAAGGGTGAATAGTAAAAAATATAATTTTTATTTTTAAAAAATAATTTTCGTTTCATGCATTTACAAAGTAAAGTTATATTTTGGATTGGATTTAAAATTTAATTATTTTATCTTTATTAGAGAAAATCTAATAAAATCCACATTACACTTGATTTTTGAGTGCAAACATTTTTATTCTAATAACTTATTTTTTTGGAAAAACAGTTTTTCATCACATTTTTATGGTTTGGTATTAAATAAATTTATACCACTTTTAAAAATTGAATTTTATAGAATATAATCCATATTTCTAAACAAAGTTTTAATATTATCTAATGATTCCACTTTTATTTTTGGTCAATATGAATAGTAACTATGGGAAAAGGTGGTTACCACAATAAGAGTTAAAATTAGTTAAAAGTGTTAAAAGTAAAATTATAAAGGTTTAAATGGCCTAAAAACTATTCTAAATCACATTTTATAGTATTATATAGTAAATATCTCATATATTATTAAAATTTGAGTGATTTTTGAACCATTTTTCTTGACTAATACATTAATACTTTGTTATCTTTAAAAAAAATTTCAAGTGCTTTCTCTCCCTCACTTATAAATGACACCCCTCCCCTCTCTTATAAACACTTAAAGAGCCTCGTAACTTAGAAAAGTCCTACCCAAATAATTTTATTGGAACCCTAATCACTTCTCATATGTACATTTTGGATTAGAATAATATCTTAAGAAGTATTTAGGTATAAACCCAAGGAGGTTGTCCGAAGAAGAGGTATAGTGCTTAACGAATCTATTTCAATTTTATTTATTCTTATACCTTATATAAACCTATTATATAATTCATAAAATGCTTAATATTTTATAATAAATATGATTAGATGTTATTATTATGATTCCAAAACAATTTTATATTTCCTTTCAATCAAATGAGAAATGAATGTATCACTCGTACGTTGGTGAGGACTACCAGATTCACATAGAGATATAGTTCAATTTTTATAACCACCTAAAATGGATATTTATAATGGTAAATTTAAATAATTTACATGATATTTATTATAATTATTTTTTAATGATAAAAAATTATTTACCTATATTTCCTTCTTTAGGTTAGAAGATGAAAATAATGTTCATGCGTAAATGTAGACTATCATCTCTAGGAACCGTGTAATTCATTTTTCTACTTATAACTTTTCTATATTATTATAAATATGAATAAAATGAATATATATGAAATTTATTTCATAAATAAAATTATTTATATGATGGATCCATGATCATTATCCAAGGATCATAATTGGAGAACCATAACTTACATAAAAAATGAAACAATTCACCCACAAAAAATGATTGTTTTAATAAATAATTATTAATAAATCTGTGTTTAAATGTCATAAGTTTATAATACAGTATATTATTAGTGTGTATATAGTTTTATAATATAATAATAATAAATTTAATTTTATTATACTGGTGGTTACATCCCTTATGAATCAATTCAGACTTGAGGTAAGGGTTTATGATACAAGCTCAATTATTTTCAGGATTGTCTTTGCCAAATTTCTATTGGAAGACATTTTATGGATATTATCCTTAAAATACATATATTTTATACTGTTATGGTAAATTCTATAATTTTTATCCATTATTTTCTTATTTATCTTTTTAGTATATAAAATCACAAAGAAAAAGTTTTAAAGAAAATCTAACTGTATTTTCTCTTCGGTAAACAAAATTTTTATTCTATATATATACTCAATTTTTTTTATGAAATTTATAAACTAAATTGATATTTTATAAAAATATAATTTTCACTATTATTAACATTATTTAAATATTCTTAAAATTTAATATTTATATATTTTTTGGAATAATTATTTTTTATTTTTTTCAAATGCGTAAAATGAATATTATATTTTAACATATATGAAATGAATGGATATTCTCATCATCATGAATATCTATTTCCTTGATGATTGCTTTATAATTTACCATGTTTATTTTCAAGGAAATAGATATTCTCAATTATATTGTGATTTTTAGTTAAAATTATATCAAAGGGAAATGATATTTTTTATTTTTCTCAAGGAAATGTCTTAATGTTCCATTAAAGGTATTTTTTCTCTATTTCACCAGACTTTAAGTATTTTTATTCTTTAATTAGGTTATGATCCAATTATTCAATATTAATTATCTCTATAGACAGTTTATTATTATTATTATGAGATGTTTATGAAACCAATTTATTTTCCACGGGTTATTTTATAATGATATGATGAATGTTTTATGATATTGTGGAACATTTTATGATGGGTGGACCCATAATTATGTTTTTCTATAATTAATTGTATAAATATTTATCTATCATGAGATAATTATGGGAAAATATTTTATGTTTTCGATCCACTAGGGTAAATATGTAGGTATTATTTATCCATAATGACATGGGAAATATGTGGTGCTGCAAGATCTACTTTGATACGACTGTCTCGATTATTAAAGTTGATATATGATATATTTTTTATGCTTATAATGGTGACACACTCTTTTGAAATACTGATATTAATATCGTTTTAATACATGGATCATGATTTATTTTTTATTTATGATTCCCCAATCTTGTGGCATACTATAGTTTGATGTCATGATTCGTCATTATGATCTATGAATTATTATGCATGGTTTTATATTGATGATCACATGTTATCATAACCTTATTCTCATTATTTTATTACATATGATCATTGATTTATATCTCTAATCTGGACACTTATAGAGTATTAAAACTCACGCCTTTATATATTTTAATTTTTCCTTAGTTATGAAGAAGGGAACTAAGTATGTTGAGTCTAAAAGGGAACCTTATGTAACCAATGATGTTAGATATGATGGAGATTATTCTTATATAATATTTTTATGAATCTAGTATCCATGTACACTAAGACATTATGATTATTGAGCATGTTTACTTGGGATATATGTTGAATATTATTTGAAAATTTTTAATATCTATGTATATCATTCTTGGGTCACTATAATTTCATATGTTCGTTCAGAATTGAGTTATTATAGTCAATATTGTAGGTAGCAAGGTGGTAGAAGTCTCTTATATTTAAGCATGGGAGATATAGTGTGGTTTATTTTTGAGTTTATTTCAAGATAATTGTACACTTTTATCTAAATCATCTTCCAAATACTGAGGTAATGGTGAATCATTTCAAGGAGGCTTTGTGTCCAGAGATTCAACACCAGGTCATTCTCTTCATATTGTCTGCTTATATCAAGGTGATGATGAATATTGAGGTGATAAATAATATGTTTGAGTATATGGTTTTATCCAAATAAAAAAGTCATAACAACTTACCACTAAGTGGAGTTGTGGATAGTGGTTTTTGATTGTTAGGGAAGTTGAGGTTTCGATCCTCGAGGAGTATCATTAAATCAAATTTTCCACATTTAGCTAGAGGTTATAGTTATCAATATTCCACTAGAAGCACTAGTGTGGTTTTATTTATCTATGGAGGGTTTGGGAATAGAAAATGCCAATTTACTACCTTATTCATTTGTTAGTATAGAGAAATATGTCAATTTTATATATATCCACAAATGTAATTTCCTTATAGGACTTATTTGTAACAGTATAGTCCTCATAAAATTTTAATTCTTAGATTTAATAGAGAAAGAAAAGAGAAAACCTGAGATATTTATCTACCTCAGGAACCTAAGGATGGGTGTCAATGTGGTGGTATATGTCATCAAGGATGTAGAGTTTGAAGTACAGGACATGGATGGTATGTATGTTATAGAACTAGGAGGGACTAATATATTTCGAGATACCATATATCTCTATTAAACTTTGGATTATATATTAACTGTTTTATAAGCAATTTACTTATTTATTACACCTACCTCAACCAATGTTCGGGACTTAAGGTGAAGATACATCCAGTTCCCTTAGTGTTACCCACACAAGTTAGGGGTTGGCTTAGTTTTTTTGAGGTGTCTTGGGGGTGTGATATGGTTATGGGGAAACATCGATTAATGGAAGTTATTTTTATTTTATATATTAGTATACAATTCCATACTAGGAAAGGACTGGTTATATTCTGTGTGGACCATTATTGTTTTCTACTGTAGGAAAGTGGTTTTCCTTGATATGGGATGAGAGTGTGAAATGTTAATTGGAATGATTGATTATTGGATAGATTATGTATATTTATATCCTATTTCACATATATTAGAAGGGATGGTGTTAGGTTTAATGAAATCATATATAAATGATTTTCTGAGAGTTGTATAAGAGTTTCTAGATGTATTTACTAAAGGGGATTTATTGTTACCACCTTAACATGACATTAATGTTGGGATAGAGTTTTACCAAAATATCTCTTTGTTTTTTATGCCTCTATATAGGATGGTTACTTTGGTCCTTCTCGAGTTGAAAATTCAAGTTGATAATATGTTGCAGAACAATTTCATTTACCCCAATGTATCTAAAAGGGTTCTCTAATATTTTTATTAAAGAAGGAGTATGGTTTCTTGGGGTTGATTATAGATTGTTTAATGTTAAAAAATGTTATGGTGATGAACCAGATGAGTATCCTTCACGCCTGATTTTTTGTTTATTTTTATTTTCAATGTCTATTTATATCTTTTCTATGGTTTGAAGTTATATAGAAAAATAAATAAATAAATATGATGATGATGATGATGATCTGGTATCCTCTCCCAAGGATTGATTAATTAGTTGACTAATTAAAGAGATATAGTTAGTTTACAAAGAATGATTTGTGGTATGGGTATCGTCAGATAAAGGTGAAGGGTGAGGATGTTCTGAAGACCACTTCCAGGAGTTTCTATAGACACTTTGAGATTGTGGTTATTCCATTCATGCAATAAATTTATAACAAATATACCATGATTTATTGGTGTTTTATACCACATCATGGTCTGTACAGGTGTGAACCATGACATAGTGACGATCACTATACAATGGTATTGTGCATGAAGTTATATTTATTATAATATAATACATGGTTGAATAATATTTTACTACACAAAGTTATATTTACTAGTTAGATAATCAATTGTTGGTGAGGATTTAAAACATATAAATAAATTTTATAAATGCTTAACAATTTATCAAAAAGGAAATGAAAGAGTTAAAAATGTTGTAACTCAGGAAACAATTATGAAATATTTCATTAAATATATCCAAACATTTGGAATCCAAATTATCTCCTTTGATGGATATATAAGTTGGTTCTTGGTTTTTTTGTAAATTATTTCCATCATATAAATCTACTCAAAGATAAATTTTTCTTTATCTCTCACTATATTTATCTTCAAACTAATGTTTTATAAAACTACATGGAAGATAGTCTCCTCCCCAATCATTATAATATTCGTATATCCCGTGGATAACCTAGGAGTAAGGAGTCTATTGGCTGCTTCTTGAAAATATTTATCAATATCTTGGGTAAAATCTTGAATTGAACCATATCATTATAGGAAAAGGTATGTTGTTCATCATTTATTTATTTAACTCCAAATAAATAGAGATATCCTATGTCATAATCATTTTTAGATAATATTTTCCACTTTTTTTTGGATAAGTGTTAACCCATCTAAAATCCTTTTGTTGGTATTAGTGTCCATTACATTACATTTGTATTGGGTTTTGGAATGAACTAAAAAGTTATAAAATGATATTTTCTAAAAATAATTGAATGATTTGTTCAAAAAATCCATTTCTCTATAAATATTTCCGCAATAGAATATAAAAAGTATTCAAAATAGTTGTGGTCTTATAAAATTTATATTACCACATCATGGTTTATAAAAAAAAGTCATAGATAAGTTACACAATAATAGAGCATTATTTTTTAATATCATTGTATCATGGTTAATTGATCACTATGTCATGGTTTATTTACACCATTAAGATCACCACATCATGGATGATATTGACAAGCCTAAGTTTATGGTTTGAGCATAGAATTGAAATAGATTATCTTATATAAAATAAGAACAAAATATAATCTCACTAAGGAAGAACCATTAAAAATGACCTTTGTATTAGAATTATGACTTCTACAAAAAAATGATTAGGCTCAATATAAAACAAATGTGTTTATGGTGTAACCATTAAAAAAATGGTTCTTAAAATGGCTATATTCTACCCAAAATAGCATGGGTGTGGATGATTAAACTTTAAATTACAAAGTCCATGTAGGAATAAATAACAACCAATATAAGAGTAACCATCTAGATACAACATTGTGGATTATATCCAAAATGATAATAGACTATATAATTTTATTAAAAATTACATTATTTTTAAAATTCAAAAAAACATTACTATTGTGTGTCCAACACTCAAAATCCAAGGGGGTTTTTAAACCAAACCAAAAACGTTTTGGTGGATGTAATATAGGTTTAATGTGTATTTATAGCCTAAATAATTTATAAAGTGTTTAGAAATTATAAAATATAGAAATTTATAAAAGTGTTTACATGGACTTATTAATTTTTTTATAAATGAATATAAAATATTTATATTGAAATGACTTATTTGAAAAATATTTGATTTTTCTTTATATTTTTTTTTCATTAAATATCAAATGTTTTTATGATTATAAATGTTTTCATTAATATCACATATCTTGAATATGTAGTTCATATTAAATTCAATATTGATTAATAATATGAAATAGTTAATATTAAAAATAATTTGAAAGGTATGTATTAATTTATTTTATGAAACTTACATAAAGAATGTTCAATTATAATTCATTTATAATTGTTAAATTTATAAATTTTATATAAATTTTTATCTCAGGTGGTATAATTATTATTGAATTGAGGCCTATCTTGACTAAAAAAATAATGTTTAGAGGGAAATTGAGTTAATATGCACACTATCCTAGGATCTTAGGATCTGTTTAGAAAACTTTTGTTGGATACTTATCACTCAAAGATTACTCTTGTAGGGATTATTGATTTTATGTGATTCTAAGACTTTACATGAAATAGTTTCGTGTACCTTATGTGTATGATTCATTTTATTATGTGTAAATATAGTTGTATTTTAATTTTTAATAGTAATAAAAGCTATTATTTGTGTAATGATTTAAACATGAGTATGGTTTGAACATATTTATATGGTAAAATGAATAGGGATTAAATAATAAATAATAAAACAACTTATATATATAAAGGGACTATGTCAGATAATATTGTGAGATATTTAAATCCCATTAAAATAATAAGTATTATATTCCTTCCAAAACAAACAATTGTAAAGACATATATAGCACAAACATGTTGGTTATGGAAAAGTTAGGTTCCCCAAGGTTATCTTGTATAAATAAAGAAGTATATAGATTTCATTAATGGTTAGAAGCTTTTTATTACTATGAGATTGTACTAAAAATATATCATTAACCCTAATGGTTAGGATAGCAAATGAATAATGTTTAGTTTATCCATATGATGGATTTGGGAAAAGATTTTTCCTCTCAACTATCTATGATTCAAATATGAAATGATTATCATGATTATCAACTAGATATAGTCATGTCTTGTGTTATGATATTAGTTGAGATAATTAAGGATGAATTATGGATTTTTCCCTATTAATAGATATGATGTAATTTAAAAATGGTTCATCATTTTATAGGGTAAACACTTAATAAATTTTATTTTTAAAATAATATAAAACATGATACTCATCTGTAAAAAGATTATATTGTAGATAAAATAGAATCATCACCATTAACCATGAATTGGAAATAAATATTTGAAAGGATAATATTAATAGATTCATCTTCTTATGTTGGTATAAGAACTTAAGAATTATTATTATGTAAGTGTAATTTTTTTTTGTCTGATAGAACCCCTTCCTAAGAAATAAAATATTTATCTTTTTAGAAAATATGATATTGATGATTATAAAAAGAAAATAAGGATTTACTTTAGGTTTCAATGGAATTATTTTGATGAAAGATAACCAAAAAAATATTATTATATACTCATATAATCAATATAACTGAGTATGTCAATGAATTGGAGAGACTTAAGGTTTCCATTAAGGCATGTTAAATATGTGAAATTAATTCTATATTAATTATTGTCCAAGTTTAAATAAATTTATCAGAATACCTATAGGGGTGATGTAAACTATATGGAAATTCCAAATCATGTTCTAATGTTATATAATTTGATTCCTCTATTTTTTAATGGTATATAATACCAACTATAAAATATACATTTTTTGAATATTTATAGGGGTTTAAAATTTAAAAAATGTTTATTTATAGATCCTAAAGTATACATTCAAGTGATGGAGCATGGGGTTGTTAAATATTGGAGTTAGATGTATAATATTACCTTTTACCATTTTAGATTTGAAAAAATATTATATATTTTCATCTTATTTTCCTCTTATGTAGTAAGAGGGGATGTTGTTAAAAAAGGTTGTAATTAATAAATGATATATTATTTTTAATACCCATGGTTATGATGGATCCAATTATATAGCATGATTGAAAATAAGTGAATAATTACTAATTATTTATGCATGATAAAAGAGTTTATCTAAGATATTTTTTTAAAATATAAGGGAAATAGTTATCACCACCTAAATAGTGGTATAATTTAAACAATAAAGTCTTGTTTTAAAAATAATGTTCATAACACAAAAAATACCACATATTATATGTATATGATATTTTATTTCTTAAAAATTATCACTATAAAAAATAATTGTAATTTCCTTACACAAAGAATATTATGTTACTTATTATGGTATTCTAGAGAGAATATAGTTTCTACGATTCTAATTGGTGTATGTTTGGAAATATATAATTTCAAATTATAACAAATAAAATATTATACAAGTCAAATTCAAATTCAATGTTACATGAAATACTAAATGAATTTATAATGTATTTTTAAATAAAATAAATGTAAATTGTTACATTTTTTCCCCAAAATGATATAAAAAAGAGTTTAAATGGAATGCTTCTATGATGACGATGGTGAATATAGAAATAGTTCAATGTAGACAAAAGAATTTATTGACATCATAATATTGTATTTTATAAGGTTAATAATATTTTATAGTATCTATAAATAGTTGATCATAAGGGATATGATTCCTAAGTCTCACCATTAGTTAAACAATATTTCATCATATATATAAATCAGAAAAATAATTTTAGTGGGAGGGTTTTATCATATAGTCACATAGATATATGGATGGAATTAAAAAGTTATGTAATGAGTCTAATAAAACCCTAAATGTATTGAAAACATAAAGCCTCTATGGAAGTCTATCATATGGTATATGATAATACGGGTTATTATGTATAATTTTTTTAATTTTTTTAATTACTTTAATAATATAAAATGTTTCAGGTCATACAAAATGTAGTGTCTACTTTATCATTATTTGGCATCGAATATATATTTCATGAAATGATATGATATTTTACTGCTCTATGTAACACTTTGAGTTATCCCTAACTAATTTTTGTCATGGAGTATTATATTTTATAGATAAATGTTAATGTTAACATAGGTAGAATTTCATATAGAGATATAATACATTCTCATGAGAGAAAAAAATATTTTTTTGTACCATATAACCCACCATGAATACCACATGGAGTTCCCTACACTTTGTATATGATTATAGTGGATTATTCATATTGAATCCCCATACTTGAGGTTTGAATGATACATAACATAATATCCTGAATACATTGATACCTCTTTTAATCTATTATTTAGGTTGAGCTAATCAGTGGATGGATATGTATTTTTCTGAACGTGTCATTAACTGAGATATTATTTTTCCTCCCATATAATTATTATAGAATATTTGAACTCAATTATGATAAACTCAGGAAGTGTATATTCATAACTAGATAAAGTAAATGAGATTTTATTATCTATTTAGATGATGTTAAAGTAATGTTCTTCTCTATTTGGGTAAATAAAAAGTTATATGTTCATCTATTCGGTCAATTTATACTCAGATAATCAAGAACATATATGTTGGATATATTTTATTGACACACTATATGTCCCATTTTCTATAGATTCCTTAAAAATTTAATTATTTTATTATGTATACATATAAATGATATATAGATTGGTAACAAGTAATGAGATATATGTGTTTGATAGATATTATGACAAATCCCTTTATATATTGAGAAGTATTGATTCCTTAATAACTGATTCTATCTTTATAAATTTATAAATTAGGGAATTCATAATATTTGAAAATTATCTAACGACATATGGGGTCACCCTTTATGGTTTTGTGAATAACGATCAAGTTTTGATTTTAAGTGTTTGTACACAATTTTGATAACCAACTCAAATGTGTTTTTGAGTACATATAACATACATTTTTGAGGATTTTCTTTAAATTGTTACATATGATGTAACATGTGATGGATAAGGATGATATATTTTTCAAAAGGATACATGAAAGATCTCCAAAAGGGGTTTTAGATATGGTTTTATAATTCCTTTCACATGATTTGACATAAAGTGAATGTTCTCTAAGTAAATCATTCTTTACTGTAAGTGGGATATTTTTTGAAATGCACACTAAAAAGACCATCATGGCGTGGTGGTTTATAATATGTTTTTTCATATTCCAGTGTGAATCGTAACATAATGAGGGTCACTATGTGGTGTCTATGTGCTTGTAATTTTATGTATTATATGATAATGCACGATTAAACTATATTATTTTACTAAATTCTATTATGGTTAGTTTTATCATGATGTGATTATGATTTCAAGAGTTTAAACATAAAAATAAATTGTTTAAACAATGAAAAATTTATCATAAAGGAAATAAAAGAGTTACAAGAATTGTAACTCATGAAAGAATTATGAATTGTTTCATTCAATATATCCAAATTTTTTGGATTCTTTAGAGTTTCATTGATAGGATATATAAGTTGGTTCGTAGTTTTGGTTTGATGTGATTTATATCATTGAAATATCCATTAAGATAAAGATCACTTTATATCTCACCCTCTTTCACTTTTACTTAAGGTTCTAGAAAATTTTAAGGATAAGAGCATCATTCCTAGGCATTGGTATATTCATCCAGACAATGGATACCCTAAGATGAATTTTTTTATTAGATGCATAATGATGGTATTTATCAAGATTGTGTAAATAATCTTGAAAAAAACCATATCAATAGAGAAAAGGTATTTTTTTTTAAATTTCTTTCTTTAAGTCCAAATAAATGGAGAGATCTTGAGGCATAATCAATTTTGGTTGATGTTTTCCATTATGTTTGGATGAGTTTTATTCTCTCTAAAAATCTTTACTTTATACTCATGAATACTAGGGTGGTATTAATGGGATTAAATATCATAGTGTTTCATAATTTTCTCTATCATTTTTTGGTTGTTTTCATTGAAGTTATCGTAGTATATTCAAGATATAAAAAGGATAATATTTTAATTCTAGTGATTTATTGGAGGCCCTTCAATGAAATCAACTCTATAAGAATTTATCATACTTTATGTTCTAGATGTGTGAGGTGTATTTACCTAGGCATATCATATATTATAAGGGTGTGATGATTGATCATTAAAATATTGTGTTAGTTGTTTCATGGGTATCTCCATAAGCACTTTGTAGAGGAATATAGTTTCCTTGGTCTTATAGGCTATTATAGAACTTTTATGTTTGATTTATATCATATTAGAGAACATTTTACAACTTATTACTAGAAGGATTTAGGATTTTTATAGATTGATAATTATCAGGTGGTGTCTGATTATCTAAAGGAGAAGCTGAACAACACTCCATCCTTTACTATCTGATGCTGGGAGTAATATCTGATGTGTTTTGTGATAATTATTATATTTTATTGAGTTTTGTGTTGATTTAGAAGAAAGTGTGGATATTATCTGGGTCTTGGTTTTTACATCCTTATAAAAATAATTACTCCACCCATGATTCATAGTTTTTTATTTTATTCCCTGAATATATTATCTTATAATAGAGTTATTTAGAGTCTTCATATATCATATTACCCTATTCTACATACTATCCAAGTAGGAATTTAATTTTTATCATCAAAGGAATATAGAGTTCTTTCAGGACTATAAATTAGAGAACTACATAACTATAGGTAAAGTTAATATTGTAGTTAATATTCCAAATAATAATATGAGATGTGATATTTATCTAGAGTTAAGAGATGAGTAGAGAATGATTGGGGATTTTTTAGATTTTTATTTATACCTTAGAGGATGTATATGGTGGAGTATTATTATATCAAATGAAAAAAAATTAATTAATGTTCTAATAATTTAAGGAGTTTTAGCTAAGAGATATTAAGTTGGATGTGTGGTGAGATCTCATCATTCATGGAGATTCTTCAGATAAGCGGGGAGAGAATAAAAAATATTGGGTGATGTTTCATGGGATGTTGTTCATTTAACTAGTGATGTGAGATGCATTTCTTCATGATTTTCATATATAAACTATCATAATGAATCATGGTTTTTAAATTATATATCATTCCTTTAAGAAATAATTATGGTGATTTGTCATTAAGAGGAATATAATGGAGTTGTCTCGATGTTTGGTTTTCTCGTGAGTTAATGTTGGGAATAGATTTATCGTAAGATTATTTCTATCACTAGATATTCCTCAATAGAAATGGTTATTGTATTTTATGATTATATCAATATAGGAACATGAATAATATTATGTTATCCCAGACATTGTCGAATAATTATAGAATTATACTCATTTCTTGCTGATTTACGAGGATACATATTTTCAATTTTTTTCCAATGTAATTTCACCCCATAATTAATTTAAAACCTTGAAAATTAACAAATTTTTCATATATTTGAATAATTTTTTAATGCAATTTTTAAAGGATTAAAATATATTTTTTATTTTATATATATATATGTATTTGAATTAATTAGAACTCAGCCTACTATAAATTTTGTTATATTAATTATTTTGAAGTGGAAACAAGTATCTATGTTTGATTAAAGTGGGATTTTATAAGTATGTGGATGAATTGATTAATCCCTATGTTTTTTCATGAAATCAACTATACATTTTATTATATTTTTTAAATATAAATTGTAATATATCTAAAGTATGCAAAATTAAATGGAAATATAGGTAGGGTAACATGTGTTTAACCACATTTCTAGCTGGTTTTGTATGAATGAAACATAATAATATGGGATCATGTAAAAATAAAAATAGAGATAATTATCATGTGTTATTAACTCTACCTGACACACTATTCATGTAGGGTTAACAATTCAATTCCACTACACGCATATGAATCATCCCACACCCTACACCTGTGTTTGAATAAAGGTTCTGCATCAAATTAAGTGTGTGTTGTGTGAGGTGAATCAGGTCACTATAATGAACCAATCCAGACATTCCTATATATAGTAAAATATTTTAATAATAAAAACATTAGATCTCCCAAATAATCAAAAAATCCCAAGAGCATAAGGTTTAGTGTATTTAAGGACTAGCTACACAGACAACTTATTTTAAAATCCTTGTGAACATTTCTCGAAAATTGATCCACACTAGGATCCATACTATGCTTATTATATGTTATATTGAACTTCAAAACCTAGGGAAATGGAAACTTTAGAAATGGGTGAGATAAGATTCCAATTAAGGGTAAACATAAGTAATAACAATTGAATATCATAAGTGAACACAAGATGTGCATATGGGTATAATCAAGGTAAATTATAAAATTAATACCAAAACAATAATATATAATAATTAATGGAATATGAATTGGAATAAAATATGACCTGAATCCAAAGAGTGTAAAAAAATTAGTCAATAAATATTATCCATTATATATTTACAAAATCATGAGAATAAACATAAAATGATATAGAATCTTTCAATATTAACATAAAAATTACTCTAGTGAATAATACTTTCTTGAGCCACACCATCAGTGCCTACAATTATGAGCAACTAAAATTTATTTAAAAATGCTTATCTCATGAGATATAAAATTTAGAAAAATGAATTAAATGGGTACATATTACCCAGCCATCATCATCCATACTTAGGACTTCTACTTGAAATCAGTCACTTATCACACCTTAAGGAAACTATAGAAATAAAATGGGTTTCTTAAAAATGGTCAAATAACAATCATTCAATTTTATATAATAAAGAGCCCAATGTAAATAAATGGGTTTCATTCAACACACTTTAAAGAATCCATGGAAGTAAAATTGGTTTCATTTGAATTATTAAAAAATTAATAATTCCATCGATAATTGTAACTTGATAAACCCATAGAAATTAAATGAGTAAACAGTTACATCAAGTTACATTATAGGTAAATACCATTCAATCAAGATAATAAATATTATGATATTTACAACAAATAGATAAATCTTTTTTTTTTGAGTAAAAAATTTCCCTAAATCAATTAATGTATGGAATCTAGGTGAACAAACTTCTATGAAATGAATTAAAAATAGGTTATTCACAAATGAAATCTATTGGGTGTAAATTTTGGATCATAGATAATCTATTATCAGTAACTAAGGAGTTGGTGATTGACCATTAATACAAAAGATAAGGAAATTACATGGATCATAAAGATAAATAAGGTGGATGGTTACATTAGAAGAATATCTTTGATCAATCATAATGTATTTCAAAGGATGTTGGTGAAAACCATTTTTAGGATCATTAATAAAAATCACATTTGAAATTAGATACATCTATGATCTTTCGAAAAAAATTTACATATAAACATATTATAAAAAATGGATAATAAGATTTTATTTCATAAACCCTTTAAATCCTTGAAAGGAATAAAATTATAGAGATGATGGAAAGAAGTTTTCACAATAAAATAAATAAAAAAAGAATATTTTTAGACATTGATGGAAACAACCCATATGAAAAATGTTAAAAATTAATTTTAAATTTCTAAAAAATATCAAGTAGTAGAAAACGAACTCAATAAATTATTGAGTTAAAGATAAGGGAATTTTCAAAATCATCCAATGAAATTGGATATAGAAAAAGGGAGGTTCCAGACTGAAAATAAGAGACAGGGTTAGTTTCACTTATAAGAAATAGTTATAATAGATTATGTGTAAAGTGGAAATTAAACATCTATGGAACATATAAAATTCCAATAATATAAAAGGAAAATTATAATATATTTTATAAAAAATAAAATTCACTAGATGTATTATCTATAAAAAAAATATTAATTTGAAAACAAGACTGGTAACCAAACCATTATGTTTTGGGTAACATTTTGATCAAAACCATTTTCAAGATGGAATCATTTGAATCAATTTAAATTTAAATAAATTACAAATCATGGATCTCAAAATACAATGATCATTGTAAATAACATTCATTAGGAAGTAGTCACACCATATTAGAGGTATGATTGTGAACATTAAGAAATATGTCTTAAGAAATTAAATTTGAGACAATGATCTCTATACCTTGTTTACCAACATAGTATAATGCACTCTAAGATAATTTATAACAAAAATAAATATCTTAATCACCTATTTTAAAGCCATACCATTTTATAAACTATATTTATATTTATTCTTTATATTTACGTTAGTTATTTGTTAAATATTTTTAATGTTGTGTGTGGGTAATCATGATCATTTCGAACTAGTTTCATAATAAAGGTGTTTTTATTTATTATTATCGAAAATTAGATAATTAAAAGTTCATTAAAGTTACTAAAATTGGTGAATTATAATTAATTATTAAGTTCAAATTTCTTTTCATGAGTATTATAATATTTATCCTAGAAGATAAAATCGACAATGAACATTTTCCAATTTTTTTACCTATGAGGGGTGTTCTCTTAATTAATGAGTTAAATATTGAAGTAAATTTTTTAGAAGAAAAAAAAAATTATATATTTTTAATATATTATACCTGTATGTAATATTTCATAATAATCCATGATATAATTCCATAACATTGTTCAAGTATGTGGTCAAACTAACCCAAACCTGAACATTCCATGATTATTGATAATTACGAGATGATTTTTTTGAAATATAATTATACCAGTAGTAAAATGATATCATTTATTATTTATTATTGTGATATATTATTAATTTAAAGGATTTAGAAGAATAATTAATGGATTTTTAAAAAAATATAATTTGAAATAATGTTTTTTTCTTAGTAAAAATCTTCTAAATGATTGAATTAACATTAATTGTTTTTTGATCATATTATTTATATGTTATCCCATTTGTGATACCAAAAACTTAAGGATATAATTAACCCCATATTTATCCATTAAATCCATTCTCATAATCATTCATGTAATTAAATAATGGAAATAAAAACAAAAATAAATTATCCAATAGAAGTGATAGTCAACATATATGTGTCCTAGATGATTTCATTTTCAATAGAATAAGAGAAATGAGTAATATTTTTTTTTAACATTTAATAATCTGAAATATATTATAAATGTCATACTTATTTATTAAATTCATCATTATAAACACAAATTTTTTTTTCCTTTCTTAGGGAAAATGGGAAGGGTGGTTAAAGCTTGTACCATCATTATAATAACATACTCGTATAATAAGTATAATAATGTTATAATCTTTATATGGGGAAATGAAATTTTTGAAAGAAGAATTTCACATAAGTAAAAGGGAATGAGGAAGAAATAGTTTTTCATATATATCTCACTACTAGGGTTATCTAATTTGGAAAGGTATGTTACCCTTTGAAGGATGGTATTTTGATAAGACCAAAACCCGATAATGGTTTCTAGGATTATTGAGTAGAGGGTTTTCTATAACCTATGACGAAATTAGGGGGTTTGGTGTGAGGATAAGTGAGGACATGAGTTCCCCTTTTAGAAGTTAAAATATGTGGCATCTTTATAAATACCCAAAAGATATCAATAATGGAAAGTCACTCTCAAGGAAAATGACTAAAAAATTGAGAAATAATATATTGGATAATATATTTGGTTGATACAAACATAAAACACACAATTGAAATAATTTTTAAAATGTTTATCCCTTTGCCTCTTTGGTAACTCTTTTTTACAATTTTGGTTCTCACCCGATAACTAGTTTTTAGCTAGTAATTCATCCTTTGTATCCAAAAAATAGAACTTACTATATAATTTGGACCTAGTGATTCCAAATTTGAAATCCATTTTCATTTGATTCAATTTTTAAAATTGATAAAAAATTAAATTTAAAATACTAAATGTTTAATTTATTTAAAACAATATTTTTTGAAAAAATTAACTTATATTCTCAAATTTCATATATAGGTTTGTAAATTAAAACCAATATTTTTAAAAAAATATAAATTCAATTATAAAATGATTATTTTTTAAATAAAATTGTTTTATAATTTCCAAATTTGTAATTATTTACTAATAATTTCATAAAATTCGTGTTATATTTAAAACAATATTTTTTACTCCTCACCTAAAAATTAATATTTGTAGAAAAATTTCAAAAAATTTATGCTATGATAATTTTAACATTATAAAAAAATGAATTTATATTTATTTAATTCAGATTAGAAAATATATAAATTTATTTTCTAAATGAAAATAAAAAATAGAAAGTAAATATTATTTTATTAAAAAGTGATGTTTTTAAAATTAAGCATTCTTAATATTATGTTATATCAATTTATAATTTAAAAGATAATAATATATTAGTTAATATATAATAATATTTTAAAATAGTTCAATTCAATATATTAGGATAAATTATAAAATATTTAGCAAAATTATTTTTCAAAAAAGAAATATTAATTCTATACAAATTATGTGTCAAAAAATACAATTAAAATAAATTATTTATATTATAAAATTTAAATTTACTAATATGATATTATTATATTTATTTGAAATTTATATATACATTATATCATATATTAATAATAATATTATTGAAATTTATATGTAAAATATAAATATAGATATTTATAATATTTTTAATATAATATTTTTATTTAATTGCGACTTATATTATTTTATATTTGCTACATAAAAAATACATTAAATCCGTATTACTATTTTATGTATGAAAAATAACCATATTTTCAACAACTATATTTGTACTCACCATATTTCCAATTCCCATATTTATAATGACTAGATTTCATTCCTATATAAAGAATAACAAAATCATCCACTCATTCCACTCTTACTTCATAAGGAATAATTATTATTTCATATTATGTATTTTCTTATGATGATTTATCCTTTCAGGGTGTTATGACACATTATAGGTTTTTCTTATCTATTGGTGATCTTCATGGTTAAATGTGATCTATGATATTTCCTAGTCAAAAAGATTTTATTCTTTTATATCTATTATCCCCAATTGATTTGTGCATTTTTAGTGGATGTACCTCATATATGGTGTGTAATAATCCACGATTTGTAGTATATATATTTATATTATTTTTTTGTAATGTACCACATATGAATTAATAAGTGTATTAAGTTTGGTTCATATCTTGAATGGAACATTTTATTATCATGTTTCAATTCTTTTGAATAAATATGCAGATGTTCTATAAAATTGTATACATAAATAATAATAATAATAATGGCTCTTAAAATCTGGGAGTGAAATTCACACCATAGGATATATTTGATGAAATTCAATGAAATTTCACTACTTATGAAGCTTTCCATGGTGGATCCAATCATGCTAAAAATAATCACACATCCAGGAAATTTATAAGGAGATCAAATAATGTGAACCTCCTATAAGGTGAACTAGGATTCTCAAACACTTTATATGGATAAATTGACCTGTAGGTACCTTATATAATAATATTATGGATTTTGACTCAAATCCATCACACGCTACACTAATTCTCACATATGGTGAAGGTCACATGCACCATTAATCCTTTACAACATGCCATGTTTCATGTCATATTAAAAATAAATACCCTATGGGATTAAAACTAAATTGTACAAATAATTTGGGGCTAGATAATTTTAATAAAATACCAATAAATCTAGTATCCTAAAATTGGGAAAAATTACTTTAATGAATCCATATATACTTCCTTAAATAATCATGAGATATAGATATCACGAGTGATATTGAAGGTATTATGTATTAGAGAATACTTATAAAGAGTTCAAACAAGGAGGAAGCTAAACACCTCATATATACACATGAAATCATATCCTAGTATAGAGGTCGGGAACTGAAATTACCAATGAAGAGGAAGATTCATCAATTCCAATAAAAAAATAATCCCTCTCAATTGCAAGGGATTTTTCTCATGTATATTTTTATCTTATTTTCTTTTCTATTATTTTTTAAACTAAGTTTATTATGTAATTTTTTTATTTTTTTTATTTCTTCTACTGTGATCACAAGGTATATTGTTATACATAACTTAATCTAGGGAAGAATATAGATGGAGGAAGTGGTAATCCCAATTCCATGTTCATAAGTTATTGTGCTTTCCTTTCATTTATATGATATAATTTATGTACAAAGAATGTTTTTTGGTGGTTTCCAACTTATATTATCACTCTCATTCTCATTAAATGTTTTACTAAATCTCATATCCCTACATTCATTTGGATTATCCCATATACAATGGAATGGGTTGAGTTTAATGATGATTAGAATACAATGGATATGGGAGTGGGGAATGTGAATGCTTTAGTTGAGTGGAGTTTTCTATCCTTACTCAATGGTGGATGTGGGCTTAGGGTTTTAAAAAGGTTTTCAAATAACTTTCAGTTCTATAATGAGAGTAAAAGTAGGAAAATTATGAATGGTATTGAATGAATTGTAATAAATAAAGAAATATAACAAAGGACCCTCTAGATGAACCCAGGTGGTCTACACCGTTCTCTATAGATATTTTTTTATTTCTTGTTTCTATTTTCACACTTGAAATATTTTTTATGATCCTTAGTTTTAATAGTTAAAATATAAAAATAAATAAATATGTGTATCATAATAATAAGTATTCATATTTAATATTCCCAAGATGACCCTATTAAACATCCCTAGGATAATATAAAGACTTACAATTTATTTTTATATGAGGACCATGATACTATCACATCACTTGGAATTTTTCGATGATCCAACTGACCACTCAATGTTTCTTTTCACATCTACAATTACTTTTTTTCTTTTTTTTCTTTTCTTATTTATTCCCTCATTTCTATATTTTCTTTTAACCTAAGGAAAAATTAATTTTTTGAAAATTATTTAGTAATATATTAAAACATATTTTTCTAATTCAAAGGGAGTGATAAAATCACTACCAAGGTTAGAGATTCACACCGAACCAAAAAAATTTAAAATAGAGTAGTCTCTCTTCCCACATGAACCCATGGAACAAATTCAAAGTTAACCATAAGATAAAACCCCAGTACACACAAATGTGAAGGATGATGAAAGATACTACCATAATGAAACTATTCAACATCAATTATATATATCCATATACCATCATAATGAAGAATAACCAACATCAAATGAAATCAAAGAGGTTGTAACTATCTCTTTATTGTTGTAATAAAAATTGAAAGAGTAAAAAATGAATATTGAAGAATTAAAGGAACTTATGGATGTTATTTACAAAACACTCAAATACTATATATAGAAAGTTAAATTAACATAAAATGAATAAGAATAATGAGATGGAGTGACAATTCCCTTTTCGTAAGAAGTCCTCCATGTGGTGAGAGAATCACATGAAAAGATTTCAATTCCAAACATTTTAAATATATACATAGATTAAATCCATGGAGAATAATATATAATTATTAAAACATTATAGGGAGATTATTAAACTCTTTATTTACTTATTTTATAATCTTTTTAAAATCTTTTGAAAAAACAAATTATTTTGACGATAAAAATTTAGAAATGTTATTATATTCCATAAATGCAGAAAAAGAAAAGGGATAGTGGGGTCTGAATAAAGTATGGACTAACCATTTCCCTCTATAATATGTTTCATTTTAGAGGAATTTAATAATCATAAAGGTATTGTGTTCAAACCACTAAGGGGAGATAAACATTCATTTAAATCCAATGCTTTTAATTTTTCTTAACTTTTAAATCTTTATAATTATGTTTATTTTAAAAGTATAGACCATTTTGAGGTGTATTCAAACCTATAAATAGAATAAGTTCTTGAATAAGTAACGGTCTAAGATAATACGGTACTATATATTCAATAGAAAGAGTTTCCACGGGTCACACATTCTAAAATAGATCTACAAGACAACATAAACAAGGGAGAATCATTTCTAAATTTCTACCACCTTAAAAAATTTATAAAGATATATTTTAACTACTTTCCCCTTTCCTTTAATTAAGATAAAAAATTGTAGAATTATACCCCTGATAGAGAGAAAAATAAAACCAAATAGATTGTATAAAAATAATAAGAAGATGCATCAGGACACATGGTTAAGCCATTACTCCCTAAATATCAATTTGAACACCTATTGGAGGAGTAAAATATTACAAAGATCCAATTTATTTTTATTTCCACACCATATTCCCTTTACCTATCATTCAGGATTTTGTTGATATAATATATCTATGGGGTAATCAAACAAATATTTCCACTCATTGACTTTGAAGAAAATACTTCTGTCAGTTTCTATCAAAGAAACCCATCAACCTTCTAACTAGGGTGTATCCATTATAAATTCTTATTTTAATGAAGTTTAAAACATATAACCCACTGGTGAAATGGTCCATGTTTCCTTTATAATACCTCTATTTAATTTAATTTTTATTTGATATAAATTTATCTTGATGTTATTTACTTTTAGGTTTAAAATAGAACTATTAGACAATAATAATAGTTTAACTCAATGATTCTATTAGGAGGATAACTAGTTTTCATTACTCTTTAACACTTGTTTAATCACTAATTTTATTTTGTTAACATAATAGAATTAAATGGGTTAGTATTATATGATTCTGGGTTTGTGGGGGGGGGGGATTTCATCTGTTTTTAGTAGCTATATGCTTTCTATATTTTTCAATTTTTTGTGTTTTTAGCTATAAAAATTGAGCTTTAAATATTTCCCTTCCTTTTGAAAACACTATTCTATTTTTTTCTATTACACTAGTTTTGAAATTTTTAATTTTAAATTATTATATATGTGAGGTTTTAAATTCTTTCATGAACTTGAAAACATGTTATAAGGTTGGAAATGAATTCCCATGCCAAGAATTTGCTATTTTTTGTATCACAAATAAAATGGAATTATATACCCATTTGACACATTATTTCTTCTAATAATTTTCTTGAGAGTCTCAAGACATGTATTAAAATTAAAACATTCCTCAATTATTGATTTATACTATAATATTATAGTATTTTTTGCATGTTTAAGGACATTTTCAATTGAAAAATCCCCTTTAACATACAAATTTTTCCACCATAACTTTTCCCCCTTTAATCCTTTGAAAACATGAACTACCTATTAAATAAGCCACATCACAAGATATATTATTTCTTATTTACCCATCTATTCTGTTCATTTAATGTTATAAATTCAACTAAGGGTGGAGAGAGGGTGTGTTCATGGGGATTTTAGGGAGGACGACTACTATATTTGGGTGAGTATGAAGTGTGCCTTTAAATATTTTATAGGAAGTGAGGTATGAACTTAGTTCTATAGTTATAACACTCATTTTTCCCAATTATGCTCCCAAAAAATAATACACATGTGAAATTCTTTTTACATTAAATAAAATATAATTAATGTAAGAATACACTCAAAATTGGATATAAAGGATGACTTCATAACTATTATACATCGTATTGGATATGAACCACAAAATGAACAATGGAAAATAAAGAGTTAGGAGTTTTTAATGGGGGGAAATTAGTGATATGCATTTATTGTTTGAAATTTTATAAAAATGTATATTTGATTATGATTTAGGAAAAAAACTCTTCATTCCTCCTCAAAATGGCTCGCAATAAATAATACCATTCCCTAACCCTATAAAAACCTATTGAAAAACCTATTAAGAAACACAATTTTATCTGAAATTAGAGAAACCAAGACCATAGAAATCCTATGATGTATCACATATACTCTATGTATGATAAATACTCTATTTAATATTTTAGTTGAGTGAATAGGGTAAAACTTAATGTGAGTTAAGTCACTAATTCCTTATGTAGGATTATAAAGATGAAAAAATAAGTTTAATGTAGCGGGGGAAGTGAGTTTTACTTATATATGGAGGATGATAAATTCTAAATAATGAATGAATTTGGTTTTATATTTTATGTGTTAATTCATGGAAGGATGATCATTTTTCTTAAACTTGTTGGCATTGTCTGGGAGTGAAATGGTTTCAGTGTGGGGAAGTAATGAGAACAAATATTCTCAATTTTTATCTGTTTTTTTCAATATAAAATCACCAAATAATTAATTTAAAAGATAGGAAATTAACATATTTTAATTCTATGGATTAATTAATATTTAAATTATAAACTTCTTAAAATATTGTTTTTTAATTGATTTATTTATTTATTTATTAATAAAATTAATATAGCAATGTTTTTTAGTACTTTATATTTTTTTGGAGGAAACAATCATTAAAAGATGATTGGAGTAAGATTTTCCAAGGCTAAAATTGAATTGAGTATTCCATAAGAATTTTAATGGAATTAACATTTTATTTTACTTGGATGTGGAAGGTGGATATGTATTCTATCAAATCCATGTTCTCTTAGAATGCAATCTAGGTCAGATCAAAAGTGATAAAGCATATTTTAAATCAGATGTGTATGAATAAAACAATGGAGTTTGGACTCATGTATGAATAAAAAAGTGTAAAATTATCACATGATATTATGTTTATACAAATCACTACTCATATAGGATTATGTTGACAAGTCCACAGGTCATTTGTAAATCATTCAAATCCTTACACCTCTGTATAAACAAAAGCCTCACATCAGATTAAGTATATACTACATAAGGTGAATCAGGTCGTGCCCCATGCTATGTAAACTGGACTTCAATAAAATTACTCTATTATAGAATCATTCCTGGTGGATTTTCTCTTGTCATAATCTCTACCATATCTAGGTTTTATACAATGATAGTTCAATGGAATTGAATCTCGTATAAGGTGAATTGAGATTCTTATCATTTTATGTATGAAAAAATATGCATGTAAGTCCCTTGTATAATAATAACATGGATGCTAATTAAGATTCATTATACTCTTTATGAATGATCACGTAAGTTTAAACTCATACACACCAATAATCCCCCATGACATATGAAGAATCATGTCATATTAATCCCAAATTTCACATGGTATTAAAAAAATTACACCAAAATAAATTCAAGGATTGATCATTTTAAAAAATTCTTATTCATATGGTCTACATAAATAATGTAAAACTACTTTTAGGAATCAATAAAACATTCATAAAAATATCAAGGTAGACATAGATAATGGGTTATAGTTAAGGAAAATTTCACTATAGAAGATTCACAAAGAGTTTATATAAGAATTAAATCACACACCTTAGTTGTAGAAGTGGAAGAAGATCCATATATTGGGAATATGGGATGAAGTTCACCAAGAATTTGAAGAATACTTAATGCTTATAAATAAATTGTATCATATAACTTGTAATCAATTCAACTCCTGACTGATTTTAGCTTAGTATTTATTATATAATTTTTTACTATATTTTATATATAATTTTTCTTATTTTTTCACCAGTTTTTTGTTTCTTCTATTGTGATCACAAATTCCATGGTTAGGTACCACTAACCCAAGTGTTTAATACTAGGGGAAGAAATGGTGATCTTAAGTCCATTAATATAATTTATCATCATTTAATTCCATTAATATGAGATATTGTAGGTGTATCGGATGGGGTTTGGCAATCATTCACTTATCATTTCACTCCCAGTCTAATTCTCTCTTCTACAAAATCATTTCTACCACTCTATATTTTGTATGATCCCACATAAGATTTAATGGGGTTATTTTAATGGTGAAAAAAATTCTGTGGATATAGGTATATGAACCTGAGTCTTACACACATATTATTTATTGATTTTTACCATAACATTTATAAAACGCTACAAAAAAATCTATAGGGTTAGTGGCATTAGGAGATTCTATAGACAATACATAAACATAAAAAAATTAAATCATATATATTAAAATCTATATAATGTGGTTCTAAACACATTTAATATTTTATTACTACAAAGGATACCCTAGAGACATACATAAAGGAAAAGGGTGAACTTTTAAAGCCTAATAAGGGATCAAACATGATAATAAAGTGCAATATATGAGTAATGTGGCATAACATGATATCATAAAAGATGAAAATCATTTATAATCACATAGAAGATTTAAATGTAGAATATGTTATCAAAATGTAATTGTATCATACAAATTTCACAATAGCATAAAACATGAAATCATATTTTTTGGGTTGTGTGGAATCTTTAAGAGAACCTGTTAGTTTACTAGAAGTAGAAAATATAGAGAACCCATCCTCCTTGTTAGAGTAGAGATAATAGTATTCAACAGGTTTGGTAGTAAGGTTTTATTATGATCATTCCTTTGAGGGATGTAATATGGTGTTCAATCCACTGGAAGTTCAATAGATGTTGCGATCACTATAAGAAGGTTTTGTTTATATTTGAATCAAATTTAAAATGGAGTTTTTTAAAAAAGTATGAGGTGTAGAAGCATTATTGATTTATAAGTTATTTGAACTTAGACAAAGGAAATATATATGGAATTAGTATATTCATAATGCAATGGATGGATCCCTATTAATATATGATATTGGTGAAATCGGTTGACTGGGTGAGACTCTCTATAAAAAGGGGTTGGATTGTATGCTGAGTCGTCATAAAATTACTTATGTTAGTGATCTATGTGGATAAAAATTCATATTGATTTTAATAATATACATTTGTTAAAATTAATTTGTTTAATGATTCTCTTGTGGACATAGAATTAAAGTACGAACCATTTAAAAATTATTTGGTTATTTACTTTCATTTATTTTCATTATTTTTTTTAATGTGAATGTTTTTTTGGAGTTTAGAGTAAATTGGATTAACTGAGGGAAACTCAATGTGGTGGTTTTGGTGAATATATTTTTCAATTTTCTGCTACACTGATGTTTGGATAGTTCCATCTGGTACCATATTTCGTCCATTGTTTTATTTCTATGTACGAACTTAGAGTGGTAAAAATTTTGTGGAATTATAAAAATTTGACATTAGGGAACAAGTTTTATTCATTGGTTCTTAGAGACTCAGTATCTTAATTTTTAACAAATCATGTAACAATATTACTTTTTTAGGAGTTTTTTGATTTAGTGGGATTCATTTTATCATAATATTGTAGCATCAAGAGATAGTAAGGTCTTGATAAAAAATTTCAATGAGATAAATTTTATTTTCATGAGGATATAGATATATTATTATCTCATCTAGAAATATCTTGATGTTTTGTTGAAATGTGTTTAACCCAAAATGATGGAGAATAGAGAATGAGAAAATTTATATAGAAAGGATTTGGGTTTGGTGAGAGATTACTTTTCTTGGAATTTGGATCTGAATATATAGGAGAATAATAATATAATAGAGTAAATTTCAACCCTATAATATATTTATGAGAAGCCTACGTCACTTAAAAAAAGTGTTCTTGATGTGATGGTTGTTCATAATGAGACTATAAAAAAGAAAGATCTAGAACAGTTAAAGTGATTTATTTCACATTTATTCAATATTATATTGAGTATTTGAAGTTAAATTTCATATATGATGTTTTATACATACTATAGTTATCATTATTTTTAGAATCTTGGTATGCAATAGTGACAATAGTGAGTAACTCTAACGGAAGAAACAACTTGATATTTGAGGACATCCAAAATGTGATTCTTAATGAAATGATTCAGAGGGTGAATATTCAAACACCCTATTGAAATTATTTAATATATAGGGAATAGGGAACTCATCTCATTGATTAAGTATTATAAAATCAAAAGATAAGTCAACAGAGAAGAGTAGAGGAACATCTACCAGGCTCGGCCCTGCCTATTATAATTGTGGTAAAAAGGGTTATATCAAAAAGGATTTCCATGAAAATAAAGGAAACTATAGAAGATCAAATTTTATAGGTATAATTTAGTTTAGTTCAACTGATAATAGTTTTGAAAAGCTTATTTTTAGTGTCAACACTTTTATGGAATTTTAGATAATATATTCTGAAGTATCTTTCCACTACAATGGTGAAAATTGAAGTATGGAAAATTATGTGTCTTGAATATTTATAAGAGTTCATCTAAATGATGATGAATCTATTAATATTTTGTAAAATGGTTATGTTTGAGTTTAGTTTAATACTTTATGTTTCCTTATTTCAAAGGAAGTATATCACATTCTAGGACTTATAAGAACACCATTTCAGTTTGAAACTCAGATGAAGCTGGGTATCAAACTAAATTTACAATTGTTGTGTGGAAAATCAATTAGTACTCCTTGGTCATAAAAAGAGTTATACAGTTTGACACATTTAATCTTACTATAATTGAAGTTAAAATATATTTACTATAACATTAACATTATAAATCTCATGATAAGGAACTTCCAACATGGGAACTTCAGTGAAAAAGGTATGAATGTTTTATAATAAATGAGCATATTAAAGAGGGATCATTCAAAATTCATATGTTTTTGAGAGTTTAATTCTTGGTAATAATTAGATGGTGATATTTAATTTGAGTGGAATAATACTGAAATGATTGAAACTAGAGATTCTACATACTGATTTATAAGGGCCTTCCCCAATCTAATCTAATTGTGGGTCACAATACTTAGTGACATTAATTTTAAACTCCTCAAGAAGAATACGGGTATACTTCCTAAAGCATAAATCGAAAGCCTCTTAGGTATTTGTTCAATGTAAATATATGGTTTAAAGGGTGGCGTGATGAAAGATAAAATTCTTAAGATCAGACAATGTAGGTTAGTATAACAAAATAGGTTTTTAGAAATTCTATAGATACATAGGCTTTATGAATGAGATGATTATACCGGAAACACTTGAGGAAAATAGAATAGATAAAAGAAAAGATAAATAATTTATGGAAATGGAACATATTATGTAGTTTCATTATATAATTATCAATTTTATTTGGGTGGAGGCGGTAAATAATGCAGAGTATACAGTCAATCGAGCCCCTCGGTACCAACGTGACAGGAACATATGTTTCTTTTATAAGGAAAGAACCATATTTACCTCACATTAATGTTTTAGATGATTTTCCTCCTGTATATTTTGAATAAAAATACTAATACAATATAAAGGATAATTTTTTTTTGTATTTTCTTCTAGTCCATAGAGTTGAAAATAATGGATTTCAACTTTGTGATGGCGATAAAGAACAATTCCTCTAAAGTATAGATGTGATATTTAATGAGAATATCCCATGGGAGGATCCAAATTAAAAGATAAATAATATTAAAGGAAAAAAATAAACTTCAGTACATGTCTATAAAAATATATATAGTAAACATTCTCAAATTATTAGGTGTTTAGATTGCTCTATGTCTACTAGAAGTTTTTAAATTTTAATGTAATGTTCAGTGGGTAGCATGAAAGGTTTGATATTTAGACTAGTGGGTGGTATACCTAAAATATCAATAACTATTGAGTCTTAGAGTAGTGTATTGGAGTATTTAGGTTTGGAGGTTTCAATTATATATAAATGAAAATCATAAGTAATAATGTGAAGTTCTATAATATTTAGATGACCCATAAAGAGGTATGAAAATGAATTGAACCTTTTACTTTTAATGGATAGAGAATAAATATGAGAGACCATAATAATAATATAGGATTTTTTATTTAATCAACTGGGTGTTATCCATGAAATAAGAGTTGGATTTAATTTATAAGAATAACACTTTGGAGTTAACAGATTTACCACTCATAAATTAGGATCTTTAAAACAAGTGGATTTTATAGTTAAAAGATGATGCTGATGGAAGATAAAGGTATAAGGAGAGGTTGGTGGTAAAAGTATTTCAACATAAGGAGGGAATAAAATTTTCTGAATTTTTTTTGATAGTAAACATTACTACCATTAAAACCATGCTCATTTGGGTTTCTTATAAATGTTTGTGTGTAGAAAAAATGGATAATTTTTTTATTATTCTTGGATAAATTTATGAAGAAATATTTATAAATTTTCTTATTGGTTTTGTGGAATACTGGAAGAAGTTATTGGTGTGAAAACTAAAGAAAATTATTTATGGTTTTAATAAATCACCATGATAGAGGAATAAAAAATTCACTCATTCAAGGAAGAGAATGGTTTCATGTGAAGCAAATCAGAACACTATTTCTAGAAAAATGTATGATGTTATAATAATTTCATTATTCTACTATTGTACATTGATGATATACGACTAGTGGGTCTGTCAATTCAATATATTCAAGAGATGAAGAAGTAATTGTCTAAAAAGATTGAAATGAAAGATATTGTGGAAGAAAATAAGATATTAAGCATGATTATTGAGTAATATTGGAAGACCAAATGTTTGATTTTATCTTAGAAAGATTATATCTTGATGATCATTGCAAATTTTTTGATACCTAGATAAAAATTTATTTTAACTCATATTTTAAGACAGTTAAAACTATAAAAAGAACAAGAAACATGATTAGAGGAAATTAAAAGTCACATATAGAGAATACTATATGCATTAGTGGTTGGAAGTATAATGTATGTCATGATGTGAACTCAATGAGATTTTACCCATGTGGTGGGAGTTTCTGGTTAATTCATGGAGAATCCAAGGAAAGAACAATTGGAATCTATGAAGTGGTCTTGAGATATCTTAAAGGAATTTAGGATATTTCCATTCTCTTGGGACAATATAATAGGTTTCTTGGGTATATTGATGCATAATTTTAGGGATAATCAGATACAAAAAAGAGAAAAACTGGATATGTTTTTACCTTTGGTGGAACTAAAGTTAGTAGGATTTTGAGGATGAAATTGATGATTAATCTCTCCATAATTGAAACATAGTATGTTATAGATATATAAGAAATAACGGATATGTTATTCCTAATAAAACTAATTACATAGATTATAATCATCTTGGAAATTACATTTCTCAATCCTGATAGTCATAGGGAAATACAATTGGAAAAATATTTTGTGTTCCATGTGTGGATGATAAACATCAACCTAAAGTACTAATTCATCTAGAAGTTTCTTAAATTTAGAGTGATGGGGTTGAAGAAGATAGTTTGTTAAAATAACCAAGATGATATGTTCACAATGTCTTTAGTTTATGAGAGTATGGGGAATAATTGTGCATTAATAAAACTTGGGTGAACAAGGAAAAATAGAGGATCATTTCATGCAGTGAAAGCTAAAAGTTTTTCATAAGTGTTTGAGGATGTTTTGGGATCTATGAAGATATATTTATGTCTAATATTTTAGGGCCATGAATACTCTTAAAGAAACAAATCTATTTTACAGGAAGTATAAACTATAGATAATCCTTTGGACTTATAATAGTAGTAGTATTATTCATTAACAAGATGGATAACAAGGTTATCAGATGATGCATTCTTTCGATGGATGAAAACTGGTAGTCGATCCACCAAAAGTTTAGTAGATGTTTAATTCATCATAAGGAGGATATGCCTATGTTTTAATCACTCTCATTATAGATTTTTTCTTTTGGAAAAGTGTGAGGGGTTAGAGCATAGTTCGTCTATTAGTTATTAGTGGTTATCCTAAGGAAAGATATAAGGAATAAATAGTTTAAAAATAAATAACATAGATCCCAATAATTTTAGGAGTTTTTTGAAACTGTTTGATTAGGTAAGACTATCTATAAATGGTTTGTGGGACCACATGGTGAGTCATCATTCCCTTACTTATGTCAGTTATCTTAGGACTTTCCTGCCACAATGATTGTAATATTGTACTTATGATGAAATAAATGTGTGCAATTATTTTCCCATGGGTGTAGTGTGAGTGTCCAAACCATGTAAACCCTATTTACTTATTTACTCCCATACATTTTATTTCTTATTTTTCACATGAATGTTTACATGAGTTTAGAGTAATCTGGCTTCACTTAGTGAAAATTAGTGTAGTGATTTTGGTGAAGCAAATATTCTATTTCTCATAACACTGACAATTGGAGAGTTCAATATAGAGACACTTTTCCTCCATTATGATATTCTAGTGGATGAAATTTTGGTGGTTGAATTTTTTGTGGTATTCTAAACATTATAATCATAATTCAAGACAAACTACCAATAAAACATAACATAGTGTGGTGGGATTACTTCCAGTGAACCATACACTATATGTCATTGGATGAAAACAATGGCCAATGTATTATTGTTATGTGTAATTATGGTCCCACCCATCACATCATAATTTGTACATGAATATGTATAAATCATAATAGAATCATACAAAAAGAATAAGAAAACCTATTAAAAGAAAATGGTTTACATAATCTTGCATTAAAGCACAATAAATTGATATGTCATAATGATTATTTAGAAAAAAATAAATTAAAAAGTTAGTATATAAATAAATAAATATGTTTCATAAATTTAGATCCCAATTAATGAAAATACCACACGAAATAGATAAATAAGTAGTTCTTCCAATGAACCCCTTAAATGAGGTTTTACAAATTGAGTGAAGAACCTTTGAAAGAAATAAGTTTGTTTGGGTTTCCTTAAAATAAAAGTGAAATATAATAGTTTTTATTAAAATATTGGGTATTTTTATAAATCAAGTGACATTAAAACATGATAAATCTTTGTAAATGAAAGGAAATATGAAATATAATGAACCATTTATTCAGATTCTATTTCAATAAATGATTGATAATAGAACTTCAAATACTTATATATACCCATAATGTAAAGGGAAGATAAACTAAGTATATTTGTGAAGAAAATATATAAAAAATATAAAATTAAGTACATGTGAATAATAGAGAGACAATGATAGGTAAATAAAGAGAAATAATCTAACCAAATTAAAGAGGGTGGTTTGGGAGTATCCTTAAATTATGTCATGACTCTCCATGTATGTGCATATAACCTCCAAAATAATCAAATAAAATTTATTAAATTATTTATTCATAATTTTTTTCATATATATTTAATTTATTACTACTCATTTTTGTTCTTGTATAGTGATTTTATTAAAACATTTTGTTTATGTTCACTATCCCAAGAAATTTTGTGTCATGGTTCATAGGTCAAATCAGTTTATTAATAATGTCAGAAGTCATTTTAACATGAATCCATAAATCTATTAGTGTATAGGAATGAAATTGATATCATTATAGTAGAAAAAATGTCTAAATTTCAATTAATATTCCAAAAGATATTCAATTTTTGAAAGTTCTCAATGTACGCTCGTTTTGGGATGTTAAAATTACTGTGAATGTTTAATATTTATATCGATAATAAAATGCCTAATTTGTATTTTTAGAATCATAATGTTCTAATATATGCATTATTAATTAAATAAATCCATTTTTATAACCATCCACATATGGAAGTAATGTATTATTTATAACATCACTCGTATAGGCAGTTGAAACCATCTAGGATAGAATGAATGTTATAAATAATTATATAATGGATTTTATGAATTGAGTGTTGATATAATTCATGTTAAAGTATAATTATATTCTTAATTTCCTTAGGGAAAATTATTTTATTAAATTTATATATATTAGGATGAAAAAAATTAATGAATAAATTGAAAGAGCATATGATAGGTAACTTACATTCACACTTGAAACTACCTCATTAGGATTACACCATACAGTTTCTAAGAATGGTATTTTGATAATCATAGGACTTAAAAACATGTTTATGATTCTTAAGAGTGGTATTTTTTTATATATATTTCTATGGAAGATGTTATATTTTTGGATAAATTAGGTTGGGGAGGGTGGTCTTTATAAGGGGAGAAGTTGGGTGTTTTAGAATAAAATATTAGAATAAAATATTATAGCTCATAATAGTAACCAAAATAGTTATTAAATAGTAAGGGAATTGTGATATAAACTTCAATGGGACATTATTATATTCATCTGCATTCTATAAACCAAAAAAATTAATTCATGTAAACTATTACCAAATATGATACTTATGTGGTATTTTACAAATGGATATCATATTTTAATATTTTTGAAAAATAAAAAAACATCATACCAAATTTTTTTTGATGTGATTCCACAATACATTTTTTATTTTATTGACGAGGCACTTTGAGGGTAATTGGGAACCAATAAAAACATCCAGTATCAAGTTATACCCTCACAATGCCCATTACAAAATTCAAATGTCAAAATAACCATTCACCTCTCCAAGACTGTACCATTCAACCTATTTCAAAATTCAAAATATACCAACATCAACGCAAATTGCACACATCCTGTGAGTTGACTGAGGAGCATCATTTGCAATGAGGAAGTCACATCTTGAACACATCGTCTCCACCATACACAACACCTCTCCATCATCATGACACCAGCGTCCACTACCACAAACTACATCAAACACCACCAAAGCATCATTGTTGTTTAGTATCATGATCATTGACAATGAAAAACCACCGCAACGGGAAGCCGCTTAACAATCGGCTGCTAAAAACCATAAACACCACCAAGATAAATCAAAATTGAACACCAATGGAAAAAAAAAAGAAAACCTAAGCCACAAATAAAAAGACCTCCAACTCTGGCATCACCTTGATTCCCTTGGAACCTTGAACCACGATCCCAAAACCATGTAGTTCCCATTACGCCAAATCCAACTAGGAGAGGCGTGTAGGAATATGAGGTACCAATAACAGGAACAACAACACATCAACCAAAAAAAAGAAAGAACCGAAACAATAACCCTCCATGTAGGTACAAAGGACATAACATCATCAAGAGAAAACAAATATAAAACAGTAATAAACATCAAATATAACCCGAGAAATGGGAAACTGGGGTTGAAACCATGAAATGAACAATTGTGAAGGGAAATAGCTGAAGCTGATGAAAGAATAAACAAGAACCTTTTTATGTGATGATTTAAAAAATCAAATCAAATTTATCAGAATAATTTTATAAATATATAAAATTTAATTTTAAATAAAATTTTTATTTATCGAAAAAACACATTTTTATATCATGATCAAATTTTATTACCCTTAGAAAAATTACATATAATTTCATAAAATTAATTTATTATTTATATACAAATAAAATTTTTTGTTTAATAACTTTTTTAAAATAAACTTTTATTTCAATTATTTTACCATTAGTTTTTTAACCAAAATAAAACATATATGTTTCCCAAAAATTCATATACAGTTTATTTGTTTCAAATATTTATTTTATTATATTTGAAAATTTTATCTAATTGAATTATTAGATAAATTAATTATATTTTTGTTTTATAATATACCCATATATTTTTTTACTAACCAAACATTCCAGTTACTATTCTGGTGGTCAAGTTACTATTCCAAACATTGTAGTTACTATTTCAATGGTTAGTTTAGTATTACAATATTTATATTAGTTTTATAGTACATATAACTACATTTTATTTGATCTATTAATAATTCACTTTAATTACTCAAAAATATATATTATAAATTTTAAAAAATATTGATTACATTACTAATATTTTGTTTCTTTTTTACATTATTTTTCATGAATACGGTTCTTCTAAGAGACCCAAATGAACTAAAATTTCAAATTTTATTTATTTTATATTTTTTTATTGTCCCATTGTACCATTTTAAATTTTATAGAGAATTTTTATCCTCTAAATTTACTATTGTCAATTAAGTTAATAAATTATTTCTATTTTATTGTTTAGTGATTTCATTTTATACTATATTCCTAAATATGAAATCTATTAAAAAAGAAATTTTCGTATATTAAATTTGAGGTAATTAAATTCCTCCCCACATTATAAATTTCATCCTATAAATTTAATTTTTCACACTAATATGAAATAGCTAAGGTTACTTTCATTTCACTTCTTCCTCAAGTTCCCTTGTTTCCTCTTCATACTTATAGTTTCTATAATGTACTTTTAAAAGGTGAGTTGTCTTATAATGAACAAATTTATCTCTACAATATAAGATCCTCACAAACTTTTCATTATATGATAGATCATAATCTAACTGTACCAGATATGTATTTATACATGTGGGACATGATCTATTCACAACTAAAAAAAAGATACGTGGAAAATATTATACACTTGAGATAGGTTTGGTGGGAGTATTTGTTGATAGTATATGGTTTCAATGTAATCAAGGATAAAAAAGGGGCCAATGTAACAAGGAAATATCATTCCCTTAGTCCCAAGCCTCATGAATTTATTCCATGTAGATATTTAAAGGAACACTTTATCTCAAACATCATACTCTAGATGTAATGAACTACACTTTTTTATATTAATTTTTTCCGGAATTAATGTTCTAATTAAGAATATATTATAAAACACTTGAACCTAATAATAAAAAGAAACAATAAATTATTTTATTACTTTATAACCTTAAAATTATATAGTAAATATAGTCAATAAATATTATAATATTATTTTGGGAAAATAAATCAAATAATAATAATAATAATAATAAAATTACGATCACTTTGGCATCTTAGAATAACCACACTTGAAAAAAACTATAAAAAATAAATAAAAAAATCATAATCTAATTTATGAATTGCCTCCCTTTTTAGTTCAACCTCTATGGATAGTTAAGGCCTTGATCCACTGTTCAAATGATGCTATAAAAAAAAATCATAGAACATAGGTATTTACAAGGTTCTGTTCAAATAACTACTCCTTGTTGTGTTGGTAATTCTCCCCAACACGGATTCTTCACTTTATCAGAAGATGTTTACAAATAGTAATTGGTTAAACCCCCAATTACGTGTTGGTAAAACTGCCCAACATCACGGTACCTTTCCTTCTTCCAGAAATTAGTTGTACCTCCCATCTTTAACTTATCTTTTTAAATGGATTGATCCACTACAGGATGATATGATAATATTTCTTCATGAGCTTGTTGGATCTGACATGCTCGTATACTTTTTCAAGTAGATTTAAAAAACATTGATTGAATCTGTTGGTCTTTCTCAATGATTATGATCCCTAGTAATGATCAGTTATCTCAGTTAAAAAAAATGATCAGGCTGATAATTCATTCTTCATGATGAAGTCCTGGCCTCACTTGGACATGCGCAAGTGGCGCAAAAACTTTCTTTAAGATAATGAACATGAAATAATTGTCTTACACAATCTATCCACTTTTGTTTCTTCTTAATCAATTCAACTTGCACACAAAATTATTTCTCCACATGCTCATGGGAATACATATGTTCATATATGTATTTTTGGTTATGTGTATTTCTACAGGAACAATAGCTTGCTTCCTTTATTCTTTTTACACTAACTGGTTATCAAGGAATCATAGGCATGAATTATGATATGATCATGTAGCTGATTTCTATACTTCATGTTAAGCACACAAAACCTAGATAGGAACTTGATTGGTGTGCACATGAGATTTTATTTACTACCTCTTGAGGATTCTCACCATGAACTAGGAAGTCATCGTGTTTAGGTGTGTAGCACAATCTAGGGAGGTGCATCACACTTTCCTAGTAGGGCTTCATGAACTTGTCTTCCCGAAGAAGCTCAATTTTGTAGAAAATATTTTGAGTTCTTGTGGGAATCTTCTTCTCCTCTGCGTAGGGTGATCACAAGGAGGAAAACTCTCCTCACACAAGAAAGTGTTTCACAATACTAGTTTTTTGTGAGGCTCATTTGAGAGTTCTTTGGACTTGTCAAAGATCCAAAATATATTTCTTCTTTGCAGTGGATATGTTTCATCAGAGAAACAAGAGTTCTCAACTTCTTCAACCCCAAGACCTTGGGTGAGTGCTCTCCATTTATTGGTAAATGTTACCAAATTTCTTCATGTTCAAATCTCATAGGATATTCTGCAAAGTTCAAATCATTGAAAGCCTAAGATCTTTGGCTATGAAATTTTTAAACATGGATTGAGATATCCCTCATATCTCAGTTTGTTTCTCTTCAACACGAGATCTTAATTTTGTGGTGTACTCATCACATGCATGCATTAGGAGTCTTATGAAAAATATCTTCCCAAACTGAAAAGGCCTCCATAAACTATGTTCACCTCATTTCGTACGGGTTCATCTTACTCTGTTGCATGCATTCATGGTATCGTTAATTATATATGGGCCTCATAAAGTGGGTTTCATCGTCAATAATGGCCGCATGTTGATCAAGGAGGTGTGACTTCATTTTTGGTGAGCTATGGCATCGAGATGACTGAAGGTTGAAGTAATTTCAGTGTGGTGGATCATTGAAGAGTCTTGGTTCAAACAGATATGGTGTAGGATAGATGGACGGCATAGATTTGATCACGGGACATGGGATGTGATGTGTGGAAGAGATCTCATGTGAGATCAGATGAGCAGCCACGATTTCATCTTTGTTTTTAAAAATCCATCTCACATTGAAATAGAGAAACAAATTAATCATAGTTTAAATATCATGTCATGAGATTCAGTTGTCAATAACTTCTCTTCTCGCTCCACCGGTATTTCCCCATACCGTATTCTTGTGGGCATGCTTTTCGCCCACCTTCTTCTTCCTAACGCAATGATGATCCACATGATGGAACACTTTTCTAGGTCATATACCTCGATGGGTGTGGTTTTGTGTTCCCCATGCACTCAACAATGGCTAGTCACACTGGCTGGCAGGCTAGGGTCAAGCTTAGCCGCTCACTCGGGGGTGCAAGCCTCTTACCTGGCATTGTTATTTTTCTTATCTAGACAAAGTACATTTTTTTGTAACCCCAAAACACATAGAAACCAAAGTATACATGTAATATATTTCAACATGAAATTAATGCCACTCCAACTTAGAATTCTAAGCCTATTATTCCTTAACAAATGAAGTAAACAATGTGCATCATCATTTGCACATATCATTAGAACATAGGACAATATATTCAATCATCTGAATTAAGGACACCCCAATCATCATTACTTAAACCATATACTCATTAATCACATACTGACATTTCATTTATATCAAATGAAATAACTTGGCTCAACAATATCCCCTTTTTTATTTTGTTGTCAATATCTCTTAAGCACTCTATGATAGAGTAAATATGTGTGCCGAGTTGTTTTCTCCCCCTTATTGGAAATCAAATAAAAAGGGTAAGTGTGGTCTTGTCAAAAACATTGTCTTAGTCCTTTAAAGAATATATTCATGATTAATTGAGATAGAGGGATGATATCACATGTTTCACATAAAAAATATCAATTAGATAATCAAATCTAAGTATAAATGGGCTAACCCGGTGTAGAAAAAAAGAGAGATACGACCAATGTTTTCAATGTTGTCTTTAAAAAACCATATATATGAAATCATGTGCAGAATGTATTAATTCATATCTAAGGGGATGGAAATAGAAAAATTCATCAATGAAATTCAATAACCCTATACCAAATTTAACAAACAAAAATCCTCCTCAAGGGATGCATTCATTTCCTCCAATTACCTAAAAATTAGTACAAAACCATGTATATAGATTTGGGGAATAATGAGGGACCTTTTCTTGTTCTTCAAGTGAGAGGTGATGGATGAACATGATGATTTACCCTTATATCAACAAGCCTCTCTGATGTAATTTCTTTGGTGAAAATATCTACAACCTGATCTTTATTATAAATGTATTCTAGCTTGATATCTCCACTATCCACCTTTTCTTTGATAAAATTATATTTGATATAAATATTCTTGTATCGTTAATTTTTTGTAAGATTGTTAGATAATACAATGGCACTTTTATTATCAAATAAAAGTATGAGTGGTTACTTAGTTTCAACTTTCAAATCATCTAGATACACTTGCATCTAAATCATCTGTGTACATGGATGTGTAGCTGCCACATACTCTGCCTAAACTATTCTCAAAGTTACTGAATTATACTTTTTTTATACCAACTGAAACATATTTCTCCCAAAAATAAGGTTCCACTGAAGTTAGATCTTCTGATAGTACAATCACATGCCCAATTAGCATCTGTAAACCCCAAAAACATCATGTATGCAATGTGTTTTTATAAAATCCCAAAGTCTAGAGTTCCTTTCACATATCTCAAAATTATTTTAGCTTATAATAAGTGACACTATTTTCAATCAGTCTAAAATCTGGCACATATAGTCACTGCATAAGTTACGTCTATCCTTGATGAAGTGGGATAAAGTAGGCTTATAATGATTCTTCTAAAATCTTTATGATCAGTATTTTTTCCATTTTAATCCTTTCATAATTTGGTTCCAAATGAAATGGGTGTTTAAAACTCCTTTTCATTTTACATTCCAAACATTTTCACCAATTCCCTAACATACTTATCATATGATTAAAATATGGAATTTTGTTCTTGGTCAACCTAAAATCCCATAAAATAAGTCATTTTAACAAGCATGTACATTTCAATATTTTTCTTAATTTTAAAAGAAAATTTTTCACATAGAACTTCCTTGTCACCAGAAAAGATAATGTCATCCACCTATATAATGACTATGAGAGTACTAGTGGCCATATATCTAACATAATGGTCAATATCAACTTTACCCTTGAAAAACTTCATATCCCTGAGACAACCATCTAATTTTGAGTACCATTCTCTAAGGTCCTATTTTAAACCATATAGAGCTTTTCTCAACTTGCAGATCATACTGTCGTATTTGTCCAGAACAAAACCATATGGTTATTTAATATATACCTCTTCTTATAAAACCTCAATATTTCATAGTACATTATATCTTTAAAGCAACTCAATATCTTTCACCACACACTAAACTGAGTTCGAGCACACCACAAATTTCGAAACTAGCCGTTCAAAAAGCAGTTATGAATAGTATTAACTGTATTTTTAATTTTATATACTCCATATAATTTTAACATCCACATTTTGTGTTTCTTAGACATAATATAAGAAAAAATTCAATTTTTCAGATAGAAGAAGCATTTTTAAAAAAAATAAAATTTTATCGCCTTTTAATGGAGAACCCTTTTTAAATACAATATTTTACACATTTATATATTAAATTTTACCAAATAAATTTATTATTTATATGCGGGACATAAGAATTTAGTTCGGATAATTTTTTGGTGTTTTTCTGATAACTTTCATATTTTAATGAATAGTGAAAATAGTAAATTTTAATTGAAAACAACTTTTTTAATCAAAAAAATTTGTAGTTTTTAATTATAAATTTTAATGGTTTTTAACTATTATTATATTGTATTTTTATCATTTATTCCAATTTTATTCATTGTATGTAATTTTACATTTAAATTGGACATAAACACATATCAATCTTTTGCTAGTTTTTACTTCTCTAAAACCCGTTTTCTGGTTTTGACAATATAAAATAATATTAAATTAATTAATAAAACTTATATGTATTGAATTTGGTAAAATAGAGATCATTTTTGGATTTGGAATATGAAAATTTTCAAAGGGTGATGTTTTGGTATTTTTTCTGAATACTTTCAATTTTTGATGAATAGTGAAAAACAATGCGTTATTGTTTAAAACAGACTTATTATTTAAATAACTATTTATTTTTTTTAAATTTATTTTATTTCAAAATATATAAATAATACATATTTAAGTTAAATTTAATTCATTGGTGTAATTTTATAATAAAATTAGATGTATAAATTATTATTGAACTTTTTAACCTCTTTTACCCACCTTCTAGGAACATTTGTAAATTTGCATAAAACATAATTTTACTAATTCTATGAGTCGAATTTAAAACCTTTGAGAGTCACGGTTGATATCATTATGTAAAATTTGGTTTAATTGGATGAAAATATTTTTTTGTGAAAAGTAACTTTTGAATTTTATTTACCATAGTTAAAAGTAAATAGGAAAATTAAAGGTAAAAATGATATTATAATTACCCTAAAACATGTCCAAATTATATTGGAAAAGTGTATTTCATCCAATATAAACCTTATGAAAAAGAATGATCCTCTTTTATCCACTTGGATTAGATTAGGACATATATTATTATTTTATTTAAAGAAGAGTTAAAATTGTAAAATTCAAGGTTTAATAATGAAACCATTTTGAATATAGGGTTATAAATAAGACAAATTCAACTATAAATATTCATTATAAATATTAAATTATTTCCTACATCTTGGTATTTTATTTATGATTATTATAAATTATATAATTAAATTTATAAATGACACAGTGATGATACAGTAACTACCTAATTAATGAAAGATTAAAATAATTGAGATTATAAATATTAAAATATAATTAAATTAATAATTTTTATGCATCCCAAGAATTTTATAGATTATTATAAAATTTTATGGTTTATTAAAGAAACTTTTTTCAAAGTGATAAAGTTGGTATGACTTTTACAAAAATCTAATACAAAATAGTGTCAAAATTGACAAAAATGATTTTCTAAAAAAAATACTATATTATTAATTGATATAAAAATATTAAAAATATAAGGTTAGAAAAAAATAAAATAGATAAGGTTATATATATCAATAATTAACCACTTTGGGTTATCTTGACTTTTTATAGTAATCTTATTAACCATATAATATAAAAATACAAGGAGAAATTGTAAATGTTAAACTATTTAACCAAGAGTTAAATCTAAAAGATAAGGTTAATATTTAACCTAAATTTTTCTAAGATATTTTGGTTGAGAAGTTTTTGACCCATACCCACCTTATCCTATAAATAGATTCATTTTTAACCATTATAAACTGAAATTAATTTTATAATAAAATAATATTCCAATATTTTCATAAGGTGCCCCTCACCTCTCTTTTAAAAGGTCACTTCCTCTTCCTTTAATTTCACACCGCCAAAGCCATTTGGATTGAACAAATCCTCCCCAAATATCCTCCCAACTACCCTCATTTGAACCTAGAGGCATTAATTTGATCATAAATCCAACCTAATGATCCATTTTGATCAAATCAAATGGAAGAACCTGAAGAAGAGGTAAATATTTCATCACTACTTTCAAGTTCTTTTCTTCTTCCACTTCATATTTCTTTGTTGTTTACATAAAAAAAATAATTCCAATACCTTATACTTACTGTGATTTTATTATAAATGTGGTATAACCATATTAATTATTCTATCCATCCTATGAATGGCAAAGTCACCATACGTTCGTATGTACGGCTTACCGTATCCATGTCATGGTGTAGTATTTTATTCAACACTTTATTATTTGGATGGGTATAATAATGAGTATAATTGATTTAAATAATAAATATAACATGTTAATGATTCTTTATATGTAATATACCATCCAATTACATACGTTTTCACCATCAATAGAATGATATTCTCGCTCGTGCGTACGTACTGATTACCGTCTACAGGAAGGTAATGAGATTCATTCCCCATCGTAACCATTCTCGAATAATTTTCATTTTATGATTAAAAATAATGTTTAAGAACTTAATATAATCTGGTATAGGAATAAAATACATCCAATCCATAATAAACGTGACTTACAAAGAAAAAAATATAAATAAAAACAAATCAGTTAACAACCGAAACAAGGATACTAATAAAATATTATTAACAAAGAAATATTATAGGATCATAACTGATATCATATTTATTTATATAGAATAATTTATAATTTGATAACAATTATTTAACCATTATACAGAGGTTTAACGTACCCTCAAATAAGGAAAAATATAAGGTAAGGAATTTCTTATCTCACTTTTAATTCTGTGATATTTCCCTTGATCACCACTTATTTATGGCATGTGGTTTATTGTGTACTACCATATAATATATATTATCATGATTCTATTTATATTCATGGTATTATGTGATTCATTTTTTGATTACTACCTTTTTGTCATATGACTCGATTGATTACAACGTGGTAAGGGGTTTTCATCTCACTTTTTATTCCTGTGAGATTCATGCTATATTGGACACTATTTCTTTTTTTATGGTGTATGTACTGACCATGATTGTATTATTGGTGTAATATAATTTAATTTATGGGTATTTAAATATTCATTGTATGATCCTTCTTTCACGGGGTGTATGTTTTGTAAGTTACCATATTGGTAAGGGAATTTCAAATTTCAATTTCCGCTCATTGGTATTTATGCATAATTCATTGATTATTTTACTCCAATATTATGTGTGGAATCACTATTTATTAATTAAGTAGTAATTTATACTCCCCTTTGTGTGGATATAATTTTTACACACATAATCACTCCATTGTTAAATTCTCATTCCATTGATATGAACTTGTTAAGGGTAATCTTAACTCAATTTCCATTCATTGAGTTAAACAACCAAGTCGTTGGTTTTGTTTTTACAAGTATATGTGTGAAAATCCTCTAATTAGTTTATACATAATATCAAATAATATTGAGTGTATTTATATTTTTTACCCATAATTATGTCATGGATTTATCATTAATCTAATGGCACAATCTTTATAAGGTATTTCGTCTCAATTTACATTCCATTGAGACTTCGTTTTTGTTATATGTCAATTAACTTTTATATGGTGTATATAATGTACATTCACATAGTATATCCTGAACATATTTACATTAATTATATTATAAGGTTTTTATTACCTTAATTATTTGTATTGAAGAATCTCTCATTTGGTTAGGAACTCTAACTAAAATATCATTTTAAATGTTTTAAAGATTTATTCTTCTAAATCTTTCTCATTAATGTTCATGTTTAAATAATATTTTTAAGGATTTATTTATATGTAAATGAATTTTTTAAAATTAAAATTTCTTTTAAAATTTTCAAAGTGGTATGGGAAACTTTGATTCAAAAATATCTTCTAAACGGCTTCTGGATAAATATTGATACTTTTAAATGTTTTCAAGAAAAATTAGTTATTTATCCCAAATATTTTTACTGATTATTTTCATCTATGTCAATATACTTCAATATTATTGATTTTGGTTGATTTATTATAATGAAATCTTCCATATTTTATTTAATGAGTTATGTTTGATTGTGAATGTGCTATTTTTATACCATTCACGGTTGGTGGTTAAAATATTGACATTTCATATGCTAATTTTAACAATAATGTTTTGATTACATTCCAATCTTTCATATGAGGAATGCATTGGACTTAGTTAGTGACGGGTGGAGCTCGCTATAGCTCCTCGATGCATCGATATGTCACATGAGGCAAACTAGTGTCTTGGTACAAGGCATTGAAAAAATATTATTTGTAGTCTGGGCACGAGGCCTTGACTATGTGGTTATGATGTTCGGAATTATGAATTCCATCATTATGAAATTAGATATTGATATTAAATGTGATTACTCAACAAGTTGAATATACATGTGAATAAATAAATGGAATTATTTGATTTAACTTTGCAGTATTTTGTTGAAGTTTAAGTTTAAAAGGTTTTTGTTTTAGTCTTATACATTGACTTAAATGATTATGATTATTTATGAAAGTTTCCACCATATTTCTATCATTACTGGGCATCTAAGGTCACCCCTTTGTTATGTTTTATTTTCCCCAGGATACGAAGAAGTATATTATGATTAACCTACAGGAATAGGATAAGGGATATGAGTGTGTTTAAATGGGACACAATGTTGTTGTTTTTCCATTTCATAATAAAATGTAAAACTTATGTATGTATCTAGTACTTACAAGGCTACTAAAATGATCAGTCCTTTGGAATATGATTCCCTATATCATTCCAATTTTATGTAATAATACACCGACTCTGGGTAACTGGGGTTGAGGTGTTACAATTGGTATCATAGGAAGTTTAGTACAAAACATAGAATATAGATTTAGAAAAACTCTAATTAGAAAACATTACCCTGAGATAGACTTTGTGAATTAGTATAGAAGATCTTCCTAGAATTTTTGTAATGTAGAGATTTTGTGTATTTTCTAAGAAATACATACCTATTTGGATTCGAGCAGGTAGAGGCCGATCTGGAACAAATGTACCTAGGAGTGGAATCTCCGACATGGAGTTTTGGTCTTGACCTAGGGTATCCTGGTACTCCACAATGGTCCATGATACACTCTTGGTTATGACACTCCTGGGGGATATGCTTAGGATAACTTACATTTTTTTACAAACTGATTTGAAGGATTTTTATATAAGATGATAATAAATAATCTTGATTAATCCTAAGGTGTTTTATATTGGAAATAAGGTTTCATGATATTCTTTAAATGATTTTACAACAATTATTACTCACACTATGATTTATTATTTTAGTCAATGGCTGGATTCCAAGGAATTCATAGTAACATTGAACATGATGTACAAGGTGGGAATGGAGGTAGAAATGAGAAAATAAATGGAATGTTGATAGCCATAAAATATATCGTGTTCATGTAGAATCGGTTTTCCAAAAATATGATCAACAACATATACATTAACCAACTCCCCAACTCAACAAATAAGAGAATGCTAGAGAATGATAGGAGCTCTAGTAGTGGAGACCATGGGGAAAATAAAGCTCAATTTCTATCATGTAGGAAATGTGGAAGGAGACACCCATGAAACTATCTCAATAGAACAAATAAATTATTTATGTTTCGGAAATAAGGACATAAAGTAAAGAATTGATGAGGAAAAATGTAGAGCACTTTGAGAAAAATGATCATAAGAATATATTTATTGTCATTTGTCATAAATGTAGGGGACCTGGGCATTAATTGAGTCAATGAACTATTCTATAGGATAACCTCTACGTTAAGGGAGAAGCTATGTGGAAATAAATGGATAGAGAAATGTTTAAAAGTATTAATTATCTTTTTTGATGAGACTATTTTGGAATAATTTTCTCTTTTATGTGTAACACTACAGTTTTTTATGTGAAAATACTATTTGAGGAATAACTATGTTTTCTTTTGTGGATATGGTTATAAAGAACCATTTGGGTTTATATGATCCTAGAATTTGGAAAAAATATAGGTTATTACTTTTTGGAAGAAAAAGTGAGGTATGAGATAACATTTAAAATATTTTATGGTTATTCTTGAGGAATTTATCTCATTTTTGGGAATTTTGTAAAATTATATAGTTTTTAGAGAAGGAAAAAACACAGACCATGTGAAAACCCATCGAGTCAGACAAAGTTGTGGGAATCGAACCCACAACCAAAGTACGACTGTGATTTATCGCCTACCACTAGACTATATGAAGTCCCTGGTTAGTATGACTAATTATTTTTAGTTAAACAATTTTATGGATCAAGAATATGTTTTTTGGGGGAAGTTGTGATTTATCAAATGGATATCATTAGTATATGAAAATGATTTGGTGATTATGTGATAGATATTATTTTGGAATACAGTCTCTCTTTTAGGAACACTATATGACTATGGAAAATAGAATACTATGGGATTTAATTTGAGGAGAAATGGTGTACTTTTATTTTGTAAGAATCTATATTTTTATTGTGGAATTATAGATATTTGGGTTATTTATGAAAATGATTAACCTGTCAAAGAGAATATGTAATTAGGTTAATTACTTTTAAGTATGTGACTTTAAGAGTAGTCAATGTTATTTGGAGATAAATGTTAAAATTTATTGTGGAAGACTACATTATCAAATCCTTATTAATTTTTGGTTTCAAACTTATTTTGGATTATTTTTAATAATTTTAAGGAGAAATGTTTATTGAATAGTCCTTATTGATCTTTGGGTATTGTTTTTTTTCTTTTGGAGATTAATAGTAGTATTTATCTTTATAAAGGATTATCCTTTTTTGGGGATCATCTAATCTTGTACTAACTATTTCGGTTTTGGTTAATGTCTAAAGATAAGGGAAATATATAGTTCATCTTTTATGGATTATGTGATTCTCTAGAAGTTGATTTTAACACTTTAGGTGTGACCAAGTCATCTTGAATACTCATCGTTTGAATAAAAGATGAGTTTGTGCTAGAAGTTTATTAAAGGATGATAGTCTACTTTAAAATTAAGTATATCTCCTTATGTTCTTAGTCAACATCATAATAAATTCCTCAACATTATAAAAGTAAACTAAAAACAAAAGTGTTGTTCGTTTACTCTTCCTATTGGGTAGTAAAATACCATTTAACCCATTACAAGTTTATAGATTTCAGATCTTTAACTTTCTCCAAATAATATCTCTTTAACTCTCTATTATAAATTGATGGTTAGTTTTCTCTTCCATATCCATGTTTTTTCTAAATGGAACCCTAGTATTTTTTTATTTCCGGTAACCTTCATACTTACCTTTCTTTATGTTAAGATAGAGGCCTCATCAATCCATTTTTTGATGTGGGATTTCAACTATGATTTTTTGAAATGTCAAAAACATAGTTTTCAATCATTATTTTAAATTGATATGATGCAATTTTTTGAAGGAGGGGAGAATGTAACACCACAAGATTTCATAGTACATTATCTCTTTAAATTAATTCAATAGCTTGCGCCACACAATACACCCAGTTCGAGTGCACCACGACTTACCAAACTAGCCATTCAAAAAGCGATTATGCATAGTATAAACTGAATTTTTATTTTTATATACTCCATTTAATTTTAACATCCATGTCATGTGTTTATTATACATAATATGCGAACAAATTCAATTTTTTATATAAAGAAGTATTTCTCAAAAAATGAAATTTTACTGCCTTTTAATGGAGAACCCTTTTTAAATCCAATATTTTAAACTTTTATATATTTAATTTTTCAAAATAAACTTCTTCTTTAGAATTGGGATATAATAATTTAGTTCGGATAATTTTTTTGGTGTTTTTATGATAACATTCAAATTTCAATGAATAGTAAAAATACTAAATTTTAATTGAAAACAAAATTTTTAATCAAAAAAATATATATAGTGTTAAATTATAAATTTGAATGGTTTTTAAGTATAATTAGATTATATTTTTATCATTTATTCCAATGTTAGTCATTAGAGTTAATTTTACATTTAAATTGGACATAAACACATATCAATCTTTTGCTAGTTTTTACTTCTCAAAAACACGTTTTCTAGTTTTTACAACTGCAAATAATTTTAAATTAATTAATAAAACTTCTATGTTTTTAATTTGGTAAAATAGATATCATTTTTTTATTCCGAATATCAAAATTATCTTACGGTGATTTTTTGGTATTTTTCTGAAAACTTGCAATTTTTAATGAATAGTGCAAAACACTGCGTTATTGTTTAAAACTGAATTTTTATTTAAATAACTATTAATTTAATTTAAATTTATTTTAAGTAAAAATAGATACATAATATTTATATAAGTTCAATGTAATTCATTGGAGTCATTTTATAATCAAATTAGATGTATAAAATTTCATTGAACTTTTTAATGCCTTTTACAAACCTCTATGAACATTTGAAAATTTGTATAAAATGTAATTTTACCACTTCTGTGAGTTGAATTTAAAAAATATGAGAGACACAGTTTATATATGTAAGTAAAATGTGGTTCAATAGGATTAAAATATTTTATGGTGAATAGTAACTTTTGAATTTTATTTACCACGGTTAAATAAAAATACGGCAATTAAAGGTAAACATGATATTATAATTACCATAACACATGTACTAATTCTATTGGATGAGGGTATTTTGAACCAAATCAACCATAGTAATATCAAATGATCCACTTGGATTAGATTAAGGAATTTGTTATTATTTTATTTAAAGAAGAGTTAAAAGTGTAAAATTCAAGGTTTAATAACTAAACCATTTTTAATAAGGGGTTATACATAAGATAAATTTGACTATAAATATTAAATTTTAATCAAAAAAAATTTCCTACATCATGGTGTTTAATTTATAATTTTTATACAAAAAATAATTAAATTTATTTGTTGCACAATGATGATGCACTAAATACCTTATTAATGAAGGATTAAAATAATTGAGATTATAAATTTTAAAATAAATGTAAATTGAAACTTTTTATGCATTCCACGAATTTTATAGGTTAATATTACATGTTACGGTGGATTAAATAAATTTTTTTCGAATTGATAAATTTGTTATTGACTTTTAAAGAAATCAAATACTAAATAGTTTCATAATTGACATAAATGAGTTTTTAAAACAATACTTTATTATTAATTGTTATAATATTCCTAAAAATATACAGTTCTTCCAAATAACAAATATAAGGTTATATATATCAATAATTAACCACTTGGGGTTCGATTTACTTTTTATAATAAGTATATTAACCATATAATATAAAAATACAAGGATACATGGTAAATGTTAAACTATTTAACCAAGAGTTAAATAAAAAAGATAAGGTTAATAAGGTAACCTAAATTTGTCTAAAACCTATTGGTTGAGATGATTTAGACCCATCCCCACCTTATTCTAGAAATAAATTCATTTGGAGACATTAGAAACCTAAATCTATTTAATAATAAAATAATATTTCAATATTTTCATAAGGTGCCCCTCACCTCTCTTATAAAAACTCCAAAGCCATTTGGCTCGGCCAACCCCTACCCAAATATTCTCCCAACTACCCTCAATTCAGCCTAGATGTGTTACTTTGATTAAAAATCCAAAATAAGGATCCATTTTGATCAAATCAAAAGGAAGAACCCGAAGAAGAGGTAAATATTTCATCACCTCTTTCAAGTTCTTTTCTTCTTCCACTTCCTCATTCTTTGTTGTTTCCATACCAAAAAAATTACTCCAATACCTTCTAAATACCATGATGTTATTATAAATATGGTATAACCATGTTCATTATTCTATCAATCCTATAAATTACAAAGTCACCATACGTGCATACGTACGGCTTACCGTATCCACATCGTGGTGTAGTTTGTTTACAACACTTTATTATTTGGATGGGTATAATAATGAGTATAATCGATGTAAATAATAAATATAAAAAGTTAATTATTATATATATATAATATAAATACAATTACATACATTTTCACCATTAATAAAATGATATTGTCGCTCATGAGTACGTACATATTATCGCCTCCAAGAATGCGATGTGATTCATTCCCCATCATAACCATTTAGGAATAATTGTCATTTTATGATCAAAACTAATGTTTAAGAACTTAATATCATTCTGTATATGAATCAAATACATCCTATCCATAACAAACATGACTTACCTAACAAAACAGATAAAGGAAAACGAACCAGTTAACAACCGAAACAATGATACTAATGAAATATTATTAAAAAATAAATAATAGAGGATCATATATGATAAAATATTTATGTATATGAATTCTTTTATAATTTAATAAAAATTATTTAACCATTATACAGGAGGTTAACTTACCCTAGACTATGGACGAATATAAGGCAAGTAGTTTCTTATCTCACTTTTATTTTTGTGATATTTCCACTATTCATCACCTGTATATTGCATGTGGTGTATTGTTTACTGACATATGATATATATTTTCATGATTATATTTATATTCATGGTATTATGTGATTAATGGGTGATTATTAAATTTTGGTCATACGACTCCATTGATTACAATGTTGTAAGCGGTTTTCATCTCACTTTTTATTCCCGTGAGATTCATGCTATATTGGCCACTATTTCCTTTATTGTGGTGTATTTACTACCCATGATTGTATTAATGGTGTAATATAATTTAATTTATGGACAATTATAGCTTCATTTTATGATCCTTCTTTCATGGGGTGTATGTTTTGTATGTTACCAAATCGGTAAGGGAATTTCTAATTACAATTTACACTCATTAGGATTTATGCATACTTCATTGATTATTTTACACAAATATTATGTGTGAAATCAAAATTTATTATTTATGTAGTAATTTACACTCCTCTTTGTGTGGATATACTTTTGATACATAATTATCACTCCATTTTTAAATTCCCATGCCATTGATATAAACTTGTTAAGGGTAATCTTAACTCAATTTCCATTCATTGAGTTAAACATCCAAGTCTTTGGTTTTGTTTTTATAATAATATTTGTGAATTTCCTTTTATTGATTTATAATGAATATTCAATCATATTTTGTGCATTATTATTTTTCACATACAATTTGGTCTTTGATTTACCCATAATCTAAGGATACGATCTTTATAAGGGATTTCGTCTCAATTTACATTCCATTGAGACTTATTTGTCATTATGCACCAATTCACTTTCATATGGTGTATATAATGTACATTGAAATAGTATATAATTAATCCCTTTATTATCATATTATTATGAGGTTTTTATTATATCAACTATTTTTATTCAAGAATCTCTCATCTGGTTTGGAACTCTAATTAAAATATAATTTTAAATGTTTTAATGATTTATTCTTCTAAATAATTCTCATTAATGTCATTGTTTTAAAAATGGTTTTAAATGTTTATTTATATAGACTTGAATTTTTTAAAATTAAAAATTCTTTTAAAAGTTTCAAAGTGGTATGAGAGACTTTGATTCAAAAATATATTTTAAATCGGTTCTTGATAAATAGTGATACATTTAAATGATTTCAAGAAAAAAATGGATATTTCAATAAAATATTTTTACTTATTATTTTCATCTATGTCAATATCCTTCATTATTATTGATTGAGGTTGATTTATTATAATACGGTCTTCCATATTGTATTGAATGAGTTATGTTAGACTATGGATGTGCTATTTTTATACCATTCATGGTTTCTGGTTAAAATATTGACATTTTGTATACTAGTTTTAGTATGAATGTTTAGATTATGTTCCAGCCTTTTCATATGAGGAATGAATTAGATGTATTAAGTGACGGGTGGATCCCGCTATAACTCCTCAATGCATTGGTAGGTCTCATGAAACAAACCAGTGTCTCGGCACAAGGCCTCGACAAAATCTTATTTGTAGTCTTGGCACGAGGCCTTGACTATGTGGTTATGATGTTCGACATTATAAATTCCATAATTATGAAATTAGATATTGATATTACATGTGATTATTAGACAACTAGAATATCCGTGTGAATGAGTAAATGGAATTATTTGATTTATCTTTTCCATATTATGCTGAAGTTTTAGTTTAAAAGGCTTCTGTTTTAGTCTTATACATTGACATAAATGTTTATGCTTATTTATGAAAGTTTCACCTATATTTTTATCCTTACTAGGAATCTGAGATCACCCCTTTCTTATGTTTTATTTTTTCTTAGGATGTGAAGAAGGGTAGTACAATTAACCTATAGGAATAGGATAAGGGATATGAGTGTGTTCAAAGGGGACACAATGTTGTTGTTTTTCCAATTCATAATATAATGTTAAATGTATGTATGTATCTAGTACTTCCAAGGCTTCTGAACTGATTGGTCCTTCAGGACATGATATCCCATATCATGCCAATGTTATGTAACAATGAACCGGCTAAGGGTAACTGGGGTCGGGGCGTTAAACTTCCTCAAGATCTCCATTTAGAAATGCATATTTCACATCCATTTGATAAATCTCATAATTCTTGTGTGATGAAACTACCAAGAACATTATAATTATTTCCAGTCTTGATACCAGAGAAAAGGTTTCTTCAATTTCAATTACATACATTTGTGAATATACTTTACAGACTAGCGATGCCTTATTTCTAGAAACCTCCCCTTTCTCATATAGCTTATTTCTGAAAACCCACTTGGGTGCAATAACATTTTCATTCCTGGTTCTTGATACAAGATCCCAAGTGGAATTATTTTCAATTTTATCCATCTCTTCATGCATAGCTTGTATCCATTCCTCATGGTTAACATCTTTGGTCACTATATGAGGTTAAAATTGAGAAACAAGTGCATTTTGATCTTCATTTCTCAGTCTTCTTCTTATTTGTACTCAAGGTTGTGGATTACTAATGATATTTTCTATCTAAATATGTTTCATTAATTTGTTATATCATTTCCTTTCATTTCCATCAGCTTCTTTTTCATCACTGTTATGTTCATAATTGATACCAACATTGTTTGGTTCTGTCCCGACAACTTCATCATTTTTCTGTTCTGTAATCATTCCATTTTTTACCAAATCTTCTAAATCAGTATTATCAATAATATCTAATTTGATATTATTTTCAATAATTCGAACATAACTAAAATAAATAATATATTTCATTCTTTTATTCCAACATTTTTATCCTTTACCATAATTTTGTTAGCCTATGAATATTCCTTGCTCTACCTTTTATTCAATTCTCCCAGATTAATGTTCTTAATCATTATGATACAAATAATTGAAAAAACATTGAAGTATTTAATAGTTGGTTTTCTATTGTAAAAATTTTTATGATATATCATTTGTGTTTCTGGTCTCAGAAGACATATGTTCTATATATGTATGGCTATATATACAGCTTATCTCCAGAAAAACTTTCAGATGTTGTGTTCAGCCAATATAGTTATTCCCATTTCAGCTATGCCTCTGTTCTTTCTTTCAGCTAACCCATTTTTCTGTGGATTATATGGTGCGTTGTATTGATTATTGATTCCATGATTTCAGATATATCTCAAAAAATCATCAAATTTATACACTTTACCATCATTTGATATCACTTTCTTAATAAAGAGACCCATCTCTTTCTCAATATGCCTTCAATTTTTTTGAACATTATGGTTTCCTATGACTTGTGTTTGATAAACATGAAAATAGTCATTTGAGTGTAATCATCAATATATGTTATGAAATAAATATCAATTATTGTATATTTTTATCTCATTGGACCACATATGTCCTTATGAATAAGTTTAAGGTGCCTAGTAGATAGAATATCCACTCCTTTGTGTGAACTTTGGGTCAAATTTCTTTTCTGACATGTTTTACAAATTTCAACCCTTTCTCTTTTCAATTTGGGAATATTTCTCCCAATTTAATACATAAGGATTCTAAAAATTCTCCTTTGACAAAGATGACCAAGTCTTATATGTCAAATGTTATTTTCATTCTTTTATCTCAAATAATAGGAATTAACAGAATCCCCAATTTGAATTATATTACCAATGGTACTTTTTTCCTTGAGTGATGATTCCTCTATTCTATTAGATATTGCTTAAACATGAATCATTTTTTAACAACAATTCATGTCCATCATCACACAGTTGGATTACACTAAGAAATTTGTGTCTTAACCCTTCAACAAATAACACATCCTTGGAATTTAGATTTTTGACTCCAATCAAATATTTTCCAACTCCCTTTATTTTTAGAGAAAAATCATTTCCAAAGATGATGACCACCCCTAATGATTTTATATGATGATTATAATCTTTGTATCACCAGTCATGTGTGATGAAAATCCACTATCTATAATACATGAATTGGTTTTACTACTGGATTTTAAGGAAGCCATAGAAAAAATTGAGTTTTCATCATTTCTTTTCTGAATTCCCTTTCCATTACTGTCATTGAGGGTTTGTTTAGGATGAATACTCATCAACTTTTCAAAACTATGGAGTTTTTAATCACATCTTCTATAGACTTCTTATAATTAGTCAAACTTGTTCTGAGTTGGAAGATCAGATGAATATTTCAATATTAATTTCTTATTTTGTATTACTCTTCTATTTTCAGAATAACTCCCCTTTGATTTATACCTTGCTTTTGGTAGGGACATGTTATTCCAACATAAATATTATTTGTTCCCAAACACTCTAAAACACTAGTATTGGCCTCTATATCTTGATCTTCCCCACTAATAAATTCCTTGTCTTGAAGGATGATGTTGTTTTCTTTCCAGAGCCTAAGTTTGTCTTTATTCTAAGTGAATAAATATTCTTGGACAATTTCCATTTTACATTATAATAGAAGAATATTTCTCTCTATCCATTATGCTCCAAAATTGTTTCATATTTTCTTTTTGACCTTTATTGTTAGATATAATAAATGCATTTTGAGATTTGATGAATTTTGAATTAAATTTCTTTTTTAATCGCATCATTTCACCAGTGTCTGATGATTCTTCCTTGACCTCAACATCCATTTTGAAATATTATCTAATCTTCTTAAAACTATTATTTGTTTCATGAAATTTCGATTAATTCATTTATTGTTATTATTCTTTAAGTTGAATATTTTCTTCAAGGTATTTTACCATATTTTCCATTTAAACAACCTTCAGTTTTTACCTTTTTATTTATTCAGCATAAAAGGTTTCTTTTGTTGAACATTATTCATTTTCCTCAATTATATTTTATGTTTCTTTAAATAACAATCTATTTTCTTTCTTGATATTTTTGTTTTTTGCAAGACAAAATTCTAATTCATTATTAAACATGTGTTTTAGTTCTATCTGTTCACATTCATCATCTTCAGTACTAGAAGTATCAAAACCTTTTTCCACATGATCCATTAAATTTGTTTCATATTCTATTTAGAAGCCTGACGTGGAGTCAACATATTCTTCTTTACTATCATAGCTTCTTCTTTTACCTGGAAAGAAATTTTTATTTCTTCCACCAAATTGTTTTGATCATCTACCCCATTTCTTTTTCTGTTTTTTTTCACCTTCAGTATCAGGTGGTAGAAACCTTTTCTTAGGACAATTATTAAAAAAGTGTCCAATATCATTGCCATTATAACATCTTGGTGGTGTTTTTTACTTAAGATTTACATTCATGAATATCTTTGATATTAGATAAATGATTCTTTTATATTCATCATCTTTATCTTCATCATCAGATTCACTTGATTCAGAAACATCATCATCTCTGATTTTCAGTTTTCTCATGGCCTCAAAATCCATCACATACTTGATCTTATTCTAAAAAACTGGTATCTTTCACATTTCATATTCAATGAGAATGTTATGTAGTTCATCAAGATAAATATCATCTCTATCCTTAAAAGATGATACTTTGGGATCAAAACATTCTGGAAAATTTTTTATTAGTTTTTTTTCACAATAGTTGAATCATCCAACTTTTCTCCAAATACCTAAATATTACTGACAATTTCATTAACTCTTGTGAAATAATCATCAATGTTTTTCATATTCTACCATCTTGAAATCTTCAAATTTTATCCTCTAAATTTTCAATTTAGATTCCTTGACTATCATGTTCCCTTCAAAGTTTTTTTTCCAGTTTGTCTTGAATTTATATGGAATTTTTCAGTCCCATAACCTTTGTGTAAAAATGTTTTCAAAGAGAAATTAAAATGGAATTTTGAGCATTGCCATCAACTTAAATATTTATTTTCTTAGTGAAATTAATAACAGTTTCATCAGTAATAGGAGGTAATCCAAAAGTAGCTATAACTCTAACTTCATGGCCAAGAGACAGAAGATAGGGTAATATATTATTCTTCCAACTATGATAACTCTTTCCATCGAAAGTAGGAACACCCATACTATTGATAGAATTTAGATTATCCATATTCTCAATGTAGTATATCCTTATAGAGGGTTCTTGGATCTGATATCAATTGAAATGCCCAGAATAATGCAAGATCACCAAGAGGGTAGGGGGAATTAGTGATCCCATTTTCAATTTTTTTCTTTTTATGAATTTCCTCCTTTCTCAATTAATCCTTTTTGGATTGTTAATGTCTTGATATAATCTACAAATGATGATATAAAAAAGCATAGAACATAGGGATTTACATTGTTTAGGAGAAATAATTAAATCTTTCTATGTTGGTTATTCCCCCAACACAGATTCTTAACTTTAATAGAAGATGATTACAAATAGTTATTGGTTAAAATCCCCAATTACTGGTTGGTTAAACCCCCTAAATTTACTACGTGTTATTATTCTTCTTCCAGAAAACGATTATACCCCCCATCTTCAACATCTATCTTTAGATGCCTTAATCCACTATAGGGTGATATGGAAATATTCCTCCACAATCTTGTAGGATCTGACTTGTTCATTTACATGTTTAAGTAGCTTCAACAACCTCTAATTGAATTTATTGGTCTTGCTCAATGATTCTGATCACAAGTAATGATCATTTATCTTAGTTAAAAAAATGCTCAGGATGATAATTCATTCTTCTAGATAAATTTCATACCTCACTTGGACATGTACATGTGGTGCACACACTTTATTTAAGATAATTAATATGCAAGAATGGTCTTACACAATCTATCCACTTTTGTTTCTTCTTTCTCAATTTCTATTGAACACACAAATATTTCTTTACATGTTTCTGGGAATGAATATGTTAACATATTCATGTTTGGTTATGTGATATGCTACAAGAAAAACATTTTTATTCATTTATTCTTTTGAAACCCACTTGTTATTAATGATTCAAAGGCATGAATCAGGAGATGATAAAGTAGGTGATTTCTCTACCGCCTATTAAGCACACATTACCCAGATGGGTACATTCTTGGTGTACGAGTGAGTTTTTATTTAATGGCTCTTGCATATTATCACAATGAACCAAGAAGTCTTCCTGTTCAGGTGTGTAGTCTAATCAGAAGAGGTGGAGCACACTGTCCTAGTAGGGCTTCAAAAACCAGTATTTATGAAGTGACTCATGTGTGTAAAACATTGGTTGAGAACTTGTGGGATTATTCTTATCCCATGAATAGGGTGATTACTATAAGGAAAACAATCCTCACACAATAAAGAGTTTCACAGTATTGGTTATTCACAAAGCTCATATGAGAGTGGTTTTCACTTGTCAAAGTACCGCATGATCTTCCCCCTTTGTAGTGAATTTGTTTATTTAGATAAATGAGAGTTCTATATTTTATTATCCACAAGCCCTCTATCAAGGGATATCCATTTATAGAAGAGTATCACCACTTTTCTCTGCATTAAAATTCTATAGGATATTCCATGAAGTTCAAATCCTTGAAAGCCTGAGATCTTAGGTTTCAAAATTTTCAAACATAGATTGAGATATCCGACATATCTTAGTTTGATTCTCTTTAATGTGGGATCTTCATTTGGGGGTGTAATCCTCATGTGAATTCATTAGGAATCATATAAAAAATATCCCTTTAAACTGAAATGGCCTCCTATAACTACGTTTAGATTAGCCCATGTTCGTTCTTCATTATCCATTGAATGCATGGAAATGAAATTTCAACCATGGTATCGTTAAGCCTAGATGGTCCTCATGCAATGATTTTGATCATCAATGGTGGTCATAAGTCGATCAAAGAGGCACAACTTCATCTATGTGGAGTTCTGGTGTTAGGATGGCTGGAGGTTGAAGAAGATGTGGCGTAGAGGCTCATTTAATGGCCCTAGTTCAAACAGATGTGGCACATAATGGATGGATGGCACAGATTTGATCGCAGCATGCAGGATGTGACATGCGGCCGAGATCTCACACGAGATCGTATGAATGACCAAAATTGCATCCATGTTTTTAAAATCCATCCCACATCGAAATAGAGACATAGATTCCTCACAATTGAAATATCAATTCATTGAATACGGTTGTCAATAACTTATCATCTCCCTCCACTAGTACCGCCATATACCTAATTCTTGCAGGTGCACTTTGCGTCCACCCTCTGCTTCCTGCCGTCATGTCGCCCCGCATGGTGGTGCGCTTTTCAGGCTCATGCACCCATGTGGGAATGCTCTTGTGTGCCCCATTCACTCGACTATGGCTAGTCACGCTCGATGGAAGGCTGGGGTCTAGCTCAGCCGCCCACTCTGTGGTGCAAGCCGCATCCCTGGCTTAGTTAGTTGGCTTGGTTGGTTAGGATCAATTTTTTTTATACTCCCCAAAACACATAAAAGTAAAGTATTCATATAAGGGATTTCAACATGAAATGCATGCCACCCCAACATAAAAATTCAAGAATCTTCTTCATTAATAAATAAACTAAACAATGTGAAACCACATTTTCACATGTATTTATAACTTAGGACCAACTATACAATCGTATAAATTAAGGACACTCCAATCAAAATTACTTCAACCATCCAGTCATTAAACACATATTTACATGTCATTCACAAAAAATGCAATCACTCGGCTAAAAATTAAATATGACTATTAGAATCATAACCTTAGAGTTATGAATAATAACCAGACTATTGGATTATTAACACAATATTTTGACATATCATGAAATAATAATATAATTAATTTATATAATAAGAAAATAAAATAAAACATTTAAATATAATAAAATAAATAGTTGATATAATGAATCCATAATATTATTATTGAAAAAATAACTTGTTTTATTTTAAATTTAATAATTTAGAATAAAATTTTATCTTAATTAATTTTTTTATTCAAAATTTTTTATTTTTTGTAAATAATAAATTAATTTTATGAAATAAGACTTAATTTTTCTAAGGGTCATAAATTTCATCATTAAATAAAATTTTGTATTATTCAATATATAATGATTTAATTTAATGATTTAATTTATTATATTTAGAAAATTATTTTGATAAAATGATTTTCTTTTGAATCATAAATCTTAAATTTGGTTACTGTGATGTTTTTTTATTTTTCATAAATAATAAAACACAAATGTGAATAGTAAAATACCCTATAGTTATCATAATTTTTAATAGTTCATATGAACAAAATTTTGTGATTTTTGGGTGTTATATGAATATTTTATTATACCATTTACTATTAAACTACAATACCCATTACAATTAACTCACTAGTTTTATCACCATTTTAAGATAAAATATATTATTTAAATATTTTATTCCAAAACACCTCAAGCCCCCTTATAAATTCCACCATCCTCCACCCATTTCTATAAAAATTCAAGACACATTATGTTTCCAAAAATCTACAATGATAATGCCCTAAACCCTTAATAGAGGTCCTATAAATTCTATTCTCACTAAAATAACAATCTAATATGGTTTAAGGTGTTGTGTAAAGCATCCACATTAATGTGATAAAGTAAATTTCTTATTTCTTACACCTTTCAATTTAATTTTACTTATTACTTACATATCTTATTTATAACTATAATAAGAATTAATTTAATTATATAATTAATAATACTATGTTAATATTCATTATATCATCATATAATTTTTAAAATTATATTTTTATAGTTGTTCATTACAATCATCCCATCATGGACTGTTTTAACGGCCTATATGGATGATTTATAAAAAACCCATTATCGCCTTCTTAGATGGTTATAATAAACCATTTTATGGTTAACTATGATCTTAATAATGATATTAAAATATTATTCACATTTTTAATGGGTAAATAACCATAAATTTTATAAAACAAATTTAGTTCATAATGGTCGAGAAAACCCCGAAAATGAAAAAACCCTTAAATGATAAAATTTATACTCAACATACCGTCCCTATGGAAAAAAATATTGATATTTGGTCCCATATAGACTTATTTATAGATTAATAATCAATAAATATATAGTTATAGAGTTATAGACTCATATGAAAAGAACTTATATCATTATCAATAAACTGATGTGACCTTATAACCATAAAGAAAACATCCTTGGGACATTGAAGATGAAGTTAATTCGTAATAAAATGGTCTTCAACATACATAAAAGAGAAATAATAAATAAAATATATAGGGAAAATATTTTTTTAGCAAGTATTTAATAAATTTAATTTTATTATTCAAGAGGTTAGACACACAAACAAATCAAATGAGGTTTTGAGGTAAATAAACTCACATACCACCCTCTTTTGCTTATGGGTAACAATTTCTCTCTCTTTAACTATATATATATATATATATCTTATTTAAATGAATTTAATTTATATTATTTATAGATATTACACACACACACATAAATATACTCTTTATGTTCCTTTATTTTTTCATGGAATATGAATGTTATTATGTTCCATTCCCAATCCCTTCATTAAAGAAAACCATATTAAAGAGAACATTTCAATTTATTGTTTCATTTAATGTACTACTCTTTTAAAAGATTCATCCTTATAGGATTTCTAAAAAGGTTCATTTTTAATGGAAATTTATTCTATTCTATTTATAGTTTTAAAGAATACCATATGAAATTATTTCCTTCAACGTCTCTTCGTTTAATTATAAAAAATTCATTTAAGGGGTTCATTTCCACACCTACTTCTTTAACCCTTTATTATGATATAGCTTTTTGGTATACTTTATAACATGATTATGTAACCCATTTATTTATCATGGTTTTTTATGATAAAGATTAATGTATGATTTAACTATGTGTACCACTTATAAATGTACATATTATTATATTAAGGTTGGGCCTAGAATTATAAAACCCCACAATTCTTTGGGTAATGTTTTAATCTAATGTTATACCATGTATGGTGCATGTGAAATAAGTATAGAACACTATATTATATTTTCTTGGAAATAATATTTGACTTATGATTTTTTTTATGTTTTATGTTGTTTCCAAATTCTTAAGATTACATTATATTATGTTTTATTCTTATTTTTTCCATTATTTTATGTGATTATATATGATCCTCTATTTTTATTATATTATGTCATGCCACTTGAATGATATGCTACATTTAATCTTCTTGACTATTCACTTACAAGGATTTATAGATCAACCTTTTTCTTTTTATATGTTCCTAGGGTATCCTATGTGTTAATAGAAGTTAAATGGTATTTAGGATCATGATATAGAGATTTAAATAAATATTATATAGTTTATTTTGAAATTTATGTATTATGTATCTAATCACCCCAATGTAACCAGAGATTAAGATATTTGGGTTGTGATTTATGGATTTTTATGTTAAAAATAATGTAATAATATATGTATGTGGTTTAGGTGGTTATATTTTGAATCATAGAAAGGTATAATTATTTTTGGGTATTAGGTAATAGAACCTATTTGGGAATATACCATGAATAACTTATATTGAAACTTATAAAAATATATAAATGATATTTATGGGTTATTACCTAAAATTTCATAGTTTTCACTTTTATTTGCTTATTGTTTTGAGTATTATCGTATCTAATTTTCCTTTTTAAGTATATAGTACGAAATAGAAGAATATATACTAATAACCAATGTCATGGTCAATGTAATTTTTTCCTAAATTAGATACCTAATATGTTTGGAGAAGGGGTTGAGAACCCCATAACAGAACTTGAAAAACTGACTCAAGTTATGAACAATAACTTCAATAATGTGGAACACCCTCCTTTTCCCAAGAGAGATTTATATGAGAAATACTCGCACTTTTTGTGTATCCTATGATCCTGTAATCATATAATAATGGATTAATTCAATTTAGAAGATATTATTTTTCCTCAAATTCTATGCAAAAGAAAAATTTATAATGGACATATAAATATTAGAAGGAGAAGCTGATCAGTGGTATAAAATGATAAAAATTAGAAATACAAGGAAGAAATCAAATAAATGGATTTGGATGAATTCAATAAAATACTTTCCTAACATGATCCATATTATAATGGGGAGATAGTTCATTAGACTCAATAAAATGGAGGCCAAATCGATCAGGTATTATGAAGGAAACTTGATAAGGATTTCAAGGTATAACTTTGGCTTTGTAATTAACCCAAAAAGAAAGGTGGAGCATTTTTTTACTGTACTAAAGTCAAGTAAAAAAAAAAAATTTAGTAATTTTTGAGTTTAATAGAAATATGGAAATAATTTGACATTCTATTAATGTTGAGAAAAATATTAGTGATTCTAAATGGTATCATGGGGATAGAGATAAAAGGAGGAGAATTTAGTTTAATTATAGAGGACTGATGGATAAATATCGGAGAGAGAGGAAAATATATCTTTACACGTGTCTAAATTGAAGGGAAAACCATCCAAGAAACATTCCAAATGAAAAAAGTTGATGTTTCAAGTTTTTAAATGAGGGAAATTGAGTTAATTAATGTTTAAGTGAGTTGAAGAAGAAAACTAATACAATAAAGAAAGGAAGGATCTAATCAATAATCCACTAATGATCTAATGGTTGAACTTTAAGGAAGATGGAAAACTTGAAATCTAGTGTACTAATCCAAGGGTCCTCAAGTATAAATTATAAAAATAAAATCAAAGGATAAGAGAGAAAGGATGAAATTATGATATCACTAATTCTAAGTTTGATCAAAAAAATGAATTGGTAATTGTTAAACATGATATATATTCAATATAGCTAATATTCTAATTTATTATGATTTGACACATTATTTAATAATATTATTGTTCATTATAAATATTCAAACACCAAATCAACATATATAGGTTAAAATATTAATTAAAACACGAAATGGTGAATTTTTTCCATATCAAGTAAATAACTATTTATCCATTAACATTTGTGGGAAGAGTCTTTTAGAAAACCACGCTATAATCCATTTAGTATAACTCGATGCTATACTAGGAATTTATTGGATATCTCTATATAGATCCAAAATAACCATCCTAGAGAGGGAAATCACCTTCCATATAAAAAATAATCCTTTAATTCTATACAAGTGTAACGATTATAATGGAAATCCTTTTTCAAACCCTTATCAAGAATATATCTTGTTGCTTTATCAGTAAGCATTTCTAACTCAAATGATTCAGCCAAAGGCAAAGATTACCCTTGAATACATTCCCACTACTGGGAAATATGTTAATGTATTACATGAAGTGTTTCTTGGCCTTTCTCCCAATTGAGAGTTTGAGTTCTATACTAAAATTAAACCTATAGCTATACCCATATCTAAGAATCCCTACAGAATGAGACCTTATGAAATTGAAGAAACGAAGATGAAACTATAGGATAACCTATACAGAGATTTGATATAACCGAGTGCTTAACCATGGGGTGTACTGACCCTATTTTTTAAGAAGAAGGATGGGTCAATGAATCTATGAATTGATTATCATGAACTAAATAATATTATGATAAAGGAAAAATATCCCATTACATGGATAAATTAATTGATTGAATATATATGAGGGGAATATTACTTCTCTAAAGTGGATCTTTATCCAGGATATCATCTACTGAAGGTGAGGAAGAAGGATATTATAAGGAATATATTTTATATAATGTATAGAAACTATGATTTCATAGTTATTCAATCATGACTAAAAAATTATCTAATTATTTTAAAATATTTGATGAATATAGTCATATAAATATTACCTTTTAAAATTTTTGGTCATATTTATAGATTATATTCTCTTATACTATAAAATAAAGGAGGAATATGAGAAGTATTTGAGCACTGAACTAAATAATTTAAGAAGGGAGAAGTTATATAAAAATCGTAGTAAATGTGACTGAAGTTACATTCTTAGAGAATTTATCACATGTGATGGGAAATATATAGATCAATCATAGAAAAAGGGGAATAAGGAATGTACCACACCAATATATATAATAAATATCTACAATTTCAATAAATTAAATGGGTATCATTAGTGATTTTTAAGGAACTTGTTATGATTGTAAATCCCACTAACTATGTTGACTAATAAGGGAGTAAAGTGTGTATAGACTGATGAATGTGGAGAAATATTTAAGGATTTGAATAAGAGGCTAATCACTACACCTGTACTCATATTACCATCATGTAGAGAAGGATTTATGATATACAGTGATGCATCAAATAAGTTCATAGGTTGTGTACTCATTTAAAATGATCAATTAATAGCACATCAATCAATAAATTTGATGGTCTATATGAAGAATTATCCAAAAAATTATCTATAATTGGTTATAGTATTCTTAAAATTGAGTATTTGGAGGTATTATTTATATGGAGAGAAATGTGACATATATAAAGATCATAATATCTTAAAGTATATATCCATAGAGAAATATATAAAAATGTTCCAATTAAGATAGTCAAATAAGATCATGAACTATGACTTTTAAATCTATTACCATCCTGGTAATGTGAATAAAGTGGAATATTCTTTTAGTAAAAAAGATCAAACAACCTTTTCCAAGAAAAAGATTGAGAAGGATCCAATATACTTATGCATTAAAAGAATGAACATGGGAATAATAAAATAAGGAAAATAATATTTCCTTTATAAAATGATTTATAAACTATATATTCCAAGGAAGATTAAGAAATAATAGAGGGAGGATATAGAGAAAAGAAATAAGGTGGATGCAGTATGGAAGGGGAAAGCCTCAATGTTCAACATTGATAAAGAAGAAGTTCTTAGATTTGTTGAAAAATTATGTGTACCATTTGTTATTAAGATAAAAAATAGTATTGATATGATAATAAAAAATCATAATTCTCTATCCACCTTGGGAGAAGAAAGAAGTATATAGATATACGATAAAAATTATGGTTGTAAAATATGAAGTAATATGTTGATGAATATACATAAAATTTCATGGTATTACCACAAGTGAAGGAATAAAGGAAAACATCCTATGGGATAATACAACCATTAACCATATATACATGGAAGTGGGGGAACATCCCCATGATCTATTAAAGATATCCAATGGAAAGAATTCTTCCTAAGTTGTTGTGGACCATCAATAAAAGACTTTTAATTTCATCTACATTTGAGAGGACTTATCACTGGTTCAAATTGCAATGATATGCATCATAGAAGTAGTGAGGCTACATGAACACCCACTATCAATAGTATCTACTCGAGCTCTATAGTTCACCTCACTATTCTATAAAGTCCTTCAGTATTCCATGAACATAGAGTTGAACATCAGTATGGTCTATCACCATCAAATAGATGGAAAATCGGAAAGGTCCATTCAGAAACAAATGGATATACTGAGATACTTATCTTTGTAATTGAAAGTGGTTTTTTGGGATGAATTTGGATAATATGATCCATTGGGACCTGAAATAGTCAATGAAATTAAATATAAGGTCAATTATATGCTATAAAACATTAAATTAGTATAGATTCAATAGAAGATTTATTCTAATTTAAGTTCCAAGTATTTTATTGATCCAATAATAAGGGGGGAAGAATCATTAGAGACCATTTTTACATTTTATTATTAATTAAACCTACCCCAGAAACCTGTTAAATTTTGGTTAACTCAAATTTAGAATCATAACCTCACTAAGGATTTTGACATAGTTTGACCCATTCATGGGAAACATACTCCCTAAAATGGTAGGTTATTATCCCCAACCATGGATTCTTATGCTTAAGTGCAATATATTTCAGGCTTAAAATGTTGGAACTGAGTTACACTATATCATTAAAGAGACACACTAGACTATATAGATTCACACTATGTCAAACAGAATATCTAACCAAAATGAGAAAGTTGTTATTGAGAGTTTTATTTCTTTAGAAACTAATGAAAATTTATCCTTTACAAATAATTCATGAATATTTGAAAATAGTTTCTCACTTAATGCATATACAATGTATAAATTCTTCTAAATTTTAAAATATGATTATCACCCTAAATGCTCGATCTTTACCAAATCTAGAAGATTATCACTAATCTTCAACTTCATGATCTTTCGTAAACTCTCGCTGTTTCTCTAAACTGCGTCAGTATTAAAGAAGTTCCATTATATTTATTAAAAGATACTCATATTATTGTAACTCAGAATATATAAACATATTTAACACCATTAATTATTATCTAGCTTTTCAATCTATATTATTCTATCAATTGAATCATATAAGAAAATCCCTCTCATTTCCATTTTTGGTTTGGCTCATAAACAAAGAACATGACGTCCAAAATATTTTTAACTTTAACATTTTCATGTATACAAAAAATATACCATTATCATCCTTCTTATTTGTTAACATCTAAATAATAAAGTATTCTATAAACTTCTCTAACCTCAATCTGTATGGACCCAAACTTTTATAAATGAAATTCCATTATTGATTGAATTAAATGTGCGATTATTTAATATGTTATTGAAAAAAATGAACATATTTGATTATATAATAAAATATTTCAATTGCAGTTAAAAATCATTAATGTTGATAAAAAAATAATTAAATAATAATCATATAATTATTACGTATTAATTTTTAGGATAAAGTCTTGTGGACACAGATGAAAGAAGATATGATATCAAACATTAGGATCATACCATATGAATCCCATTGATCAAAGATTCCATGGTAGATAAAATATATGGAATTTTTCCATTACCATTCCCAGGATGATATTAAATAAATAAATCACAAGGAAAAATGTTTATAGGATAAGTGCATGCTTATCGAGATCAGAACCCGAACCATGTTCAGCGAACATCCCAAAAAAAATTTACTATCACACACATAACCCTTATATTGTTCACTAGTGAAATAAATGGATATATGTCTTGAACCTAAAAATATGATTATTTATATATTATTTAAAAAAAATAATCTCATTTATTTATTATTATTTTTAGTTTATAAATTATCATGTAGTGACTTCGATAAAAATTTGATTGTAATACTATAATAATCAAATTGTATTTTTGTGTAATTTGTGTTATCCCATCTAGGTTAAATACCCTAACAGGGGGTGAATTATGGTATAGAATATTAAAACAACTATCTCTTTGGATATTGTTTCATCATTATAAAAAAATCTCTTCTCTCTCATTTCTATTTCATAATAAAAATGAAAATTAAAACATGCACATGACACAAAAAATTTACGTAGTTCACCCTCACTGGGATATGTACAAGGAGATTAAAAAATATTAAAATGTATTAAATCCACTAAAAATCACATTTATTATAATGTTTATATTAGACTCACTATCCATTCTAGTTTACAACCATTGATAATTTGAAAGCTCATTTCTCTCTCTATGAAGTGAACACACTAATCCTCTAGTAGACTATTCATAAAATATTCTTTAATCTAATTCACACACATGTGTGTCTTTATTCACTTATTTCATAAATGAGATGACAACCAACTTTTTTGACACTCTTATGAAATACACCTTTATGAGACCCTATTCTGTTTATGCAGATCTCATGAATCTGATAGGTCTGCCTATGCCCTGTGAATAACACCCTTCTTAAGATCCATTCATGAGACCTTCTTCAGTTCTTGTAAATCAGAATAACTTGTTCATATCATGCATATTGTAATACAATGTTCATATCAAATAGATTATATGACCTTGTTCTTTTCACATGTATCACATGATAACGATAGGTATTCCTATTCATGAAAACACCCAATGCATGCTCCACTTCATGAGACTCTTCAAGAGATCCTTTATCAATAATCTCTAATGATTATGCGGATCAAAAGACTCCAGCATAAGACTTCGATCTGGTCGTGAAAAATAATTCTTCTTCATATCAATCCTCTTAAGAAAACTGATTAACTTATTAAGGATGGGTTAGGAAGTATTTATAGGCATAAATCCCCCACATTAACTCTGAAAATTATAATTATCCATCTTTTACACTACTGTAAAAATCCGCATCACATGCTTCATGTGATCGCTTGACATGATGACCTACTACATATCACAAGTGATTTTCATGATCATCATAATTTTATTTAGGTTCTTTACATGATCTCATCATGATCTCCAAATATAGTAACGTGGATAGCACTATTTTCTTACAACACTCCATGTGACCCCATTGCTAGATAAAATAACAGTAATGTGATGGAATTGACATTATCTTTTAGCACTTCATGATATCCCATCACGAGATTCATGGATATTATTGTGGTCACATGATTTTTAATGACCATGTTTCATCTCCATAATTTTAAGCAACCTTTTTATTAAGTGCATTACATGATCTCTTTGCATGAACCCATAACTATTGTGCAATGTCTTCAAGTGACTATCATGATCTCTCTATGTGATCCTATAACAACCACACAATGTGTTTATGTTATTCGTACGATCTCTCAATGAACTCATATTAAAATCATATGATGCCCCACATTACTAATCTATAATATCATTTTTCACATTGACACTCTACAATATGATTCAGACATTCATGCTCTGTGATATTATACATTCATTCTCTAAATGATTAGACATTTTTCACTCTGTGAGGTCATACATTCTCACTCACCCTTCATGCCTATTTTGAAAAAAAAACCTTTATCAACAAAGTAAAACTTTATCTACAAACAAAATAAAATCAAAATCACAACCATGATGGATTTTTCCAGTAATACCCCCCTTCGGGTTTTTTCTACAACAATTTTAATCTTCAAGAACCAATTTGTTGAAAAGTCATACACATGATAAATAATTTTCATTCTGTATCCCAAAATTGTAATCAAGGACATCCTTAACACATACTTTTAGCCGACAAGAGTCAATCCTGGCATGACAAATAAGTGTACCATGTAAATTTCAACTATGAATCAGTTCATATCAAACATTCCATTGGAAACCTTCTTGAGACAAAAAATAGAACAAGACCAATCTTCGAGATCACTTTTTAACCCACACATATCTAAAAATTGCATCATGAACCCAAATAAATTTTTTTTCATGATTTTTATTCTTTTATGGACCAATTATATATTTTTTAGATTTAAAACACCCCCTTTTTAACTACTACCTATAAAAAATTATCCCCTATATTGATTAAGACATTTCCTCCCCCTTTATCAATAAAACCAAAGGTCACTTATTTATGGTCTATAACATGGTAGATAGCACATTTAAGTATATAGTGGAAACCATAACATAACTCAGAGAGAACAAGGACCCACATCCACACTGTTTATGTGTGGGGAGTCAACTGAAATCTAATATTCTGTCGATGTTGTTAAAATTATTCTTTGGGTAAAGATTTAATTAGGATGTAGGAAACCTGTTATTCAATAAGTACATACACCAGCTTCACAACACCATGATCTATATTCTCTTTGATTAAATGATATTTTATTTCAATGTGATTTTTCTTTGAGTTATTAACTATATTTTTTCAAAGATTTATAGAAGTTGAGTTATCACAATAGATTCAGATTGGAGATGTTACTTTAAAAACTATATCTTTAAGGTGCTATTTCATCCAAAATAATTACATGAAAGATTGAGTATCTGCAACATATTGATCTTTTGTGGTGATGAATGAAATAAACTATTGTTTCTTTCTTATCCAGGAAATAAAAAGTATACCTAGATTGAATGCACCACTTGATGCTGACATTCGATCAGCTGTTGAACAAGAACAATATGCATTTGCAAATCCCAATAACTCCTAGGGAGATTTTGCATTATATTGTAAAAGAAAATCTACTATTAATTAAATACACTAAAGTATTTATTTTACTATCACTAAATGTATTTAATTAGGATTAATATGGTATCACACTACCTTGCATGTGGAAGTAACAATATAGGGTTGTTTCATTGTCAAGTATATAAAACAACCATTTATCGATCTATATTGAGTGATATGAAATGCTTTTCCTTTATCATCACTTGAAAATTTCATCTGTTTAGAAACAAAAATTTTCATTGAATGTTAATTTTCCATCCCAAATATTCTTAGAACCTCCTTGGGATATTATTTCTAAGAAATAAATGTTCAATGTCTACCTTACATTAATTATAATCTAAGGAAAAATGATATCACACAAATCATTGAAATTTCAAACTCACATTTCATGAATTATAAAAACTATTTTCACTTTGATTCATTTGATACACGAAATATTTTGTCATCAATATATACCAGCACCATAATCCTTTCTTTACTCTCTTTATTAACAAAGATATTATAAAAAAATCCACCAAACTTGAAATTGAGCTTCTTAAAATAATAATAAAGTAATGAATACCATACTCTTTGTGCCTACTTTAACCTATATAGATCCTTATTTAATTAATAATCATTGTTCTCATCTTCTTGAATGATTAAACCATAGAGTTATTCAATAAAATATTCTTCTACTAGAATTTCATTCATAAATTATGACTTGACATCCATATGGAAAACTTTGAATTGTTTTCACTAATATGAAAAATAATAACCAAATTTTCTCTGGATGTAATATTTTGTGCTCTCCCGGTCCATTACATTTTCTATTTTAAATGTTAGAGGTTTTTTGGGGGAGGATAGAGGAATTTTAGGGGGAATATATAGTTTCAAAAGGGATGCTGTAGTAAATACATGTTTTGTATAGTTTACATGATGTGAAAGTTTGTTTCAAGGCTTGTCCAGGTCCAGTTCATGACCTAAGTATTTTTGGGTATAAATAATGAAATGATGATATGTTTTTAGGTGAAACAGAACCCCAAGGATCAAACAATATGAAATGGGATTAGACATCATGTAAATCCCAAATGTAGTACAGTTTTAATTTTTTTTTAAATTTTTTTATTCAGTCATCAATGGATTATTATTCCTCTCATTTTGGGTGAAACCTAGGTGCCCCAATGTGTTTTTAATGCCTGATAACTTCATATTTTATCCATTGGTCATGGTGGTTGTTTGTTGTCAATGTGTTGTATTTATTTCTTTCTTTATGGATGGTTTTCTCCCATTATTCATTGAGGTTTTTAAATAGTGGTGTGGTTTGGTTTGGTTTCTATGTTTGGGTGGTGTTTTTTTGTATATTTGGGTGTGGTGTAGGTTTATCCAGGGTTTTATTGGTTCAATTTTTGTTTTCAGGCATTTTTCTTCACCCTGTGGTACACAAAATTTTGGTAAAGCTTCTTTAAGGTAGGAAATCCCACATTTCTCTTTATTGTGTATCATGGGGTAGGGTTTTTCTTGTGTTTATACATGGGTTACGGTTGTGATAGATTAATAAAAGATAAATAATAGATTAAATTAAAATTAAAAGGGGTAAATGGGGTTTGATTTTAATTATTTTATAGCTTTGATTTTATTTTTCATATTTGGGATTGTACAGGATTGTGGCCCCACTAAAAATTATGGATGTTGGGGACATAATTTTTTATGGATGATATGTGAAATGACTATTAAGCCTATTGTGAATGATGTGATATCACATTAAAATGGGGATTGATTAACCACTTATATTTGGATAATTAAATGGTTTCCCTAGGATTATGACTTTTGTGATAATGACTGTAAAATAAATTGGAATGTGATAAAATCCCCTTTGTAAATATATAAAATGATCTTGATGTATTTCGATGTGTGGTCATGCTTTTGGAATGATGATGTGTGGTTAAATAATTTTGGTATGATAGTTTTTGGTCCATGATTTTTGGACATATAGGTGGATCTTGGGTCATGCTTTTGGGGTGTCGAGGTGGTTTTTGGATATGCTTTTGGGGTACTGAGGTAGCGGTTGCTTTGTGATAGATACCTAAGTATTGATGGAATAAATAAATTAAAATTTTATAATGATTAAAATATATTGGGTTGGTTTGGGGAATGAGGTGAAATGTTTTATTGAATTATTACATGATAGTTTTTGTGATTAAATTTTCTTGATTCTAAATAATGAAAAAATGAGATGATTAATTGAAATTAGTTGGAAACATAATTGTGGTTCTTGGATTGTTGCGTGGTGTTACACATTTAGAGGAGGCAAAAAAAAGTGATGGTGTTGTGAGTTGGTTAGTTTTTTTTGAACCCATAGGTTGGTCTTGAGTGTTTGATATTACATATATATACTTGTATATTATTGTGATTTATTTACACACCCCACCCACATCGACCACTACATGCCAACACCCGCATAGTCACACAACAGAGTGTTTTTCTTGACATTTGGTGAGGATTATAGATGGAAGGGTACCTATATTTCTCACTATCTATTCTAATTAAAGTAGATATTTAAGATGTTATAATATACAAAGGTCTATTAGTGAATTATATGGTTGCTGTGATAGAGGAGTTGTTTTCGGGTGATATGTGACCATAATTGTGGGGGAATAACCGAGGTGTTTTAGGACGAGATGTGGTATGACCTTGATTGTGGAGTGTCTTCTGGTGGGGGGTCAAGCATGGTAGTAGGAGGTAATGAGGTAAATTTTATACATTTTCATGATATACTACTATTTTAGTTTTGGTAGTGGCTATGTTGTGGACTAGGTGTTTTTAGGAAATATGTGCTTTTGTTCAGTTGTCTTCAGGCATGGTGTGTTGTTATCGAGATTGTGGAACATGTGGTATGTAGAAGATATGGGATAACCATGACATATGAAGTTAGGTGTGAGAGAGAAATACCAGTGGTAATTTTCTGTAGGTTACTCTTATCCACTTGTTTCTTATTATATTATATTACTTATATTGCATTATTTGGTGAGGACACCTTGGTGAGATTGGTATGGTTAATATACCTTTTATAGGCTCTGTTTGTTTTTTTCTCATGAGTGAGTTAGTATGCTTCTTTAACATGTACATGAGAGACTTTGGTTTTCCTATAGAGTATACTTATATGATCAACCTATATATATAAAACTGTTTTCAGTTTTCTAGGTGGATTATGTGGACCATGCTATACATTACTAGCTCGAATTCTTGATAATTGTTGTGTCACTCCTTTATCCGTACTTTTGGGTATTTACTTTGGAGACTTCTATCTATATCAATTATATTTGTTCATTCATGTGGGATGGTTTTGGATTTATTTTATATTTTGTCATGGAGTTTATCTTGGATGACTCATCTTATCTCCCAATACTATTTATATTATATATGGAAATGGCTTAAAAACACGATATATTTATGCCCTCGATGCAAGTTTCCAACATGGGGCCTATTGGAGGTGGGACTTGAAGGTAATTATCACTCTCCCCTCATTTCTATATATTTAGCGGGATGGGGTTAAGACAGAGTGGTATCAGAGAAGTGGTTAAGAGATAAGATGGAGTTTAAAGTTTGACATGGTGAGGATTGCATGGGTTGGTATGGAAATAGTTCCAGTTAATCTTGGTGTCTAACATAGGTCAGAGAGACTAGATAGGACACGGGATTTTAGGCCCCCCATGATCCAGTGAACAGACTCTGAACTTATTTAACAACTAAGTGATACAGAATTGCTTGCATGCTAGAGACCAAGGATAGGTACATGAAACATGATGATTTTTTTATTATTTTAATTTATTTATTATGGGAAGGTTAAATTGAATAATGTGAATTAAAATGAATCTAAATGAATTTGTGCTACCTACATTTGGTAGTTTATTATTTTCATTGTAGTTATGGATCTTGTTTGTCGTCCACATGTGGCTAAGGAATTTGGGGTTCAAAAGGCTAATAACTTTTATTTCCATAAGGTTGATCTAACTGAGGTGGATGATAAGTGGAAAAGGAAATTTTATTACTTCTATAATAAGTCTTTGGGGAAGTAAAAGGGCATTGTTTCATATGTGGATACATAGACATGGCTGGATGAGCTCGATATCACTTTTGGTTTGATTCGAGCCTGGATACGGTAATGGGCCCCTTTGGAAGTCAGTCAGATGTGGGGAGGTGCATGTCAATGGTGGATGTTATATCTACGAGATTTAAAGGAGGTAAATTTTTTGGGGGTCAAATTCCAGAAGGAGTTTCAATCTGATTTCCTTGCATAAACTATGAAGGAAGTAAAGAGTCATGATATTCTTTATCTTCAGTAGGGGGAAATGTTAGTGAGGTATATGGGAATATGGATCAAAGACCCTTTAGTTTTCCCCATAGTTATTTTTTCATATGAGGATTCTCATGAATGATGTCTTGAGGGGACACTTAATCCTTCTATTTAGTATGAAGTTACTCCTTTTACATTGTTGACGTATCTAGAGGTTCCAAAGAAGGAATAGGCGATCAAGTGTATGAAATACTATGGAGGTATGCTATAGGAGGGGGACCTATAGGGTTCTTCAATGAATAAAATTGTTATTGGTGTGTACTAGGAACATAGAACATCAACGTTACAACCTGTAAGGATCCAGCCTCATCAGCTTCCTTTCCATCCTTTCGGGGCTAGTGTTTTTCTTGATTTTCTTGAGAGATTTGTGATAGTGTGTTTTGGTTGTGGGGTTTATGGGAATTTCAAGAACTATTGCCCAATGGTTCCCCAATCTCAGTTTGTTATAGTTGTATAGTTTTAGTGCCATCTTCTACAATAGTTTCTAGTGTGGCTATTTCAGTACCCGAGGTAGTAGGTTTTTACACCTTTAAGGGGGGATGGAGCAGGTAGAGGCCAACATCAGGATGTTCCATGCATTTAGAAATTGTGACTTGATCAAGGATGTCGAGGTGGTTGTTAGTAGATATTTGGAGGATATGACCATGTTTAGTTTCATGGATTTGAGGTAGTAGTTTTCAAGGGGACAAATATCGTTGGAGGTGTGATTAGTTGGTTTAGTAGACTTGTTTGTTCTTTGACTGATTCAGGAGCTTCACACTCCTTTTTTGAAATATCTCTAGCCCAAGCTCTAATACTTAATGTAGAGAGGATTCCCGTGACCCTGGTGTTTACTACACCTATTAGAGGCCAGACCATACAGTTTGATGTGTTTTGGGGATGTAGATTAATGATGGGTCTTCATCTGTCTCGTGTGGATAATTTATTATTATATATGAAGCCATACAATATTATCCTTAACATGGAATTATTTCATTCCATATGTTTTGTTATCAAATACTTCCTTATGATAGTAGTGTTTTTGTATGTCGATGACCAGATTGTGATTTTCCTTAGTTGGAGGGGTTTTCAGGTGGGAAGTCAGCGTGTGGAGCCCCTTCTTTCATTGTTGGATGCGTTGGCAGTGGAATCAGCGGAAGCTTGGATGGTAGAGGTTACCAGGGGTTTTGGGATGTTTCTAGATGTTTCTCCCAAATAGGTTTTGATGATACCCCCCTCAACTTGAGTTTGAGTTTAGGATATACTTATAGCTCTGTGATTCTCTAATTTCAATGGATCCTTGTCAAATGGGACATTATGAGTTGAAAAAGTTAAGGATTTAGATAGATGATATGGTACCAAATTGTGTTATTCAGCCTAGTGTGTCATCATGGGTTTCTCCAGTGTTTTTCTTAAATAAATAAAATGATAATATAAGTTTTTGTATATAATACCATAGGTTGAATATGGTGAAGCTAAAAAACCATTACCCTATTCTGAGGATAAATGTTATTTTTGATCAGCTAAGAATGGTGAGTTGGATTTCTAATATTGATATGCAGTCTGTATATCACCAGTTGAAGGAGAAGGAGAGTGATATCATGAAACTGCCTTTAGATGTAGGTATGGAAACTTTAATTTTGTATTTATGTCATTTAGTGTTACCAATATTCTAGTTGTGGTCATGGGGCTTAGTAACACCTTGTTTTGTGAGTTCCAAGATCTATTCATCATTGTATCCATCGATGATATCTTTATCTACTCAAAGTAAGAGGAGCATGATGAGTATCTCAGAACTGTCTTACAGGTTCTTCAAAATCACCATATCTATGGAATTTTGTCCAAGTGTAAGTTCTAGACATGATTGGTTCATTTCCTTGGGCATGCGGTATCTTAGCAGTGTGTGGCAGTAGACCCATCGAATGTTGAAGCAGTTGTTCATTAGGAAGCACCTGATAATGTGGAAGAGGTTCATAATTTCCTTAGTCTCACATGTTATTATTGATGGTTTCTACCTAATATCTCTTGAGTCATTGAACCATTGAAAACATTTACTAGGAAGTAATGAGATTTTTTATAGAGTGATCAATGCCATAAAGAGTTCAGTTACCTGAAGGAGATGTTGGTTGGTACTTTAGTGATTCAATTTTTTGAGGAAGGGGTGTTGTTTAAGGTGTTTTGTGATGATTCCCATCTAATAATGGGATGTTTGATAATACATATGAGGGGTGATCACTTATTGGTCTATTCAGTTACACCCCTAGGAGTGTAACTACTTCACCCATGGTCTTGATTTAGTAAAAGTAGTGTTTGTGATAATGTTTTGGCAGCATTACCTCATTGGGTATCACTTCTTAGTCTTAAAAGATCAAAATATTTTGAGGAATCTATTTTATGAGCATGATTTTTAGGAGTAGAGGAGGATGAGGTTTCTTTAGGATTATGTTTTTTAGATTTTCTACACCTCCAGAAATAGTAGTGTTATGGTCGATGCTTTGAGAAGGAAGTTGCGTAAGGGAGTTGTTTGAGAATATAGGGATTATTAGAGACAAATGGAGGAGTTGGAAGCCTTGCATTTAGACACAAAGGTGAATGATGAAAGAGGGTATGTTTTTCAAATTCTATAATAGAATTCCCTAATGTAACAGGTGGAGGAGTCGTATTGGGGAGACTAAGTGGTAGAGGTGATGTGTGATCATGTTTTCCATGGTGATACTCTTAGGGGATGGTTGGAGGATGGCCAGAACTGGATTTTGTTTCATGGTAGGTTGTTTTTTCCTCATAGTGAAGCCAAGGGGTTTCCTCCAAGATTTTCATAACTCAACTTTGGTGGTACAACTAGGAGTTTACTAGATGTACCATGGCTTGAAGATTCATTTTTGGTGGCCAAATATGAAATGGGTAGTGATAGAGTGTGTGGAAAAGTGCTTCATATTCAAGAAGTTAATGGTTTAGCATCATGTTACTGGTTAGTTTTTTCGTCCCTTGGATGTACCTTAGTTGAAATGGGATAACATATTGATATATTTAGTCATAGGGTTATCCAGATCTCATGAAGGTTGTGATCCTATCAGGGTGGTCAAGGATCAGTTGATGAAATCAACCCACTTATTAGTGATCAAGGAGTCAGGAATAGTGTATTATTTGAATAAGAGGTATGTGGATGATGTGGTATGGTTGAATAAAGTTCTGAGGTCTGATGTATTATAACAGGAAAAACATTTTACCTCTCAAGTATAGAGGGGATTATAGAATGATTTTTTAACTCAGTTATGTATCATCACTACTTTCTAACCACAAGTAGATGGTTAGATGGAACAGCGTATCAAGACAATGGAGGATATTTTATGAGCATATTTATTTGAATTTGGGGGATACTAGGTATGAAAAATTACTTTGTTACAATTTTCTTATAAAAATTTATAACAATCTTCCATTGGTATGGCTCAATTTGAGGTTCTTCATGGGAGACCATTTCATTGAACATTGTGTTGTATGGGGGATAGGGAGATAGCCATTCATGGTCCAGATGTGGTGTACAGAATGATAGAGAAAGTTCCTCTTTTTTGATAGTGGATAAAATTAGTGTATGATTCCAAGAAGTCTTATACCGATCATCGATCTTGTACCTTGGAGTTCAAGGTAGGGTATCACGTGTTCTTGAAGGATTCATCTCGATGTGGGAAGCAGATTTTTGTAAGGGGAGTAAGCATTATCCTAGGGTTTATGGGACCTTTTTGGGGTTGGAGTTAGTTAGAAAGGTGTATTATCATTTGGAATTACCACTATGGTTGGATAGGATCCATGATGTCATATATGTATCTTATATTCTTTGGTATCTTCACAAAGACTCTCATGTCATTGACTGGGAAGAGTTAGATAATGGGGGAGATGAGACTTTTAGAGAGTGACTAGTAGATTTCCAATATCATTAGAAGAAGGAACTAAATGGATGACCCATAAATTTGGTTTATGTGTTATAGAGGCATGGTGGCATGGAGGAGAGTACTTGGGAGAGGGAGGTGAAGATGCGTTCCTAGTAACCAGAGTTATTTAGAGCTTTTATTTGTTTTTTCTTTTTAATGAGATATTTGGACCTTATTTTATGTGATGAGCTATTTCCTTGGTTTGTGATGTGTGTGGTGTGATGTGTGTGATAAAGTACTTATATATGAAAAGGGTAGGATTTGATTCCTAATTGATATGCATTAGTTGTGATGTCATTAATCCCATTTGAGTGATTCATTTCCACACATAACATATAATACTTTAACAAGAAGGAAAGAATTACCTGATTCGTGTGATCAAAATGATGTGATTCATTAGTTGTAGTGGTTGTTGGTTTGGTATGCATAGAGGTTGAGATGGTTGTGCAGTGGTTGTGTGGTATTGTAGTTGTGTGAGGGGAGGAAACTTGTGGCTATGGTTATGTGTTTGTGGGGTGTGTTTTTTTGTTTGTTTGGTTTGGTGTGTTTGGCTGGTGGTAGATTTAGTGGTATGATGAGATCATTGATAGGTATCTCACGGGGTGGTTGTTGGACAACTTTCCTTATGGGATTTATGTTGGATTATAATGGTTGATAATTGTTTAAGAGGTATCTAATGTGACATTATGTTCTCTCTTGGTCTGCTACTTTGTCGAGTTTGAGCACTAGAGGAGTTCGAGGGAGGTTTCATGATTTTTCAGTGGAATCTGGTGGTGCAGCAGGGGTGCTGTAAGAAATACACATCATGTAAAGTTTATAGGATGTGAAAGATGGTTTCATGACTTATATGAGTCCATTTTATTCCCATTACTTTTTTGAGGTAAAATAATAAAAAAATAGACACATTTTTTATAAAATCCAAACCCTAAGGATTACACTACTTGAAATGGAATAATATGTCGTGTAAATCCCAGATGAATTGTAGTTTTAAATTTTATTTTTCTTGTTGATTTTTCATTCATTCATCCATTGATTATTCTTCCACTCATTTGAGGATAACCCTATGTGCCCCAAGTAGTTCTTCAATACCTCTTCCTTTATCTTTGATTTGTTGGTCCTGATGGTTGTTTGTTGGAAATCCATGGTAAGTCCTTCATTTTTTTATTGTTTTATTTTGTTCTTGATCAGGGTTTCGCTACATTGGTGAGGTTTGGTTTGGGTAGTGTGTCTGGTATAAATTTTTATGGATATTTTATCGTTCTGTAGGTTTATCTATGTTATCAATGGTGTAGTTGTGGTTTTTAGGCGTTCTTTTTAACCCTATGGTGTGTAGTGAGTCAACAAAGATTCCTTGTGGTAGGGAATCCCTAATTTTCCTTTATTTTGTATCATGTAGGAGGGGTTTTTATTTTTATCTGTGGGTTATGGTTGTGATGGCTTAATCAAAGACAAATAATTATTAAAATTGAAATTGAAAAGGGTAAATGGGGTTTTATTTAAATGATTTTATAGACTTTATATTATTTGTGATATTATAGATTGTATGGGCTTGTGGACCCTCTGAATATTGTGGATGTTGGGGGATTTCTTTCGGCTAGATGATATGTGTTGTGACTATTTCACATACTGTGATTGTTTTGATATCACCCTAAAATGGAAATTGATTAATCACTTATATTTGGATAATGAAATGGTTTCCCTAGTATTATGAGACATGTGATAATTCCTCTAAAATAAATTAGAGTGTGATAAAACCCCCTTTGTAAATATGAAAAAAGTTATTAATGTGTTGTGATGTGTTTAGCACTTTTGGGAAGATGATGTGTGGTTGGGGCATGTGGGGACGATTTTTTTGGGCCATGCTTTTGAGGAAGCAAGTTGATTTGTGGGCCCTTCTTTTGGGGTGATCAGGTGGTTTGTTGGCCATGATTTTAGGGCTGTAAGGTGGTGGTTTCTTTATTCTATATTCTAGATTAGTGATGGAATAAATAAATAATCATTTTATAAAGTTTGAAATGGATTGGGATGGTTTGGTTAATGGAGTGAAAATTTTTAATTAATGATTAAATGATGGGTTATGTGATCAAATTTGGTTGATGCTAAAGAAAGAAAATAATGAGATGATTTAATGAAATTGGTTGGAAACGTCGATGGGACATGTGTCTTGTTGTGTGGTGGAATACATTTAGAGGTGGCAACAAATGTTATGGGGTTGTGAGTTGGTTGGTTTGTTTGTGAACTTGTAGGTTGGTATTGAGTGTTTTATAATATATATATATATATATATATATATATATATTCTTTTGATTTCTATAGACACCCCATCTACACCGAGCACTACATGTTGAAATCCGCATAGTCACGCGAGGGGTGTTTTTCCTAACATCTGGTTAGGAGTACAGATGTATGGGTACCTGAACTTTCTTGATATCTTTTCTAGGATAGGTAGGTATTGCACATGATGTGATGCTCAGAGGTCTATTAGTGCTTTAGATGGTGGTTGTGATAGCCCAGGTGTTTTCAGGTGTGATTTGACCTTGATTGTGGGGGGTGGTGCCACATGTGTTTTTGGGTGGGATGTGATATAACCCAGCTTGTGAGGTGGATTCTGGTGGGGGCCATACCTAGTAAGAGGATAGAATGAGGTTGATGTCCTACATGTTCATGATACCCTATTACTCTAGTTTTGGAAGTGGTGGTGTTGTGGAATAGGTGTTTTTTGCGATATGTGTTGTTTCCCAAGTGTCTTCTGGTGAGGTTTGTCATGACCATGCTTAAAGGGCGGTGTGGTATACATAAGAGATGGGAGTTCTAGTACGTACGATGTTGGGTGTAAGAGTTACACACTAGTGGTAAATCATTATAGGGTACCCTTATCAAAATTATTCTTATTATATTATATTTCTTAGCTTGCATTGTTGGGTGAACATGCCTTGGTGAGATTGGTATGGTTAGTATACGTTTATATGTGTTATTTGGTTCTGATGTTTTCTCACAGGTTCATTATTATGATTCTTTCATATGTGAACGATGGAATTTGGTTCTTCTAATGAGTATACTTGTTTTCTCACCCTACGTATATAGTTTTTTTAGGTTTCTAGTAGGATTACATGGACCGTGCTGGACATTACAGGCTTGGATCCTTGATAGTTATTATATCGATACTTTATCTTAACTTTTGGTTATTTAATTTAGAGAATTTTATCTATATCAATTCTATTTTTACATGCATGTGGGATGATTTTGGATTTATTTTATATTATTTCGTGGAGTTTATCGTGGATTAATCATCTTATCTCCCAATACTATTTATATTATGTAGGTTAATGCCTCCCATACATGAGATGATTATAGCCTTACTGATATTTTCCAACCAAAGTCCTACTAGAGGTTGGACTCTGAGGTCATTATCTCTCTCTACTCATTATCGTGTCTTTGGAGGAGGGGGTCATAACACCAGCCATGAAAAAGGTGAAAATGTTTCATCAACTTCAATACCCTCTCTTTGGGGGGATCCTTTTCATACCAGTCATGATTTAGTTTTTAATTATTATACCATCTTCTTTTATCTTGTTATGAAAATCCCATTTGGTCTTGATGACATTCTTATCTATTGGCCTCCAAATAATCTCCCATGTCGGGTTATTTTCTATTTGGTTAAGTTATTAATTCATTTCATAAACCCAAATATTTCATCTTGAAGCCTATTCAAAACAATTTGGATCTACCTATGATAAAAAAGATTATTTTTTTGATTCTTAATAATCCTTGTCTAAATTTGAGTTGTCTAATCCCTGATGATATCATTCTAATAAATTTCAGGTCAGTTATTTGGTTTCATTAGAGGTTTATTATACTCATCATCTAAATCTTTTTCTAATCCTTATGTACTTGTACTCCGCTTGATCTTCAAAACTCTTCGTTACTATCCTCTTGACTCTGTTCATTTTTTTAATATTCTACTCATTTTCCATAACAATAACATCACTTATATTTATAAATTTTCTTTAGAGGTTGAAAAATAATTCCTGAAGCTATTTGAAAAGTTTCTATTGATATTTTACTACGTTTGTCTGGATATCTATAACACTTGTGTATAATTAAACATTGAGCTAAAACTCAAGGACATTCTCTATGTTTTTTTTTGATTTTCGGAACTGTTCTATTCAATTTAATCCTTCAACTCAGACTTATCTTCTTCATAATGATGCATAAAGAGTTTTTCATCACACCCCTATGGTTTATTTCTACATTTTAGCTCTCCAAACATATATATCCTCAAGAAAATATACTAATTAAAAATGGGGTCAAATGTTCCTTTAAATTATCCTTAATCATCATTGATTTATTCCCCTATTTTGGAGTTACCCATAACTTCCAGGACAACAAATTCTCTATGATCGTTGTTTTCTTTCATATCCTCTACCTCATATTATTCTAAACAATAATTTTCTTATGAAAGTATTTTTTTAATTTTTAATGAAATTTCACATATAATTATTCATTTCTTTCACAGTAGTTAATTAAATCTTCTTTGGAGAATCATCATCGTTATCATCATCATCTTTAAACATCTTGAAACACTTTACTACAAGATTTACCACTCTTACACTACAAAATCATGGGATTTGGAGTTTCCCTTTAAAATTTAATTATCCTCTTTGAATATTTGAGGAAAGGAATTAAATAAAATCATCCACTATATCTTTTATTAACCAAATTCTATTTAGAGATTCCTTAGGGCCTTAAATTCTACATCTTTAGTCTTCCATTTTTCTGAGACACATTGCGGTGAATTCTCAGGTCCTTATATTTATTCCAAAGAAAATTAATTTTAGCTTCTCATAATTTTGAAGCACCTTCATAGATATTTAGAATATTTTCCCATATAAAATGTGATGAATTACATGACATCACCCTTGTATATATTGTTTTGGATAAATATCACCATAAGGCATTGATTGATTTAGCATCATCAACCAATTCTCTATAGTTTCCTTTTGATAAAACTCCACTATCCATACTAGATGAAGTACCATGAATTGTATTTCCCAAATCACCCATACCTACTGGATGAATTAAGTGTTGCATCTGATTCTTCCAGAGATGAAAATCATTTCCATAAAAGATCAAAATTCCTCTATGATTTATAGCTTATATTACTTCCACTAAGAGATAAAATCCAACATTAACCATTTTCTATGATACCAATTGTTATCCCAACTAGTTTAAATACCATGACAGGGGGCGGGGTGGATAAAATAATTAAGGATTAGAATAACCATCTCTTTGGATCTTAGTTCATCATTATGTGAAAATATATTCTCTTTATTTTCCATTGCAAAATATAAATAGAAATTAAAAAATTCACAAGACACATCAGTTTTACTTCATTAAACATCACTTGGATATATACAAGGAGAATAAAAAAATAAATTTTTTGATGTACCAAATCCAAAAAATATCTCTATTGTTACAAATTTTAGATTGGACTCAATGCCCCTCCTGTTTTGCAACAATTCATAATTTGAAGGATCAGTTTTCTCTATCTAAAGTGAACATACTAATCCTCTAGTAGGATATTATAACACTTAATTATACATTAATTCACACCCAAGTGAGTATTTTTTATCTTATTTAATCAATAATATGATAAAAACCATTGTGTAAGACTCATCTATAATAACCCTCTTCGATACCCTATTATGTTCATGTGGATCATGCGACTCCTATCATTCTGCCTATGCCATGTGCATAACACCGATCAAAATACACTTTCATAAGACCATATATGGTTCATGTGGATCATAATAACTTGTTCATATCATGTAGATCACGATACCTTATTCAGTTCATGTGGATTGTGAGACTTTGTTCAATTCATAAGGATCGTGTGATATAGATTGGCATACCTATGTACACAAATAAAACATATTTCACTTCATGCGACTCATTTTCATGATCCTTTTCCAATAATTTCTACTTCTAATTTAGATCACAAGACACCAACCCAATACTTCATTTAGGTTATGAGAAATAATTATTATTTGGATATAACTACTTAATAAAAATTATTTACTTCTTAAGGATGGGTTAGGGGTATTTATAGGCTTAAATCCAACACCTTAACTCCAAAAATCGTGTTTAGACATCTATTCCACCACCTCAGAAATCCAAATCTTGCGCATCATGAAATATCATCAAATGATCAACTACGACATATAGAAAGTAATTTTTAGGATCATCACCATTGTCTTCATGAACTTAGAATGATATAATTGTGAGATAAAATGACAATCATATGTCCAGATCCATTGTATTCCAGTGCTTTGCATGGCCCCATCACAAGATCAAGTGAAAATAATGTGGTATTAGTGAAATTATCTTCATGTTCTTCATGAGATCCCATCACAAGATATAAAGCCAATCATGTGTCTATGTGATTTCGAATGACCACTTCATATCTCCATCATTTTCAGCTAATTTGACTCCATGCTCTTCACATGATAAATACATGAGATCCTCTTACAATCATGTTGTTTCTTAAATTGTGTTGCATGATCTCCCAATGATATCCTCTAACAATCATGTGATGTATTCGGGGGACTCACAGGATCTCTCCAGGACATCATCTAATAGTCATGTGATTTCTTTCATGGCTTCTCAGGAAGGTAATTTCTAAAATTTAAGCTCTTTATGGTCAGCTCATACATTCTTGCTCTGAAATATAGGAAATTATCACTTCATGAGACCCAAAAAATTTCAATACATGAGATTAGAAATTCAATCTCAATATTCTCACCTCCTTTAACAACCATCCCTTGCCAACAACCTCAAACTTTTTCAACAAACAATGTCAAATCAAAAGCACCACTAGGAGGGATTTTGTCCAACAATATGTAATTACAATTAAGACATTAAATTTGATTAATTTTTGAATATTTAAAATAAATTATATTTTAATCAAATATTATTATTAAATTCAATATATTATATATAAATGATAACATAATTTTATGGATTGAAAATTTAATTTTTATAAGGGTCAGAAGACTACTGTTAAAAAAATAGTATTTTTTCATAAATAAAGAATTAAATTTAAAAGTTCAATTCATTATATTGATATAATTATATTGATAAAATAAATATTATATTTCAAATTAGAACATCAGAATTATCAAATGGTGATTTTTAAATAATTTTCTGAGACAATTGACATTTTTTGAAAAAATTAAAATGGTACAAATATACGATATGTATTAGGACATAATAATTACTCCAAAGTGATGAAATATGTTCTATAAAAGGTATAAAAAGAGAATATATATTTCTCCTTTAAATTTTAAAACCTTTATGAATAATAAAAACCTATATTATAATTTATGTTTTAAAAATCAATTCTTTGTAAACATTACTCAATTTCACATCACCAAATCTATTATTTTAATATGATAGGTTCATTTCATTATAAGATAATGAAAACACTCATATTTGGTAGAAAACATATGAAAAATGAATTTTATGGTATGGGGGTTTAATTTTATTTTTGAATAGAGTCTAAAACCTATGTTTTGAAAATAATAAAGAACTCCCATTTATTTTATTTCAAAAACACATGAAATATCCCATCACTCTAGAATAAAAACCATTGTATCATGAATATAATCAACTATTTTCTCTATAGATTCCTCACTAGGTTCCCCCAATATCTCAATAATCTCCTCTAAACTGTTTGGAAACACCATCTCAAGGTATGGGATCCACTACTTATCCTCTTAATTTAAGAACATTTTTCATTTATTGTACATTGTATTCCAATTATTATTAATGGGATATGATTTTAAACATCCTTATTAATTTTATTATTATTTCTCATTGATGAAATACCCCTTTCATTCTCATTAATCCCTCCCACGATTCATTAGTTTCCCCCATCATGATGCCAAAATGATCATGCGATTCTTTCCATGCCAAAACTTTGTATTCTGAATACCATCACCATTTCCAATCAAGGGTATTCACCAAGAAATACCTATCCATATTGTTTTTATATATTTCCATTTATGAATTAAACACACCATATTTTTTGGATTATATTTGATAAAATATGATCTTATGTTGAATGATCTATGTGGCACAATTATGCATGTACATGATATTAATGTGACGTGTGCATTCACAATTATCTAACTCTCCAATGAATTTTTTAATTTTTTAATCTTATGAGACATCTTGTTTGGGATTAGAGAGTAAACCAAATCTAGGTTAGGATTTATTTCCTCCATGTTATGATGTCTTGGTGATTAGCCTTGACCTATGGTTATGATGTCATTTTTTATGTTGTTTCTACATTCTCATGTTTCCTTTACTAGGATTTATTGGTCACCCATATCTTATGTATTTACCCAAGTTATCCAATATAGTTTTAAATGGGAAATCGAATAATATAATTATTTTAAGGATGTTTCCAATAATTTTGTTGTTTTCATGTATAAATTTGATGTTCTATGAATCTAATATCCCAAAGACACTGGGCTTATTGATATTATGGGTTGTACTAAGTGAACATCAATGTAATAAATCATGAAATAAAGTGAATTAAAGATAAGGGTTTTAATAGTTGGTATCAAATTAATGTCTAATTGTTATTTGGATTAGGATTACAAAACTCTACGAAAATCCTTAGGTATAATACTAAACATAAAAAACATCCTTAAATTTTTTAAAATTAGAGAGTAAGTGGTTTCTAAGAAAATTAAACCCTTCCTAGATACTACATGTGGATATTTATCTACCATATAAAGACCTTGGGGTAATATTCTGAAAGATTGCACTGAGCTAGACTCGATCATCACCTAGTTTATGAAAACATGTAATTTCGCACACCTGGTTTGACATTTATAAGAGACATGCTTGGGTAAATACACAATCTCTTTAAGAATCATTATTAAGGGGGAAAATTACCATTATATTTTATATTGAGAAATAGATCATGGATTAACTATATTTAGGACTAGAAATTTGTGTCTTAAGGAATAAATGTTATTTATGAATTATACCTTTAATATTCATGGGTTCCCATTTATATTTTTAATATTTTATAAATTATCATCCCAAATCTATTTTGACTATGTAAATTGTTAGAACCTTAATAAAATAGTGAAAGGTAGGCATATCATCATTGGTTATAGAAAATCATTCATGTCTCATAAGTTTAGTATAACTATTCAGACAACAATACAAATCATGGAATTGGAGTTGTTAGTGATATGAAAAATTTGGTAATTATTAAATCCCATGTATATAAATCCTCCCCTATAATTTCTTTGGGTATTAACATCCCAAAGAACATTGTGATATTATATTTTTTAATAATTTGACACTATTATAGGTATTAATTTACTCTCCCTATATAGATCCAACATAAATCATTCAGAGAAGAAAATCACCCTCCAAATCATGAATCAACCTATGATACTATACTGGTGTAATGAGGAGGATGAATCTTATATGGAATAATTTTATAAATAATTAATCTTATTTCCCTATGACAAAGAATTTCTATCCCAAAATATTGATTATAAATAAAATATTATCCTTGAATACTTTCTCATTATGAAAGAATACATTGATGCGTTTATCAAATAATTTTATAAAATTTCTCCTAGACAAGACGTTGAATTTTCTATAGAGATTATACCTATGTAATTTCAAATATCAAATAATTTATATAGAATGAACATCTTTGAAAATTTGGAACTAATGAATAAACTATAAGAGATTCTGGATAAAGGGTTTATATGCCCAAGTGCTTCACTGTCAGGTAAACCAGTCCTCTTCATCAAAAAGAAGGATGAGTAAATGCACCTATACATTGATTATCGTGATCTCATCATGATCATGAAAAATAATAAGGATCATCTTTCTGAGATTGATGACTTGTTCAAACAGCTACATGGACCACATAATTTCTCTAAGATAGATCTTCGGATAGGATATTATCAAGAAAACTTGAAGATGGTGGATAGTCCCTAAAATAATATTTGAACAAGGTACAAGCACTATGAGTTCATTGTGATGCCATTTGGACTCACTAATTTTCTATAAATTTTCAAGAATTTGATAAATATAGTCTTTAAGTATTACCATTACATATTTGTGGTAGTATCTATTTGAGGATATTCTTATATACTCCAAAAGAAACGAGAAACATGAGGATCATATGAATAATGTATTAATGACCTTAAAAAATAAAATATATTTTAAAATTATAGTAATTGAGAGTTATGGTTGGAGTAAGTGACATTCCTAGGGAATATAGTCTCTAGTAAAGGGATATACATGGATCCTTCAAAAATAGATTCAATTGAAGGATGAACCAAATCAACATCCAATATAGATATCCATATTTTCCTTGGATTATCTTGGCACTATCAGAAGTTTTCGAGGAACTTGTCACAAATTTAAATCCCAATAAAAGATAATTTTTAAGGAAGTCATGTTTTTTTGAATCATGAATGTTAGGAATGTTTTAAAGAGATTAATAAGAGAATAACCACAACACAAATACTCACATTACATACTAGTGGGGAAGGATTTGTGATATACAATGAAACAAATAAAAAAGGATTTAGGTTTTTTAGTCATTAAAAATTACAAAGTGATATCCTATTCCTCTCGCAAACTAAATATCCATGAGAATAGCTATCCAAATAAGGATCTAGAATTGGATACAGTGATCTTCAAATTAAATATTCGGAGAATTTTTCTCTACATAGAGAAGTGTGATATATATATGAACCACAAAATTTTAATGTATATATTTAAAAAATGATATTAATATGCACCAATGGATGTGGTTAGATATGATCAAGGATTTTGATTTTATAATCCATTACCCTGCTAGGGAACAAAACATAGTGGTAGATGATCTTATTAGAAAGGATACTGTAACTCTATCCATGATGAGGATTGTAAGGGATTCAAGTTCCTCGTATATGAAAGGTGTCAATATGGTAATAATAAGAGGATATTGATCCCAAATTTCTAAAATAATAACATATCGAAATATTATTGATAGAATCAAGGAGGATCAAAATGATGATGAGTTACTAAAAAAGAAATTAGTGAATATTATAGAGTTGGACATTACTAAATATAGAATTTTAAGGTTTGGAAGATATATACATGTCCCATAAAAACAAAAACATAATAGGGAACTTCATGATGATTTGAATAGCTCATCATTCCATATTCATATGGGAAGATCTAGGATTTATATAGATTTGACACAAAATTTCTAGTTGGATAACATGAAAAGAGAGATCTCAGAGTTTATATCTCAATGAATATTATGGCCTCAAGTCAAATATGAATGATAGAATTATAATAGTATAATGTTACCATTTCTCATATCAGTATGTAAATGGGAAAACATAACCATGGATTTCATCATAGGACTACCCATGACACCTAAAGGTAATAATTCCATATATGTGGTATTTGATTGTCTTACCAAGTCGACACATTTCGCTTCTCTCAAAGAATATTTTTATCTGTACTATCTAACCAAGATATACATAATAGAACTGGTAATACTACATTAAGTTCTAGTATCTATTGTACCTTATTTATATTTGAGGTTTGCCTCATGGTTTTAGAGAATACTTAAGAATGTTTTGAACCCATAACTATTCTCTAGCACTAATTATCCCCCATATAAGGATGGTCCATCTGAAAGAACCATTCAAACTCTGGAAGATATAATGTGACCATGATTAATGAATTTATAAGTTTTTTTGGTTTAACACCTTCCCCTAGTGGAATACTCATATAACAATAGTTTCCATTCAAGAATTAAAATAGATCCCTATAAATATCTTTATGGAAATAGGTTTCAAACTCTGACATGCTAGATAAAGCTAGAGAGAGGAATAATATGGGACCTTATATTGTCTAAGAGATGATGGAAATGGTTCAAACCATACAAATTCATATGAAATCTAGACAAAGTAGAAAAAAATATATGAATAAAATCATCAAAATTATCTAGAGATTGAGGCCAGTAATAAATTATTCCTTAATATATCATTATATAAGGAAGTCATGAGATTCCGAGTGAGTGGAAAGATTATTTCAAGTTATATTGACCCATTTTATATCCTTTATCACACTAGATATATAGAATATCAACTAGAAATTATACATAACATATTTCAAGTACATGATGTGCTCCATGTATCCCTATTGAAGATTTATATACCATCCCCCTCGCATATACTGAATCCAGAGGCCATAGCATTGGATAATGATATTTCATGTTAGGATCATCCAGTTATGATCTTAGATCATTGGGAAAAAGCTCTATGAAATTAGAAAAATCACATGTTCAAAGTTATTTGTTGGAACCAGAAGTTTGAAGAAGTGATATGGGAATTGGAAGAGGTAATAAAACAGAAGTAACCTCATATATTTTAGTGTATGAAATGAAAATTTTAATTGTGAAATTTCTAATGGAGGTAATAATGTAATATCCCAAAATATTATAACTGAAATACCCTTTGTGATTTAATTAATTGAACTATTATGTAATTTCGTAATAACAAACACATTCACTACATTAGTTATAACCTATCAGTTTTAGAAATCTATTAATAATCATGAACATTGATAATATATCCATTGAAAAGTGATCATATGATTACTATATATTAATGTATATGATAACATCCTATTGATAAAGATGAAAGAAGTGATGACCATGACCTATAGGATTATACCATATGAAGCCTATTTATTGGAGATTCTGAGGGAGATATAATATTTTGGATTTTCCGATGACCAAGACCAATCCAAGATTAGACAACCAAATCATGATAGAAACCATTTATGGGAGAAGCTCATGCTCATCAAGATCAGGATCCAAACCATATTCATCGAACCACCCCAAGAAAATTTCAGCACCACAAACCTTACCATTAGAGTGTTCACCAGTGAAATAAAGGGATCTGTATCTTAACCCTAATAGTATGAATATCTATAATTTATTTTTAATAAAATAATAAATATATTTGTTTGTTATTTTTTTAATTTATAAAAGAATATGTAATGAGTTTGATAAAAAGTAAATTTTAATATGACAAAACTCAAAATTGGATTTTTGAGTAATATGAAATTTAAATTATGAAATTTATTTTTATGAATTCATTAATTTTTGAAATAACTGATATTTTAATAAAATGTTATTATTAAATATTATATATTAAATAAAAATGATAATGTAATTTTATGAAGAAAAAATGTAATTTCTAGAAGAATTAGAAAAATATTATTTTAAAGGAGTTATATTTTTAAATAAATGAGGATTTTAATTGAAATGAATAATATATTATATTTAGAGAATTATTTTTATAAAATAAATATTATTTTCAAAATTAAAATGTTGAAATTATACAATACTAAATATTTCATAATATTTCAAAGTTAGTCGAATTTTCAAGTAAAAATTAAATACATTACAAATATAATGAATTTATTATGACAACATAATGATCCAAAAAGGATATAATATGTTCGATAAGAGGAATGAAAGAACAAATCTATATTTCCCCTAAAAAATAATGATTTGGGGTTATTTTATATTTTTTTTCCTTTTATGAATTATCTAAAACCTATATTTTTTTTATGTTTTAAAATCAGTTCTTTGTAAACACAACTCACTTACACATCATCAATGTATTATTTTAATGTTCTCAGTTAATGGAATTATAAAATAATGAAATCCATTAATTGTTTGTTGAAAACATGGGAAAACCATGGTAATGTTGTGGTTTTGATTACTTTATTGTATAGAGTCCAAAACCTATGTTTGGAAAATAATAAAGAACGCCCCTCTCTTTTCCTATATAAACCTACAAAGATATCATTACTCTTCACTAAAAACAATTGGATAATTACTATACTCTTCCATTTCATCTATTTATTTCTCATAAGGTTCCCCCAAGATATCAAGAAGCTCCACCCAATGTTTTGGAATCACCCTATCAAGGTAAAGTATTCTTTTCTTATCCAATTTATTCAAGAACAGTTTTTATGTAATTTTATTATCTTCCAATTCCTATTGGTGGGATATTATTTTAAACTTAACTATTACTATATTTATTATTTATATGTTATTAGATACCGAATTTACTCTCATTAATCCATCCTACAATTGATTTTTTCCCCATTATGCTTCTAAAATTTTCCTTTGATATTTTCCCATGCCAATCCTTTGTATTGTGAATACCATCCCCATTTCCACTCAATGGAATTCACCAAGACATAAATATCCTTATTTCATTTGGGACATCAATGCATGTATTGCACACTCTTTAATAATGGGATAAAATTTGATGAAACATGATCTAATGTTAAACGATATATGTGGGACACTTATACATGTACATGATATGAATGTGATGAGTATGCCCAAAATTATATAGCACTATAATGAATTGGGAAACGTTTTAGCCTCATGATATGTAATTTATGTGATTAGGGAGTAAATATAGTCCATTATGGGTCTTTTTCCATGATTTTATGATTTCTTGGTAGTTTTACTTAACCTAAGTTTATGATGTCACGTTTTATGTTGTTTTCACATTCTCATGTTACCTTTATACTACCATGTTTTATCATGACTCATTGTTCAAGAGTCTGATTATCACCCCTTTTATTTTACATTGAAATTCCTATTGTCTAACATATAACACATTCACTTAGTTATGTATTTCTTATTTCCTTACTAAGCTTTATAGCTCACCCCTTTTCCTATGTATACCCCCAGGGTATCCCACAAAGTTTTAAATCAAAAATTGAATAATAAAATAATGTTAATTAGGTTTTAAATATCAAGTTGATATATTGTGTTCCTAATGTCCCATAAGAAACTATGAATATCGATATTTTTTGTTGTACTAAGTGTTCTTTAATTTAATAAATCGTGAAATAGAGTATATTAAAGATAAGGGTTTTCATATGATAAATATTAACAATTATTCCCAAATATTTATTTTTTTAATTAGAAGAATAATGTTTTATTTTTTCCTTACTAAAAAAATATAAATATCTACCTTCTTTTCCATTCTCTCATAACATTGTGACTCTTTAAAACAATTCATTTGCTCAAAAAATCATCCATTAAAAACCAAAAAAAGGTTGTATACTCATATGCTAGTGATTATTTGAACTATAATATAATATATAATCATCTAAAAAACCTTCCTAATAATGTATCTGGATAATATACGCAAACAATTTTAGCTTTGATCCACACAATACCTATTTTAATAAAAAAATTCAGAACATCAAACATATAACACCATGAGATTTCAAAAGAGGAATGTTATGTTCAATAGAGTGTATGACATGAAAACCAAATAAAACAAGTGAATGAAACACTCAGATACTTTATGATATATTTTAGTTTAAATAAATTCAATTTCTTTGATATCTTGTGTAACACACAACAAAGGGTTTTATTAAACAACATTATACTATTAATATTATTATTTAAATAAGACCATTATAACCTTACCATTAAACATAGTGGTATGAATAGTAATATTTAAAAAATAATAATTATGATTTTTTATGTAAATAAAATATATTTAAAAATAAGTACTTAATTTTTGGTAATGTTTTTATGTTCTTCAAAATTACATTTATCACAGAAAATGTTTTTTATTTTTTTTGTAAAAAATTATAAAATTAATTTTAGAAAACTACATAATTTTTTTTTGAAAAAATAAAATTCATCTTTGTAATATAAATTTAAAAAGTATCTTATGGTAATTTTTTGGGATTTTTTTTGAAATGATTAATTTTTCGATGACTAGTAAAAATATGGGATTTTATTGGAAACTACCCTTTTGTTTAAATACTTTACAAGGTTTAATTTTGTTTTAAATAGTTTTAAATTTTGAAAAAGTTAAATTATATATTTATTAATCTAATTTAGGTCATTCTAATCTATTATATATTGATTTTTTATATTAAAACATTCTATACTTATGAGAATGTTCTCTTTGGAAAACTTCTCTTCATTATGTCTATAGGTTTAGTTTTTAAATTATATTTTTCCAGTTCAATGAATAGAATTCTTAAAAAATGATTCCACATTAAAAATAATAATAATAATTATTATTATTATATAATAATTTCAAATTATTTTTTGGTCATAATTAATAGTAAATACAGAAAAAAATAAATTCTTAAGGTTAAGGTAAAAAGGGGTTTACCATGGGGTTATATGGAAATGATAAAGGTTCAAAATGAACCAAAACATGTATAACTCCTATTTTATGGTATTTTTTACACCTCATATCATATATTATTATATAATGATCCATATTAGAGCTTTTTTCATGTGGAAAATGTAGTTGTCACATTTTATTTTCAAAAACTCCAAGTGTGTCCTCTCCCCCACTTATAAAAGGAAACCCCTCTCCTCCCCTATTAGAACTACCAAATAAATTTTTGTTGAATAATAAAATAAAAAATATATTGATTAAATTTTTAAGGACCCGGATCTTCATTTCAGATATGTTTTTCCCTTTTCTAGAGTTTTTAAGAAAAATGGACTTTATGGAAATTTTCAAAGTACACTCCGTATACTTTCTGAGTTCACGCCGTGTACTCTTCTCAAGCTCGAAGTCTTGTACTGGCCATGCCCGGGCCACACACACGGTGTGTAGGGGTGACGTGGAGGCCGATTTTGGCGGAGTATGGAAAAGACCCAGTACATGCTGTGTACTTTAAAAGTACACGCAGTGTAATTCTTTTTTTTTCACTAAATGAACCGGGGATGCGCCTGACGCACAGAAACACCTCCTTCTAGGTCCCGTTCATCCGAGAGCGACCCATACGACCGAATCTTCGACGAACTCCCGCCCCTTCGTCCATTCTACGGTAGAGCACAGTCGATTGCATTGGAATCCCAGCGGTGAGATCTTCCTTCTACTTTAACTTCGTTTTCTGATTCCTCTTTATTTCTAAGTTATCGTGGGTTGAGAGTTTTGTGCGTTTTCCCCGATCTATGACATTCTAAGGGGAATCAAACGTCGTGTATCACATATATCGATCTCCTAGGATCGAGGTAGGTGGGTTGTGCCTTTCCGTAGAAATTATGTGAATATTTTGTGCAAATTCCACTAATTCCCTTGGGCAGGGAAATTGTGGGTTTCCTGTTTTGCCCTGTTGTTTCATGCTTTGCTTGATTGATATAGTAGAGGTTTATGCTTGTGAGTAGAGTAATTTATTTCGTGCTCAGGTTGATTTTCCATTCTTTTTGTTCTGTTTAGAGTTGCTAGTTGTCATGCCTAGTTGTAGGATAGTGAAACTGTTGCTATATTATTTCTGTTGAGCCTTAGAATGATAACTAAGTAGTTCTGGAGGTTTACTTGGATGATACACGTGCGCTGAGAATGTTTATTTTAACTCAAGACTGTGAGAACCTAGAGTAGTAGACCAAAGGGAGAATTGACGTAAGGGCTTCTCCAGAGTGTCTTTAAATACGATGCGAGACCATAGGGGGAATTGAAGATTAGTGCTTCCCCAGAGAGTCTGTAGATCCTCAACACGGGACATAGGGGTAATGAGATGTTGAGTGCTTCCCCAGAGAGCCTTTAGTACGATACGAGACTATAGGGGGAAATGACGGTGAGTGCTTCCTCAGAGAGTCTATTAATATTTGTAGCTGAACCAGAGGGGTGAGACTGTGTGTGCCTCCTACACGGTTGCTAGTACTTATAGGTTGAACCATAGGGTTAGGCTGTGAGAGATACCTAGAGGGTTACCTTTTTCCTTCTTATTGATAGTTGTTTGCTTGTGTACTTCATTTGTTAGAACTGTAGATTGTAGCTACTTGTGTTGTTGTTCACTACTTCCGGTTTTATTACTGCCATGCATTCATTGACTGTTAGGCATAGATATTTGGGTGATTTCCTACTAGGATTGTATCTCACACCCTGTTTGGGACACGCTTTTAGGCCCAAGATGACTATGTTGCTACAGGTATAGATAAGGGAAAGCTCCCTTCTACTTCGGGTTCTTGATTCAATGGAGCTGGAGAGCATGGGACCGAGCCGGGGCTTGCGATGTTGAGGAGTTTACTTTGTTTTCTTTTGCACTTTGTTTTCAGTTATACTCCAGCATGTTGTTTTGTTTACTACTCTACATAGACATATGTACCATGTTGCATCATTATTATGTATCCATTGCTTCCACTACTAAATTCAATTATTGTATACTGTTGATTGTTTCTGCTATTGTGTCTAGTTGTTTCCGTTGTATACTTTAATGAATGAGGGCATAGTTTCCCCACCGACTCACCATGTCCCTTGCTACTAGTTGGCAGCCTCTGGCATTTGGGGAAACACTCTTGAGTTCATGTGGCGAACCAGGTACGAGGCACTAGTGGAGGGGCTCCAGAATCGGGTCATTACAAAGTGGTATCGGAAGGGTTATTTTCTCTTGATTTGCTATTTGGAGACTTTAGCCAGGGATAGGATGGACCCGGTACTTGGTATTAGGCTGTGCTCGGGAGTAGCTAACCCATGTACAGGGAAAAGCCATACTACCTCGTTAATTGTAGTTCTGGTTTTGAGATTTTATGGTTGATCTTATTTCACCTAGAGTGATTCACATGACTTGTGCTATTATTGTTTTGATATTTCGGTTCTATTTCAGTTGCAACCCGATGAGATGAGGGTATTACATCTCATGCATCATATAGGCACTTTTATAAATCACATTCCATGCATTCTTTCCATGCCATCTTGGGTGAATTAGCGATTGCATGCTGTTGTGATTGACTTCGTGTAGATTATGCATTTTGCTGTGATAGATTATTGATAGAATCCATACTATTATGTTTGGGAGTTGTTCATTTTCCCTTTTATGTGACTTCAGGAGATTCCAACCATTGACTCGTGGGGAGTATGGTCCCTCACGAATCAGAATTTGGCACCTCATTTCCTTGTTTTTAGTGTTTCTGGGGTTCTGTGTAGTTTCAGATCTACTGCACAGAAAAACACAAAATACACGATGTGTACTTTTTGTATACATGCCGTGTAGTTCTTAGGCCATGTCATTGACCGTGTGAGAAAAACACGGTGTCGTGGAAGTAACTTTAGGAACACGCCGTGTATGGTAGGTACACGCCGTGTAGTAGTGAGCCGTGTACCTGATAGTGTCACCAACAACACGGGTCGGGGAAGCTCGTGTCATACACACCGTGTGTCGTATGAGAACATCGTGTATCCTTATCATCAGTACTCATTCGTGTCACGAACAACACGGGATGGTGTTCTCGCCTCCTATACACGCTGTGTTTGTTCGGAACACGCCGTGTAATGGTCAGCCGTGTACTTGGTCGTGTCGATAACCACACGGGTCTGGAAAAGTCTTCTAGTACACACCGTGTTTGTTCGGAACATGACGTGTAGTTTCATCCGTGTAGAAGGCCGTGTGTTTCACAATACGGGCCACCGAAGCCTTGTCCACTACACGTCGTGTCCATATGGAACACGCCGTGTAGTCTCAGTTTAGGAAAACTGTGTGGGTTAGCCATGTAAGGGACTCGAGCAGGGGAACAATTTTCAAGTACACACTATGTGTGGGTGTAACATTCCATGTAGTTTGAGGTTTACACGACTTATAGGGTAGAAGTACACACCATGTCAGTGGCTTGATAAGACACACTGTGTAGTCGAGTTTTGTAAACTTGTGTGTTTTTCTTCCCTGTTCTCGTTTTGCACTCTTGTGATCTCTGTCTTTGTTAATTCTGATCTAAGGTGTTCTTTTGATCTTTTAGAGCTATGCCTCCTCGACGTCCTCCAGTCGTACGTCAATCATCAAGCAGTGATCAGACTCCAGACAGGGCTGATCAGGGACTACCTACCGATCCTCCAGTCGGGCTAGCCTTGGCATCGAATGTTATACCAGTTGCAAGCGCTGATGCATAGTTCAGGGAAGGTTTCATGAGGATGATGCAGGCCTTCCAGGGAGTGCCACCTCCTACCATGACTATGGATGACCTGATGCGGGTTTTTCAGCAGCAGCATCCTCCCACGTTCTCAGGGGAAGGAGGACCTCAGGCAGCAGAGTCATGGATGGAAGCCATACTGACTATCTTCGAGCATCTGGAGACGCCTCCAGAGAGGTGAGTCAATCTCACCACCTATATGCTCCGAGACTCCACCAAGAGGTGGTGGGACGTCATCTCACAGGCATGTCAATAGTAGGCTATGGCTTGGGAGGAGTTCCAGCACGTGTTCTATGACTACTTCTACCCAGAGACCCTGAGGGACGACCGAGCCCGGGAGTTCATGAGCTTAGAGAAGGGTACTCTTTCTGTCATGGAGTATTCCTCTCGTTTCACCGATCTTCAGTGTTTGACACCCCTCCGGGATGGAAGTGGGGTGTTCTTAGCAAGGAAGTTCGAGGATGGTCTTAGGTGGGAGATCCGCTCACAGGTGAATATCATCCAGCTGACTTCCATCACTTCCATCGTCACCCAGACGCTAATTGCGGAGCGCAATCTGAGAGAATCCAGAGCTGCGAGCCAGGGAGGTTCTGCTTCCATAGCTAGTTTTCCTCCAGATGAAAGTAAGAAGCGCCATATGGAGTCTACAGGTGGTGATCTGAGGAATCCAGATGCATCGCCAGGAAGCTAGGTGGTATGCTACCAGTGTGGCCGGTCAGGGCACACGAGGCCGTAGTGCTAGAGGGACCCCGTGGAGTGCTGAGCTTGCGGCAAGATGGGTCACATTCAGTGTTTCTTCCAGGTTTCCTCACTAGCAGTAGGTGACCGAGGTTCTTTCATGACTCCTCATTCTGGAGCAGCCCCACCAGTTTCTCACTAATCGGGGAACTGGAGTTCTTCCGGCCGTTCGGGCCGAGGTGGAGGTCGAGGCCATGGTAGTCAGCCACCAGTCCCTTAGCACCAGCAGGGTGGATCAGCTTAGAGTGGTCATCCAGGGGCGTAGGGCCTCGTTGCTTGCTGTTCTTTCACCGTGGAGAAGACCTATCAGGAGCAGGATCCTGACCCTTCTACAGTTTGATGTATGATTTTAGTAGCCTCAGTTTTATCTTCAGATCTTTTCAATACTGGTGCTATGCATAGCTTTATCTCTATTGTTGCTGTGGAGTGCATTGGGCTCTGTTTCTTTTCTTCGGCCGACTCGTTGACACTAGACACACCTTTGGGGATGAGGACATCTAGTGTATGCCAGTATAGAGAGTTCCCTCTCGAGGTTTCACGGTATCGTTTCTTATGGTATCTCTATGTCCTAGAGATGATAGGCGATGATGTCATTCTCAGGATGGACTAGTTGGTTCCCTTATAGGCAATCGTCGACTGTTATCACCGTAGGGTGAGTTTCATTTCAACAGAGGGTGAATCTTTTCTTCATCGAGGTGAATGGGATGTTCAGGTGAGTCGAGCAGGACATGAGCATCATGGGCTAGGAAGGGTGACAAACCAGATTGTTAGTCTTTATCTGGATGATCAAGGGACTTTGTAGCTAGACTTTCCTCTAGTGGTGGATCGTTTCAGGGATGTCTTTCCAGAGGAGTTTTCAGGTTTTCCTCCAGAGCGTGACGTAGACTTCTCTATTGAGATCATGCCAAGAGCAGAACCGGTGTCCATTCCTCCTTATAGGATGGCTACACCTGAGTTGCAGGAGCTCAAGAAGCAGTTGGAAGAGTTTCAGGAAAAGGGTTTCATCCAACCCAGCACTTCTCCTTGGGGTTCGCCTATCCTGTTTGCGAAGAAGGCAGACGGTACCCTTAGAATTTGTGTAGATTATCGGAAGCTAAACTAGTTGACGGTCAAGAACTGATATCCCTTGCCGAGGATTGATGACATCTTTGATCAGCTTTGAGGAGCCCTGCTATTCTCGAAGATTGACTTGAGGTCCAGTTATCATCACTTGCGTGTTAGACCATCAGATATACCTTTGACAGCCTTCAGGAGCAGGTACAGTCTATACGAGTCTACAGTCATGCCGTTCGGTCTAACGAACACACCTGTAGTTTTCATGGCACTGATGAACTGAGTGTTCCATCCTTACTTGGTCTCCTTTGTCATGGTCTTCGTGGACAATATCTTAGTGTACTCTCACACTCGACACAACCATGACACACATCTTGATATCGTTCTGAGTACACTGAGAGAGCAACATCTTTATGCTAAACTCTGGAAGTGCCACTTTTGGATGGATCCGATTCACTTCTTGGGTCACATCATCTAAGAGGAAGAAGTATCTGTGGACCCAGAGAAAGTGAGAGTTGTAGTCTCTTAGGAGCAGTCGGAGAAATTTTTTGAGGTACATAGTTTGCTAGGGCTGGCTGGATACTACAGACGATTTATTTATGACTTCTCATGCCTATAAGCACCTTTGATAGGTCTGACCAAGATGGGGGGAAGTTCTTGTGGTCAGATTCTTGTGAGTCAGCCTTTCAGGAGCTGAAGGGAATATTTACGTCAGCACCAATACTAATCTTTCCAGATCCAGGAAAGAACTACACTGTTTATTGTGATGCTTCAGGTATCAGGCTAGGAGCTGTTCTTATGTAGGTAGGTGGAGTCATTGCGTACGGGTCTCGGCAGTTGATGCCGCATGAGAAGAACTACCCTACGCACGATCTGGAGTTGGAAACTGTTGTTCATGCCTTAAGATGTTGGAGACACTATCTTCTGGGAGAGTGATTTGTGGTATTTACTGACCAAAAAAGTCTCAAGTATATCTTCAATCAGTGTGATCTGAATCTGAGACAGCGTAGGTGGGTTGAGTATATTCAGTCTTTTGATTTCGAGATTGCCTATACGTCGGGAAAGGGCAACATAGTGGCAGATGCATTGAGCAGGAGGACTCATATTCAGGCAGTTCAGGAGGCCAGTAGTGAGTGGCAGCCTAAAGCTCTGTTCTCTGAGATGCATCTGAAGGTGCACAATAGACAGGGATAGACTTTCTTATCTTCTGTAGCTGTTACCTCTACACTACTTGATCGGGTACGAATGAGGCAGCTATCAAACTCAGAAGGCTTAGCCCTGTGGGAGAGTGTGTCAGGAGAGGACCCTCTTCCTAGATGGACAATGGGAGAGGATGAGATCTTGCGATTTCAGGGACGCGTATGGGTGCCAGAAGACATATGCAAGGAGATGATGCAGGATTTTCATTCCTCAGTTTGGGTGGTTCATCCTGGCATCACCAAGATGTATCAGGATCTTCATCGCCAGTACTGGTGGCCAGGTATGAAAAAGGATGTTTCCGGTTTCATCTTACGGTGTTCTACTTATTAGCAGGTGAAGGCAGAGCACCAGCGACCGACAGGCCTTTTACAGCAGTTACCCATTCCGGATTGGAAGTGGAACAATGCTGTGATGGACTTCGTGACCGGGTTTCGGAGGTCACCTCGAGGGAACGATGCTATTTGGGTTGTCGTCGATAGGCTTACGAAGGTTTCTCACTTCTTGCTGATCAAGGAGACCTTCAGTGTCGACGATCTGGGATGACTTTACATCAGAGAGATCATTCATCTTCCTGGAGTTCCATGCTCTATTGTTTCAGATAGGGATGTGTGCTTTACTTCTTGGTTCTGGCAGGGACTTCAGAAGGCCTTGGGTACACATGTACTCTTGAGTACAACATACCATCCCCAGACTGATGGCCAGTCCGAGCGCACGATCCAGGTGCTTTAGGATATGCTCCGAGCTTGCATCCTAGACTTTGGCGGTTCTTGGGAGAAGCATATTTCTTTGGTGGATTTCGCCTACAACAACAATTTCCATGCGACCGTTCAGATGGCACCTTACGAGGCTTTGTACGGTAGGCTATGCCGATCACCCTTATGCTGGCTGGAGGCAGGAGAGGCAGCTTTGCTGGGACCTCGTCTCGTTCAGGAGACCTCATAGTAGAAAGAGATGATTCAGAAGTGGATGGATACAACACAATATCGCCAAAAGTCTTATGCCGATCAGCGGATATGACCTCTGGAATTTGAGGTCAGAGATCAGGTTTTCCTATGTGTCGCACCGAGGTTGGGACACAAGAGGATTCAGAGACAGGGCAATATTTCACCACGGTACGTCGGGTGGTTTGAGGTCTTGGAGAGAGAGGGGTCAGTCTCCTATCAGTTGCAGCTACCTCAGAGGTATCAGGCCATGCATGACTTCTTCCACGTCTCTCAGCTCTGACGCTAATTTTCAGAACCGTATCATGTATTTCAACCTGAGGAGGTTGAGCTTGAAGTGGATGCGTCGTTCGAGGAGCATCCTATCCGGATTGTCGATCACAGTACAAAGGTTCTCCCCAGGTGGTCTGTTCCTCTGGTACGGGTGTTATGGCAGCACGGGTGAGTACAGGATGAGACGTGGGAAAGGGAGGCCGATGTACGATCGCAGTGGCCGGAGCTATTCGGGGATCCTTCTTCTACACCACATTGGGGAAATTTGGGGAAAATTTTCTTTAAGGGGGGATGTTTTTAAGAACCCGGATCTTCGTTTCAGGTATGTTTTTCCTTTTTCTAGAGTTTTTAAGAAAAATGAACTTTCTGGAAATTTTCAAAGTACATGCCGTGTACTTTCTGAGTACACATCGTGTACTCTTCTCCGGCTCGAAGCCGTGTGCTGGTCGTGCCCAGGCCACACACACGGTGTGTAGGGGTGACATAGAGGCCGATTTTGGCGGAGTATAGAAAAGACCCACTACACACCGTGTAATCTGAAAGTACATGCCGTGTACTTTCTTTTTATTTTCACTAAAGGAACTGGGGTCGTGCCTGATGCATAGAAACACCTCCTTCTAGGTCTTGTTTGTCTGAGAGAGACCCATACGACCGAATCTTTGACGAGCTCCCGCCCCTTCGTCTGTTCTCCAATTCGAGCACGGTCGATTGCGTTGGAATTACAGTGGTAAGATCTTCCTTCTGCTTGAGCTTCATTTTCTGATTCCTCTTCATTTCCGAGTTATCATGGGTTGAGAATTTTGTGAGTTTTCTCAGATCTACGACGTTATAAGGGGAATCAATCATCATTTTTCACATATATCGATCTCTTAGGATCGAGGTAGGTGGTTTTTGTTTTTCCGTAAGAAGTCTGTGAATATTTTGTGCATATTCCACTAATTTCCTTAGGCAGTGAAATTGTGGGTTTCCTATTTTTCCCTTTTGTTTGCCTGCTTTGCTTGATTGTTGTAGTAGAGGTTTATGATTGTGAGTAGAGTAATTTATTTTGTTCTCAGGTTGCTTTTCCATGATTGTTGTACTATTTAGAGTTTCCAGTTTCCATGAGTAGTTGTAGGATAGTGGAACTGTTGCTTTATTATTGTTTTTGAGCCATAGAATGATAGCCAAGTAGTTCTGGAGGTTTACTTGGAAGATACACGCCTGCTGAGCATGTTTATTTTCACTCAGGACTGTGAGAACCTAGAGTAGTAGACCAAAGGGAGAATTGATGTAAGGGCTCCTCCAGAGTGTCTTTAAATACGATGTAAGACCACATGGGGAATTGAGGATGAGTTCTTCCTTAGGGAGTCTGTATATCCTCAACGCAGGCCGCAGGGGGAATGAGACGTTGAGTGATTCCCCATAGAGCCTCTAGTACGATACGAGACAATAGTGGGAATTGAAGGTGAGTGCTTCCTCAGAGATTCGATTAATTCTTGTAGTTGAACCAGAGGGGTGAGACTGTGTGTGCCTTCTAGAGGGTTGATAGTACTTATAGGTTGAGCCATAGGGGTTAGGCTGTGAGAGCTACCCAGAGGGTTACCTTTTCCCTTCTTGTTGCTGGCTATTTGCTTGTGTACTTATTTTGTTAGAACTGTAGATTATAGCTACTTGTGTTCTTGTTTACGGCTTCCTGTTTTATTACTACCATGTATTCATTGAATATTAGGCATAGATCTTTGGGTGATTGCCTACTGGGATTGTATCTCACACCCTGTTTGGGCCATGCTTTTGGGCCCAAGAAGACTATGTTGTTGCAGGTATAGATAAGGTCAAGCGGCCTTCAACATTGGGTTCTTGATTCACTAAAGCTGGAGAGCATGGGACTGACCCGAGGCTTGCGATGATGAGAAGTTTACTTTGTTTTCTTTTTCACTTTGTTTTCAGTTGTACTTCATCACGTTGGTGTGTTTACTGCTTTCCATAGACATATGTACCATGTTGCATCATTATTATGTATCCATTGCATCCGATGTTCACTTCAATTGTTTTATACTGTTGATTGTTTCTGCTATTGTGTTTGGTTGTTTCCGCTGTATACTTTACCGAATGAGGGCATAGTTTCCCCACCGACTCACCAAGGCCCTCGCTGCTAGTCGGCAGCCTCTGGAGTTTTGGGAAATGTGCTTGAGGTCATGTGGCGAACTGGGTACGGGGCACCAGTGGAGGGGCTCCATATTCGAGTCGTTACAAAATTCCTATACAAATCTTAGTGGAATTAGTTTTATTATGAAACCATACAAATATGTCTTTAGATATAAACCTAAAGAGGCTCTCTGAAGAAGATGTAAGATTCTTAAACTTTCATTTTTGTTTTATTTATCCTTATACATCCTCAAAATATTATCCAAATAAGATGAAACAATAAAACAAGTAACAAATGAATACTGAGATTATTTAGGTTATTTTAATAATGTAAATCCTTCCCAACTTATATCAAATAGGAAACTATATTGTGGATTTAATGTATGGTGGACTACCGCCTCACGAACCGATGTAACTCACTTTCCGTCACTACCTATCATAGTAGGATATAATTATATAATTATCATATTTATATTATATTTATGAAATTTCTATACTTATAAAATTATTATATCACTTATACCTTTTTACCTTCCAATCCGCTAGAAAACCATAACGTCTATTGTGCATACATGTAGACTACCCCTCCACATATCAATGCAATTTTTTACATTTTATTTTGAAATAGATGGTAACGAGGATATATTTAATGAATATAGACTATATATTTGAAATAATAAGTATTATAGGAAGATGAAGTTTTATTTACCATTATTTTTCTCCATCTGTTTGAAAAAAAGAAACAACTTTCATACATACGTATGCCCTACCATCTCCATGAACAGTATAACTCATTTTTCCATATCTAAATTTTATAGACTATAGTAAATATTTATATAATTATTATATGTGATATTTATATCATGGTTAAAATTTTGGCTATAATGGGAAAATTATCAATGTAAATGGATAGAAATCATCAAACCAAAGCATTCATGAAAAACAAAGCAATTATCACCCAAAACATTGATTTCAACAAAGTATTATGAAAAAAGGGACATAAAAGAATATAAGTAAATAATATATGGTATTAAAAATATGATTATAGTTCTATAAAACATGTATAATATATATATATATATATATATATTTATTACAATATAGGTACATACATGTACAAAATAAATCATACCTGAGGTAAGGGTTTCTCATTTCACTCTAACATCCAAGTGACATATGTCATATTTACCAGTTAGTTATTTTTTTGGTTTATATACTAACCCTTAAATATTTTATATAATTAATACCCTTCTCTAAATGGTATTTAATCTTTAATTTTAAGTAATTACTTTAATGGTTATTATGATTCATAAATAACCAATGTTGAAATGGTGTAAGCTATAATATCATGGTTTATCACCAGATGTTCATGATTAAGTTTATGGTGAATAAATATTAGAAATATATCTCAATAAGCTCATTGATTTTATTCAAACATGCTTATTTAAGGGTAATATATATATTTCTCTCATTTTACACTTTGAAAGAAAAAAAGAGACCAAAATATTATTTTTAAAGATAACACACTTCATTTCTATCTTTGGTTGAAACTACTTTTTCATCCATATCTATGTTTTCTGAAAATATTTTCAATTTTTTTAATTATTTAAAGGATTTATTAGTGACATTTTTTCCCATGTTTAAATTTTTAATTTTTTTTTGAAATAAATCTACTTGATTTTTCCTAATGAGGTAATTTTTAACATTTTTATAGTAATTTGAAAGGAATGTCTTTAACTTATACAATGCCTAAAAAATTACCCTCCATAATTACCACTAATTAATTTTAAGAATCATTTACAATTTTTCAATTATTATTTTTGAATAAAATGTTTTCATTAATATTATAGATTTTTTTTCAAAAACTGAGTTTCAAAGTGAAAAGGATACATTTTCAAGAAGGTTTTAATGTAATTTTTATGGTATTTCTATTAATCAATAAACAAACCATCATTTCAATGATTATACATGGGGAATATGTTATAATGATACCATACTAATTATTAATTTGGATAGTTTATGATCAGTTTGACTGGGGATGTTCTATTTTGATATCATTTACCATAATTAATTGGATGGTTTATGATTATGTTTATTACTTGGGGAAAGTATTAGAATTTCATATCACAGTTTTTAAATAAAAATGTTTAAATTTTATATGTTTTACCCATTTCATATGAGGAATTTATTAGACTTAGTAAGTGATGATTGGTTCCTGCTATATACCATTGATACATCGGTGGGCCTCCTGAGACAAATTAGCCTAGGATTTTGGTTAATGATGTACCCATTTATGTAAGATGTCTTGGCACAAGTCTCTGATGGTATGGTTATGACATATAATTATGAATACACTCATTATGAGATTAGTTATTTATATTCCATGTGATTATTAAATTAGTTAGAATATACCTAGCTACATTTTAAGCTCATGTAATTATTTATATGGAATTATTTGATCATCATATATTTATACCATGTTATCATTGAGTAATTGATTCAATTTCATGTGTTTTAGTTATTTATCCTTCTATATTTATTATACCTTACATAATCATGATTTCTTCTATTATACACATACCTTTACTGAGAATTAGAGCTCACCCCATTCTTATATTTCCTTTCCCCTGGATGTTTGTAAGTGTTTTATGATTGATATGTAGGGATATGCTAAACGGAACAATTATGTAATGAAATTAAATATTTTATTTTATGTTAGGTTTTCAATTATAATATGAAATTTAATTATGTATCTAGTTTACTAAAACTACTAAACTATTCAGTCCTTCAGGATGAAATTACTTATATATTATACTATTTTAATAAAGTAATCACTGACTTTGGGCTACTAGGTTTGAGGTATTTAAAAAATAGATATGAGTATTGACCACTATTTTTAAAATATCACATGAAACAGATTGAATCAAATTTCATATGTGATATTTTATCCTATCATGATTAGCTCGACCAGAATTAGTTTTATTTATTCAGAATATTTATGATTTGAAATCTCATATTTGTATCCCACTGAGGTCTCAAAAACTATCTAAGTCATTTATCTTGGGAGATCAATATTTTTTTTGAATGTTAAAAACTCATATTTATTAATGGAGTTTCATTTCTCATATGCACAGATAAATTATTGTATGAGAAGCTCACATAGACTAAATTAATACCATATATAAATCCTAAATCATCTTAAAATCATTACAAAACACTTTAAAAGCCTCTCAATAACCATCACTAAATCTCAACTATGGTTCAAAATAATTTAAAACCATTAATAAATCTAATCCAAGGGCACTTCTATCTCTCCATTTTGGATTTTTTGGAAACTCTAATAAAATATTCTAATTATTTTCTTATCTATTTAATAAATTATCAACATTTATAGGAATCATTAAATAACATTTTAGCTCTCCTAAGAGGGTTCATTCACCACAAAACTGGATAAGGTTAACTTTATCTGATAATTCCATCCCTAAGTGATAAGTTGTTTAGAAAAATGACTTATACAAACTCCCCCAATTAATGATTCCAATATCACATTCAGCAACCTACCCTATTGAAAATTATCCATAGATTTAGATGAAAAGGAAATGATCACTTCCTTTTTTGTAAATAATTATATTTCCATTTTAATATGGGTCGTGTCACTCCCCGATTCCAAACCAAATCTAAAGTATAATAGGGGAGAGTTCTGAACACCATCAAGTGAGAGGAGAGGGTTGAACATACATTTGAAAATTCAACTAAAAGAACCTATCTCTTGGTCTATCTTTTATAAGTATATCTACAGTTTGATTCTGATTATAAATGTGTTTGATCTCGATATATCCATTTATAACATTTAATTTAATCAAATGAATCCTTATTTCAATGTGTTAGGATCTGTAATGTTACACAAGGTTCATTGACCAATTTATTACACTCTGATTATCACACAAGATCATAAATTGACTATCAGTTTCAAACATAAAATCTATAATTTCACAACCATCCACAAATCTTGTGTTCATTAAGGAATTGATTCCACACACTTTACCTTGGTTGTGTTGAGAGTCAAAAAAGTTTATTTTTTTCTATACCATCTCATACCTCCCTTCATAAATAAAGAAATTCCTACCAAATGAATATTTTCTATATGTATAATCACCAACACAGAAATTATTCATGAATAAAAGAAACTTGAAATAAATACCAAATTTTTATACCAAGACATAATTCATTGTTCCCTTTACATATCTCATAATCCTATTTACTATAGGCATCTGTGACTACCTTGGGAATCATTGAAATCATGCACAGAGTGTTACTATAAATATAATGCGAGTTTTTGAAGATTTTGAATAAATTAAGCATACAATTATTATTATAAAATTATTTTCTTCAACCATACTTATATTCATATATTTAAAAAAATTGGTTCTGACTAAAGTATTTTTTTAAACCTCTCTAGATTTTTCTATTCCAAACATTATTAATAACTCTTTGTTATCATTTTCTTGCGATGTTTTTTTGAAAAGTTGTTTTTTTAAAATATAAAATCCTTTATAATAATTAATATTTCCCATAATGGACATCCCAACCCATTATTTCATTTTTATATAAAAATCCTCTTAAAAGAACTCTTGGTCACTAGAAAAAAATTATATCATCAACATAAACGTTGAAAAGTAGTATACTTATGGAAAAATATTTTATATTCAAATTACATCAAACTTTTCCTTTTTTGAAACAAATTTACTTGAGGTTTCTATTATGTTTTGAGTTCTAAGATCTAGGAATCTATTTCAAGACATATAATGAATTTCTCAATCTACACACCATTCTTCCAATTACATAAAAAGTAAAAACATCAGGTTGTTTAATAAGGGATTCTTCATCAAAATCAACATTAAAAAATGTTGATCTCACATCTATTTGATACACTTTATATTTATTGAATCTAAATATGACTAAAAATATTTACTATTTCAATACTTACAATTAGTGAAAATGTTTCTTCAAATTCAATGCCTTCTATTTGCGTATATCCATTTCATCCCATCTGGAATTTTTTCTGGTTATAATATCTTTATCATTCAATTTATTTCTAAATAAAAAAAATTTTCAAATAAAATGTTTTGTATTTAGGCCCTTTTATAAACTCCCAATTCTATTAATTCTCAATTTGACTTAAATATCCATGAATATTTTATACCCACTCTTCATGATCAAAAGTTACATATATTTTTCATGGTTTAACCTATGGTACAATAACTGTTCGATTTTAAATAATCAGTATTCTTCACATTTTCACTAGGGCCTCCATATTTCCCAATATATTCTATATTAAATCATTTATTTTCAACTTTTAAAAATTATACCTAGATTTAAAATAGTCTCATCATCATAAAATAATTATAATCAATATTAAAAAAAATTCAAAATTCTTTTAATTATGTAAATTATTTTTCAGAAATCTTCTCAATCTCACCTTGTATTTCATCACATTCAGTCCCAAAAAACACTTTATAACAATGATAATATTAACTGAGGTCAATATCACAACATTCAATAAGATTATTTATCATCTTCTTCTAGTACCTCTACCCACTTTCACTTGATAGGTAGATAATAAATACCCCTTAGTCAACTTTATCTTTAACAGTTCTCGGCTTGCTACCTTAGACCTTAATAAATAATGGACTTCCAAATAAATTAATGTACATGATAGTTGGATTATTCTTTAACCACATAAATTTTAGATTATAATGTGTTTCAAGTATCAAAATACATTAGTTCTGAATTTTTTCAATAATACACACATCTTCTCTCAAAAAATATTTTGAGACATTATTTTTAGCTACCATTGTTATACACATCTAAATTATGATTCAATCATTCCTCTCTATATAACCATTATATTAGGGAGTATATAGTGTGTTGAATTGATTCATGATTCCATTATTTATTAAATTGATTTAAAAATTATCACATGCATATTCCATTCTATTATCATATATCAATTTCTTAATAAAGAGTCCTAACTATTTTTCAACTTGTCTCTTGAAAACATAAAACAAATTAATTTATAATATATTATTATTTTTAAACATAACATTGTAAATATGAGTTTAACAATAAATTATTATGATAAAATTTAAATCATATAATGTATAGTTTTTCATTAAGTTACCAAAAAAGTATTTGTGAATTAATTCCAGTGGTTTAGTGGAAATAATTTCAACAGTCTTTTGTGATTTTTATGTCATTTTCCCTTTATGACATATTCCGAAAACAATATTACCTTATTTTTTTAGATTAGGTAGGTATCTAAAATCATTATTTTTCAAAAAAATTCTTATGCTTCTTTGAATATGATGACCTATCCTCATGTTCCATAGTATGATCTCAAATTATTCAACCATATTACATAAATTGGATAGATAATCAATTTAAAATAAATTTCAATTTAATATATTTCCTTGAGTGATTAACCCTCAATCCTTTTTCTATTTATGTATAATTCATTTCGGAAAACAACATTATGTAAACTATGATAGTGTTGGCTAAAACTCAAAATATTGTGTTTCAATAATTATGCATTCAACACATCATTTAATTATAGATTTTAGGAAACTATTTATATAGATATAATCCCCTTGATTGATAAATAATAACAATTATCAAAGGTCAATGATCTTATTTCATATTACTCAATGTTTTTAAAAATATTTAGATCAAATTTCATGTGGAAAGAGCACCCACTATCAAGAACCCATGAATCTGATGTTTTGTTAGATTTTAATAAATGTTTTATTAGACTTGACTTTTATTCCATAGGGTTTTTAATAACATTTCATTTCTTGTAATAAGTAGCCTATCCTAGTAATATTTTTATAAAATACTTTGTATAAGACCCTACTTCCCACATATTCCACACATTTCATAAAGTCAATCAAACCTCTACTAGGTATGATAGTTGGAAATATTTTCCTTAAAAAATATATTCTCTAAATATTAGGTTTCCTCTGATCTGTATGACTACCTGTAACATCAAGCCTCATTACAGGTAGTTACATGTTATATTGGCATGTGTTGGAGTTTTTCCCAAACACTACACCCCACCAGTAGTACCTTTTTAACATGATCCTTTATGGGTTATAAAAATTATCCCCATACGACTTTATTTAATTTTGTCCATATTATATATTTTAAGACTATATTGGATTCGATTTTGGAGTTTAATAGTTTCTGGAGTTACTCATTTCTTCAAACTATTTGGAAGAATATTTTATGCTATTATTCTTAGTCAAATATTTACAAATTTTTTAATTTGAACCTACATTATTGGTGAAAAACTATTTATAAATAAATTTATTAGGTATATATTTTATATGATCTTTTAAAAAATCTCTCTCAGTTGATTTATAGGATTATATTTTAACGATTAATGAAATTTTGAATTCCTTTATTAACTTAATTATCACATTTTCAACCTTAAGACACTTGGACTATATATTTTATAATTTTCTTCTTTCATATAAAATTTTTATTCGGGATCTTTTTGAATTTTCTCATATTAATCATCTTTAAAATTGATGTTTTTTATTTAATTAACAAGAGATAATTTTTTATTTTCAATATCATTCTTCTTATAAATCAGTCCATTTTTTCTTTCACAAGTATTTTATTTTCATTATTGAGTAAGTTATTCTGATCACAAAAAGCTTCAATCTCTTCTATCAACATGTATTCCAGCATAGTTGTTTCAAAATATTCTTATTCATTAAAAAAATTAAATCCTTTTATAACATGAGCTATAAAATTGTTAAATTTAATACTAGATTCACTTTCAGATTCACTAAATGATGAGTGAGAAACTCCTTCTTTTATATTAATATTTCCTCTATTGCATATAGAAAATGAATTCTTTCTTTTTATAGATTTGGATGATTTCTTTTGAATAGTTATTCAACATAGTTATGTAATGTTTCTTTTCTTATTTATATTTATAATAATTTTTCTTATTCTTAGGACTATTGATATTAAATTGCCCAATTATTTTACATTTATAGATATTACCCCTTGTTATTTAACTTCATAAATCTCTTTTAAATAATAGTAATGATTCTCTAATATTTTATATAATCCTTATTATTTTTAGAGTAACTTGAATATTCCTTATCCACATTTTCTTTAATTTTCAACTTCCTCATGGCCTCAAAATCAATTCTATCTTTTTAAATTTTCGTTATGGTTGGAATTGTTCTCATTTCACAAGATATGAGAATGTTATACAACTCATCATGTGAAAGATACTCTCTATCCTGTAGACCTAAGATCATAGGATTAAAAATGTTCAAAAAATTACTCATGATCATTCTGGTAATTATAGAGTTATAAAGTTATTCACCAAAATCCCAGATATTGCAAAAAAATTATTATCCCAAGTAAAATAATTTTCAATATTCTCGTCCTCATCTATATTTATATCATTTTACTTTATTATCTAAATATTTAAATTTTCCTCCTTGAATTTCACATTACAGTAATTATACTTTCTATCTTGTCTTAGATTTTTTTCTAATGAAGACTTATCACTTTTTTATAAACATTTTCTAAAGAGAACATAAGAATATTATTTTATGTCTTACCATCTTTCTCTATATTTATTTTATCTTCTAAGTGAATTAGATTATTCTATACAATGGGTGGGAAACCAATAATATTAACATATCTAACATCTTGAACAAGGGATAGAATACATGGAAACATTCTTTTCTTCTGACTATAATGATTGTCTTCATAAAATATAGGAACATGCACACTATTCACAAAATTTACATTTTCAATTCTTTTCACTTAATTGAATCAATCAGAGTTACCTTTATCTAATACATTTTGATGTGCCTTTGATCAATTTAATCCACTAATATGGGGCTTGGTGTGGTTAATGGAGACAATTTTTTAAGAATTTATTCTTAATTTAACCCACCTATAAAACCTATTAAATTTATATTCACTCAAATATAGAATCTCTACCTCACTCATATGTGTAAAAAATAAGCGAATAATTAACATGAGTATTTTTACAAGGTTTTTCCCCATTATAGGATACCAACCCCTTACCATTGTTGGTTACTATCACAAATTACTAATGATTAATTATAATTATAGTATATTAAAATTATATAAGATCATTATAGATTCATAATATATCAGTGTAAACTCACACTAGACTATGTAGCTCCACACTACTTCAGTAAATACCATTGTATTCATCCATACTAACACAATATTGATCTCTACATTCTTCACCCTGATCTCTATAAAATACAACTCTTTAAAATAACTCAGAAACACAAATAATCAAATATTAAAAATAAGATAAGAGTTAATGAATATAAATATTCAAATTATTATTGGAAATCAAAAATAGAAAAGAATCATTACAAAAACATTCTAAATTTAGTTTTCAGATAATGTTTATAAATAGTTCAACATTTGAACCACACAAAAACTACTCTGATAAACTATCAAATAAAATCATATAAATATGAGCGTTAACCACCATCTTATAAATATCACATGAAACAGCATTAATCACATTTTAGATGTGATGTTTTACTATTTAAATATCATATTGAGAAACATTGGTTTTATTTCTTTTGAATATTTAAATTCTAGAATCATGTATTTTTTCCACTGCGGTCTCAAAGATATTCTATGTCATTTATCTTTGGAGAAAATAATTCAATTATAAGAAAAATATTTTTAGGAAAATTAAAAAAATCATTTTTCTTAAGAGTAGATCATTTCCCATTTACGTAGGAAAATTTTCATACAAGAATCTAAGGTAGGATAAATCCTTTTACCATTTATATAAAATTTCATATGAGATTATAAATTCACTAAAATTATGTAAGTTATCATTTAGATGGACCATATTGGATAAATCCATTTTAAAAAATTCATACCCTAGCCACATTCTATAACCATTTGAAACCAATTGAATTGATTGACCATAATAAAGCAGATCAACTACAAAAACAAATCACATATTTTAAGGATTTACTGTGAGGTAGTATATCTATCACGTGACTTACCACTTAACATGAATGGATCGATTTCATGAACAACCAACAAACTGTGTTAATTTACTGTAAGATTTTGTATCGACCACATGACCAAACATTATATCTTTAAATAGAATTAAAAAATAAAAAAAATAAATACCAGATGTTTTTTCATACTATCTCAACGACATTTGGAATCATCTCAAAATAATTCCAAAACACATTCAACATATCTCATTGAGCTTTACATATTATCCAAAATGGTTGAAAAAAATTCAAACCATTAATAACTCCAATACAAAGGAACTTCAGAGGAAATCATCAATGACATATGGAGTTTGAATTTTAAGATAATGTTATTTATTTCATATCTCCACAGATTAGGGTCATGAGGTTTTTAAATAAGAAAAAAATAAGTCTCAGATACATTTGTCACATTTAGATTCTTAATCACATTGGAGCTATGGATTATCGACTAACACACTTAACAAACTTGTGTCAATTGCATGTTTTTTACATGTTCCACTCTTGAGAATGTAAATACCATATCCATTGTTGGAACCATGGTCTTTTATGCATGATTTTGAGTATGGTTTGTGTTTTTTTCAATCCTCAGTGGATGTTTAGAATGTATACCAGCAAAGAGATCATATAGTTCAAGCAGACAATAGTATTGAAGGTGGTGCCGTTTCCCAGTGTTTGCCAAATTTTTGGGCCTAAAAATCAACAAATGGAGAAAAGTGTTTTTGGCAAAGAGACTTGCGCGCCGTGTACTTGAAGGAGAGGAAAATTTTGCACCATATGTTTTTCATGATCAGAACATGGGAAAATGGCAAGGGGATAAGGGCCGCGCAAGTTTTGGGCTGGTCACGCATGTGACCTACACGCCGTGAAGAGACTTGTGCGTTGATGCCTAGGAGGATTGGAAACTTGTGCGTCTATTGTTTTTCAAGATTATAACTTCAAAATATGGCAAAGGAAATATGGTCGCGCAAGTATTTGTGTGGTCGCACAAGTGATTAGCGCGGCAGAGGCTAGGGAGGATGAGCTGTGCGCCGGAACCTGCACACCGAGGGAAGACTTGCACGCCACCGCGCAGGGGGTCCAGTTTTCCTATAAATAGAGGACCACCCCTCCTCATTTTTAACGAAGTTCGAGACTTAGAGATTTTTTGATCTCTCATCACGTAAGTGGTTGAGTCGCGCAAGTGGTTGTTGGTTCGCGCAAGTAGAGGCTGTGCGCCGGCTATTTGATGCGGGTCCAAAGTGGTTTTGGATTTAGAGGCGCTGAGTCGTGCAAGTTGGGAGTTCAAAGAGGTAGTGTCGTGCAAGTTTTTTGGAGTCACCTACGCACCGAATTTGTACCGCGCAAGTGACTTGCATTCCATTCATGAAACTTGTGCGCTGGAGCTTAGAAAAGCATGCCAGGGTTGTTAAAGTACATCCATCCTTTTGAAGTTGGACAAAAGCTGGAGGATCATCTGGTACCCTCAGAACAAAGTGAGATTCGTCTTCAGGTGAGAGTTGGACTTCAGCAGAGCATCTAGATACAACAGAGGATGCATTCTTATGCAATGATGAAGAGACCTTCACGTATATAAACTGAGTGTGGCTTCACCAAGGGCAGTGAGCCAGGGGGAGTCAACGGGAGTGACCCGAGGGATGCAGTGAGATATCCCTGAACCTTTGTAAAGGCAGTGGGCCTGGGAGAGAGTGATTGTGCTCGAACCTTTGTAATCCATAGCTAGTGAAGATTAGTGGAATTTGGTACGACCGAAAACTTTTCGGCGTATGCTCCTTGGACGTATCCCTTAGTGGTGAACCAAGTAAAAAGTGTTGTGTCTTCTCTGTGCATGTGAATGTTTTATTTCTGATTATATTCATCATACATGTTCAACAGGTTCCTACCAAAGTGGGAACAAGATCCATCACATTAAAAGAAAATGTCATCACCCTGATTCACCCCTCCCCTCTCAGGGTGTCTCGGGGTCCTTCATCCATCATCTGTACTAAATATATAAGATGTACATTTAGATATTGATATATCATATGTTGTGAATTTGGTGAATATCTCAGGTCATAGAGAGAATGTTCTACATGATAAAAAAACTCACATTGTCAAAATCACATTGGTGAAAACATTAGTACAAAAAATGAATCTTGGGAACCTAAGGAAGAAATGAAACGAAAGTACCCTCATCTATTTTCATCTTAATCTATGAAATTAAAATCTATGTTTGATACTTCAAAATGGGTGAAACTGTAATGAACCAAACTTTTATATATGGAATTTGACTTTTGAATAATTTTCATATTTAAGAATATAGTATAAAACACATGAAGCACATAGAAAACCAACAATACTTTTTGATAATAATTTATAACATAACATTTCAATTATAAATATACCAAATAAAATTTACAATAGTATAATGGTTTAATAAATAATAAAATTACATGAAAAAGAAAATTTGGATCACTTTTGTCTGCTAGAATAATTACTCATGTCAACACCTTAATAAAGAAACAAAATATTAGTTATGTAATTAGTTTTTTTGAAAATGAAGAATATGACATTAATAGGAATTATAGTGAATGATGAATGAATGACATAAATTCTATTTCTAGGAGGTAGAAAATATACATGACCATTGGAAATATAACCATTGTAATAATAACCCAACTAATAGGAATAATAACCTAACCATTGTAATTGTAACTAGACTATTGTAATAGTAAAAGAGTATTCAGAACAAAAAAAAGTAAATTAGAGACATATTTTTTATTAGATACATTTTAAAACACCTCTAATTCATTTACCAATGTTTTTTCAGAAGCGTTGGTAAATAAATAAAATTATGAAATTTTTAAAAATATCGGTCATTGAGTTGTAAAATGTGACATTGTTTTCTTAAATTCAAGATTTTTATAAAAATAAATAAAAATTTTAATACCCCCAAATCCGCTGCCCAAATACCTATAGCGAATGCCCTCACTCCCCTTAGGTGGATGACATCCTCTATCCCTACTACCCCTCATGCACGACCCCTCACCCCAAATCCCCTCATGTAAATTACCTCCCCTCTCTCTACTACCCCTCACACGTATGCCCCCATGTAATTTTAACCCTGACATGCCGCCAAACAAGGCAGCACCCTGACCAACTAACCTACCAATTTCACATTTATAAAAATATTGTATCAAATATATACACATATATTAACATATTTTAGTATTATATATATATATATCTGTGTATACATATCTGTATATTTGTGTATATAAATTTTATTTATTAACACACACACATATATATATATATATTAATATATAACTATGTGTATATATTATATATTATATTATATATATATTTATGTTTATATATATATATATATCTGTGTGTGTGTGTGTGTTTTTATGAGTGTTTATTTTTTTCATGTTTGTTTCCAGACACACGCAAGCACGCACACACACACAGTAGTATATGTATATATATATATTTATGTGTGTGTGTGTTCACACACACACATATATATCTTATATATATTATGATAATTAAATATATGTTAATGTATTTTTATATGATTCCAAATATATATAAATAATTATAATAATTTATATATATGAATGTAAATAAATAGAATTATAATTATATATCTATAAATACATAATTAGCCATGTTTTAAAATAGTACTAAAAATGTCACTAAAGTAGACATGTCTTTCAAAAACGTGGCTAAATTTAAAATGTATATGTGTTATATATATATATATTAATATATGTTTATATATATTTGTGTGTGTATATACATATAAATATATATGTATATATACATATATTAATATATATTTTTCTCTCTCTCTCTCTATGTGTGTGTGTGTGTGTTTTATTTGTTACCAGTATGGGATATTACGAATCTAAATCACCCATTAGAATTGAGTGATACCTCACCCACATAGGTTTTATGATATGGGATGGGCTACAAGACATGATATTAAATAATTAATATGTTTATATATATATATGTGTGTGTGTGTGTGTGTGTGTGTGTGGATTAATATACATATGTTTAAATTATATATATATCCATTCTTTTAGACGTGGTAAAAAATGTTGCTAAATTTGAGGTTTTTAGTGCATATGCTCCTACCCAATGGGACGAGCTCCACCCCTGCATGCCCTCACTCCTAAGATTGCCTACACATGTAGGAAAAATCCTAGTCGAAAATCATCCTTGACCCGAATTTGAACCAATCACCTTCATCGTCACACCAAAAGAATGGACCAACTAATCTACGCCAATTTTGGATATATAATTGTAATATGGTATATTTATATATATAAATAGATTTAAGTATTTAAATAATTAATAATATATATATATATATATATATAAATAATTTTACATATTAATATACACATATTAATATATATATATATCTGTGTTTATATTTTATGTATATATATATATGTTTATATTATATATATATATATGTTTATATTATATATATGTATATATATATATATTTTATATGTTTATATAATACATATATTTTTATAGTTTGTAATCTATATACATGTTTAAAGTATATATATATGTTTATATTTTAAATTTAAAATATATCTTTATATATATGTTCAAATTATATATATATATATGTTTATATTTTATGTTTATATATATTTTTGTGTGTGTCTGTGTGTTTATATTATATGTATATATATGTTTATATATTATATGTTAATATTTTACACATATCATATGTTTATATTAATATATATTTGTGTGTGTGTACGTGTGTCTATGTTATATATATGTGCATGTGTTTATACATGTGTGTGTGTTTCAATATATGTGTGTGTGTATGTGTGTTTATATAAAAAAAATTCAATATGTATATATATATATATAATTATATTTATATATATATATAGTTAGCCATATTTTAACACACTTGTAAAAATGTCACTAAAATAGAAATTTCTTCATAACAACGTAGACTAAATTAAAAATATACATGTGTTTTTATTTACAAATAGTCACTCTACTATAAACTGAATGAACCAATTTCTATAAAAAAGACATCATCCGAAAAAACATGAACCAAATTCATGAGTTTCCATAGTCATCAACTAGGAACAAACACTAAGAAAAATCACCAAGAAATGAAAAAAAAATTAAACAGATAAATTCCAACTATAGGAAGAAACTACCTCATTGCTAAAGATAAACACACCATAATAATAAGTTCCTCAATATCTCTTCAAAGATTAAATTGAACCATTCATGAACAAAAAAATCCAAAGAATCCCACTCCACCACCACTCCCAATTCCACAATCACAAACCACCTTGAAAAACTAATATACTTAACCAAGATGGGGTCTTGTGTGTTGGACAAGTCTAATAGATAATGGATGAGTGTGAAGGAAAAAGGACCACTCAAGAAAGTTGGAACCAAACACATCAGAATTTAAGAAAGTGAATTGGTGGATCGAAGGGACTCCCGCTTTGATCTTCCACAAAAACATATCAAGAGAACGTAATCACTATCATGACTAACCCAAAATTGGGTAATGTTTGGGGAGATATAATGAAATATAAGATAAGTAATCACATGACTATGAGCACCATAGAAAATAAAATTCGAAGCAAAACCAAAACAATAAGAAAAACAAGAATGAAAACAATGATCAAATCCATAAAATCCTCAAAAATCACTATGAAATACATTGATTATGACTAAATATGTGGTAATTTATTAGATTTTCATTAATATAGGGATGTAGTGAGTTATTCAAGTATATAAAACATAGGAAATAACATCACTAAAATAAAAGTGGTAAAAAATTAGGAATAACTAAAGAGGAGGGGAACACAGAAAAGACGAAGAAAAAATGAGATGGGGGAAACATGAGAGACCGAGATATAAGAAGGAGAGACATCATGTAACATCCCTAGTTTTTTATTAGTTATTTTTTAACAAATTAAAATTCCTTGATAAGCGTTGTTATACACAACACTAAGTTTTAACTAACCGCACCAAACTTTTAATATTATTATTTAAACAAGACCATTATTTCCTATCCATTAAACACATAGGAATGAATATGAATAATTTTTTTAAATATTAACTATAATTATTTTAATAAAATAAAACATATTGATAAAAATACTCAATTCTTAGTAAAGTCTATATGTTTTTAAAATACAATTTTCTCAGAAAAAATGTTTTTTATTTTTGAGAACAATAACAAAAATAAATTTGGATGACTTTATAAAATGAATCCGATAAAATAAAATTCATTTTTTTAAATCATCATTTAAAAATTATGTTAGCTTCAATTTTTAGGATTTTTCTAAGAAGATTAAATGTCGATGAATAGTGAAAAATATTGGCTTTTATTGAAATCTTCTTTTTTGTTTAAGGATTTTGTAAGATTAATTTTTATTTTAAAATGGGTTTAATATTAAAATTAGTTAAATTATATATAAATTAATATAATTTATTTCAATATAATAATTTTTTGTGTAATCTTGATATAAAAACATCTTAATCTTTTTAACATTTTCTCTTTGGAAAATTATTTTCTTATCACATGTATGGGTTTAAACTTAAATTAATTTTTTCCACTTATCTTAATGGAATTTGTAGAAATGGATTTCATATTTTGAATAAAAATAATTTATATTATATAATAAAGAAAAATTATTTTTTTATCAAAATTATTAGTAAAAATAGTATAAATTATTTACTCTGGTTAAGGTAAAAATTGGTATACTAGGGGGGTTAAAATAAAATGTTAGGGGTTAAAAATGACCCAATATTTTCAAAAAACCCATTTTATTGGAAACTATATACCTTATAATTTATTAGAATTGATAAGGGTATATTTTTAATCCTTTTTTTTAATATGAAATAAATGATTACACCCTTTTATTTCCCAAAATTATAAGTGTGTCAGACACCTTTCTTATAAAAGGTCACCCTTTCTCCTCTCCCTTTTGGTTTAGCTAATTATATAAAACCTATATTTATTTAATTACATAATGTCATACAATATTACTTATTTCAGTCCTAAAGACAACCTATGAAGGATTTTGGTGAAAACCTAAGGAGGTTACCTCAGGAAGAGGTAACATTCTTCAAAGAACCTTTTTATTTTATTAATTCATACATTTCCTTCAATTATTATTAAACTATTATCATATAATATGCTCAATATATTTCATTTAATTAGATGATTTTATGTTAAATTAATGAACTACAATGATTTATAATTATATCAAATGGGATATGATATTATCATTCATGTGTGTGGAGGACTATCGCCTTGCGAACCGATGTCATTCATTTTCCATAAACACCACACACAGTTGGATATAATGATGTATTAAATGTTTATATATTATATTTATGAATTTATTGTACTTATAGAGTTATTATATCATAGATACCTTTATAGTTTCTATTATTCGACAATACGACAACATCACTCCTATTTATAGCTGACTATCGTCTCGTGAAGTGATGTGATTTGTTCACACTTTACACAGAAGGTAATAAGGATGATTTTAATGAACATAAGTTATATATATGACATATATATTATTATTAAACGGTAATATATTATTTTCATTTATTTTTTTTCAATAAATTGATTAGATGGAAACAATGTTCATACATACGTATACCTATTTCTCCATGAACGATGTATTTAATTTTATATCCCTAACTTTTATGGATTAATATAAATAAATAATATGGAATATATAAATGATATTTATATCATGGTTAAATGGATATGATTTAATCATGATAAAATTAATAGGACAAAAGAAATAATAAATAAGAACATACATGGAAAATGTATATATTGCCTAAAACATGACATTAACATGGAATTGTTAATAAAAGAGTAATAAAAAGTCATAAGTACATAATAAATGGTATGATATATATTTATGGTTATTTAATAGGTTTATGATAAAATTTTATTTATTATATAGGAATTTTGAAAGTGTATGAAGAAATTTGGGACTTATGGAAAGAGAGTATGGTCTCAAATTTACTTATTTGAGAAATATGTTATGTTATGCACCTATATTATTTTATTAGTAGTATATAAAAACACATTGACATGTAATTTAATGAATTTATTTATTATCATGATATTTTAAAATTTATTTGATATTATTCTTTCATAGGGATTATTATTCAATGATACCAATGTCGTATGGGTTTTATGTTATAATCTAATCCTTTATAATGCTTGAATATGATTATGCTTCAAATAATGAAATATTATGGTATATTGCTCAATAAACTAATGTATTTTATTCTACTATGGTTTTTTTATAGTTAATTCATGTTTTCCCATCATTTTCCCATCTTTGTGTACTTAAGAGTTCAAAATGATGTTTTTAAGAAAAGTCATCTTTATTTATCTCTTTGTTAAAAAACACTTTTCCTCCTAAAAATATGTTTTATAAAAAAGTTCTCAAAAAATATTTTAAAATTCTCAAGATAATTTATTAAATACAATATTACCCATTTTTTAATATTTACAATTTTTTTAATGGAGTCTTCTTGTTGTTTTGAAAACAAGACTTGTTTGACTTTTACCAGAAATGTAAAGGGAATATATGTTTTAACATATACAACATAAATGAAATTTCCCAAAGTTATAACCATAATTTCATTTGAATATTATTTTATAAAATTTCAAATTTATTATCAAATTTATTCTCAACGAAATGGTTTTACGCAATATTTTATGAATTTGAAATTTAGAAAAATGTGATTTTCAAATAAAAGATATTTTCTTCAAGGAACGTTCCAATCGATTTTTCTTTCAAGATAATCTTCCATGAATGATAACACCATTTGATGTTACTTATGATTTAATGGGGATATGATCAAATTATACCCTTATTATTATTTATCTAAATAGTTTACTCTTATGATTATTATATGTTTATGAGACCAGTTTCTCTTACAAGGGTTATACCTTGATAAAATTCTTATGATAAATACTTCTTTTTTGATAGATTATACATTAATGAAATGATGAAATGATTATGAAAAATATTTCTTTTCTATAAGATATTTTACAACGAAATGTTTCAACAACTCATTTCATTTCATGGGTTCTGATTTGATCAATGTTTTATGGTCTTATAGTGTACATATGTATGATTTTCATTATAATATGGGTGTGACCTATATCTCCTTACAATTAATTGGGAAAATAATGATATGTAATTAGACAAATAAGACTAAAATGGGGAGTTGACCCAGTTTAGTAAGGGACTCTGTCCACTATGATAGTCTTGGAAGTGAATCTTAACTACTATGATGGTTTAGGTATTGAACCCAATACAATATTATAGTCTACTAAAAGGATCCTTGTACTACTAAGAAAATGAATTTATACTCTTATATGTACGATAAAAATCTATGTACTATTCCAATGTTGTGATATCATGGTTTATTTAATTCAATTCAATTATGATTCAAGTATTCTGAACTACCATGATTTACTATATGACTCAATTTTATGATCAATGATATGCATGGTATGTTTTCCCAATGTTATTCTCATTCTCTCATTCCCTTATTCTCATGATATATTGATATCTCGATATTTATGCTTACTGAACATCTAATCTCGCCCTTCTTATGCTTCCTTTTCCCATGTTATGATGAAAGCTATTATATATGATATGTATAAGAAGTGTTATAGTTTTGAAGGACATAGTGGGAGATAATTTACCTCACTTATAGACTAGTTGTTTATATTCCCAAGTTTCCAACGTCACTATAACTTTATGATCCTTAAGCGTGTGTTTGTGTAATGTAATGTAATGAATATTCATATAAAAATATGTAGTATCTAGGCATGAGAAGGTTGTGACTTTACAGTTGGTTTCAAAGGATAGGTTTAGATAAACACTAGAAACAAGGATTCAAAAACAGTAGTGAGAAATCTGAGGATATATCTAATGATACATATGAGGATAATTATAATGATGATTCAGATTACAGAAAAATGTCCTTGAATTTTGGTAAAGGATTGATCAAGTGGATTCCAATAAATAAAACCCATGTCTGGATATAAAAGCTAATGTGGCTATGGTACGAAGATTCTGAGGGGTAATAACTCTGAAAAGGCAACATTGATCTAGACTCAATAATCACTTGGTACATGATAATGGGCCTTACTACACACATAGTTTGACACCCTCATGGGATATTATTTGGAAATTCACAAACTCCTTTCGAAACATCATCTCATAAAGTATTTAAATATATGATGACTATTATTAACCTAGGAAAAACATAAGGTTCCATAAATTAAAAATAATGTACCATGATTTGTACATATATAAGTGATTTTCTATAATTTTGTGGTACCTCACTATGTTTATTATTTCATACAATATTCTTTTTGGTTTTAGTGAACATATGGAAAATGAAGGAACCATGTTAATTATATGTGAGAAGGAATATATTCCTCCTGAGAAGGAGTACATTATGGGATAATGAATGAAAAATAACATTTTTATTCTGACACAAATATCTCTAGCTATAAATCATAATGAACTCCAAAACAAGAAAAGAAGGGGAAAATGTTCTATTGAGTCCTTCATGAGGCAACACGTACCTTCTTTTAGTGGTTCTACTATTCAAATAGTTTTTAAAGAATGGATTTATACCACTAGAAAATATTTTTCATTTTCTAATATTTGGAACATGAAAATTCAGTTTTTATCTATTATTTTCAAGGATACGTAGATTAATGGTGGAATATGATCAATAATATAGGGGAGTATGATGAAATTGACTCCATAGAGTGAGATGAGTTAAAGATATTATTTTTCAATATGTAATTCCCTCATATCCTTTTTATAAAAATGGATAAGGAATTCATTGAGATATAATAGAAGGATAATGAGATTTTTGGTGCTAATGGGTATAAATTTACATAACCTTAAAGATATGATTTTGGAATTATCCTCCTACATGAAATTAAGTTTGATTGACTCTTCATTGGAATAAAACCAGGTATTCAAATGGAATTATACATAAGTGACACTAGTAGATATGAAGAAATAATTTATTGTCTCTCACGGTAGAAATGGAGATCATAATTACTAATTAATCTCATGGTTTTTATATGAAAAGGAATATAGAATTTCAAAGGAAACTATAAAACCATTATTATATAAAGAGGATGATTACTTTATTCACTAAGTGTAGAAGGAATAATAGAAAACATTTTCAATAGGGGGATATATTATGTTTTAATAGTAGGATGGAAGGTCATTGAGAAAAATGTTTCTGAAGTGATGGGAAGCAGTTTACCAATGATACGAATAGAGAGAAAGCTACACAAAATGAACTACCTAAACTCTAGTGTTTCAAATGCAATGAGTATAGACACTCTTATAAATAGTTCCCAAATCTAATGATCAGTGATGATGATCGACATCAGTAACCTCTTAAGTTGAGGAAAAAGGGAAAATCTCATGAAATCACTATTTTTGATGAGAGGTGTGATAATGATGTGGTGAAAGGTACACTTACTAACCACTCCAGAACTACAAATGTCTTATTTTAAATATGTATTTACCCATTCATTAATATATGAATAAGGTTATATTGGTATCAATATAACACACAAATAATTTTATGTAGAATTATTAGGGAAAACCCTTAATGGTAAGACGATGTCATCTCAAGTATATGATTCTTATCTAGTTAATGTTTGGGGGAATGTGATTTCTATAAATCTTGTCATTATTCCTCTGGTTTAATTTGATGTTATTTTCGGCATGTATGGGATTTATAAACATGAATACCACATATATTATCATGGAAGGGAAGTGACGTTTGATAATCCAAACCAAACTATGATCATATATCAATATGATAATAAGTACGAACTTTATATGGAGATCAAATCTATTTTATAGGCCTTGATTCCCATTCAGAAGGGGGTTTTATCTTCTATGGTTTGAGAGAAAATCAAAATCAATGATATACCTATTGTACTATATTTTGTTTATATATTTCAGAAATACTTCCCTAGTCTTCCACAAAATAGTGAAATTAGGATTTCAATTGAACTTATACCTAGAAAAACACAACTTTCAAATAATCCATATAGAATGGCCATGACTGAGTTTCATGAATTGAATAAGAAACTCTAGGAGAACATTGACAAGGGATTCATTCAACCAAGTGATTCACCTTGGGATGCACCTATTATTTTTGTTAAAAATAAAAATGGATTGATGTTACTCTACATTGATTATAATGATATGAATAGAATCATGATCAAGAACAAGTATCGTATACCATGTATTGATGACCTATTTAATCAACTTTATATAGATCAATAATTTTCCAATATTTTTTTTATTTTTGGATATCATCAATTGAGGATCAAAAAGAAGGATATACCAATGAAAACATTTCGTACAAGGTATGGAACTATAAATACACATTTTTTCCCATGGAATCTTAATAATTCACCCATATCTTCATGGATTTATTAAATAGGTCTTTAGATATTAAAATGATCATTTGGTGGTAGTCTTTATAGATGATATTATTACATATTCAAGGAGAAAGTAAGAGCATGATTATTATTTGAGAATTGTACTAAAGGCCATAAATCATGAAAAAATACATGGAAAATGTAAAAAATGTGAAATTTTGGATACAAAAGGTTTAATTTTTTTATCATATAATCTCAAGATATGGTATATCAGTAGATACATCAAAGATGGGGGCTATTAAATGTTGGACCAGACCAACCATGGTTACCGATATCTATAGACTAATTGGTTTAGTTAGATATTATCATGTTTTATGGATAATTTCTCATGACTATCTAATCAAATCACCATTTTAAGTTAGAAGGGAGTAAAGTTCTTCTAGAGAGAAGAATTTGAGGAAACTTTCAAGGAAATTAATATAATATTAGTCATTAAACATGTACTTACATTACTCTTTAGTAGAGAAGGTTTTGTAATCTGCATTGATGAGTCCAATTAGGGACTAGGGTGTGTTATTATGAAACATGACATGGTTACAACTTATGATTCATGAAAATTGAATGCTCATAAGAGGCATTTACAAACTATTTATTAGGATTTAGTTGTTGTAAAATTTTTATTAAATATATGGTAAAATTATCTTTATATAGAAAAGTGTGATATATATAAAAATTTAAAAAATATTAAAGTATATATTTATACAGAAGAAGTTGACTATTTACCAAATATGATGGTTAAAACTGATTAAATATTATGACTACCCAATACATTATAACCCTAGTAAATAGAACATGGGGGATGATGATTTGAGTTGAAAGGATCATGATATTATCTCAATTTTGAGGATCTTAAAAGATATGAAATTTCTATATTTGAAAATGATGGATCCAGAAATCCTGAAGGATGGTGTGAAATACTATCTTTCTAAATTGAATGTTCAACCATATATCTTGGTAAAGATTAAATAGGTGCATAAGGAAGATGTTCAGATACAAAAGAAGGATACAAATGTTCCTATGTTTAACCTTGATCATGATGGAATGATAATGTTTCAGAACTATGTATGTGTTCTGTCAATACCATATTTTAAGGAGTTGTTAGAATAATCTCATAGTTTTTCTTTCTATATTTATCTTGTAAGTATGAAGATGTATAGATATTTTAAAGAGTACTTTTTGTGAAATAAAATGGAAAGATATATCAAATAATTTGTTTCACAGTTTTTCGTATATCAACAAGTTAATGAAAAGAGACAAAATTATAAAAAGATGCTACATATATTACCCATACAAGAATGAAAATGGGAAAACAAAACCATTGGTTTTGTTATTGGAATCATAAAAACACCTAAATGGAATAATGATACATTAGTTATGGTTGACCACCTTACAAATTCAAAACATTTCATCATTATCAAGAAATACTTATCTCTAAATAACATTTACAGGATATACATTAAGGAATTTTTACGGTTGCATGGATTATCACATTCAATTGTATCTGATTGGGATCTGATGTTTATCTCAAAGGTCTTGTAATGTCTTTAGCAATATCATGATAAAAAGATGAGTTTTAACACTATGTATAATCCTAAATAACATGTTTAGTTGGAGATAAAAATTCAAACACAAGAAGATATGTTGATATTTTGTTATTTGGATTTAAAAGGTTGTTGGGATCAAGACCATCCATTAGTTGAGTTTTCATATAATAATTTCATTCACCTGAGTATTTAGATGGATACATAAGAAGACCTAAATATAAATAAGTGTAGATATTAATCATGTGAGAATAAAGTTTTATAAAGAAAGATATTGGGACATAAGATAGCTGATGAAATAGTATAGAAGTCTAGATCCATTCAGCAACACATCAAGGAATCTCAAAGTCGGCAAAAAAGTTATGTAGAAAATCTCTGAAGTGATTTGAAATTTGAAGTTGGTATTAAATAGTTTCTAACAATTTCTCCATGGAAGAAGGTAATGTGATTTGAAAATAAGGGAAAACTAATCCCAAGGTATAACTGTACCTTTTAAATTCTTGATCATATCACTATGATCGCTTATCATTTGGAACTTCTACCAAATTGATCTCATGTTCTTGATATGTTCCATATATCTCTCCAAAGAAAGTATATAGGTGACCATTCACATGTACTGAATTCAAAGGTCATGAAACTGGAAAAAAAATAATTATTATGAAGAAAAACCTATGGATATTATGGATTTAATTGAAAATGTTATATGAAAAAAGACCAGTCACCTAATAAATGCTTTATGCTGAAACCAACAGTTTGGTGAAGCTATGTGGGAACATGAGGATATGGTGAGGCATAATTATACTCATATATTTTAAATAGAGGGATGCAATTTTCAGGGATAAAATAAATTTAATGTGTATATAATGTAACACCTTGAGTTTTTATGAATTATTATTATTTCAAATAAATTAAATTTCTCTGATTGCTTGTGTTAAATGTAACAACGAGTTTTAATAAATGATGGAGAATGATTAATATTAGTATTTAAACAAGTCTATTACAAATTATCAATTAAAATATTGGGCATGAATAATAATAAAAACATTTCAAATATTAATTATAATGGTTTTATATAAATAAAACATATTGGTAAAAAATACCTAATTTTCGGTAAAGCCTTTATATGTTTTGAAAATATTATTTTCTCAATTATTATCTTTTTATGAAAAATAATAAAAATAATTTTTGAAAGTTTTAGAAAATAAATTTGATAAAATATACATCATTTTTTAAATCATCATTTAAAATTTATCTTTTGGTGATTTTTTTTATTTTTCTAAAAATTTTAATTTTTTCAATGAATAGTGAAAATAATAGTTTTTTATTAAAAACTACCATTACATTTGAGAAATTGATAAAGTTAATTTTAGTTTTAATGTTTTTTAAAAGAAAAATTAATTAAATTAGATATCAATGAATTCAGTTGAGGTCATTGAAATCATTTTCATATTGAATTTTAATATAAGAACTTTTTAATCATTTGAAAATTTTCTCTTTGGGATAAAAAATTCTTGTCACATTTTAAGGTTAAATGTTAAATTAAAAATTTACACTACTATAATTGGAATTATAAAAAATAAATTCCATAGTTTCAATCAACATTATTTATATAATATAATATGTTTATCTTAATTTTTTCCCTAATGAATAATAAAGATAATAAAAATTATTTACCGCAGTTACGGTAAAAATGGGTTTAACGAGGGTTAAAATAAAAATATATGGGATAAAAATGACCAACAACTTGTAAAAAAACAATTTTATGTGAATAGTTTATCCTTATAGTGTATAAGTCTCAATAACGGTCCATTTTGGATCCTTGTGGCATGTGAAAAACATGGTTACACCATTTCCCTTCAAAAGCTTACATGTGTTCCACTCACCTCACTTATAAAAGGATACCCATTTTCCTCTCCTATTAACACTTTGAAACCATTTGGTTCTGAAAATACCTACCCATTAATTACATCTCTCATCTCATTCTATAAGACTTATTTTGGTCATAAATTTAACTTAGAAATCCTTTTGGAGAAAAGATAAGGAGTTTACCCAAAGAAGAGGTAACGTTCTACAACAAGAGTTTTTATTTTATTTATTCCTCCACAAATTTAAATTTTTATTAAACCAGATTGATATAAAAAAATAATTATATTTCATATAATTATAATTTTTATGCTATGTTTCTTACTAAAAACAATACCCACTCCCATCAAATGGGATGGAAAATCATCATTCATGTGTACAACTAACTAATGCCTTATGAAACATTGTTATTAATTTTCTATCACAACCTATAATTGATGGATTAATGATGGATTAAATTTTTATATTTTATATTTTTGATATTTTTATACTTTTTTAATTATTATATCACATGTACCTTCTTACATTCCATCCATGGAGATACAATAACGTCGCTCATGTGTATGGAAGACTACCACCATGCGAAGTGATGTTTAATTCACTATTTACATGGAATTTAATTGGGTTAAATTTAATAAAAATAGATTATATATATGACACAAAAATGAATATTTATAATTCTTTCTTTCAATCCTTCAAGAAACTGGAAACATCATTCATGCATATGTATGTCCAACTATCTAAATGAATGATGTATTTTATTTTCAATATCTAACAATTATGGATTAATATAAATTATTATATAATGAATATATATTATATTTATATCTTGGTTAACATTCTGGAGGTTATATAACCATTATCAAATCAATATGACCAAAAAAATAACAAATCAAAACATACATTAGAAACAATGCACTTATTGCCTGAAACTTGACATTGACATAGAATTGTTAATAAAAATGTAATTTAAGGTCATAAGAAATTCATATATGGTATTATATATTTAATTATGGTTATTTATTATATTTAAAATAAGCATATATTTATTATAATGGAGGTTTGAATGTGTACCATGGACATCAGGACTTAAGGTAAGGATTTTTCCTCAATTATCGTTCTTTGAGACATACGTCATGTTATGAACCTATATTAATTTATGAGGTGTATATATATCCCATTTAACATGTAATATCATGAATTTATTTATTATCATTATATTTTAACTTTAATTTAACATTATTATTTCACAGGTCTTACGATTAAGTGTTACCAAATTGGTAAGGGGTTTATGTTACAATCTCATATTTTATTATAATTGCTCATGATTATTCTTCCAATGATGATATATTATGATATATATCTTTATAAACTAATGAATTATATTATATAATAGATATTTATAAATAATACTTATTTTTCATACATTTTCCTTCTTTCATGTACTCAATATTTCAAAATTATTCTTTTAAGAAAAATCACCTTTATCTATCTCTTCAACCGAGAAACATTTTTCTTCCAAAACCATGTTATCTATAAATGTTTTCATTTTTTTAAATTATCCAAATTATTTATTAATATTTTTACTAATTTACTCATTTTTTATTTTTTTAAAGTAATATTCTATTTTTTTTCTAAAATAAGGACTCTTTGGAATTTATCGATAATGAGAAAGAAATATTTATTTTAATGTTTATTACAAGATAAAAATTTCATTGCATCCTGACCATTAGTTTCATTGAATCTTACTTTTTAATTACTCAAGGTTATTTTCAAATAAAAAGAATTTCATAATATTTTTTTGAATTTTCAATTTAATAAATTTGTTTCTCAATGGATGGATATTTTCCTCAAGAAAGGTTCCAAGTGATTTTTATTTCACAATCATTTTTATTATTTGATAGAACCCTTAGATGTTACTTATGATTTACAAGGTATATGATCCTAATATTCAATCACTATTATTTATATAAATTGTTTATTCTGATAATGAATATATTTTTATGAGACCCACATCTCTTCCATGGGCTATACCATGATAAAATTACTATGAAACCCATTTATGTGTCCACATGTTTTTTTTCATAAAATTAGAAAATGATTATGAATCCGTTTTATTTTCTATAGGTTATGTGAAATTATTATGAAACCCATTTCATTTCCTGGGTTCTGATATGATGAATGTGTCATGATATTAGGGAACACATATGTATGATATTCATTATGTGAAGAGTGATACATATATCTACCTCCAATGCATTGTGTAAAGATTGGTAACTCATGAGATAACCCTGACAAGAATGAGGAGTTTACCAAATTTAGTAAGGGACCCTTTCCACTATGATTGTCTTGGTAGTGAACCTTGAATACTATGACAGTTTTTGGAGTGAACCCAATATTCTATGATTTTCATGGAATTTATCCTAGAACCACTAAAGAAAATATTTTATATGCTTATGTGTATTCCAAAAATCTATGTCTTATGGAAATGTAATTCCCTCTTGGTTCGTGTTCTTTTATTCCATGATGAATCATGTATTATGAACTGCCAATATTTATTCCTTGACTCAGATTTATGATCTATGATATAAAATTCATGGTTTTCCAATATTATTCTCATTTTATCATTCCCTTTTTATAATGATATGTCGAAACCTGCCTTATTTTCTCTTACTGAGCATCTGAGATCCCCCTTTCTTATGTTTCCTTCCTGAGGTTATTTTGAAAGGTATTATGTATAGTATTTCTAATAAGGTAACTAATTATTAATAAAATATTGGGAGTTGACATAGATCACTTATAAACCATTTTTTATGTGTCCAAGTTTGAAAAGGCATAGTATGTTTATAATTTTCAGGTGCATGTTTATATAATTTAATAAATACTGATTTAGAATGATGTACTATCTTTATATGAGAAGTTTATGTATTTACCCCTCACCAATGAGGATAGAATTAAAATACCTATGGGAGATGTAATATGATGTTGGGAGTGAGAGGTAGAGTCTTAAAATGAGGTTTTATTTTTCAATGACTACAGACTTCATTATTAACAATATTCCTATGATGGATGGTTTTAACCTCCTAAATGAATGATTTAATATAACAACCATTACCACATTAATTAATGTTTATAATAAAACATTTTATTGTTAAATATTTACATAATAATGATATTAAAATATGATAGATATTTTACTGTAAATGGCCTAAAGGCCTTCTATTTTTTTCATTTTGGATAATCCCCCTTTTAAGGGATGAAGGGGAACATGTACCTATCTCGTAGGCCTCGTGACAATACACAACCTAAAGGTATTGGAGTAATTCATCCAAAAATAAAAATAATTGGAAATTCTCCTCCCCAATGTCTATATATTTATGTCATATCTCCAATGTTTCATGGTTGTAGTTAGGCTTCATATGCATAAACAGGCTGGTCCTAATGGTGTATGTCATGCCCTATAATTCTTCCAATTTTGTTATCTCTGCTCTAGGAAATTCACCTTCTCCAAATCCTCATCTGGAGTATTCTCCTTGGACACTATTCATGGTCCATTCAGAACAATTTCTTATGGCCCTAAGGCTTTTTGGTGGTCAGAAGGCCTTGAGGTGGCCCAAAATACTTACTAGCCTAAAGGCCTTGGGTGGTCCAAAGGCCTTGAAGAACTCCATAACCAAACTGGTGGCTCGAAAGCTCAAACAGATGTAAATTCTTGGGTACTATAGTACTGAATGATACCAGGTTGAGTGGATGCTAAAATTTCTACTACATTACTACTACAATAAACTAGAAATATGTCATTGTTTGGATTTTATCTTAGGTCACTAGGATACACATGCTGAGTCCTCACCAACTGGGATGAGAATCGTATGCAATATTATCCATATTTTGGATTGGGTAAATAACCATAAAATTGAGTAAAATAAATTCAGTTCATAATGGTCTGTAAAACTACCAAAATTTAAAAATCATTAAACAATAAAATTCATACAAAATATATTATTCCTCTAATAGAAAACATATGAGTATTTGGAACTTATAAACATGTGTAATAATGAATAATTTATACCTCTACACTTATGTATTTATGTACTCATTTCATAAGAACTTCTATCATTATCAATAAACCCATCTACACATGAAAACATAAAACAAACATCCTCAAAGAAGGGGAAAAACATAGTTCCCTAATAAAATGGTCACAAATTAACATAAAAGAGTAATAATAAATAAAATATACATGAAAAAGCTTCTAAATTATGTATTAAATAAATTTAATTTTATTATTTAAGAGGTTAGACACACATACCAAGCGATTCAGGACCCGAGGTAAAGGAATATCCAAACCACCATATATTTATTTGGGGTTGCACTCTGTTTATCTATTTAACACTATTTATCACTCTTTTATCAACATGTACTTATAATATATTCAATATATATATATATATATGTGTTTTTTTCATATAAACTATGTTTATTTTCACTTTATTTTTTTGGGGATAATAATCTTTTCCATGTTACATTCTTAACCCCTTCTTTAAAGTTAAGTTGTCTAAAGGAAACCTTTCTATTACATTTTAATTTTCATATACCACTCTTTTAAATGATTTAATATTATATTAATTATTAAAATAAAAATTTCATTAAGGAAATTTATTCTATTCCATTTTTTATTTTAAATAAACCCCTATGTAATTATTTCATTAAAAAGATGTTTTCTCAATTATTAAAAGAACATTCTTGGGGTTCAATCACACACCTACAACTTCAACCCTTTCTCATGATACTACATTAATTGAGATCGATCATCATAAACTATAATTATTTATCCATATATAAACTTATCAAAATCCATAATCACTTATTTTATGGGTATTTATTTAGATAAATATGTTAGTTATACATTAATACATGATTATATAACTAATCTCATTCTCTTAGATTTTTATTATGATTATGATTTATGTATTATTTCCTTATATGGAACACATATTCATGTAAATATTAAGATATTAAGGGTGGGAACAAGATTATACATTCCTCAATACCTTGGGTAATGTTTTCATCTCAGTTGATAAAATTTATGGTTCATGGTAAATAATCCTAAAAAAATATTTCATGTTGTATTGGCAGTGATCCTTGACATATAATAATGATGCCATGTTTTAAATTATTTACAAATTATAACGATTCGATGATATTTTATTATATTCTTATTGAGTCCATTCTTCTGTGTTATAATACATAATCCTCACCTTTTATGATACCATGTTATTCATATTGAATCATATGTTGTACTTTAGTTTCATTCTTGTTAACTTACCAAGATTTATTTTTCACTCATTTTCTTTATGTATGTCCCTAGGGAATCCTATAAAGTGAAAAGAGTTCCAAGGGATTTAGGGATATGTTATAGTAATTTAAATTGATATGTTGTAGTTTATTTTTATTTTTATTTATTATGTATCCAATCTCCTAAAAGAAACTATACATATAAATTGATACGTTTTCATGGAATCATTTATTAAAAATCGTGTAACAACATGTGTACATAATTAGTGTCATTATACTGGGTATTATCGATGATTTTTATCATAAATATTATATTAATTACTTGATGATTTGATGTGTCATTGAACAAATTTGACTATCTACATTATTTCTTCAACCAGTTTTAATCTTAATAACTTACATTATACAACCTCATCCTAACATGTTAGAGTCATATGTTTCTTCCGATATAGGGGTTCATTAGTTTCCATCTAAATACTCAGGTGGAACTTATTATTGTACGATAACTCTACCAAAGGGATATTTTAATACGAACATCAAATTAGGTACCTTAAGTAGGATCTTATCTTGTATTATGGATTTTTAATGGTTATTTTAGATAGACCATCTATTAAAGGTTGATATATTATACTGATGTTTATCTCTTTGTTTAAGGAATATTTAAGACATTTCTATAACTTTGAGGTAAACATTGTATCTCAATCCAATACTATAGATAGTGGTATTCCATGTAGCCTCTCTAATTCTATAATGTATATCATTTAATTTTGAGCTAGTGATAATTCATCTCAAATGGTGAAGAAGTAATCAATTTTTATATGATTATCTACAATTACCCATATAATATTATTTCCATTAGATGTCTTTAGAAGTCCATTGAAAAAATCCATGGTGATGTTATCCCATTTACAAATAGGAATGGATAATGATTGAATAATCCTTTTATATATATTTTTTCGTTATTCCTTAACTTATTAGCAAACAAAGAACATTATTTTATATTCAATAGTGTTTTTATTTAAAATGTCTCACTAAATGTGCTCACAAAGATCTTTATACATATTTGTTCCCCCATACTAGATAGATAATGATGAGTTGTGGGAATCAAGTAATAAGTGTTTTTTCATTATAAGATTTTATGGTATGCATAATTTTGTTCAAAATATCACAACCCCTTATTTTTTATTTTTATACTATAATCTTTTCCCTTTCCTTATTTCATCCACTATCTTTTGTATCTTCTTATCATCACAATAAACTTTCTTAATCATCTTTAGAACATAGTTTTATGTACGAGTTTGTTCAAGGAAGAATTTTTTCCCTTAAATTATGATCTATATTTTCAAACTCTGAATGAATGATAATATTGGATCCTTATCAATCCTTATAATGGATAAGGTGGTGTGATATTTTCTACTTAAAATATATTCCTCTTTATTCTCCTTCACAAGATGGTAATAGATTGAGTAGTCATAGTTATTGACCATCTCTAACCATCTTCTTCAACTAATATTTATCTCAATATGCATCAATATATTACTCAAAAGTCTTATTATATGTATATACATAAAAAATATCTCTATATATTTAATGCATCCACATATTCAGTGAAAATATTTCTTCACCCAACCCCAGATCTTATGTCTGATTATTTTTCTAATGAACCATCAACTGCCTTATGGAATATACTATAACATTATCATATCTCATGAGATAACAAACCAATACATTAATTTATTCAACAACGTATAAAAATATTCCATCCCTTATTTAGATAAATGTGAGTACAATTTTAGTGATTAATATCTTCTTTTACCCCTTGAATCTATTTTCACATTCAATAGTCCATATAAATTTTAATCCCTTCTAATTTAACTTGGTTAGTCTATTTTATTATTGTGATAATTTCATAAAAAATCATTGATATTACCTATATAATCAAATGAAACTATGGGTATTTATTATAGATACTGGATTGGGGTATTCTTTAGCCACCTTTGTCTTTGATAGATATATAGTCATCCCCTTACTTGTGATAACATTCCCCGAGAGTGTTTCTTGGAAAATCCAAAAGTCACATTTACTCTAAATTTCACATAACATATCGTCTATTAATGTAATTACAACTATTCTTAAATGGTCTCCATTTTCCTCTTTTTATTTGGATTGTAGGATAATATCATCTATAAATACCATCATAAATATTTTTTAGGTAATCATTAATGAAAATATTCACCAAGTCAGTGAAAATATCTAGATCATTTGTGAGTCTGAAGGCATCACTATGAATTCATAGTGTTTGTATCTTTTATGAAAGTTAGTTTTGAAAATATTATATCTCCTCACCTATAGTGGATGATTTACTAACCGAAAATACACTATATGGAATCACTAAGCCTCTCATAGTTTATCAAAAAAGTCATCAATCAATGGAAGGGGATATATTTCTTTTCTTGAGATCTAGTTATGTTTAGGATTATCAATGCAAAGATTCACTGACCATTCCTTCTTATCAAATAAAGGTCTAGAACACCTCATGGTGAATTACTTGGGTATATGAAGCCCTTTTATATATTCTCTTGTAGATCCTTTTACTTTTCTTCCAGTTTAGTGAGAACTAATCTGTAATGACCCTTTTGATATGGAAACAGATTTTGGGATAAGTTCATTTGATAAATAAAAATCTCTACAAACAAGAAGACCAGAAAACTCTTTATAGAATACATCTATATATTCCCTTATAATGCGTATATCTTCAAATATGTTTGTAACCTTTGTCTCAATATTTTTAAATAGATATGATTTCCCATAATGAACAATATATATGATTAATAAGAAATTTATAAAGGGGAAACATCCTCTATCTTTCACTTATACAGAATCAGTGGATGATTTGGGATATGTAAGGTAATTTGATTCTCTTGAAATTTGATATTGGATCTATATAATGAAATCATATCCATTCAATGTAAAACATTCATTTTTCAGAAGGAAGTTTAAAAAGGTTTTCTAGGAGATTCTTCCCAAAAATGATAATTATGGAATATTTATATACATGAGAAGCAACAATTTTACCAATAAGTGTTTTCAATGATAACTCAAACTCTGTGTCCTGATGTGGTTTTTAAATATTACTATGAATCTATCATTATATGTGAAAACTCATAGGACCAAAAAATAATAATATATTCACTATTTATGTATGAATAATATGTGTACCCATTAGCATATAATTTTAATAATCTACCCTAGTAGTGGTGATATAATACGATCATAATTTCTCAATTTTCTATGGAGGTTTCTATATTATATTATATTTAATGAACCATTGATTAATGTATTGACTTACACAATGTTCATTTATCCAGTAATTGAAACACTGGACCATAGGTGTCAGATTGATAAAATCCATTATTTCTTATATAATATTAGTTGTCTACTTCATCTCCCTTTAAAATTCATTTTCATTACACCACTCATATAAACTCATGAAAAATCACCTTATTACCATGAGTCTGTTTCCTGAATTCTTATTTTTACACTAATGAATTGTTTTCAGATGGATTTTCTTCACTTTGTAATATGTATGCTTTAATCCTCTAAAATTAAACTTTATTCTCATGTTTAACTAAAAACCCATGAGACCATTGTGAATCTATAATCTCTATATCAAATTTAAGGGAATGTAATAATATTTACAAATATATTTTAATGTCTTTAATCGCTAATGATTTTCAAAGACATGGATTTAGTACAGCAAAGAAGTGGTATACCTTACTTTAAATGGTAATGAAAAAGTTTGAGGAAAACCATGCAATTCTTCTAAGGATTAACTCATAAGAACCAATCATTTCATCCTTTATTTACTTGAATCTAAGAAACTAACTATACATTTTAATATGAATGGTGTAATGAAAATATTTATTAAAAAATATTTTCATGAATTTATCTTACACCATCAATTCAATGTATTCTTTTGGTTTTGTATTCTTGATCAGTGTCCACCACTGATAGATATCTCCTTCAAATTTATAGATGACCAATATTAATTTATCTTTCCTGGAGAATTGATGGATATAAAATATCTACTCAATCTAATTAATCAATTATTCTATAATTAGGGAATCAGAGGATTCACTGATAGTGGGAGTCCTTTGTGGAATACATGAATCAACTACAAAATTTTCTCTATTGTGATAAAGAGGGTGTCCCACATGATTTATGTTATTATTTGTAAATTTTGTCTGTTGTGTAAGTAACGCTATGAGGTTCTCAAATCCCACTTCCATCATATTAGGCATCGCATTTAGGTTATCCTCAAATGGATTACTATATATTTTTAGACTATTTAATCTATTTCAGTACACTTAATAAAATAAATGAAAATTTAGAAGGACAATTCTAAAATTAATAAGAATAGGGAATACTATAAAATTTCAATTAATTACTCATAAATGAAATATATAATAAAACATATGAATTTTTGGTTTTCAATCAATGTTATTTGGGGTTTATTTCAAATTATTATCTATATATTTATCCAAAAAAATTGAAATGTTATTTTATACAAACTATATACACTTAATAATCATTCACATATTATTACATAATTTTTGATATAAAATTCACTAAAAACAACCCAAAAATATAAAGTTCTAGTGTCTTCGGATGATTAGATACATAATATATCAATATTTAAATAAATTTCACCATATTTATTTTTATCTATAAAATTTTCTCATTAATCCATTTTTTATTTTATTAATAAAAATGATACCTTTGGGACTTAAATTATGGAAACATTTTATCTTATAAATCTTATTAAGGGAACGAAAATTACAATGAATTATAAATTAAATATAAATAGGTATACAAAAATATCCGAAAATAGAATAATTATATATTATTACATGTAATAATGGAGTAAATATGTAAATATCATAATATTATAAAAAACATAATAGTTCTGAAATAACTTGAATCATTACATCATAAAAACAAGTCAAGGCTCACTTCCAAGACAACACTACAAAATATTTTGGGATTACAGCTCGTTCATCATAAATGGTACATCAAGACAAGAAAACATTAACTAGTTCATTTGGTGGACATATAATTTTAGATCCACACATCACATAATAATATTTACATGAATATGTGTGCCACACTAGGGAATCAAACACAAATCATAAGAAAATCCAGGATAAATAAATGGGTTACATAATCATGTCCTAAAGAAAATCCAAATGATACGTTACAGTGATATCTAATAAAATATGAAATTAAGGATTTTTATAGGTTCATACATGTGTATATATATATATGGGTCATTAGGATAGAGGTATATTTAATAAAATATCATGATAAATGGATGAGGATGTAGGAATAGTAATGAACCCCTTAAATGATGTTTTACGAATTGAGTGAAAAGACATTATATAAAATAAGTGCTCAAGGTTTTCCTCAAAACCAAAAATGAAATAACATACTATTAATAAAATTAGGGGTGTTTTTAGAAATCATATATCTTAGTAACCATAAGTTTTCATATATAAATATTACATTATTTGTTTGTGGAATACTTAATACATTACACAAAGAGAAACCTAAAGACCATATTAGTCTTGTACCTTTGGAAACATGGAAACATAAAAACTGGTACATAAGTGAGATAAATTATATACCACTAGGTTATTAATAAATATCACCCTTATTAGAAAAATCATATATAATTTGTATCTTCATAACCTAGTTAAAGGAAAAAAATTGGTGAGCACATAAGATCTATAAGGGTACACAAATGAGATATGTAATCATAAGGGTATGAGAACATGACAATGACCTTAAAAGATGTATAACAAAGATAAAAACATGAATACTAACATAAATATTGGTAGTTCATAAGAAATTAATTGTATGTTAATCAAGAGTATAATCCATGAATGAATAATATATGACTGAGACATGGAATTGTGGAAGAAAGAAAACCATATAAAATAATTTCCATAGTAGTCAAGGGATCAGTACCAAGGAAATATTAGTAATATGGTTTAACTTCCCTTACCATCATGGTAGTCATGGTTGACTCCCATGACTATCTTAGTAGTAAAGGTTCACTCCCAAGACCATATTAGCAGACAAAGTCCTTTAATGAACCGAGTTCACTCCCCATTCCAACCATGTCAATCTCATGAGATATAAATCTTTACCCAATGCATTGGAGGGAGATATAGGTCCCACCCATCTCATAATTAAATCATATTCACGTGTACAAAAATTTCAAAAACAATCATATTATAACTATTTAAATAAATGAATATCTTAAACATGTAATCATATCATATCCCATGGAAAATAGATAGGTTTAATAATCGTTTCATCAATGAATATGCCATGGAATGAAGCAGGTTTCATAAGTATATAACCCATGAAAGAGAAATGAGTTTCATAATCATATAACTAGTGAAGGATAAACAGGTTTCATAAAAACCATGTTATCAAAACACAAACCATTCAAATAAATAATATGAATGGAACCATAGGATCATATCCCAAGAAAAGGCATGGGTAACACCAAAAAATGTCATATTAGATGAAAAATAATTTTGAAATAAAATTTAAAAACATTTTTTAGGAAAATATCCTATATTATTTTAAATGTACTTTTTAAAACATAAAACCTTTTGAAAACCATTTTCTTTGAAAATATAATTGAAACATATAAATAAATATTAAAAAAATTGAAAAACATTTCACTTGAAAACCTATAATGGAACATTGAAAAAAAATTAAATCATTTTTCCATGAAAATATTTTTAAAATATATAAATAATGAATGGAAAAATTTTTAAAACCTTTTTCTTTGAAAATAATTTGAAAACATATAATGAGCGCTTGGAACCATTTTAATTTTTTTCATGAAAATTTATAAAAGAATCTTGAAATAATTTTGAATAAATTATCCATGAAAACTTATAAAATATGATTTAAAATATTTAAAAAACATTTTTACTTGAAAACTTATAAATTATTCATAAAATAATATTGAAACACTTTTTCCATGAAAACTTATAATAGAAGATTGAAATTTTTTTGAAAAACATTTTCTAGGGAGACATATAAAATAATAATGAAAAAATATAAATCACTTTTTAAAACAAAATCATTTTTGAAAACCCTTTTAGAAGACATGGTTTTGGAAGAAAATTTATTTCTATAAGAAGAGAGAGATAAAGTCAAATTTTCGTAAAAACACATTCATAATGATCTTAAGATAAATAGTACATAATTGGTAACAATATACGGAGATATACTGATTAACTAGAAGAGAATAAATTCATGAGTGTTTCTGAAATATGAATCATAATCCCATTAATGAAAGCATAATCATAAATAATGCCAATAAACGATGAGGTTGTTGCATTAACATCTTACCGCTTGGTAACTTTGAATAATACAATCCATGTGAGAAAATGATACCAAATAACGATTAAAGTATCATGAAAATAATGATATTCATGATATAATATGTCTAATTGTTGTTTATACACCTCTTAGATGAATACAGGTTCATAACATGGCATGTTCCTCATAGAATGGAATTTGAGACTAAATTGCTTTACGGATTTGGTAACATTTGAAAAATAAAAACCATAAAAGGGAGATAATAAAATATATATGTAAATACCCATAAATTAAATATAATTTTCAAATAATATATTCATGGGTAGTATGTACACCACAAAAATATAAATCAGTGGTGAATAAGGTATAAATCTAACCAAAATAAAAGTGATACAAGAAAACCCTTACTAATTGAGTAACTTGAGAATCATGACCCCAAGAAATAATAAATTCAATTAAAGATTTTAATAAAATTAATTAAAGTAAATTAATGATATTAAATTACATAGTTATGTATATTCACCATTAAATAGATGTGAGTAAGGAACATAGCATGTATCTCATGAAAATAAAAAGTGAGATGAATGTCCCTTGCCTCATGTCTCGACATTCATCGTACTTATAAAAAATCATGTATAATAAATATAAGTTTATTATAAATCTACCACATAACCATATTATTATATATAATACTATGTATTATTTTATTGTGACATAATATTACCCATTCATTGATAATTTCATGTTAATGTTACGCTTCGGGTAATATCTGCTTTGTTTTTTATACATGTTTTGACTTATTATTCTTGATACACTTACTTAGATCAGGAATTAATTATATAAATAATTTAAAAAAAGATATAAATATATTAAATATTAATTATATTAATATTTTTAATAACTTATAAAATATATAAACATGAAATGGAATACATTATTGATGGAGGCGGTATGCCGTACGTGCGCATGAATGTTGTTCACATTTTATTGTTGTATTAAATGAAGGAAAGTAAATGAAATATATATATATATATATATAATATCATTCAAATATTATTATTATGTAATATATATCAGATAATTTAACTAAATACATCATTAATACATTCCAAGTATAGTGTGAATGAATCACATCGCTTTGAGTAGGTGATAGTCCACACGGCTATAAATGAAGTTATCAAATTTACACAAATTGGAAATCATGTAGTTATGTTTTATATATTAATTAAATAAGTATAAATATATAATAAATATCATATATATAATATAAAATAAATTTTCCATGATAATCCCCATCCATTATAGTTGTTAAAGTAAAAACAGGGAACATCGTTTTGCAAGGTGACAATCCACTATACACCCTAACAACAAGTTCATTACCCATTAGATGAATATGTGTGTATGTGTAGGAATAAAACATAAGATAAAAGACTCAGTATATTTATTGTACTGAGGATATTATATAATCAATGAATAAGAATAGTTTTGGTGGTGGAGAAGGAAATTAAAACATAGGGGCTTGAGGAAGGATGTTACCACTTCATTGGGTAACTCATCTTGATTTAAAAAAAATGGCTTCCTTAGTTTGATTTATTTCCAAAGTGATGATTCTATGTTGATTATATTTTTAGGATTTATGGAAATATTCTTTCTGAATGAAATTTCTTGAGAGCTTTTAATAATTGGGAAGTGAGAGAGCATTTTTATAGTGGATGAGGAGAGTCATTTTTGTAATGTTTTGAAAAGGGAATTCCTCATATATTTTCCCATGTAATGTGGCTAAAAGAATGGCCCAAAACTAATAAAATGGAATATAGGGTATAAATATGAACATAAAATGGATTTTTGAAAAGTTTATAGTAAATTTTTTTCCTTAAGTGTAAGGTTTAGCCATTTGTTAAGCTAATTTTTCTCTTAATTGCTATAATTAATTTTTATAACTTTCTCTAATTTTTTAGTCAAAAAATAATAGAAACTTATTATAAATTATAATTTATTATTATTCAAAATATAAAATCCATTTTTCCAAATTCTAAATACATAATTGGAAAAAATTAATTTAAAATTAATCGCTTAGATGGGACAATAATGCTGGTTTTCAGAGTAAAAATGTTTAAAATATTGAAATTATTTTATATCCAATTTCAATGTGAATTTTTTTAAACTAACCTATATTTTATGAATTTATTTAAAATTTATATAATTAAACTTTAAAACTAAATTAAAATTTAGTTTTTATATATAAATAAATTAAATAAAAGAGGTTTTTTTATTAGAAATTCTGTATTTTTTACTATTCATAATAATGTTAAACTTCTGTAAAAATTACCAAAAATGCATCCAATGTAAATTTTCATATCCTGAATTAAAAAAATGATATTTATTTTGTAAAATAAAAATTATAAAAAATTAAAAAATTATATTTAAAATGGGTTCTACATTTAATGGATATAACATTATCCTTTAGAAAAATACTTATTGTTATTCATAAAATTGGATTTATTGTTATCTTTTTCATATAAAACCTATTGTTTGAGTGTCAAAATTTTAATTTAATATAAATTTTATTAAAAAAATTACTAGATAGTGGGTTTTTTAATTTATTGAGATAGATTGGTGGTTGTACATAAAAAATCATTTTCTTTGAAAATAAATTTCTTCATTCTCAAATAGTTTTTCACTTTTATTTACAATTAACTGAAAACTAAAGGATTAATTTTATATAAATTTTTGAATTATAGTTTCATATTTTAATCAATATCATTCATATATTCCATTTTAATGGATAAGTGATAATTATAATAATAGTTTAGTAATAGTATATTGTAGATTCATAAAACTCATTATTCCATGTAACACAAGTTATCAAAGGGACTCGATATTTTGTGTAACACAATTCAAGCATAGTGTTTCATGTAACACAAGATAATCTATGTGTATCATGTAGTAAAATCAAAAATTAATGTTTTATAAAAAGAAAGAAAAACTTTGTGCTTTCATATAACACAAGATAAATTCATCTTTTCATGAAATGAAAAATATCATAAGGTATAAATTAATTCAAAAAAATCACAATATATCAGGTTGTTACCCCCTTGAAATAAATTTCACCCTCCCAAATATTTCGGGTCATCAATGTATTAATAATTCAATGTTACGTTAATAGAAACACACATCATAAAAACGAACATAATAATTTTCTTAAAAAAGGTAAAGTTAGGAACACAATGTTTATCAAAAGTAACTCATAAATAAGTTACCATATAGGTGAACATAGGTGTAAATTAAAAACATGGACATGGAATAAAAGTGTAAATCATCATATATATATCATTTATCATAAGAAAGTAGGTGATTTAGTGAAATTACAATCAGAAGACCAAAAAACGAAGAAGTGTCAAAAGGCCATTAATATCATAAAAAATCATGATAATATGAAAATATTTTATTTCAAGACCATTTTCCCTAATGATGAATAATTTTCATGGAAATATATACTTACATTAATTTAGGAAAACCTCAGACTTTTTTGTTCTTTGATCAATTTCCACTTAATCTATTATTCAATGAAATGAAGGTGAATTTGTCATTACTAAACCATTATCAGATCAGGAGATCCAAAAATTGAATGTTAGGTCCTTTAATCCGTCTTTATCAAAAAAATAGGTTATCATGGGTTATCTAATATGCATAAATCCTAATATAGCAAGATATCTCCTTATTCTCTAAAACCTCACTCAAATTTTACAAAAACCATTCAATAAATGGTAAACCATATAACCCTTTTTAAAGATAAAAGTGAAAAACATTATAAGTAAGGCCAATAAATTTCTCAAAAATAGATTAGAATTGATCCCTTATTATATCATAGATTTTCTCTTATTCGTGACATACTAAACATTTGAACACATTAATCATGTATTCTTTTAAAACATGGTAATAACATGAATTACCATTAATCTTTTTGGGAAACATTCATTCTTCTATATTTTTAATATTACTAGATATATTCAATAAATCCAAGAAGTTTTAAACATAAAAATTAACAGCATACCCCACCTTTTCACCAAATCCTTTATCATTTCCAAGGTTAAATGTACCATCCAATTTACTTATTCATATCCAACCAAACTATATCCAAACATAATTATCTCAACGTTAGGAGTATATTGAGGGTTATATTTCCCTTAATCTTGTGTTTCCCATGAATATGGAATTTCCCTTACATCACTTTTATAGTACACTAGAACCACTCAACATATTATTTTAAATCCTCAGTAAAAAAAATTAATAATATATATATTCCATAATTCTTGAATCAAAATACATAAATAATTAGGTTACACCACTTCATCTATAAGACATTAACAAGGATACTTAATCCTATTACTCAATACCTATTTCATTTTACATTTCACATATAGTCTCGTCATCATAAAAAATATAATTATTACTCATACCACCTTTCTGATTCTCTTCATTAGATTTACACTTAGGGAATAAATTTTCATAATGACCATTCACTCCACACTTAAAGAATTTAACTGTCGAAGTTTTATTAGGGATCCAAATATTCCCATCCATTTTTTAACCAAACTCTTTATTTTTTCCTAGTATTTAATTGTTTTGTGTCTTTATTTTCCACAGTCAAAACATATTCTTGTTTTTCTAATAAATTCACTTGGTCTATTCATTCCACATTCATGACACAAATAAAACTGGATCTTCTTTCCTCCATGGTCTCTATTACTTGAAATATTAGTATAATCCTTCCTTATATTATTTGGTGAGACAAATAGTTAGTTAAGTTATATGTTGTTAATCATTTTCGAGGAAAACTGATCAGGAATGAGCACAAAATCCTTCACTCTATTGATCATCCCACTTTACTTCACATCAGAAAATTGTCTGTCACATTCAACATTAACCCAGTTCCTTCTGGTTCTTTCCATTGACTAAAACTTCAATTAATAGTGTGATAAGAACTTATAATAGTGGAATACCACATAATGATGAATTTTTTTTCATATTATGTCTAAATTATGACACATTCCTTTTAAATATGTGACACCTTAGGATTATCCGTAGAGACATCTGAAGAAATATTTTTATAAATATTCATAGGAATCTCACTAAAGATTTCTCATCATAGTTTCCAAATGTTAACTAAAATTTTACTATAATGCCAAATATAGTGACCCTCAATTTTTATAAATTAACATTACATATTTTTTTGTGGAATACTTAATACATTATAGAAATAGATGTCCAAAGACCATATTAGTAGAGTGACTTTAGAAAAATTTAAACAAGAACACTGCTACATAAGTGAGATACATTATGTACCACTAGGTTTTTCATGACTATCACCCTTCTTAGACACGTCACACATAATACATATATTCATAACTTGGATAGTGAAACATAAAAATGTGTGTGCTGAAATTCCCAGTAAGGTTAAACAAAAGAGAAATGTAATAATAAATTTGAGCATATATACATGAGAATGTGATCATGACATTATATGATCATACCGTTTATAACAAAGATCATAAACATGAATCATGATAAAAATATTGTAACTTCATAAGAAATGAATCATAAGGAAATAAAGATCATAAGACATGAAATAATAATATATGAATGAGACATGGAATTTTGGAATGAAGACAAGTTTATAAAATAATTTCCATCGTAGTCATGGAATCACTGCCAAAGCCATTTTATTTGTATGGTTCCACTCTTTATATCATCTTGTTAGTCCTAGTTTACACACATAACCATTTTAGTTGTCAAGGTTCACTCCCATGACCATATTAGTAGAAAAAGTCATTTACTGAATTGAGTTCACTCCCCATTCTAGCCATGCATATCACATGAGATATAAATATTCACCCAATTCATTGTAGGGAGATATAGGTCCCACCCATCTCATAATTAAATCATACATATGTGTTTCACAAAATCATTAATAATAATATATTATCCCATGAAATTAAATGGGCATCAAAGACATGTAATCATATCATAACATGTGGAAAAAAGACAGGTTGCATCATCATTTCATCAAAGAATAACCCATTAAAAGAAGTGGGATTCATAAGAATATAACTCGTTAGATAGAAATGGTTTTTGAAAACATATAACAAAAAATAGAAACATGTTTCATAAATATTATGCCATAAAAAATTAACCATTTAGAGAAAGAATATAAATGGAACCCTTGGATCATATCCCATGAAAATACATAAGTAACACCAATGCATGTCAACTTATATGAAAACAAATTTTGAAATATATTTTAAATAATTTTCTTAAATAAAATATCTTTTCTTATTTGATAAATTGTTTTTAAAACATAAAACCTTTTGAAAACAATTTTCATTGAAAATAAACTTGAAAACATATAAATAAATCTTGAATATTTTTTTAAAATCTATTTCCCTAAAAAATTATACAGGAATCTTGAATTTTTTGTAATTTTTTTTCATTGAAAATACTTTGAAAACTTATAAAGAATGCATGAAAACATTTTTTTTGTAAAAAAATTGAAAACATTCAATGAATGATTGAGAACATTTAGAAAATATTTTTCTTGAATATTTATAAAATAATATTTATTTACTTTTTAAAACCTTTTTCATCGAAAACCTATAAAAGATACTTGAAAACATTTTGAATATTTTTATCCATGAAAATATAAAAACGACGTTTGAAAAAAATCAAAAAACTTTTTACATAAAAAAATATAAATAAAGCTTGAAAAATTTTTGAAAACATTTTTCCTTGAGAAATTATAAAATAATATTGGAAAATTTAAAATAATTTTTAACATCAAATATTTTTTAATACCTTTTTAGAAAACAGGGTTTTGAAATAACACAAATCTCGGACAGAAGAGAGAGATAAGGTCGAATTATATTAAAAAATAATTCTTCATTATATTACATACCAAAGAGTGGAAAAAATGGTCCCAATACATGGATATATAATGAATAAACATAGAATGAGAAATTAATTATTATTTTTAAATATGTAACATATGATATAATTAATAAAACCATAACCATAAACAATCATGATAAATGATGAGATTATTGCAATAAACTCTCAAAAAATTGTAAATTTTAATCATACTCCCCATGTAATAAAATGAAATTAAACGAATATTAATGTATAATTAATAGATTCATATTCATTATATATCTATTCAAAGGGAAATTTATACACCTTATAGAATAATATAGGTGCATAACATGACAAGTGTCTCAAAGAATAAAAATTGAGAAAAAATTAATTTACCTATTTGGTAGCATTTGAAACATAAACCCCAAGAAAGGGTAATGATAAATAATTATGTAAATAACTATAAATTAATGGTAGTATTCATATAATATGTTCATGGGTAGTATATATACAACAAAAATGAAAGGAGTGGTGAATAAGGCATAAATCACATTGAAATAAAATTGAGATGAGAAAAACCTTACTACTTGAGTAACTTTAGAATTGTTATCCCCATGAAATAATAACATTTATTAAATATTTAAATATAATTAAATAAATGAAATTAATTATTTAACATTTCATAGGGTAGTATATTCCCCCACACATTAGAAGTGAGTGCTGAATAAGACATGTATGTCACAGAAATAAAAAGTTAGATCAATTCCCTTACCTTTTATATTGACTCTCGTCGTACTCATGAAAAACTACTTTATAATAAATATATGTTTATTATACATATATTATAGAACCATATTATTATATCATATACCATAAATTCTTTTACTCTGATAATATATTACTCATTTATTAAAAACTTCATGTTAATGTTACACTTTGGGAAACATTCGCGTTTTTTTTCATACATGTTTTGACATATTTTTTTTGATCCTCCTACATTGATCATGGATTAAGTATTTTAATATTATAAAACATGATATAAATATAATATATATTAATTATATAAATCTTTATAATAATATATAAAATATATAAATATAAAATGGAATGCCTCATTCACAGAGATGGTAGGCCATACGTACGCATGAACGATGTTTTCGTTTTATTGTCGTATTGAAATAAAGAAAGTAAATGAAATATATTTATATATATAATATCATTTAATTAGATTTATTATGAAATATATATCATATAATTTTACTAAACCCATCCTTAATACATTCTGTGTAATGTGTTATTAAATCACGTCTCTTTGTGGAGGGGGTAGTCCACACATCCACAAAAAAAGTTATCGTATTTACAAAAAATAAAAACCATGAAGTTATGTCTTATATTATACATAAATAAGTATAAATAAATCATAAATATCATATATATATATATAATATAAAAACATAGTGTACATCATAATTCTCACCCATGATAGGTGGTAATGGAAAAACAAACAACATCATTTTTTGCGGCGGTGGTCTGCTGCACACACAAATGGTAAGTTCATTACCCATTAGATGGAAGGGTGTGTAAGTGTATGTAAAAGACATAGAATAAAAAATATAATTATATTTATAAAGATTATTTCATTATATAATCATTAAATAAGAATAGTTGATGTGGTGGAAAATGAAAATAAAACAAAGGATCTTGAGAAAATATGTAACCTCTTCCTTTGGAGAAATCTTCTTGGTTTGAACCAATGAGATTCCTTGGATGTATTTGTTATAGAAGGTAGGATTATATGAATAATGGAGGGGATTTTTTTAGGATATAGGTATGGATTTTTTTCTAAGTCAAATGGATTTACAGGTATGAATAAGTGTGAGGGGTGAGTGCCTTTTTATAGTTGAGGAGTGGCATTCTTGTAAATTTTTAAAAGGGGTATTCCACCCCTATTTTTACAATTTAAATTAGCTAAAATAATGGACCAAAACATTGAAAAGGGAGTATAAGGTATAAATAAGAACATATAATGGGATTTGGACAAGCTTCCACGACATTTTGGGCCTTAAGTTTAATGTTTAGTCCTTTATAAAGCTAATTTTTATCTTAATTGCTATAATTAATTTTAATAACTTTCAATAATATTTCTGGGTGAAAAATAAGTTTAACTTTTTATAATTTATAAATTATAAATATTGAAAATTCATAATCCATTTTTATGAATTATAATCTCGTAAGTGGAAGAAATTAATTTAAAATTGTTCCTGCCGGATGGACGACAAAACGAGTTTTTAAAGTAAAAATGTTCAATAGTTTGAAATTATTTTATATCCAATTTTAATTTCAAATTGATTATAATTAAATAAATCGGATTAATTAACATAATATTTATTTAATTACAGATTAAAAATAAATAATAATATAATTTTTCAATATACATAAATTATATGAAAAAGTAGTTTTGGATTAAAATATAGTATTTTTCAATATTCATTAAAATATGAGACTTCTCTACAAAATACCAAATATTCACCATAAGTAAATCTTGATATCCAAATTTAAAAAATGATAATAATTTTTTAAATAAAAATTATTAATGTGTCGAAAATGATATTTAAAATTTGTTCACCATTAAAAGGCGGTAAAATTATATTTTAGAAAAATACATCTTTTTTATTCCTTAAATTGGATCTATTATTTTTCAATTACTATAAAACCTATTGTATGGGTGTAAAAAACTTGATTAAATATTAATTTTCTTTAAAAAATCATCAATAGTGGTTTTTTTAATTTGTTTATATAAAATCATGTTTGTATAAATTTTTTTTGTTATTTTAGAAGAGGAATTTCTTCATTTGCAAATAGTTTCTACTTTAATTTATAAATAATTCATAACAAAATGATTCATTTTATGTACATGTTTAAACCATAGTTTCCTATTGTAGTTAATCTCACTCATAACTTCCATTCTAATAACTTGGTGATAATTATAGTAATATTTTAATAATAGTATATTGTAGTTCATGAAACATGTTCTTACAGGAAACACATGTTATCGATGGGACTTAGTATTGTGTGTAACACAAGCTGATCATAGTCTTTGTGAATAGTGCAAAAAATATTTTTTTCGCATAAAAAGAAATAATAGCTTCGTGATTCATTTAACAAAAGATAAATTCAATGTTGTGTGAACTGAAAAATATCAAAAACTAAAAATTAATTTGAATAAATTAAAAAAAGTATTATTATATAGAATATTAAAAAATTTAAATAGTGGAACATGAAAAGAAAATAGAAATAGAATAGTTCCCTTTATTCAGGTTCACTTTAAAAAAAATATTGAGAAGGGAGCTAAAAAACATTATATTTCCCAAGGAAATAAAGGGAATGTAAACTAGGTATATATATATATGGAACATATAGACATGAAATATAATATGTAAATTTGGAGAAGATATAGAGAAATAGGTGTAAATTTTGAGAAATCTTAACTCAAAAGAAAAAGAGGGTGGATTGGGAGTTTCCTTGAATCTGGTATCAAGTCCCTTGGAACATGCATCAAAACTCAGGAATAATCAAATTAAATTCATTAAATTGTTGAATCATAACACTTTTCTTATATATTTAATTTGTTATTACTCTTTTATTTTTGTTTATAATCATTTTATTAAGAAATTATGTTAATATTCCCCATCCAGAGGATATTTGTTTCTTGGTTCTTGGGATACATATGTTTATTAATGGTTATGGATGATATTTTCAAATGAGGATATAACTTCAAATGTGTATAGGTTTACAGTTTTCTTAATTATTTTAGAACAATATTTCAATAGTATAATAGATGGTCCAAAATAGATTTAAATTTGGAAAGGTGTCTTTGTATTCTCCTTTTCGGCGGTAAAAATTACTACAATCATTTATTATTAATATCATTAATATAATTCCCATTTTTTCAAAACTATTACTCATGTAATAATAAATATATTCACTAATTAAATTAATTTATAAAAACTTCCAAGTAAGGGGATATTATGTGATTTATAACACCATCTATCTGGGCGATTTCAACTGGCCATGATTGAACTAATATTATAAACAACCATAAAAATTTATTTTATGAATTATATGATGATATAATTCCTATTTAAGAAGCATTATAATCTTAATTTCATTATGGGACATTGTTTTATTATGTTTTTACAGAGTATGAAGACAATAATTAATGATGAAATTTAAATATATTTAGATAGGTAACTACTTTCCTCTTTGAGAAAACCTCCTTATGATTTCACCTTAAGGTTTCTACGAATGGTCTTTTTTGTAAGATGGGGACCACAAAAACAAGGTTAAGAGACTTAAATAGAATGGCATTGTGATATAAAAATAAATAGGACATTAAAATATTTATCTAAACTCTAGAAACATAAAAAATATTAACTCATATATACTAGTAAAAATTATATTACTTGTACGATATTTTATTATTTACCTTTGTATTTATTATTTATGAAATGTAAAAAACATTACCGTAACCCATTTTTTTACTATGATTCAAAAAATGAAATCCATTTTATCCAAATAATTATTTAAATGAAATAAACTTAATTTTATATGCAATTATTAATTATTAAAAAATACTAAATTTTAAAACAGGATCAAGTCTATGACCCTTAGAAAAGCTACTTATGATGTTAAAAATTTATTTAGTTTTTTTATAAAAAACTATTGTCGTTTAAAACTGTTTTAGGAAAATAAAAATTTATTTCATAAAATGTTGTGTAATATGAAAATGTATTTTAAGGAAAATAAAACATATATGTTTTCAAATAATACAATTATAGATTTTTTCGATCAAATATGGTTTTTCATATTTAACTTTTAAGTAGTTGTAATGTGATATAAATTACATATATTTTTATTTCATATGATACCTAGATATATTTTTATTGATTCAAAAATAAAGTTATTATTCCAACTGTCATGTTACTATTCCTAATGGTTAGGTTACTATTTCAATGGTTATGTTACTATTACAGTAGTAAGATTAGTGTTATAAAACCTATAAATACTTTCTATTTACTTTATTCATCATTCAATTAAATTCAACTCAAGTTTATATTCTTTGTTCTCATAAATACCAATTAAATCACTAATGTTTTGTTTCTTTCTTATAGTATTTCTTTATGAGTGTGATTATTTTAAGTGACCAAAATGATCCAAATTTTTATATTATAATTATTTTATGTTTTTTATTAATTTTCTCATTTTACTGCTTTTAATTTTATATTGTATTTTTATACTAAGAATTTAATTATCTAAATTAATATAATAAAGTCTTGTTGGGTTTTTATTATACAATTCTTTTGTTTTGTACTATATTCATAAATATAAAATTAATTCAGATGATAAATTCTATATACAATTTCCTAGGTTCACACACCTAGTAGGAGGATCGTGAATGCAATAGTTGTGTAGATATCATTATCCTTACACTATAAGGGAGATATGGTCAATGTTTAAAAGATTTTTCTAAGGAAATTTTAGTTTCATAATAAAAATTGATGGAGACATCCAATACATGGTATTGAATGTGATGTTAAATGTATTGATAAAAAGATAATCAATGACCCCATGATTGAACCTTGGAGATCAACACCAATATTTATAACAATTTTATTCATTTTTATTTTTGTTTTCAAATTCAAAATCAATTTCATGTTCCATAGTTTTAATTATTAAAAAAAATTTGTGTAATAGAATAGTGATTAGACAGATTAGATCTCTATGAGATGACTATAGTCGGATTCCCTTATTACATTCTAGGAGTTACAATTTTTTCCATTCAAGGCCTAAAATATCCACTCTATATTTTTTAATGAGTCATGTGTAGTGAATTCTTTGGTGAGGATATATGAGAATTAGGTGGTTAATATAAATGAAAATTTGAGAGTTGTCATATCTTATGGATATACTTATTTTACCTCATGAGTTTGAAATGGAATACAATAAGATTTTGGATCTTGATTATTCCTTACCACAACTTTTCATCCTCGTGAAGATGAGAAGATAAAGTAGACAATCCAGACATTGGGGGTTATTTTTCATATATATGTTCTTGATTTTAGAGGCATAACAATATGATTTTTCACTCAAGTATGGATCCTTTAAATTTATATATAATTCTTTATTTTGGGGCTAATATTTATTCCTAGAGGGTTAGTGAATTTACCAAGCGTGTCTGGGTCATGTTCGGATCTTGGAACCCATTTTTTGGGGAAACTGGCCTTGTCGCACAGTTAGTGCAAAATTTTCTTAACTGTGTGTATAGTCTATTTTCAAGAAGAACCATATCGCACAGTTGGTACACTTCTATGCAGCCTAAACATGGAAGTTAACTTTCTTTCATAGGTACCCATGCATTGTTTGTGCATGGTTTGAAAACCGCATAGCTAAACCGTACACAAGATAATTAAAGGGAAATTTAACTAATTTTTCCTTAATGATGTAATTAAGAATCCTCCTTCCTCATAATCCTAGTTTATGTGGGAATAGACTATTATTATTTCATTCTAGATCTATTTGAAGGCCTAAGGTAGGGATTAAAATATATCCTTCTATAGAGATCTGATCGAGCTTCTGTTCATCATGTTGGATGCGCAATAGTAAGTACTCGAGTCCTTTTTAGTCATTCTTCTCTTCTATTTATCTCAACCAAGTTATCAGGGTGTGAACGTTTCTCCCTTTTTCTCAAATATACTCCGTTTTATGCTGAATTAGAGGCTGATATTGGTGGATAAGGATCAAACAACCCTATGGTGGGTGGTATATAACTGATATCTTAGTTTCATTGATTATGGTATGATCGTGTGGCCCTCGACAATTTCATCGGGTGTCTTTTAATGAATTTATATAACATGATTACAATAATTCAAACTATATAGTAAAAATATTTCCATATATGTGATTAATTTTTTGTGGTTTCCCCCATGACTCCATCCATCCCATTTAGGATGTTATGCCATAATTGGGTTTTTAGTATTTGAGACATTTGAGCCCCATTTGGGTGTGACTTGGGTTGACCATTCAAGGAGTAATCTTTTCTATATTAAATTGATAAATTTATATTGTGAATTTCATAATAGAATATACCATATATACTCACTACTTGACCCACCTAAGGTAAGTGCTTCAAATTGATAATTAAATGTGAAAGGTAAATTGGAAAGTATATAAAGTATATGAGTTGATCAGATTAAATTTGAATGATTAATAGGTTGGATGTATGTATCCCCCCTTACTACATTAATATAAGGTATAGAAATGAAATTTAATTTTTGAATATGCCTTAAATGGGATTAATAAAGGTTTCATGATACTTGAACTTACCACAATAATGAAATGCATTGATTGAACTAAAGGAAATAATACACGACTTCATAATTAAACAAGAATGGTCTAACTCGAGCTCGCCATGGATTCTTATCCGGGAATTCCTTGAGCATTCAAAAGACACATTTTGATTCAATAATATAGATTTCTTTGGTTGAGGCCCACCTAGATCATGATTCTTACCTTTTCTTGGATACCTGGTATGACACTGTAGGATCCTTCACAATGTATTACAAGATTCCTTAGATATAGTCCATAGAACCGGTAATAACAATTAGGTTCCATGGTTAAGGACCATCATGCCCCATCTTTATTTAGATTCATTTTACCCTATATGAACTCCTTGGACCAGGTATTCATCTCATTATGATATTCTTTGGAATATTCTCCTTGTATTACATTGTTACCCTTAGCCAGGCTATAGTTATTTCCAAGTTGGAGAGCCTTGAGGTCTACGTTTCCTTGGTTATTACCTTCTAACTTCATTATTAAATGACATTACATGTTTCCTTGTCATAAAATGAAACCTTCAATATTGTTAATATGTGACGTATTGTAAACTAGTAATAATAAATAAATGGACCGGTTATATTCAGATGCCAGCCAAGGGTTGAAGAAGGTACTTTGGTATTTAGTTATAGTGTGCTGTTTTACATAATTTATTAATTCTTGCACATTATTGTATTCCATTACACAGGTTGGACGTTATAAAAACCATTGGTGGTGGACCAATAAGATATAACTGACACGCTATCCACATGATTTTGTGTACCCAAAGTAGATTATATTATTGAAGGTGTTGACAAAGGGAAGCTTATAGATTTTAACACTTTATTCCTTATTGTTTAGTATGGATCTTAATAACAAATGACTAATCCAGAGCTCGGGATTCTTGGAATGGTATTTGGTTTACTTTATAATTTTGTGTAACATGTTATTACTACTGTCTTGTGCCTATGTTTTCCATTTTTTCTAGTGACATGACAAATCATCATCATCTATTGTATGAATTTATGTTATTCCAGTTATTTCTATTATTGTTACTATTGTCCCGACTTCCCACTATGACTTCTATTTACTTGTATTGATTATAATATTTACTAGATTATATATTTATCTATTATGCTGAAACCTGGTAATGAGGGAATATTCTCCTCAAGGAAAAACCCTAGACCCTCATTGATATTCGGTTGCCTCTGGCATTTGGGGAGATACAGTTGAGGCCATGTGGCCCACCATGCTCAGGGCACCAATTAAATGGCATCTGGGCCCGGGACATCACAAAGTGTTATCAGAGGAGGGTTTTAAGTTCTTTATTTACTATTCTGAGAAAATATATTGGAGATTAGGAATGCATTATGGCTTGGTCATAAGTTGTGATTGGGCATCACAAAACCATGATCCGGGTAAAAACTGAGTTACCCAAAATATAATTACTGTTTTATTTTGACTATCACAGTTGACATTATTTCCCCATTGGGTGATTCACATACTGTGTGGTGTTGTTGATTTTTTTTCCAACTCATATTATATTTCATCCTTGGCCTGATGATATGTGTGGAAGGATCATTGTTACATACATCATATTAGGCACCTAGAATTCACATGTCATGCATATTTCCATGCCATATAGGTGCATTTAACAATTTTCATTTCATGATATGCCTGTGATTGTTGAGTGATTTTTTCATAGTTATATTATTCTTACAATACTTTTGGTATCAATTTAGTGACTTCTTATCTTAATTCATGTGGTGTATGGGACCTCATGGGTTGGAATGAGTAATTTACCAAGTCAATAAATTATGATACAAATAAATGGGTGTTGTTTTCATTAGTGAGGTGTATGGGAACTAAATAAATGGGAATAACTATCCATTATAATGGGATATATGACTTATAATATGAAATGTATTCATGTCCTTATCCTGCCTTGTCATGTTTATGAAAGGTAAATGAGTGAACCTGGAAATTAATTATAAAAGGAAATAAACCAAATAATTTAGAACTTACTTGTACCTGGAAGTCTATGTGGGTGTTTGGTGTAGTATACCTTGGGATGTGATACTTCCTTATTTATCCTCCATAATTGATTATTTCTATCTACATAAATATTGTTCAGAGGCATGTAATTTGCGATTTTAGACCAACACCACAATGATGTACATGTATTGTACACTAGGAGGGCGCTGACGACTACACTCCAGACATGGTGGACCCTAAGATGATTGTATTATTACCAAGATTACCACTAGAGGTGCCACCTATTATACCAGATATGAGAATTGACATCGAAGTTTGTGATAGTTTCCTATATCTGATGCAATACATGTATGGTGATCCATTTCTTGCACCTGGAATGGATGATCTAACTCGTGAGTTCCAGCAGCATCATCCTCCTACTTTCTCAAGGGATGGTGGTATCCAAACTACTGAGTCTTGGATAGAGGAAAAACTATCTATATTTGGGAATCTGGAGAATTCTACAGAGTGAAGGATCAATCATTCCACATACATGCTTTGGGATTCGGCCATGCTATGGTGGGGCGTGATTATCAAGGCTGGTCATCATCAGGGCATGTTTTTGGTTGATTTCTAGTCTGAATTCTTTGATTAGTTCTTTCCAAAGACACCAAGAGATGATAGATCTAGAGAGTTTATGCTTCTCAAGTAGGGATCTATTTAATTTATGGAATATTCTTCATGTTTCATAGAGTTTCAGTGATTTATAATCCTCATAGCATGTGATGAGATCTCACTTCCTAGACATTTCGAGGATGGGATTCATTACGCTATCCATACATAGGTGAATGTCTTCCACCTACCTAATTATTATGAAATAATAAATCAATATCTTATCACTGAATGCAACCTAAGGGATGTAAATAGTTTTAGCTTTAAAAGATCAGAACAATATCGTTCAAGTGGTTCTTCTTGTGGTAGGAAACATTCTCTCGAGGTATCTCGTCGGGGTAGTGACAGTCAGAGTAACCATTTAGATAGATCTTTAGTGTGTAATCAGTGTGGATGATGGGGGACTTTGAAGACTCATTATAATAGAGACCCACTGAAGTGCTGAGATTATGGCCATATGGGGAATCATTAGCATTTATATAGAACATTTCCACAAGTTTCTAGTGGGAAAGGATCTACACCAGCTCCACCTTTAAGAGAATGGTCATTTGCGCCACGTAAAGAAGGGAGTTGGAATAGCACCAGATGGTCTAGACAAGGACGAGTTCATGCTCATTGTAGCTAGACCCCTGATCACCAATAGTGCCAACTAAGCAGTTAGATCATGGTAGCCCATCTGTTTCCTAGGTCCATGGATCTGGTTAATTACTTGTACTACATCCAATACCGAAGGATCTGGATTCGAAACCATAATCAATACATGGTACCATTCCTATGGAATCTACCATAGTGACTTCTTTATTTGATTCAGTTGTGTCAAACTCTTTAATCTCTGTATATATCGGCGAAACACTCAACCTATATATATAGTTTTAATATGGGTAATGACCCTGGATATGATGTTAAGGGTATGAAAAGAGGGTATACTCCATTATAGGGACTGTACACTTATGGTAGGAAGTTTCTCTATCTTATGGAACCTATTTATTTCAAGATTATGGGCTTCGATTACATTCTCAAGATGGATTGGTTGGTTCAAAATCATGATTTTGTAGACTGATACCACCATAGGGTATTGTTTATATCACCATAGGGAAGATGTTATCTATATAAGGCTGAGTGGAATGTCTGGGATGGTAGAGAAGGACCGGAGCGTCATAGTCTAGGTGGAATAACTATACTGATTTAAAATATCTTCATGGAGGATTAGGGTTTCTGACAAGATGATTTACCTCCTGTGGTAGATATTTTAGGATGTCTTTCCTGATGATTTTTCTGGATTACCTCCTAATTAAAAGGTAAATTTTACAATCAAACATCTTCCAGGAGTAGTTCTAGAGTCCATTATTCCATACAGGATGTAACCTATAGAGCATCAGGAGATCAAGCTGTATTTATAGGATTTAAAGACCATAGTTTTTATATATTCTAGCACATACTATTGGGGGATTCCAATTATTTTTACCAAGAAGGAATATGGAACCTTATGTCTATGTGTGAATTACAGAAATTTGAACCATCTTACGATCAGGAACCAATATCCACTCCATCAAATAGATGATATCTTTGACCATTTCTAGCGATATAGGGTATTCTCTATGATTGAACATATATCGTTTTATCATCAGGTGTGATTTAGGCCATCAGTCATACCATTTACAACTTTACATAGCATGTATGGTCTGAATGTGTACCTTGTTTTGTCATTCATTCTTACAAACGTGCCCGACGTTTTCATGGATTTGAAGATTTGGGTGTTCCACCCCCTATGTGGATACTTTTATCAGGGTATTTATAGAAGACATCTTGGTGAATTATCATACTCTTAGTTACCATGCCAATCTTCTTGATATCATCTATATTACCCTGAGATAGAATCATCTTTATTACAAGCTTTCTAAGTGCCACTTATAGATCGATAAATTTCTCTTCATGGGTTATATTATCTCAGAATTAGGCATATTGTTAACCCCAAAATGGTTAGTTATATATTATCCTAAGAAAATACTAAGAATTTGTTTGATATATGGAGTTTCATGGATCTGATTGGATATTACATGCATTTCACATAGGACTTATCACATCTTGCTTCACCTCTTAGCAGTCTAAAAAAGAAGGGTGTTAAGTTCGTGTGGTCAGAAGCTTTTGAGAAATCTTATTAGGAGCTAAAAGGGAGTCTTGTATCAGAACCTATTTTGATACTTTCGGATCCAAGTATAAGATATAATATCTTCTGTGATTCATCATGCATCAACCTAGAAGCAGTGGTGATACAATAGGAAAATGTCGTTGAATATGGATCTCGATATTTAATGCCTCATAAGAGAAACTACCCAATGCATGACCTTGATTTAGAAGCAGGTGTCCATGCCTTACGTTGTTGGAGACATTATCTATTTAGAGAGTTCTTTATGGTGTGCACAAGCCACAAGAGCCTCAAATATATCTTTTCATAGTGTGAATTACACCTCAGATAGATAAGGTGGTTTGAATATATACAATCCTTTTATTTTAAGATTTCCTATATGAATGGGAAGGGAAATGTGGAAATAGATGCACTAAGTTGGAAAAAAGGCTCATTCCATATGAGAAACCAATGATGAATGGGTGTTAATGGCCCTCTTCTCTAATCTGCACCTAGAGTTTCATTATAGTCATAATCAGTCTTATATCTCATCTTTGGAGGTTACCTCTTCCCTTATTGTGAAGTTTAAGAGTAGGAAATTTTTAGATCTTGAAGGATTGGTACTCTTTGAGTGTATATCATGAGATAACCTACCTCCATATTAGTTTGTAGTCAAAGAAGACATCATGTTTATCCATGGAAATTTCTAGGTCCCTACATATATGAGATAGGAATTTATTAAAGATTTCCATGACTCTTAGTGGTAATTTTATCCATGAATCTCGAATAGGTATCGAGACATGATACACCAGTATTGGTGTACTAGGATGAAATGTAATATAAAAGGATTTATTACTAGGTGTTCCACCTATTAGTAGGTGAAGGCAGACCCCTAGAGACCAACAGGATTGTCATAACTCCTTCCAATCCAAGAATGGAAATGGGAATATGTTTCCATGAACAATGTAGTTAATTTTCCTAGATCTCATAGAGGTAGAGGCATTGTATTGGTTTTAATTGACATACAATCGAATATATCCCACTTCATTCTTATTTGAGAGACTTTCTCAGTTGATGAAATGGGGAAATTATATGTCCATGAAATCATATGACTGCACGGGGTCCCTCATAATGTCATTTTAGATCAGGAATCTCATTTTATAGCGTGGTTATGGAAGGGATTGTAGAAGGCGATGGGAATACATGTTATTTTATGCACAAAATTTCACCCTCAGACCAATGGACAATCATAACTGACAGTAAAGGTTCTAGAGAATATGATTCAAGCATGTGTCCTCAATTTCGGCGGTTCTTGGAAAAATCATATACCAATCATTGACTTATCCTATAATAACAATTTCCAGGTTACAATTCAGAATGAACCTTTTGAGTCCATATACGGTAGGTCATTCCATTCACCCCTATACTTTCCAGAGGCAGGTTAGGTAGCCCTACTAAGTCCTCATCTTGTTCTGGAGAATTTGAAGCTGGTTAAACTTTTATGAAATCATATGACTAATACCTAGTCTAGAAAAAAATCTTATGCTGATGGTCATCGACAGCCTCTAGATTTCGAGGTCAGGGATTATGTTTTCCTTTGAGTATCACCCATGCTAGGGAATAAATAGTTATAGAAGCAAGGGAATCTATCACCTAGTTACACATGTCTATTTGAGATCCTAGAATGAGTCAGGCCAGTAGCATATCGGTTTCTACTGCCTCAGAGGTATTATTACATGCACAACATCTTCTATGAATCACAGTTTCTCCAGTATCATGTTGACCCATCTCATACCTTTGATCCCGAGGAAGTTGAGTTAGTTAATGTAGCTACATATGAGTAGTATCAAGTACACATCATTGATCAGAGCATAAAGGTTATCCTAGGTCGGTCTATGCCTCTAATAAAGGTGATATAGAAGCTTGGACATGTGCAGGATGATACTTGGGAGTGGGAGGCCGACATACATGCTCAATGGATAGTATTGTTATGAAACAGTGTTTCTACACCCTTAGAAGGTGAACCTGAGGATAAGTTGTTTTATGGAGAAAGACTGTAAGAACCTAGTTTTTAACTTATGTATAGATCCTTTAAATATTTGTCTAATTATTTATTTTTGGGCCTAATATGGATTCCTAAGGTTTTATTAAAGGTCCCAATGGCTTTTAGGACTTGTTCGTAGCTTGGAACCCATATTTTTGGGAAAATTGGCTATGTCGCATGGTTGGCGCACGGTTTTTCGAACTGTGAAGATAGTATATTTTTAGGAAGAACCATATTCGCATGGTTTCTGCATGGACATGTGACCTAACCAGGAAAGTTCTCTTTCTTTCCCAGGTACCTGTGCATGGTTAGTGTACGGTTTGGAAAACTGTCCTTCGAAACTGCACACATGATAATTTAAGGTTAATTTAACTTTTTTTCCCTTAATGATCTAATTAAGCCTCCTCATTCCTCCAAATCCAATTTTATGGGGGATTGAAAAATGTTTATTAACATTTGGAGAACTTTCAAGGCCTAAGTCAAGGATTAACATATCTACTTAGATTGGGATCTAACCAATCTTCTATTTGTCATGTTGGATGTGCAATGGTAAGTACTCGAGTCCTTTTTGGCCTTTATTATCCCCTCGTTCTCTTGACCTAGTTATCAAGGTGTGAGAATGTTTCCCTTTTTCTCATATCCTCTCTGTTCTAATATGAATTAGATGGTTATATTTTTGGATAAGGATTGTACAACCCTATGGTGGGTGGTATGTAACTCATCCCTCAAGTTTATTGATTTTGGAATTGTCGTATGGGACCACCTATTTTATCAGGTATTATTTAATGAATTAATATTACGTGATTATAACCATTATAATTACATGGTTATGAACTTTCTATATATATGATTAATTTGTTCACGTTATGACCACAAATCCATCCATCCCATGTAAGATGTCTGGCCATAATTGATTTTTTAGTATTTCAGACATGTGAGCCACTGTTCAGGTATGACTTGGCTTGACCCATATAAAGGTAAGATTTTCTATGTTAAATGGATTAATTTATATTGTGAATTGAATAATCAAAAGTACCATGTTTTCTCACCAATTAACCCACTTATGGTAAGTGATACAAATTGATCATTAAATTTGAAATGCAAATTGGAATGTATACTAAGTATATGACTTGACCAAATTAAACGTGAATAATTAATCGGTTTCATGTCCATAGAATCCCTTACCACATTAATGAAGGGTAACATAATGAAACATAATTATTGAATATTACTTAACTGGGATTACTAAAGGTTTCATAATACTTGAACTTATCACACTAATGAAAGGAAACTCTTCAACCAAATGAAATATTACATGAATTCATAATTAAATAGGAATGGCCTGACATGACTTCACCTTGAATTATTATCGAGGATGCCTTGTGAACTCAGGAACCCCATTCTAAATCAAGGATACAACCTTCTTAGGTTGATACCCCTTATATCTCTATCCATTTTATTATTAGATGCCTGATATGACACTATAGGTTCCCTCATATAATATTATAGGATTCATTGGATACACTTCTTGGATCCAGCATTGAGAAGTAGGTTCCATGGTTAAATCTCATTGAGAACATTAATTTCTTATCCCCATATTACCCTGGATGAGCTCCTTGGACTCGGTAGGCATTTAATTTTGTGATGACTTGGACTATGCTCCTTGGATAACACTCTTACCCTTATCTAGGCTATAGTTATTACTGAGTTGGCGACCCTTGAGGTCTAGGTTGCCTTGGTTATTACTTTGGAACTTCATTATTAAATGTCACTATAGGTTTCATTCTCATAACATAGAACCTACACTATTGTTAATACATGACTTATTTGTAAACATTTAATAATAAATTAATGGGATTTTTATGTTCAGACACCAACTGAGGGCTGAAGAATATACTTGGGTATTTAGTTATAGTGTACTACGTTACTTTTTTATACATGCTTGCACACTATTGTATTATATTACATGGGCCATATGTTATGGAAACTGTTGGTGGTAGCCCATTGAGATTTATGTCACACCCTCTCTAGGTTTTACTTAGTACCAGAAGTGGAATATATGGATGCATGTGTTGACAAAAGAAAGCATAGAGCTTCAAACACTTGATCGATTGTAGTTTAGTGTGATCTTGATAAGAGAAGAAAAATACAAATCTCAGGATTCTTGGAACGGTATTTGGTTTAATTTATGATTTTTTAGAACATGTTATGGTTGTTGTATTATATCCATGTGTAATATTTTCATAGTGACATGACATATAATCATCAGTTTTTATATGACTATATGTTATTCTATTTATTTCTATTATTGATACTATTGTCTCTATTTTCTATTTTTCCTTTCTTCTTGTATATCTTATAATATTTACTGTTGTTTATAGTTATCCATTGAAATATACTCCGTTAACAAGGGAATAATCTCCCCCTAGACACACCTAGGCCCCCACTTATAGTCGAAAGCCTCTACCATTCAGGGAGATGCACTTGAGGCCATGTGGCCCACTAGGATTGGGGTATCTCTTAAGTGGAATCTGGGTTCAGGACGTCACAAGAGGGTTTTTGGATGAATCATTTTCCTCTATTTATATTTTAATATAATAATATCTATAAATATTCCATTAGTATTTTCCTATTCATAGAATTATATGGGAATACTTTTATATCTCTATTATGCTGGATGAAGGTTGAGGAGTTAGTGATTCATGGACTAGATTTGGTGAATAGTATGAAAAAGAAATTACATATGATTCATGTGTAGAGGAAGGATGATTAGGGATAGCAGAAGTATTATGTAGATCAAAGGAGGATACCTTTAATGTTTTACGTTGATGAACATGTTTTTCTAATGGTTTACCCTCTTTATGAAAACACATGTTTGAATGAGATAATAATCTTTATAAATTGTTTTTTGAATCATTCAATGTGTTGGGGAGATTTATATAGGGGTAATATGGATTAATGCTTTATAATCATATATATTAGATCCATATTGACTTTCGTAAAATATAAATTAATATATATCTTCTTGACGACTCCCATATCACTGGTTAGGGAAATTTTGATATATGTTTAATGAAACATTCATAGATTGACTTATTGATATTCGGGGTCAGTAAGAGAATGTTTTATAAGGACACACCATTCATTTAGATCATTTAATGTATATTCATGGTGGATTAGAGGTAAGTACATAGGAGTGATATTCAAAAATATTATATTAGTATCTAAAGTTATCTTATGTTTTTATACATGTAGTGATGCTGAGATTTGGTTTTTAGATAATGATTGAAATTGAATTATTATTGTTCTATATTTGATTGTTTTGTAATGTACTGATTCTTATTTGATTGGTATCTCATATGATGTTTGGATTTCATGGTTTTTTCTTTTCAATTATTTTTTTTCATTTTTAAGGATTAGAATATTTTGAGAGGTATCTAATTTAGAGGCTAGATTTTCTCACATCTCTACTTTTTGGTTTTTGGGTAATAGTGGAATTGAGAATGAGTTAATAGGTTACATGTTAGAGAGAATTTAACTTTAAGATGATATTTTAGGTGATAAAAAATCACACTATAACACTTAAAATTATGTAGTGATCATTTAATATGTGGTATGTGTTGGAATTAAAGAAATATGTGTTACTTATGACTATTGTGGCTTTTACCATTGCATTTTTATTTATGTCATTGATTCATGATGAGAAATATTATGTTGTAATGCATTAGGTTGGACTGATTTTTTATTACATATAGGTTTTGTGGGAGAAAAATTGTGCCATGATTTTAGGCTATTAATTCATAATAGATATTCATTAGTCCATTTTTTTTATATTTTCATCATAATGTTATTAGGAGGATTTTAGTTTTAATATATAAGGTGATTTTATAATTTAAGGGATGTGATTTTGTATCTTAAAATATAGAGGTTTGGTCATTGCAGTGTAACAAAGATCATTATATTGTAATATTATTTTATATCATAAAAAATAATGGTCATTGAACTCAAGTTATGTGGGAGAAACAAAAAATATCTACACCACGATTTTTAGTGGTCCAATTTATCATCACACGTTATTCAATAGCACTGAGTGTTACAATGTGATTTTGTTTAGTTCATTTTTAATTAAAAAAATGTGGTTTTATGAATTTTAATTTATTTATATTAATTCCTCTCATATTTTGGAATCCATATAGATATATTAAGTTAATTGAAACATGATTTGGAACACATTTTATCCCTTATTCTCTGTTAACCAAATTCACATTGATTGAGTTTGTTCTTTTGTGATTATTCTTAATATTATTATTATTTTTCTTCTTCTTTTTATCTTATATTCTTTCAAAGTGACTGTGTTATTATTTAGGTTTTTAGTTGAATAGGGTTTATGTGTGGGTGATGTATTATAGGTTTTTTGAAGATCATTGTGATTTTTGTATCATTTGATCTTTTATTTATTATCTTCTTTACATTGTAATATTTTTATATTTGGTTTAAGTTAGTTAATTAGAACTCACTAACATTAATTATTGTTTTAATGTTTAATTATCAGGATTTTGTTTTCTTTGATAAAAAATTTAACATATTACATGAAAAATAATGAATGGGATAAACTAAAAATGGAAAACTGAGTCTTGTATTATTTTCATAATTTTCAATGTTATTGTTTATTAATTTATTAATTTTTGTTCTAATCATGCTATTATGACTTAATATTGGTGATGTTTATATCAAAAATTATGTTTTTATTTTTTGAATTAATTAATATATGATAATTTCATAATGAAAATAGATCACTATAAATTTTTTAGTGGTTTTTTTATTTTGATCTTGAAGTGGAAATTTGGAAAACATCATATTTGGAAATATTTTTTTCAATTTCAATTGTGGTAGAGTTATGATGTAGAAATTATTATTGTAATTTAAGTGGTCTTGGTATGGTTTATATGTTGAGGAAGTGTAAGAGGGATTTTTAGGGTTCACTATTGTAGTGGTCTGATGTGGTTGACATGAAATAATGTGGTTTGATGATATGGGAGTTCATGAGGTTTATATAGTGAAATATATGTGATTTGTTGATGCAGTGGTGTGGTGGAGTTGATGTAGAAGAAATTAATTAACAAATTTTTTTAATAATGTGAAATGGGAGTGGGCTTTGAAGAATTGGTACAATGTTAAATTAATTGAAATAAATTGGTGAATTAATTATTTGGTAAATGGATATGAAATATGGAATTTATATTAATTGATTAGTGGTTCATATAAAATAGATAGGTGTTTAAATTGATGTAAATAATTAAATTTTCATGGTTGGTAACTGAAAAATTTGTAATTTGTAATGATATATGAAAAGGTATGAATTCATGTGGTTGTTGTGAAATTGTTGTGTGTTTATGTGTATTTTTATTGTGGTTATATAGGTTAAAGTGGTTATTGTTTTATAGTGATGTTGATATTGTGATGGGTTATGTTTTTTCTGGGTTTTTGATAGAAATTTTACCGTTGGTTGTGTTGTGTTATTATTATATCTATTGTATTTTTTTTTCATTTCTTATGCATGATTACCCAAATTGGTTATCCTTACTAATTTCCATATGATATTTTTTTTACCTTTCTGTATACTTCCCACAACCAAGATGTGGGTAGTGTAATGAAGTGATGTGTTACATTTTGGTTATTTGGCAGTGATGTGGTTATGTGGTTTTGACTATGATTATGTGTACGTGTATATGGTAATGGGGATGTTTCATTGATTTGGTATAAAATTGTGATATGTGGATATGGAAGTGATCTGAGAACTAGGATGTTTTCTATTGGGATATGAGGGTGGCTAGATTAGTTGGGAATATGGTGCGGGTTCCTTATTGATATATATATATATATTCAATATTCTTGTATTCTCACTTCTTATTCTATATAATAATTTTTATATATTTTTAGGATATATTTAGTGATAGGGTTGGACATTACTAGATCATGACATGATGATTCACGGTAGTTAGAGTTTTTAATTTAGGATATATTTTATGGTATTGTCCTTGGATGTATTTTATTTTGTTTATATATGAAATTATATAATTTATGTTGGTATAATTGATTATTTTATTTATTTCTGTTGGGGCCTATAGGTTTATTTTTTTCACTTTATTGGGACCTTATACTTAAATCCCCTCAATTATGTCTAACTTCTATGATCAAGGTTTACTACTAACTCATGGCCTATTATAGGTGGGCTTCAAGGCCTTTTTTGTCTTTATTATCAAGCCAAGATGGTTTCTATTAGAGTAAATTCATTATCCTATCTTATACCAATAAATTAATTTATGGATATTATAAAAAACCAAATAACCAATAAAAATATTAAAATGGATTCCATTTACCATAATCATCCAAAATTTAAAAACTATAATATTTAATAGAAAAAATAAACTGTAAAAGAAAATTATCTTCTTTTACAGATTTTTTCATTATTTATTTTCACTGTTCTTTATTTTATCACAATTCTAAAGGGCTTTAGAGGGATAAATTTAATCTAAAAACTTTATAAGACAACTCCAAATACCAAATTAAATATATATATATATATATATATATATTCGAAATATGTTCCAAAACCAAGTGGAACATTATACCATGTTATCTATTGATTTATCTCATCCTCACATGTTTGAGAATGATCACATAGAAGCACTCAAAGGACCCCCTCCAATGGTGTCTATGAATTGAATGAAATACCAATGAATGATAAATATCTACCAGAAGCCATAATTTTATAAAACCATATGTTTAAAGGTTTGAGAGAAATAATATCTTAATAATCTCAACTTTGGGGAATTCTAACAATGAAAATATCCACAAGAGAATCAATCTATATTGTATAAACATATAAAAAATCCAAACATATTCCAATAATGATTTTAATTTATAAAAATTAATCTAATGTTTCAACTCTGTTTAATTTATAAATAAATCTCCTAATTCATTGTTTAACATTTAAATAATCATGGAATACTTTGAATAACATATGATCATCATTATATGATGATACATATTGTATATGATTTCTAGGAAAGATAGAAACATTGGACTAACATGTTATCATATAATGTGGAAGGTCATACACAACAACATGTAATATTCAATTTCACTATTCCATACTTTAAACTAGTAGAGACCAAAAAATAATCAAATACACTATGTTTTTGTCATGTACTCTAGTGTATATTTCCATAAATTTTTGACATTCACTAAATCTAAAAAGAATTGCACAATTTCACCCAATGTAATATCATATAAAACAACTCATGAAACAATATCAAAATGAATTTATGGATATTTACAAAACTCCTTTTGAAAATCTATTACAAATTTTCTCCATATTCCATATCATTAATATAATTTATGAAACTCTAGCAAGAAATTATTTGGAATATCATCTAAAACAATTTTTGGGTTTCTCTAAATGTTGTATAAAATCGATCATCATTAACACAACTATAAAGTGCTACCACATGATCCTTTATATCATTGATTAAAATGATTATTCTTGAAATCATAAATTAAAGAAAATAGTTCCCTCCATAAAATCATTAATGATACTCAATCTATAAGGGTATATAATTTGATCTTTGTCAAATACATTTATCTCTCTAACTATGTCTAGAAGCTATAATAAATAGAGGTTTTCATAATAACATAATCCCCTTTTCCAAGACATAAAGTGACCATGAGAAACAAATTATGTCAATTTCATATACCTACTCATATTTTTTCAATTATATAAGTATTATTAAACTCGGTCAATGAATATATTATATTTTCTTCATATAAACAGACATGGACATTACATTCTGCTCATCCAAATAAATTAGAATGTCACATGTAACTTATCTAGGTATGGACATAAACTACCCTACTCAATATCAATTACATGATGATATGTCATACACTCTATATAAGAAGAAAAATCCAACATTGGTTATGCCTAAATTAATAAAATGATTAACAATATACCAAGCTACCCCCTGATTATATTATCCTCAATGATTTCATAAAAAGGTATCAAAGTATAAAGGTTCACATGGGTGACTTATTATGGAATATTCTATAAGGATTCAATATGAAAAATACAACCCTAATACACATAGTGTATGACATTCCATGTGGAATACTTGTCGAGTCATATGGAAAATAAAAATTATTTGGTGTCTCATAACCATATTTATTATCTCTATAAAAAATCCTAGTCATATGAACCTTAATATTTAATCACAACATATAATACCCCATGTTGAACATAGACTAGGGATAACTCAAAGTCATACATGAGATAATAATTATCATTCGGATTCATGAACTATAAACATCCAACATTAAATAATGAAAAATTATAGATCCACCTTTTATATAACATGTTAAATTTTATATTCTTAAACAATTTTAAGAATACTAAAAATACCATAAATAATATCACATTATATCACATCTTATCTGATAGAATGCTAGATAGGCCTTTGGTTTTCTAAACTTTTATGTTTTTGTTAAACTCATTACATCTATATGTAACTCCTACCAAATATCCTAATGACTATCTAATAAAACCCTCCTAATAAACTCATTTAGTTTGTAACATCTAAGAAGATTTTGTTTTTGAATAATGGTGAGTTATAATATTATATTTATAATTTTTTAACTCATTAATCATAGTATTCAAACTCCTATGCTTCACTACATGATATGCTATGACATTAATAACTTTTATTATATACATAGATTTTCTTAAAGTTCATTACCATCAATATTCTTTGAAACTTATGTTAAAAATTTTATTTGAGTTTATTTTGTAAAAAACATAACACATTATAGTAATAGCTTTATTAAATGACATGTATTAAATATTTTTAATAAGTAAATTAATATTAACTATGTTATGACATCTAAATATAACTTTTTACATTTCTCTTTACGATCATACCATAAACACTTTAGGGTATTATGTGATACGAAATTTGAATTTTTACTTGTATAATATTTTATTTTCTATACATGAAGTTCCCTAAGTCCAAATATACTCTCACCATCCTGGTAGAATGTATATTCACTCTATAATATCATGGTAAAATTCATGAACTATTTCATATCAATAAATAACAGTTAGATCATATAGTTAGAATATTTTACAAACAAAAAATTATATCCATATTAGATATGGTATTATATGTTTCTAAAGTGATATTATGAAAAGTATAATTTATTCTTTATAATATTACAATGACGGTAATGGAAAATATTTCACTCATATTTCTGAAAACATATTCGATAAACACTTTTATCCAAGATAAAACTCATTTTATCCTTATTCTAATGATCAAACCTAGGTAACCTAACATTTTTCCCAAGATGGATTGGAATAAGGTTGAAAGTGAATTATTCATCACCATAGGTTGAAGATAAGAACCTTGGTATAGACATACTTAACCATGGGAATAAGTTTACCTTGAAATATAACACAATTTGTATCATTTATAACTAATGTTAGATAAAAACTAGAGATAAATGTGGAACAAAATGTACAAAACCCTTGGACATAACAATCAAATTCAAATAGATAATCCCAAATATAGAAAAAATCAACATCAAAACCATGTTTTCATGTATCTATCCATCAAATCTACACCAAATCCACTACGAATGTGATTACAACCCTGATAATCCACCATGCTAGACAACACCCTTCCCTTTAATTGTTTATTAAAATCCAATACTGTAGATACTCAAGGAATAAAAATTAGGCTTTAGGAACTAATGCCCATTAGAATACCACCAAATAGTTTATATAATTTCCATCACCATGTAACCATTTTTTATAGTTTAAAAAACATGTTTTTAAAGGAATTTAATTTTAAAACATTTCTCATAAAAGGAAATTTGGGTTTTCTTGTAAAACATTCCACATTAAGAAAAACCAAGAAAATGAAAAAACATATATAGGAATGTTAAATAAAGGTAAATAATCAAATGTATCTATACCTTAGAAAATAACTAGGTGATAATTTAAAACATTATAGATAAATGAAACCAAGAAAATATAATCTAATTAGGAAGCACCATGACCTTGAAAAATCTATAAAATAAACATGTGAGTAATCCAACATTAAAAAATAACATCATGTATAAAAACAAGAAAAAGTGGTCTATAAACTATGTGAATATGTACTAGGACACATGAAGTAACAAAAATATAGGAATACCATGATTCCTACAGATATCAATCCCTGCATAGTCTATAGATTTACTAAGAATAACCCCCAGTAGGGACACTGTAAGACACCAATTTTCATGGAGGTAATTAATTATTTAAATTTTGGTTTTAATACCTTATAATTATTTAATAAATTTTTTACCAGGTGTATTAGGGGACTTAGGGGTGTTTCGGGGGCTCGAGGCATGAAAGGAAGGAAAATTGGGCCAACCTGTGTAAGGTGCACACTTGGCACATAGTTAGGTAAAATATTCGACCTCCCTAGGAAAATGAAACCTGGGACATTAGGATTACGCCTAGTTTTTCGAACTCTGTGGGGTTTCCCATGTAATTGTGTGACCCAAATTCCATTATAAAGTGTCTGGTGCATATTTAGGAAAACTGTATAGGTTAACTGTGTGCCCCAAAAAAATTTAGAAAATTTACAGTTTTTCCATTTAAATTTTTTTAGATCTCTACCTTATTTCTCCGTAATTTGTTATCTTCTCAACCCCAGTGATGATTTAAATCAACCCAAACTCACCAATGTTGTATCTAGTTCAATTATTGTCCACTAGGAGTGTTGTTGGTTTCATATTTAATCTTTGGGTAAGTCTAATTCTTCTATCGTATACTTTTTATGGATTGGGGATTGTAGTTCCTCCCATCTTCTTTTGAATCCCTAAAACCTACTTTTTATGATGGAACATATGTTGGGGATACAAAGGGTGTAAATTTCACTATCTAAGGTTATGATTAAGAGTGCATTCAATTTTAGATTTAAGGTTGGTGGTCAATAAGTTGTAAACTATATTTTTAGTAAGATTTTTCCATGTTTGGTTTTGTTTGTTGTTATCTACTGTAGTGTGTTTAATTAATTGAGTGATTTTTTGGAAAAATTGGCGTCTAAATGTTTAATAGAACCCCTAATGACTCCCATGGGATTTTTTGAGGATTATTAGATCGATTTATCGCCACCCATGGGGTTCACCGACATTTTCAAACCTGTAAATTGTTAATGTAAAACATGGAATTGATGTGTGATGAAATAGATCCATGATGAACATGTTGATATTTTAATTTGAGCAAAAATAGGAATATAAATAGATGTTTCTAGAACTTTATAATTGAATAGGGGGAAATTTAGATAAATGATTATGGGTTAGAAGAGCTATGATATGTCAAAGGGTATTTGGTTGATGATCTATGGAATATGAATGATAAATGGGCTAGTTGGGTTAAGATATATAATTGGGAATGGGTGAATGGGTCAAGAATTATGATTATATGAATTGTTAAATGGGATAATGAATATATATTGTCAAATATGCTGAATGGATTATATGGGTTAATGTGAACATTCCAAATGGATTATTAATTATTCACAGAATGCAAAAGTGGTTTAATGAATGTGAAATTTGGAATGGGTTAACATAATGTAATTTAGGAGTTTGCTAAATGGGATAATTTCTGGGAAATAATTAATATGATTAGAGTTCTAGGAAAAAAATGTAAAATGGGTTAAATGTGGTATGTAATGAAAATGAAAATTTTATTAATGGGTTATGGAATAGTATTAATTCCTATATTGATTATTATGGAATGTTATTATTATGAGTATTTTTTGGAGTATGGGTTCTGATATGATATTTGTGTGGTGAATGGATAAATAATAATGTGTACATATATTCATAGTGTGGGGTACTGACTTGAAGTTTTATGACCACAGTTCAAGTTATACCAGGGATATAAAATCTACCCCAAAATTCACCTGTTAGGGAAGGGGATGGAGGATCTATTCCCCTAATGATTGAATTCGATGAGACCACCCAAAAAGAGGCTTCGAGGTAAGTGAGATATATATTTTTTGTGATGTGTTTAGCCCTAGCGAAATAGGGACTTGATTTATTTCCCCTATTCATAGTGAATGATTTCCTTAGATCATCACATTGATGATGTAAATGCATAACCCATGGAACAAGTGATGGAAATGGATTAAGTGATGAATATGGTATGGATGATGGTTATTCTAATAATGATATAAAGGGGTAAAGTAAAGATTATCTACTAATAGAACTTGGGTTGTACTTAGTTAACTTGTCATTTGTTTGTTATTTTCATGCAATATCTATTTAAGATAGATTTTATTTATACAACATTGGTGGTGGCTTGCTGAATTATACTCACATCCTACTCGGGACACAGCTGGGTACCCGAGAAAACTTCATTGTTACAGGTTTGGATAAAGGAAAAGGTTAGTTTTAGGGAGTTGAGTTGGGCTTCGGATGTGCTGGGATGAGGCTCTAGACATAGAGTTAGCTTCATCTTGAGGATTCTTCTGTTTTTATTTTTTTTGGTTTCCCACACTTTTGAATTTGTTAGAATTACATGGTATATTAAATATTTCATTGTGGAGTTATACCCTATTTTGGAAATGGTTTATTATGCATATTCATTAGTTATTATAAATTATTTCCACTATTTCATTATTATCTACTATGGATCACTCTAGTAAAGAGGGTTTAATCTCCCCAAATGGCTTAACAGACCCTCACTGCTAGTCCACGACCTTTGTTGTATGGGGAGGTGCACTTGAGGTTATGTGTAAACTCATCTTAGGGCATCCGTTTAATGGCCTCTAGGTCGAGGATGTTAAAATGTGGTGTCATAGGATGATTCTTTTCAATGGTCTTATTATTTTTTATGGTATACATGATAGTTGGATGTGTTAGGTCCTAAAAATGATATTTTTCTTAGGAGTATCTAATCCATGTACATGAAAAAACCTAAGTACATTGGGATGGAATTATTGTTTTTATTGTGTGTTATTATAGATTAATTATATTTCACCTTTTAGTGATGCACTTTTTGTATGATGTGACTATTTTATGATAATTTTCTCATGGAATTAGAAGAATGAGATTGCATATTAATGAATCATTATAGGAATCATGTAATAAAGGTGTAATGCATCCTAGTAGGCACACACAAGATGGGTTTGGGGGACATAGAAGGTAATATTTATTTAATGTTATTTTAAAATTTTAAGAGAAAGGTTTCTAATAAGGATGATGAAAATGGGTAAATGGAAAGAATTTAAATAAATGGTTAAAGAATAGTAATCTTAAAGAAACATTACAGATGGGTTAAAATAGCTGGTTGTGATAAATTGAAAAGTTTTAATAGTTACTAAAAGGTGAAGATTTACTTTTTTATGGTAAAATGGTTAAATTATTGTGATTAATAATGGTTGTTAATGAGTTAAAATATTTGTTATAATATGTTGTAAATGGGACAATTTCCTTAGGGGTAAGTATTTACATTTTGATGATATAAATTGTTTAAAAATGAGGTGTCTAATGAAAGGCGTGTATCCATGTTGGTTGGCTTAAACAATGTTAACCAAGACCCACATTCAGTATGGTTAAAGGTAGTGTTAGAAATGAGATTATGCATATTGGGATAATGTATGTGGATTGAGTCAATTATAAAAGGTAGTGTATTTTCCATTTTGGTATCCACCGATTAGATGTTATTTAATGTTTTTTATGATAATGTTTGGGAGTATAAATCTGAATAAGGTAGATATTTTCCAAATATCTGGTAAACAAATTCCCTAAAGACTGAAACTTGGGATATCAAAACGGTGAAGCTAATTATAAGGGAAGGTAATGATGTACTGTTTTGTGAATACCGGTCTTACATAACCATTGTGTTTTTAATCTTTCCTCTTGTATGTGTGTGGTTTTTTCAGTGAGAGTTCCCTAGAAGGAGATATTGATTATATGTCAGTATGCCTTGATGGGTCTCGATGGGTGGATAAATGGGTGTTTCTTGTTATGATTTTGGTAGGGCTGTTACCTTATGGTTTTTAAGTGTCTCTTAATAATATGAAAGTGGTAACCCTTGTGGGTTGTGTTTTAATGGGTTGTACGTTGGATTTAAAAATGTGTGTCTTGGTTGTGGAATCAATAGTAATGGGTATTTGTTTTGGGTGTAGTGACCCATGGGGGTTCATACCTTATGAGTATCATTTTGGACCCTATAAGTTGGTGTTTTGACATGTGGTTTTAATGGAGGTGTGCAAGTATGCTTTGAATGAGTCATAAAGTTGAATTTTTTTCTACAATACTTTGGATCCAATGTTCTAGAGTGGGGACAAGAGAGCCATTTTTGAGTGATTACTTATTGGGATTTTGATGCCTATGGCCCAGAGAGGGCATGGTGACTTGGTACCCTTAACCCTAGTTGGAGATTTGGTATCATTTATCCCTCGGGACTGATCCACGATAGAGTGATCAACTATTTTGTGAGTTCTATTAGGAATGTGGGGTATATGTGGGTATTTTGAGTTTGGACATGTTCATATTTGTCCTAGAGGGATAAGTCAGAAGGTCAATGGTTTTGGAATGGTGTGAATCAAGTTATGAAAATGAGTGGACCATCTTTGGAAAATTAAGGGTATCCTCAAAAGAAGTTATACCAATGTTTTAGGTGTCCTAGAATAAGAATCATGTGATATGCTTCGTAGATGTAATCGATGCAAAATGAGGAGCATCAGATTTCAGTAAATGGTATGGTTGTAACCTGGTTTTTTGAGAAGGGAATATGAGTGCTTGTAGTTGGTTGTGAGGTTATTTTGAATGGTTTTATGATTTGAATTTCTAACCATTCTATTTAAGTGATTATTAATGGGTCCTCAATGCTGGTTTCGGGCATACGAGAAAGGGGTGGCAAAAACTCAAATGAATTCCTTTATTATCAAGGTGACACCCAAGGTGAGGGTAGTCATATGGTTGGGCTAGATCATATGAATGTTTTGGTAATTTGGTTATATGTTTATAATTCCATAAACCTGATGGGGATGATAAACTTGAAGGCATGGCCAGGAGAGTGAGTAGGAAATGGGCTAGGATTTGGTGATGTTTGGATCATGTGATTTAATTTGGTCATAGTGTGTGGTCATAGAATTCGGTGGGAAAATGATGGATATTACATGGTCTAGATATGGGAACACATTGGTAAGGTGAGATTCCAATTGGGAGGGGGAAATTGGTGACCCGGGATGAGCACCTTTTGTTCTCCATGAAACCAATGTGGGAATCATGGCTATACGAGAGACAGTTGGTTATGGTTGGTGTGGTGAAACATTTTGTTCGGGTTCTAATTTCTTGGTTTATGAAAAAATTAATCGATTTATGTGGTTTAAGTAGTTCTGAAGGAAACATTGGTTCATGGATATTGGAAATGGTTGTGGAGTGGTGGTTATTCTTGGTTGAAAATCGCACCTAAGTAGTGGTGGTTATGAGATGAGGAGATGTGTGTGGGAAGGGAAGCCCAAAACTATTGTATGGTTATGGTGTCCCATAGTGGGAGGTGAAATCAGTTTTGGATAAGTAGTGGTAGATTTATTTGATAACTTCTTAGTATACTTTTATCCAGTTAAGATCTTTCTCAACATCTTGACATCATCCAGGGTAAACTGAGAAAGATATAACTTTATGCAGAGAAAATAGAATGTGTTTGAGTTAGATGTTGGAAATCATGAGAGTTTCACCCATGGTGATGTATATGTAGAGCTATAGGTGGTATGTACATCATTAATAGGTTATGGGTGTGGTCCTCAGGATAGACCATGTTTCAAAAAATGTTGTCAGTTCTATTCAGAAAAAACTCGAGATGGGTTTTAGGTGATGCTTGTTTTTTTGATCTAGGAAAAGATGCATGTCCACATAAAATTTTTGGGGTTTAACTTATGATTGAAAAGTGAGAAATGGTGGTTTAAATTCTTTGAAGAATGTGAGGGTAAATACACTCTTATGGTGTGGAGTGATAAATCGGTCAATGATGTGTGGAGTAGAGTGTAGAGATGATGTGGTGACTTTGGAATACCATTGAGCAACTTGTGAGGTTCACATTAGGTTCCTCATAGAGGCCAGTTGATATTTGGATGTGATCATTGAAGGATCCAAGTGTTGGCTTCGGGGTTAGGGTGGTTGAAAATGAAATTCAGGATTTTTTTTATTAAGTCATTGAAGTGTGTGGTAATACATGAAAATGGTTTGTGGCAAGGGAGGATGGGTTCTATAACTTCATCAAAAACTCAGGCTTAAACACGGGTAGGTTTCTTTGGTTGACATCGAAATGTATAAATGTGTGAAGGAACTTGAGCCATGTGATGTTGTTCCATTCCAACTATGAAGCTGTGTGTCCCAAGATGAGTCGACCAGGGATGACCTAATTTGGTTAAAAATAGGTGCATAAGGGATGAGTTGTATACCACATCATGTGGAAGTTTTGGAATGAAAAGTGAAATTTTATAATGGATATGGGTTTTGAGAAGGAACCTAATTGACATATGTCATTATAGATATGGTTAGGGTATTTGTGCGAGGTATATTAATGGGTGTGGTGGAGCACAATGATGTTTTGAAAGGTAGTGGATTCATTGATGGTAGAGTTACTAGATGGGAGAGAATAACCCCAGTCGGTAACTCAATAATGGTGGTATTCCCTATGTGAGGAAGCATCACGGGTAGTAAAGTGTTGTTTGGAAAACGTGGAAGGTGGGTGTTCAAGGAATAGCTAGTCAGGTTGGTCTGACATGATGCAGTAAAAATAATGGGTGTGGTATGTTTGACCCACCTCTAGTTTTATGTTTGTAGTGTAAATTGCCTTTCGAAAATGAAGTCGTACTTGATTGGGGTTAAGTTTTTCTTAGTCCATGAATGGATGGAGTAGTAATGTACTCTCTAGTGGTTTTACCAACAAGCCTGGATGCCAATATAGGGATAATTCCTTTGGAATGTTCAAGCACAATGAGTTGGGAATATGTCATGTATGTTGTGAAGTTGAGGGGTGGTGATGGAGGTCCTTCTCGATAGTGTGGGTTCCAATGAACAGAAGATGTTAGGAGAGATTTAATGTGTATAATGGAGAGAAAATAGTGATAATATTGTTCTTTTATGTTTAGATCGATGTTTCATGTTGGATGGGCTCAATTGATTTCCATTCTAGGGACTTGGACATGATACAGAGCGTTGGATCGAGTTTGACTGGTCGATTACTTTCTGTGTGGCAATTGTGTTTCAGAAGTTTGATTATGGAATATGATTTTTGGGGCACAAGTTGTGGATCAACTTAAGTTGAAAATGTTGATGGAAGGGTCATGTGTTTCCTTCGAGTGATGCCATGTTTTGGTCACTGTTATAGTTTTTAAAACAATGTGAAATGGTGCCAAGTGATTTGGGTCATGAGTTGAGAATAGGATCATACCAATGGGCTGTTGATTAGATCATCCATAGTAGTATGATGTTTTATGTGATGTTTCATTCTTCTATGTTTTTGGAAGTGTTGTCTAGGATTACTTATGTATTTCTAGTGGAAAATGTGTGGTTTGAGGATGATGCATCCTTGAAGAGAATCTAGGCCATCTTGTGGATCACAATGAGAAGGTTTTGTGTGGTAAGGTTGTACCTCCCGGACAACTATACAAAAAATGGATAATGTTTAAGAAGAAACATGAGGAAAGGGATTCAGATGAGTGGGATTAGTGGCCTGGTCATTTTACTTTGAAACCTCAGTGATTCCTGGGAAGAGTTGCTCGAGGATGATCCTTTATAAGTTGGGGAGGTTATAAAACCTCAATTTTTATAAAGGTAATTAATTGCTTAAATTTGGTATTAAATCCCTCAAAATTCATTAATTAAAATTTCACTGGGTGTATGAGGTACCTCATTGGTGTTTTGAGGGTTCATGGACTAAATTGATGGAAAATCAGGCCAACGTGTCCAAGGCATACAGTTGGTTCATGGTTACGTAAATTGTATGGCCACCCCACGAAAACCTTGCATCCATGGAAAGTTTAATAATGAACTATTAGCACGTGAGTTGTCAAATAGTGTGGTGTTTCCCAGGTAACTGTGTGATCCAACTTCCCTTAAATAGTGGATTTTGTAATATTTGTGCATGGTTTGGCGAATCATGCAGGTAAACTACGCATCACATTAAAATTTGGAAAATTTATAGTTTTCCCATTTCAGTATTTATAGATCCCAATTCAATTTCTCCCTAATTTCTTCCCCTATCTACCGTAGGGATGAAGCAGACCAAACCAAGATTACAAATGGTGTATCTCCTTTGATTCTTATCTATTTGGAGTGTCTTTGGTTGTAGATCAAATGTCTAGGTAAGTTCAACTCTTATCTTGCTTCCTTTTTCTAGATTAGTGTTTTTAGTTCCTCCCATATTCATCCAAATAACTAAAATCCTATTTTTCCAGGTGAACCTATGTTAGGGATTCATAGGGTGTTTAAATCCAGTTCTAAGTCTATGATTAAGATCGTGTTCATCATCAGATCTAAGGTAGCTGTTATAAAAGTTATATCCCATATATTTTATGTGGATTTTTTGTACTTGGTTTCGTTCATGGTTATCTATTATTGTGTATTTCATTAACTTAGACATTTTTGGTAAAATGGGTGATTAAATGTTGAATTGAAATTCTAATAACCCTATGGGATTCATGGAGGATGAATAGACTAATTTAGGACCACCCATGGGGTGTTCAGACATTCCCAAACCTTGACATTACTATTGTAAAATAGGGAATTGATGTGTGATAAAATAGAGCAATGATGAACATTTTATTATGTTAATGTAAGCTAAAATAGGAATATAGATAGATGTGTATAGACTTGGATAATCGCATAAGGGGTCATTTGGATGAATGATAATGGGTTATAAGAGATATGAAATGTAAAACCAAAATTGGTTGATGGTTTAAGGATTATAAAGGATAAATTGTCTAGTTCAGTTAATATATGTAAATGTGAATGGGTGAATGGGCCATGGCTTGTGATTTTAGGGAAGTGTTAAATGGGATAACAAATAGAGATTTTTAAATATGCTAAATGGGTTAATGAGAATGCTCCAAATGGATTATGAATTACACCCAGATTGCATAAGTGGTTTAATACATATGAAATGAGAAGTGGGTTAGATGGTTTAACATATGGAAAATGATGAGTATGCTAAATGGGATAATGTATGAGAATTATTTAAGATTCTTAGTGAGCTGGGAATAAAAATAGGGAAATGGGTCAAATGTGGTATATAATGTAAATTAAGAATGTGTTAATGTATTGTGGAATAATATTAATTATCATGTTGATTGGTATGGATTGTGATTATTATTAGTATTGTTTTGAGTGTGGGTTGCGTCATGGTATGTGTGTGATGAATTAAAAAATAAGCATGTTCACAAGTCTTAGTAGTGTAAGGTATTGACATGCGGTTTTATTCCCATGGGTAGAGTTAAACTAAGGCTCTAAAATACACCCCAAAATTCATGGTTTAGGGAAGGGGAAAATGATATATTCCCCTAATGGTTACATTCGATGAGACCGCTTGGATTGAGGCTTCGTGGTGTGTGAAATGTATTTTTGTGTGATGTGTTTACCCTTAGTGAGATAGGGACGTGATTTATTTCCCCTATTCACAATGATTTATTTCCTTAGACCCTTGTTTAGATGATTTAAATTCCTAACCCATGGACCACATGATGAAAATGGATTAAGTAATCAATATGGAAAACAATACGGTTATGGTAATAATGATAATAATGGGGTGAAGTTAAATTTTTTATTAATGGAATCTGAGTTGTTATTGGTATACATGTATTTTCTTTAATTTTCAAGAACAATACATTTAAATTGGATATTTAATTCCCTTGTGTTCTCTTTGATTCCCTTGGTGCTTTTTCCTAGTAAATAATCAATAAATTAAACATAAGAAAGATACCAAATAACCCAATATATAAATGAAACTGAACTGAACATCATATATACAAGAAGCTACTTGTACAACTGATTGATACAACTAGACTGGGAAAACCTACTGACCAAACTATCTTCATGTGTCCCCATGGGTCACTCTCCACACAATGATCAATCGACGCTCATGGAAAATGAATATCAAGATGAAACATGCACAAGGACTAAAAATAGAAAAGAACTATAGGTGCGAGTATTAAAACACAGTAGGTTAGCCCGATAATCTATTCCCAATGCACTTCTTTTAAAATAAAAGAAATATAAATTTCATGATTGAAATAAAATATATTAAAGTATGATTTTTTATCCACTTTAGTTAAAAAAGTATAACCCATTGTACTTACTCCTTTTCAAAACCTTGTTCAATCCATTAGTGATACATTATAATTTTTCAAGGGGAAAGTGATGTTTACATCATCAACTTTCACAAAGAGGATAAACACTTTCCATGAAATATTGTTTTTATAATCTATATTAAAACCACATATCAATTTCCAATAAAACTCTACACATGAAAATAACTATAGTAGTCATGCACAAGGGAAATGGAAAATAATTATACCACAATCTCAATCAACATTGCAAGAAACTAAAATCCGATTAACATATGTGAACCTAGGAGATAAAGAACAATCTATAACCTACTAATACAAGAGACCCCATCCCCGGAATCATGGAACACATGATGAAATCAAAATGCCCAATCCCATACGTCAACCAACTATGGGCCACTGGTCAGTATGTAAACTACTAGTGCAGTCATCATTCTTTGAAAATTTTATAAATATGCCAGGTTCCTATGTTATTTCAAATAATGGAGGTCATCCAACTGATGTCATCCAAGTATCCAATAAAAATTATATATATAATAAATAAACAACAACATGCATCACCCCGAGGCACTCCATGAATAGACACACATTCCGTATAATGAATAGAACACAAGGAGTCCATGTCAAAGACATCAAATAATGGGTCACAAGGATTCTACAATGAGAACATCCAACCCATTAAACACACCAAGGAATGCGAGTCATTCCATGAAGGTTTTCTTGAAAATATCTTTTCACCATTTTCCATAAGACAATAATTCAAAAGAACCAAGTATATTTCATAAAAAAGGGGGAAAACCCTTTTCCATTTCAAGACCATTTTTGAAACAATCAACTCAATTCACTGAAATTTAATTATCAAACCAAAACCATTTTCTTCAAAATGAAAAACAGGCCACTAATAAAAAAGCACACACAACAAACCACTCTTGAAAAACCAATTCCCATTATTTTTAAATCATAACCCCTAAAAAACCAACTCAAGGAAGCATAAATAATCATTTCAAATTCCATGAATTCATTTACATTACCAAACAATGATTTACATTTTAGAAAATGGTCATAATTTCAAACTAGACATTTTAACTAAACACTCATTGTTCGCAACTCAAAAAAACACATGACACATCAAATTCAATTTTTAAAATAATACGCACTGTATTAACACATTCTATTGTAATTTTATCCATGAAAATAATTTTCTAATACATTTGAAAAATTTGTAAAATATTATGAAAATTCACAAAAATGGTTTACATCAAATCACACCCAATTTCAAACAATAATGCTAGTTTCAAATCAATCACATAGTGTAACCAAATCAAACATGGTTTAAAATATCGTTCTCATACTAAGAAACTACCCTAAGTTTGCACAAGAATATTCAAAATGTATGTATTGTGTGGAATGTATGAAATCAAAATTCCTTAAATTAAAAAGGGAAAGTTCAATAGAGAACCTACCTCAAAACCGTGGCGTGATGACAAAACACACCTGAATTTGCTTCATGCGGGTTCTAATAACCTAAAACCACCAAGACAACCCCTAAATAATCAAATCCCTTAACAAAGAAAGGAGAAAAAGATCAATAATAAAAATAGGAATGGATGGAATTTATACTGGAGGGGTTGTGACTAGAGAAGGAAGGGAATGAAAGGGAGAGGGCTAGTAGGTGATTGGATATAAGGGGGATATGATCGGTAGGGGCGACGTTAGTGTTGTGTGTGTTGGCTAGAGGAGGTAAGGCGTTGCCGGGCAGGTTGTTAGTAGGGAGAGGAGGCGGTTCCTAGAAAGGATAAGAGGGATCCTGTTGGGATATGGAGAGTTAGTCAGGAGGAGGAGGGGGCACTAGAATGGGGAGAGGGAGGAGGGGCACTAGAAATGTGTGCTGGCCGAAGGAGGGATGCATGGCCAGAGGCAGGCCGATTTGGGGCCATGTGCATCAGTGGAGAGCTTGCTGGGGGAGGTTTCTTACACTGGTGAAGAGCCGGCCAAAGAAGGAGATATTGGTCAGAGCTACAGTAAGGGGAGGGTGGCACGCATTATTGGTCGTGCACCTTACCAGGTGAGGGGTGCGTGGAGAAGAGAATGAGGATATAGAGGAAAGAAGTAAACCCTAAAAAAATAATCTAATCTAATGAAAATAATTATAATACAAGTAATTAATTAATAATTGTAATACAAAATAATAATTTACTATAATAATAATAATAATAATAATAACATATTATTAAAATCTAAATGATAATAATAAAAATAATCATTTCATTTTAATAATAAAAATAATAATAACAATAGCTTCAATTATATCAATAAGAATTATTAATTTTAACAATACTTATCATTCACTTTAATTACAATACTTACTCACAATAATTATATTAATAAATACTCATAATAATTATACTAACAAGTACATATAATAATTTTAATATGAATATTATAATTACTATTAAATATTATGTTTGGCCTTAATTTATTTCTCATTAAATTTTTATTTATTACAAACATTGGGAAACCGCATGGTCTGTGCATATATTAAGTGACTGTGTGCAAATCTTGTGGTCACTTCTGACCATTCCAAAAGCTACCTCATGGGTAATCGAGCTAACTCCACAGTATCTTCTACCTGTACGGTACCTATATACTGGCCTAAAACCAAAAAAAAATCCAATAAAAATAATGAAATAATTCCTAACATTTTTAATAAGATTAATAATAATTATTATTATTATTATTATTATTTTAATATAATATTAAAAATAATAAAGTTTATTTCATTCTCAATAATAGTTATATAAAAAACAATTTTTTTTAATAATTTTATTCTTAAAATTTAATAATAGTAATAATAATAATATTCTCATTTTATTTTTCGAAGACAGGAAGGCCGGTTAACCACCTAGGTGAAGCCGTACAATTTTTAAATTGTGCTCTTCCCTTACATCAGATGACGTCAAACCCAAAAGACCCATTTTTCCATAAAAACATAGAAATTTAAACTGAGAATCAACTTGATCATTGAAAAAATTATTCAAGGACATGAAAATAATAAAATAAAATAATTATCAAGGTTGGGGTGTGACAAATCTCCCCACCATAATTATTTCTACCCCTACAAATCCATGAAACTTTCCAGCCAATTGATCAACACTTGAGGATTCCACCTTAACACGATCTGACCCCTCAATATGAGGACATTTCACTGACCACCCATGGAACTTATCCTCATTTCTAGAAATATATCACTAGTTGAGGGGAGGTCCAAACAAACATCCCACCATTTTAATTCAACTAGCATTTGATAATGTCTTAAGATAAAACCCAAAAAAGACTCGTGGTGGGCTTCCCCACCATTAAGGAATAGGTAACGGAGACCAAATGGGAATTGGACCTGAACTAGAACCGAGCCTCTCGCACATAGGAAAAAAAACTCCCATACAACGGCCTATCAACATAGTCCAATCAGAACCCAAAAAGATCACTTAAACTAGTTAGTTCCAAATAGAGGGGATATGAACTGAGCCAAAACTTCCCGCATGAACCAAAAACCATCACCACTCTTCACCTATGAATGAATAAAATTTAAGATCACACCCAATTAAAATGGGTTGTCCAGAAGAGAACACTGATTGGAACTCAAATCCAAGAAGGGATAACTAGAGACACCACATGATGGGTATGTCCACCACACTCTTTGTGACAAGAGAAACTTCACAATGAAAGAGAAACCATAGCAGAAACACTAGAACTGCCTCATTGCAACGACTACAACATATATTTAACCAGACTCCCTAATCCTCTGAGATTCTGGATCGTGCGCCAGCTTCACTCTGTGACCTATGTCTAGAGCTCTAATGTATGAATAATCTACTTCCTCAGAGTCAGGAGCTTCTAATCAATTAACTAAAACTTCTTATTTTAGTTCCACATGAATCCGTATAGCATATCCAGGCAGAAACAAGAGATTATGGCACACCATAGAATTCCCTTCCTTAAACAACACAACCTTCCCCAAAAAGGAACACAAAGAAATACAACACCATTCTCACTCACTAAAAATGGTGAGTAGAATGAACAATCCTTATATCCGAACCCACCAAACACCATTGAGCACACTACCACGACTAAAGGAATTACTGCAATAATAATCCATCCTATAAAGAACCCAAATAACCAACTATTCCAAAATTGAGGCTAGGAAATCCTCCAAGGAGGTGGACTTAACATAAAAAACTCATCATAGAAATCCTTAGGTTGACCAACTATAACAATTTCTAATGGAGAGCCACTCGAAGCCATACTCGAACATTCTTCATATTCCCCATGGGGAAAACACAAGGAAACAAGAAAACTATAAAAATTGCGAACAGTAATCCAAAATTGATCCACCAACAAGATTAAATCTAATTTCATTTAAAACAATCCCAAACTCAAACATCACATTTCAAACAAACATTTATTATTAAAACCTCTTTTTCACAAATCCAAAAAACATTTCACACCAATTTTCAAAATCCAAGGAAGGTCTAAGAGACCCAAAACAACTCATAAAGGGAACTATTTTTGGTAGGTTACATGACCATATGGTTGGTGGCCATATGCCAAACATTATACTGAACCAAAGATCCTTCTAAGACTATTCCCATAGCTTCACATGGCTTTCTAGGTGGTGAAAGAACCCAAGGATCATTATCCCAACTCCCCTTGATGCATCCCAATCACAAAAAAATCCTTAAAGACCAAAGAAACTATCAAAATGGACATCCCCTAGAAACCCAAGGATCAAAACAAAGATATATTTAGTGACACTCTTCGCAAGCGTACCTCTTGAGTCCCGAAAATCCTACTCTGTCAACCTTGATAATCCCAAATAACAAAGCATGCTCTAAAAATAAAGGTCTTTTATGATCCGACTTATTCTAATACCATTTTGTAATGAACCAAATCGGGTCAACCCTAAGCCGATCAGCCGATCCGAAATGTGCTAAGGCATGAGAGGCATTCCCCATCCTCCAGGGCTGGCGATAAGAACATGGGGAATCGTAGATTACACAATGGGATGATTTATCTTAATAAATAAATGATAAAATAAATATTGGAAAGAAACCAAACAATCTAACATATAAATGAGCCCAAATTAACATCATTTATACAAAAAGTTGTTTGTACAACTGATTGATACCACTAAATAGGCCAATCCTGATGAACAAACTATTTGCATGCGACCCCACGAGTCACTCTCCACAAAAATATCAACTCACGCTCATGGAGAATGAATATCAAGCTGAAACATTCACAATGGCTAAAAATATAAAATAATTTTAGGGGTGAGTGTTAAAAATCAGTAAGTTAGCATGATAATCTATTATCAATGCACTTCCATTAAAATTAAAGAAACATAAATTTCAAGTTTAGACTATAATATTTAATAGAATGATTTTATATCCACTTTACATAAAAATAATTTATGACCCATTGCCCTTACTCATTTTCAAAACCAAGTTCAATCATTAGTGAAACATTATCATTTTTTAAGGGAAAGTGATGTTTACATTTTCAACTTGCATAAAGAGGATAAAACACTTTTCTTTAAAAATGGTTTTAATAAGCCATACTAAAACCACATATCAATTTCCAATGAATCTCTACACATGAAAAGAACTACCATAGTCACACACAAGGGAAAAAGAAAACAATCATACAAGTATCTCAATCAACAATCCAAGAAAATAAAATATGATAGACATAGGTGAACCCAAAATATCAAGTCCATTCCAGAATGTACGAATACCTGAGACACCATCATTTATACCATGACACACACGATGCAATAAAAATGACCAAAGGCCTGACCACCCTAACTCAGGAAAAATTGAGGGTCCCAATCTCATTTAATTAAATCCAAATATGTCAACATACTATGGGTCATTGGTCATTATATAAACTACAAGTGCAACAATCATTCTAAGAAAATTATCTCAATATTCCAGGTTCCTATGTCTCATGTATATAATGGGGTTCTCCAACTGATTTCATCCAAGGATACAATCAATAGTATATATATAATAAATAAACAATGACAAGAATCACCCTAAGGCACTCTATGAATTGAATCACATGACATATAGTGAATAGAATTCAATGATATCTTGCCGAGGACCTACAATAATGGGTCATGAGGATTCCAAAACAAGAACATCCCACCCATTAATCATAACACAAAATGTGTGTCATTATACAAAGGATTTCTTAATGAATTCTTTTCATCATTTTCACTAAAACAATAATTCCAAATATCTAAGTATATTTCCCCCCAAAAGGGAAAACATCCTTTATCAATTCAATACCATTTTGGAAACAATCCATTCAATGCGCTCAAATTTAATTTGAAAACCAAAACCATTTTTTTCAAAATTAAGAATGGTTCAATAATAAAAACATCGGGTGAACCACTCTTGAAAAACCAATTCCAATTATTTTGAATTATAAACCTCTCAGAAACTAACTCAAGGAACCCAAAATACTCATTTAAAAGGCCATGAATTCATTTATATTACCAAACCATGATTTAAATTTTAAAAAACACTCACCAAGGCCAACCATATATTTTAACCAAACACTCAGTGTTCACAACTCAATAAAAAAACATGAAACATAAAATTCCATTTTTAAAATAATACACACACTTGAAACACTCCCTGTCAAAGTTCATACCACCAAAATAAATTAATAGACCATTAGAACAATCTGTAAAAAAATAATAAAAGGAAGAATAAGGTGTTATATCAAATAACACCCAATTTCACACAATCATTCTAATTTTAAATCACTCTCACAAAATAACAAAATCAAACATGGTTTAAAATACCATTCTCATACAAAGAAACTACCCAAAGTCTAGAAAAGAATATTTAGAATCTATGTAAAGTGCGAAAATCATAAAATTTATGTTCCTTACATTATAAAGGGTAAGTGAATGAGAGAACCTACATCAAAACCATGTCACGATGAAAATGAACACCTGAATTCACTCCACACAGGTTTTAATACCCTGAACCTACCATGATAAACCCAAGAAAATCAAATCCCCTAACAAACCAAAAATAATAAAATGATGAAAAAATTGAAATGGAAGGAATGTATACCAATAGGGTGTGACCGGAGAAGGAGGATAACATAAGGGAGAGGATTTTCTAGAGATAAGATAGGAATCAGACGTGACTGGTAGGGGTGGCGTTGGTGCTGTGCATGATGGAAGGAGGAGGGAAGGTTGTCATGACCCCCACCCACCAAAGATGCCCCTCATGAGCTGCCAATGGTGAAAGGGAGATAATGATCCCCCCGAGTCGCGCCTCTAGTAGGCCCTGGAGTGGCTACTAGCACCAAGGGTATGAGTTTTTATAAATATGGGAGGCATTACCCTTTTTATTATTTAAGATCGGGAAATAGGATGAGTCAAAAAACAACAAAAAGGAACAAGTAAATGAAAATAAACCCAAAACCAAACCCATATGCATGTTTTATACAATACAGAAACAAATGTACAAGTAAAAGAAATTCTACAGAGTATGATACAAAAAAAATAAAGAAAAAACTACAACCAGCAAAACTCCAATGCCCAACTAGCAAAGTCCCGCACGGTCCCTGAAGTCCTCCTAAAAACCTGAAAGTAAACGTAGGGTGAGCATACAAGTATACTCAGTAGGAAAACCTAAATCTCTCGTGCATAGGTGGGAAGACATCCTAATGCCCTGTGAGAGAAAAGAAGGAACCAAATCCTAGAAAGGAATCTATCCACCCATCCATACAAGCCACACTCACCAAATATCGCAAGTCAATATAGAGTAATATAGTAATATTATCAAAGTATGGGTTCCCCGCACCACCTTCCCACTGAATACTGCTTAAGCCCTCACGCCTAACGCTCTGATGCTTCCCCCTCTTCTTGAGCTAGTGCCGCAACCTATCCATACAAAGCTCGAGCTAGTGCCGCAACCTGGCTATACGAAGCTCATAGTATCCCGCCGGCACTCAATCCTCGGCCATCATAGTATCCCGCCGCACTAAATCCTCTTCCATAACCACATCTCATCCTGAAGAAACTTGTGAAACACATCACATCTCATCCTAAAGACACCTGGGAACATATCACATCCTCATATCGAAGACTCTTGGGAAACATCTGTCGTAACCTTCCCGAAGGGGCTTGGGGTATAGAACCTGTAAGAGGGAGCACAGGGAATAACAGTTTTTGGATGTTTGAGAATATCTCCCCCCATCCCACGGGTGTTCGAAACGTAGTGATCAACATGGGTGGGGTGCATAAAGAAACATAAAACATACAGATTTATATAATTATATCAACCACTCAGCTCATCCTAAGGCTTTTACACAAAATATCCGAGCACATGCCTTGGCACTGCTACCTCGAAGGTATGTACACAATAAACAGCCCCACACCCCATTAATCTTTTCATGTTTAAACTGTTTTAGTTTATCAGTTCCTTTACTACCAAGAAACTAACAACAACAAAACCATATCAATCGTTCGTAAAACATAACACTGCCAACCAAAAATAAAGGTAGGGAAAAAGCAATCAACATAGTACCATTTTATTTTATCAGCCAATCAATTCTGTTGATTTTCCTTAATTAATCAACTACCATAGCCCATAATTCACTAGTTAACTCTTCCACTTTTATTCATATGCACAACCCTTACCTGCAGCCCTGTTGCAAACCACCATAACCAAAAAAACATTGAAATCAATACTCGTACCACATCATCATCCCTTTGAAACTATTTATCATAGCTATGCTGCCCATCACAACCATATCATACACTCAAACCCACAACCATGCCAACCGCAGCCCCGCTGCTCACCCATTCCACAACAACCCACGAAACACCCCCTTCACATAATTAAACCCCAAATAGCACCCACAAATTCATTCTTTTATTTAGTTTAACCGGGCTGATCAAACAAGTGTTCCATGTATTCATTTAATCATCCAACTTTACGTGATTAACCAATTTCCACATTCTATGAAATTCCATTTACAAAACAATCCAGATAAATAGGGAAACATTTAATTGCGCAAGAAAAGGCCCCCAACAACCATGATTTTCAGTAGGCATAAGTCTATTCAATTCACAACATAATCAAAGGATAAGCATTAATGGAAATAAAACAACAATATCAACAAAAATTCCCCAAACCCGTTATTTAACCAGTTATTATCTTTATTTACTAGTTCTACCATATCTCACGTAAACAAGAGGATACCGACCCCACAAGATGCACAAAAGTGATAGAGATGAAGGTAAGATCCCTACCTAAACAGGTTTTGATGTCCTTCTGCGAGAACAACCAGCACGAGGATTTCAATCACTCCTCCCAACGACTACGTCCTCCCGTGGATACTACAGCACAACCACACTAACAACCAAGGGAGACTCTATTAAGGTTTAAGGTGTCACTTTTACTAGCATGCAAAGGAGGAACACAAAGAGGAGATCGAGGAAGGAATAAGAACGGGGTAGAATGCACCATTAAGATGACGTTCGTCGAAGAGCGTCGTTCCCGTCAAATATTAGCAATCTCCTTGGTAGGAAACTGTGAAGAGGAAGTCGAAGAAGAGGGAATGGAACGAGGTGCATGATGTTCACCTCGTTGACATGATCCCGCAGCCACTGACAGATCGACGATTGAAGTCTGGATGAAGAAGATAAAAGGAAGGCTTCTGGGTTATCCGGGAGCGTTGTCGTGCGGAGAAGAAGAGGGGTCTGTAAATAACATGTGACCCTCTCTTATATAGGAAGAAAAGGTAAAATGATACGCAACATGTATTAATGAATACACAACATGACCATATAAATGTTACGTTGTTTGAATGGTCAACACACAACACGTCACGCGGTTTAAATGATTTTAATGATAATAATAACTTCAATTAATAATAGGTGTTTTATAAACCTGGGACATGAGACATAAAAAGTATTCATAATAGGTTTTAAAATGAACGTCATAATTTTAGGGTTACGCTACTGCTGACGGTTCGTAAAACCGAGGTCGTACGAAGAAGTTATGGACTAAACATGGTTTTCCCAACAAAATTAATAATTACATTATTATATTATTTAATTTAATTTAATTTAATACCATAAATTCTCACATTCAAAATCCATGATCAAATATCTCCCATTTGGTGCGCATCACCCTATTCCACCTTGATTGATTTCCTTTTTTTTCTTTTATTACTTCCGCATTTAATTCTCACATTCTCTCTCCAATCTAATTTATTCTCTTCCACAATTCCCTCACTCCACCAAAAGTGGTGCCTCCCCTTGCCTTATTCCATGCCCAACATGCCCCATCTCTTCTTTCTTACTTCAATGTTATTATTAATAAAATTAATAATAATAACACCCGTCCTTATGAAAACACCCTACATTATGGAAACAACCAACATTATAGAAATTTCCAAATTTATGGAAACTACCAACATTATGGAAACATCCAAATATATGGAAACTACCAACTTTATGGAAACATTAAAATTAATAGAAAATACCAACATTATAGAAACATCAAAATTAATGGAAACTCTTTATATTATTGAAACTCTCTATACTATGGAAACTGTCCATTTTATAGAAACTCCCTATTTTATGGAAACTCCTTATTTTATGGAAACTCCCTATATTTTGGAAACTCCCTATTTTATGGAAACTCCCTATTTTTGGAAACTTTCTAATTATTACACACCAAAATAAATAAAAACGTGAGGAATGGGGTTATGTACCTGAAACCATGGGTACTACATTCTCCCCACCATTGGTTAATCTCATATTAAGTTGAAGCCATTCCATTTAATTAAATTCAAATCATTTAATTTACTAACCAAAATTAAAACATTTTAATTTTGTTAGTTGCACATTTTTTTTCAAAAGTTATTATTATTATGAAATAATTATAATTATAGTAAGACAATATTATTATTATTAAAATAATAATAATAGCACAACTCCTAAAAAAATTAAACCCATTTAATCTAATTAACACCAAATATTTTCACGCCACCCTTATCAATTATTATTATAAAAAATTACTATTATAACACACATCGTATTTGACCACATCAAATTTTTACAAAGTAGTGGAACAGAGAGGTCCGGGCCATTACATTAGATACCTCTCAAAACATTCTCGTCCTCCAGAATTAAAAACCAAACCATAAAAAGGGTAAAGGTCCAAACAACAACCCCGCAAGATACCTCTCAGGGCTCTCATCATAACAAGAATCCAACCACTATACTAATTATATGAGTCAGGGAATTCCTTCCCCCATGTCAAGATATTATCCACTTTAGGCAGCACTGACTCTCCTGCACGGGTTTAATCACACCCACATTAATGCGTCTTAATTAGGGATCAAGTCCTCCTCTCCCCACATGTTAGCACTCTTCACACACATTTAAAGAAAAGGTGGGAAACAAATTAGCATTATAGAATCATAAAAAACAAGGTTCAGGCCCAAAGCATGGGTGAGAATAAGTTTCAACAAAGGAGTGTGATGCTCTTGAATTTAAACAAAACATAAACGAGAGCACTTAAGTAAAACTGAAAACATCTCTCTCGATCTCTGGCCTTGCTATGGTTGCTGCTTATATTGCGTGTAACTGTCCGCGTCCCACTCCTCTGCCTCTCTGTTGACGTCCAGGATCCACAACTGTACGGTAAACAAAGAATGCCTAATCCCAAGTAGCAAAGAAATTTCCTCAAGGTTTAATTTTATCATTTTATTTAGATTTCTTTCCCAGAACACCCAAATCATGTATAAAACAAATCATGATGATGCATGTACCTTTCCTAGGGTCTCTACCCTGAAATCAATGTACTCTTACTTGGTAGTTCGGTAAGCTCAGAGTCCTTGCATCGGATCACAGGGGTCCCTAAAATTCCATGTCCTAGCTGGTCTTCCCTAGCCTATTTCACGCACCAAGATCATCCAACACTGTTGCCCTACCATCCCATGCAATCCTCACTGTGCGTAACTCCAGACTCCATCCTATCTCTCAACTATCAGCTCTGATACCATTCTATCACGACCCCCTCCCACCAAATATGCCCCTCCTGAGCCGGCGGTGGTGAAAGGGAGATAATGGCCCCTCGATTCCCGCCTCTAGTAGGCCCCAGAGTGGAAACTAGAAACAAGGGTATAAGTTTTCACAAATATGGGAAGTATTACCCTTTTTATTATTTAAGATTGGGAAATAGGATGAGTCAAACACCAAAATAAAAAAGGAACAAGTAAATGAAAATAAACCCAAAACCAAACCCATATGCATGTTTTATACAATACTGAAACATAAGTACAAGTACAAGAAAAGCTCTAAAGTATGATAAAAAAAAACAAATCAAAAACTGCAACCAGAAAAACTCCAACGCCCAACTATCAAGGTCCCGCACGGTCCTTGAAGTCCTCCAGAAAACCTGAAAGCAAACATAGGGTGAGCATAAAAGTATACTCAGTAGGAAAACCTAAAGCTCTCGTGCACAAGTGGGGAGACATGCTAATTCCCCATGTGAAAAAAGAAGGAACCAAAGCCTAGCATGGAATCTATCCACCCAACATTACAAGCCACACTCACCAAATATCGTAAGTCAATAGAGTAGTATAGTAATATTATCAAAGTATGGGAACCCCACACCACCTTCCCAATGAATACTTCTCAAGCCCTCATGCCTAACACTTTAATGCTTCTCCCTCTTCCAGAGCTAGTGCCGCAACCTGGCCATATGAAGCTCGAGCTAGTGCTGCAACCTGGCCATACGAAGCTCATAGTATCCCACCGGCACTCAATCCTCGTCCATCATAGTATCCCACCGACACTCAATCCTCGGCCATAACAACATCTCATCCTGAAGACACCTAGGAACAACATCACATCTCATCCCAAAGAAACCTGGGAACATATCATATCCTAATCTCGAAGACTCTTGGAAAACATCTGTCATAACCAGCCCAAAGGGTCTTGGGGTATAGAACATGGAAGAGGGAGCACAGGGAAGAACAGTAACCAGCCATCCTTTAGATGTTTGAGAATCTCACCCCCATCCCACGGGTGTTCGGCACGTAGTGCTCAACATGGGTGGGGTGTGTAAAGAAACATAAAACGTACAGATTTATATAATTATATCAACCACTCAGCCCATCCTAAGGATTCTACACAAAATATCTGAGCACATTCTTTGGCACTGCTACCTCGAAGGTATGCACACAATAAACAGCCTCAAACCCCATTAATCTTTTCATGTTTCAACAGTTTTAGTTTATTAGTTCCTTTACTACCGAGTAACTAACAACAACCAAACCATATCAATCCTTCGTAAACCATATCCCTTCCAACCACAAATAAATTTAGGGAAAACACAATCAACACAACACCATTTTCTTTTATCAGCCAATCAATTCCATTTATTTTCTGTATTTAATCAACTACCACGCCCCATAATTTATTAGTTAACTCTTCCACTTTTATTCATATGCACAACCCATCCCTGCAGCCCTGCTGCCAACCACCATAACCACAAACACATTGAAAACAATACTCATACAACATCATCATTACTTTGACACTATTTACTATAGCTCTGCTTCCCATAACAACCATATCATACACGCCAACCCACAACCAAGCCAATCGCAGCCCCGCTGATCACCCGTTCCACAAAAACCCATGAAACACACCCTTCACATAATTAAACCCCAACTAGAACCCACAAATTCATTCTTTCATTTAGTTTAACCGGGGTGATCATACAAGGGTTCCAGGTATTCATTTAATAATCCAACTTTACATGATTAACCAATTTCCACATTCTATGATATTCCATCCACAAAACAATCCAAAAAAACTGGGAAACATTTAATTGTACAAGAAATGGCCCCCAACGACCATGATTTTCAGTAGGCATAAGCCTATTCAATTCACAACACAATCAAAGGATAAGCATTGGTGGAAATAAAACATCTATATCAACAAAAATTCCCCAAACTCGTTCTTTAACCAGTTATTATCTTTATTTACTGGTTCAACTGTATCTCACGAAAACAAGAGGATACCCACCCCACATGATGCACAACATAGAGAGAGACAAAGGTAAGATCCCTACCTGAACAGGTTTTGATGTCCTTCTCTGAGAACATCCAGCACGAGGATTTCAATCACTCCTCCCGACGACTACGTCCTCCTGTGGATGCTGCAGCACAACCGCACTAACAACCAAGGGAGACTCTATTATGGTTAAGGTGTAATTTTTCATAGCATGGAAAGGAGTAACAGAAACAGAAGATCGAGGAAGGAATAAGAATGGGGTAGAACGTACCATTAAGATGACGTTCGTCGAAGAGAATCGTTCCCATCAAATATCAGCAATCTCATCGATAGGAAACTACGAAGAGGAAGTTGAAGAAGAGGGAATGGAATGAGGTGTACGATGTTCACCTCGTTGACAATATCTCATAGCCACCGACAGATTGACGATCGGAGTCTGGATGAAGAAGATAGGAGGAAGGCTTCTGGGTCATCCGGGAGAGTCACCCTGCGGAGAAGAAGAGGGGTTCGTAAATAACACATGACCCTCTCTTATATAGGAAACTAAAAGGTAAAATGGTACACAATGTGTATTAATGAATACACGACATGACCGTACAACTGTTACGTTGTTTGAATGGTCAACACACGACACGTCACACGGTTTCCAAGAGTTTAATGATAATAATAACTTAAATTAATAATCAGTGTTTTATAAACATGAGACATGAGTCATAAAAGGTATTCATCATTGGTCTTAAAATCACTGTCATAATTTCAAGGTTACACTGCCACTGACAGTTCGTAAAACCGAGGTCGTACGAAGAAGTTATGGACTAAACATGGGTTTCCCATAAAAATTAATAATTAAATTATTATATTATTTAATTTAATTAAATTTAATTCCTTAAATTCTCACATTAAAAATCCACGCTCAAATATCTCCCATTTGGTGCGCATCACCCCATTCCACCGTGATTGATTTACTTTTTTTTCTTTTATTACTTCCCTATTTAATTCTCACAGTCTCTCTCCAATATAATTTATTCTCTTCCACAATTCCCTCACTCCACCAAAAGTGGCGCCTCCCATTGCCTTATTCCATGCCCAACATGCCCCATATTTATTTCTTACTTCAATTTTGTTATTAATAAAATTAAGAATAATAACACCCATCATTATGGAAACAACCTACTTTATGGAAACTACCAACATTAGGGAAATATCCAAATTTATGAAAACTAGCAACATTATGGAAACATCCAAATTTATGGAAACTACCAACATTATAGAAACATCCAAATTTATGGAAACAACCAACATTATGGAAACATCAGAATTAATGGAAACTCTCAATATTATGGAAACTCTCCATTTTATGGAAACTCCCTATTTTATGGAAACTCCTTATTTTATGGAAACTCCCTATTTTTGGGAAACTCCCTATTTTATGGAAACTCCATATTTTATGGAAACTCACTATTTATTACACACGAAAACAAATAAAAACGTGAGGAAAGGGGATATGTACCTGAAACCGGGGGTACTACATTCTCCCCACCATTGGTTATTCTCATATTAAGTTAAAACCATTCCATATAATTAAATTCAAATCATTTAATTTACTAACCAAAATTAAAAGAATTTAATTTTGTTAGTTGCAGATTTTTTTGAAATATTATTATTATTATAAAATAATTATAATTATAATAAGACAATATTATTATTATTAAAAATAATTATAATAGCACAACTCCTAAAAGAGTTAAACCCATTTAATCTAATTAACACAAAATATTTTCACTCCACCCTTATCAATTATTATTATCAAAAATTACTATTATAACACGCATCATGTTTGAGCACATAAAATTTTTACAAAGTAGTGGACCAGAGTGGTCTTGGTCATTACAAAGGTGGTCCCTGAAAGGTCGCGAGCAGGGAGAGGAGGCGTCGTTAGGAAATGAGGAGAGGGAGCTGGCCATGATATGGAGAGTGCGCCGAGAGTAGGAGGAGGGTTCAAGAATGGGGAGAGGAGGTGGATACTAGAATTATCATGCCGCCTAGAGGAGGGCCACGTGGCTAGAGGTGGGCCAGTTGGGGCCTATGTATGCCGATGGAAATCCGGATGGGGGAGGCCTTGTGCATCAGTAAATATCAGGCCAGATAAGGAGCTGTGGGACATAGTTGTATCAAGGGGAGGGAGGTGTGTAGAGTTGGTTGTGCCGCACCAGGTGAGGGAGTGGTGCATAGAGAAGAGAAGGTAGAGATATTGGAAAGAAGGAAACCCTTAAAAAATTAATCTATTCTAAGAAAATAATCATAATACTAGTAAATAATTAATAATCATAGTACATAATAATAATATAGAATAATATTAATAATAATTATAATAATATAATATTCAAATTGAAATGATAATATTAAAAATATTCATTTTATTTTAATAATAATAATAATAGTAACATTAATAATAATAATAATAATTCTTAATGTTAATAACATTAAACATTCTCTTTAATTAAAATACTTACTCATAATAATTATACTGATAAAAACACATAATAATTATACTAATAAATACACATAGTAATTTTAATATGAATATTATAATTACTATTAAATATTTTTTTTGTTCTCAATTTGTTTCTCATTAAATTTTTATTTATTCCTAAAATTTGGAAAACACACAATCTACACACGTCTTAAGAGACTGTGTACGAATCATGCGGTAGATTTTTCCCATTCCAGAAGCTACCACACGGGTACCCGGGCTGACCACACGGTCTTCGCTATCCATGTGGTGCCCATGTACGAGCCTAAAACCCACAAAAAATCAATTAAAATTAATAAAAAAATACCAACATTTTTAACAAGAGTAATAATAATTATAATTAGAATATAATATTAAAAATAATATATTTTATTTAATTGTTAATAATAATCATATAAAATTTTTTTTTTAATAATATTATTCTTAACATTTAATAAAGATAATACTAATAATATTCTTGTTTTATTTTTTAAAGACAGGTAGGTCGTACATCCGCTTGATCAAAGATGCATGGTTTCCAAACCACACTCTTCCCGTGTGCCAGCTAACGTCAAAATCAAAACGCACATTTAAAGAAAACTCAAAACATTTAAACAGGGAATCAACTTGCACCCTGAAAAAATTATTCAATTCCATAAAAATAATAAAATATAATAATTACCATGTTTGGGGTGTGACACTATACAACTTCGAAAAAAGTTATTGAAAATGAAGTGATATGGTCGTCAGATGCCTATATCCAAGAAAAACTTCATCAATTATCCATTAAAAATTTAGATTAGGTCATCATACCCCTTATAAGGTTGTACAAAATAGAGGAGATGATACAATTGAGGCAAAACTAGAAATTTTAGAATAAAACCACAAAAAAATATCACATACCTCGAAGAGATCGATCGAGATCGATGAAGAGTCACCATGGAACAAAGGGAATAACCTAATAGAGAATCATGGAGATGATGGTTCAGGATAATGAGGAATTATTATGGGATTAGAGGTTTATAAAACTAAGGTTATAAAGATAATTTTTTTTAATAAGATCATATTAGGTCACATGGTTAAGCAACATGTTTAGAACAACCGTGCACAAATCATATGGTAGTCACTTTGGAAAAAAAGTTTCACAATTTCAAAGTGAATGATATATGGTTAGGGAAACCATGATCAAGCCATGATACAACTTATAGAAAAAATCCAGGCATCTATATGGTTTGTATGGACACTATAATAGTGTGAAAAACTGTATATTGACCATTAAAATTACCGATAGAGCCAACAGTTCCATATCAGATGGTTACATCATGGTTGGAAAATAATTTAATTAAACTATAAGCCTAGACTGTTATACCCTAAATTCAATGTTTTCATACTCAGACTCCTGAAATTATCTCAAACATCAATTGAGAAAATCCAATCTCGAAATTAAACACACCAATCACGTAGAGGGAATCACAATTCACCTCACCAAGAATATTCCTCCCACTAAAAATAACTAAAGATTACAGACTCACTAAAGGATAAGGACACTATAGAATCATAAATGATTCCATCTCTCATATCTCATGGTTATCTCTTCTGCACTGGCATAGTACATAGACCAAATGAATTATTTTACATTGAATAAACTTATCCTTGTGATATATAACTATATTGGATACTCAAACATAGAGGTTTTTGGATAATGGTTTACTTCTTCACATTGAATAAAATTAGAATGGTCTATTTGTTATCCCCTCAGTTAGGAAGCATGAAACATGTTGTGAATCAATGGTAAGAGATATTACAAGTATATTCAATAAGACATTTTACATGATTTTGAATAATATTATAAGTGATAATAAACATCGATTCCAACTTACCCATCTTACCAAATCAATGATTTTTCAAACAAGGTGAAACATTGAGAGAAACCCAATCACATATTTTAACTTTAAATGCACACTGTTAGCAGCATACATAACATCTATGGTGGATCAAAAATAATACAAACCATGTTTTAAGATAACCACACTGTCTTTGTCACCCCTGGACAAGACTCAACCCAACCAGATTCCATTTTCCAACCAATTCCAAAAATATAAGAGATCAACAAATCCACACCTATGAAACATAAAAGTGTATATCATTCATTTAAAGGAAGGGTAGATGATAAAACCAAGATCCACTTAGATCAAACATGCATGCACGAGTTATATCCTCAAGAATTAGATGATTCATCTAGTCCAACCATCCATATGATGATTGAACATCACACTTGGAATTGATCAGGAACCCTTTTAATTTTGTAATCTCTTATAGAATTGAAAAAACGAAATACTATTTATTATATATGGAAAACATAGGTAAAATAGGGAGATTCACAACCCCTATATTATATAAACTTTCATTCTTTTATACCGCAATCACTTCCTTGGTAGGAAATACAAGATTTGTTTTTTCAAATCAGGTAATCAACAACCAAAATCACACCTTCTTATCCAATAGAAGTATGTGGTGGTTAAATTATGATGTCAATGGGTTCTATATCCAATCTCCCAAAAAAATGGATAATTCCACATCAAACTAGTTTCTTGTTGTGTTATACTTCACATTTATAATAGTTAAGGCATTCGTGACACGATGTCTACGATCGACCATATTGTTTTGGGTCACTAAAATTGATGTATAAATTCATGAAACATCTTATAAACCCTAGAGTGATTGGACAAAATAGTCCTATGTTAATGATTTAAGAACCACTGGTCCCAATCAATTGGAAAAACAAATACCCATGGAGACTAACCAAACCATCAGTAGACAGAAACTAGGAAATTGGGTCTCCCCAATATAAAAGGATTCATTATAATGTTATCAAACAAAATCCACTTATTTCCTATGATGAGTAAAACTATAAAATAAATAACCAAATTTCTCACAGACTCACCACATAAAAAAATTAGAGCCTATTAAAAACTCATGAGCATTTCTAAAAAATGGTTTACCAAGGATCGATATTTCTTTTATTCATCATAGTCAGGGTTAGTAATTCCAAGATCAAGGCATCCATGACCACACCTCTTATCCCATGGGTTCACAGAGTATCATAATCAATATTCTGAAATCATCTATCCGTGTATTTATATCTTAGGAATATATTCCTCTATTAAAGAGTACACTTTAGGATTCTATGATTTTAGTATATCAAAAACATCACTCTGAGGGGGTAGTGAAACATGGTTCTAAGATCATGTAGAAATGTTATCAACTGAAGGTCACAATGATATAGATTCCTTACATGAAAGAAAAATTTGTTAAATCCATAAGCCATCACCCATTTTCCAACATCAAGACATATCCCAACTCCATCCCCAATGCATGACAATAACAATCTGAATACCCAACATGGATTATCATAAAATAATGTTTGTTGTGAATTTATCCTCACTTCCATCTTTAAATGGTCCCCCATGTTCATATTATAAAATATTATACTATGAATGATTATAGACCTAACATAGATATCCCCACCATTTATATTCAATCTCGAATAGTGCAACAAAAAAAGGTACATTAAAAAAAGATAACATCAATAATATGACTAAGAATTAACATTCAAAACCAATTCCCCCTAGATATTTCTATCCAAAATAATATAAAATAGTATACACTCACCATGCAAAATCAACCAAGAGTAATCTAGATCAGGACTATGAAAAGGAACCATCCCAAATAAATATTCTTAATATTATCTAATTTATACACATTAAAGATAATTATAAAGGAAAAATCTGTATCACTAGATCCACCACATCTCACACAACAATGATATTATTTTAAAAAGGACATGACTCACGATGAAATGAAAATGATTTATTTTTTTATTTGAAACTACATCTTTGGTAACTGAGGTTTAGGGTTATAAATAATGTGGTCCCCACTATCCAATAATTAAAACCTATTTCTAATGGTTCTCTCATCCAAACTAATCATAGAAACAAACTATGTTACCCATACACACACCCTTGGTTTATTATGCCCAAAGAACTAAAACAAAACTCTTGGAATAGATATTTACATAAAGTTAAACCTATAAATGAAGATAATAGAGGAAAATTAAATAATAATTCATAAATAAACATGATATTTCCACTAATATCAATGGATTATTATAATGAATTTATCTGAGATCTTGATAATCAAGGCCATCCCAAAACCATAACCACTGTAAAAATTAAGAGTGTGAACCCTTAAGAATAAACACCCAAATCATTGGATTCTTCCAAGATTCAACTCCATCACAAAAACACAATGAATCTAGGAAAATGATTATTTACTAACTTAAATAATAGAAAAACCCTATTTATTTCTCTACTGGGAAACAATAGAACATAGAGATAAAATATACAACTCCTCATTCCATTCCAATCCTGATAAAATTTGTAGATAAAAGGAAAATACCACAGTTAAGAAAAGTCTATCATGTAAACTCATGAATTATCTTGAAGAATTACCCAAGACACACAATATGGGAATTATATCAGTTAAACTCCTTTAATGTTGATAAGACAACCCTTATATAGAATAAGGGGTTATTCAATAAAAAAATTTACAAAGAAAGCATACACTTTCATAATATTTTATAATCAAACCCACATAAAGAGTAGAAACCTCTTTAAAAAACTATTCATTTTAAGAACCTAAAAACACCATTGAAAAATGAGTTTATAAATAACCCATTTCATAAGTAAACATCTATCATTACATTATAAAAATACAAAAGAGTATCATTTCAGAACCCTTAAATCACATGCTAAATCCTTATTCATTTCAATCCAAAGCATTAAAAAATTAATTTTCATAATGACTTACATTATCTATGTTTGAATCTATTTCAAAGTAACCACTTTGAAGTTATTAAACTGTATTTTATTAAAGTTTAAAATATTATTTTGCTTAACTATTACTCTTTTAAAATGAATTTATCTTCAATATTACATGTTGCAAAAATTAATATATTTTTCCTAAAACCCAAACCAACCCTTTAAAACTTCATGATAAAAAAATATTTCTATTAAAACATGTATGTCTTATTTAAGAGATGATTTAAGGGTGAAAAATTCATTCATATAGATTGTTAACTAGTTTGAAAATAGAAACATTTACCTAGGTTCAATTAATATACAACCATTTATAATGACATGTTCTAGATACCAAACATCATTTTACTGGAATTCCACCAAGATTCACTTTTCTCGGTAAATTTATTTTTTTATAAGATCCATTTTCACACATAAAACTTGATATAATAACCTTAAAAAGCAAAATAATTACATAATTTTTTATAAAAATGATTCTCAATATCAATATATCCTATGAACCACCTTTATTTCTCTCTTGTTAATGAGATTCACTCAAAGAATCCAAGAATCATGGTTTATAAATAATAGCAGAGAAGGGGTGTAGAGTCACACTTAGCCAAGGAACATGGATAACGACTATATTAAAATCATTTATAACCTTCTTTATATGTCCAAAATCAGGTTTTTGATTATTTATTGGTATTTAAATCCCTCCAAGATGATACCACAAATAGATAACACTTTTATTTTATACCCCAAATATATAACAACCCCCATGGAAATTAACACATACTATTGAGGATCAAATGTCGTCATATCAATCCATAACTCATTGGAAGTATAAAATAAAAAACCCAATTGACCATGGTATCTCAAGAGGAATCATGAAAGGTATTGATCAAGAACGTACTACCCATGTAATTATTGAGTCCCAAAGTCTCCCATATCTAGTCTACCACACCCCAAACCAAACCTTAGATACGTTATCACATTTCTTACTAAGAAATGGATTTGATACAATTATGTAATGAACAAAAAATGTCCAACCTGATATGTCACCCAAGACGGCTCGACAGATGTCTCAAATCATGTTCATGATTCCCATGGGCTGGGGACAATTACCTTGGTAAAAAAATACAATATCCTGGGAATGATTTAAATATTAATGTTATCTCTACATTTCATATGTATAAAAAGTAATATAAAATTCCATAGGTAAATACATATGAGAAGTTACACAACCATGATACATAAAAATCATATCTAAATAGTTATTCTAATAATTAAAAAAATCAAGAACAAAAAAAAGTCTTTATGTGACAATTTTTCAACTCCATCCTAAATCAGCTATGAATTTGATGACAACAGTGGGAATCCTCCATGCCCTAGGATTCCCTTACCTTTACATGTATCCTAGAAAACCAATACTAAAAATTCACAAAATAATTAGAAATGCGTGAGAAATAAATTCAAGTAGGATACCAAACAAATCCAAAATATTTATACGACCATTCGAATATTACTTTTATCGTTAAAATAATACAACTTTATAATGAAATTTCATTTTATAATATTTCTCATAAAACAAACTTTTCTTCTTTTCCTTTGAAACATAGCAAATTTAGATAAACTAATAATTTAAAAAAATGCATGATAGATAGAAATTGAGAATAATCGTAATCATCCATTCCTTATAAAGTGACCAAGTTAGAATAAAAAACATGATACAAAACTTAAACTAAGATAATATAATCTAAATTTTGAGTGACATGTCCAAAAAAATATAAGATAAACATGTGAGAATCTAAACATTAAACAGTAAAATTATGTTTAAAACCAAGCACAATTGGCTCTATTATATGGGAATATGTACTAGGATACAAAAAGGAACACTAATCTTGGAATACCGTGAATCCTACCAATACGGAGTTCTTCCGTAGTCTATCGATATCTAAAGAATAATCCCTAGTGGCCCCACAGCCCAAGAATAGTCATCTGTGGCCCCACACCCTCTATGTTTTTCATATTCCCATATCCTGACACACTCATGGTTCCAAATTTCCTATGTTTTTAGACAATTTAAATAAATTATGCTAATAATTTCAAAAAATAACTCATATCAAAGCATCACTGCTCCCATTCTTGAAAATGCACTTTAGAGTCCATATAATCATTGAGGAATTTCATCAAACACAGAACATGCATAATTTTTTTAAAGAAATCCCCATTTTTTTTGACACCCAAGTTCAATCACATAAAATAATTCTTCCTTGATTTCAAATAATTAAATTTCACAGAGAAAACCCAAGTAATTTATAATAACTTTAAGTAATTCATGGGTTAACCCAATTTTATAGAAACAACCACCTCAACAATGATGATAAACTAGTCTCATTAAAAGTGATTGAAAATAAAGAGATATATACAAAAAAATATACATTCAAGATAAAAACAATAAATTATGTATCTAAATCATAGAATGGGTCATCATACCCCTTATAGAGTTCCACGACATAGAGAAGACAAGAGATCAAAAGTATATCTTGGAAGAGGAGAAGAAAAACATCATAAAAAAGCACATACCTCAAGAAGATCCACCCAGATCAATGAATATTTACCTTGATACCATGTGTAGAACCTCCAAGAGCATCATGGAGAGATTGGTTAAACCCAATGATGAATGAAGTGGGGATTAAAAGTTAAAAAAACCAAGGGAATGTGTAATTTTCAATTTTATGAATTTTATATCAGGTCACACAATTAGGATATGTGACTATAAAAAACATGTGCTAACCATTAAGTAACCACTATCTGTTGAAATATATATCACAAAATTTCATAGAGAAGGAATCGTAATTAGAAAACCAATGCACAATCCATGTAATAGACTCTTTAAAAACCTATAAATCTAGATGGTTTTCATGGATGATGACATGGTTAAACAACAATTCTTATACTTTGAAAATCACCTCTAGATCCAATAGTTTTATATCTCAAGGTTACAACATGGCTAGAAAAACATTGATCCTAAACCTTCTTCCTAGATTATTTCCATAAAACTCTAAATTTTCAACAAGAAACTCTTAGAAACCTATTGAACCTCAAAAGATATAATGTAATATTTAAATTAAACATATTGATGAATATAAAGGTCTCAAACTTATCTTATAAAAAAGAATGTGATATTGTTTTATAGATTATAAACTATTTGTATCATCCCATTCATTCATTAGTACTCTTTGTTGACAAAAAATATCTTACCACATAATATAAATGAGATAATATTATGAATTCTTTATATAAATCCATCAGAGCATGAAATTCTCTTTTTCATTACCAATATGCATAGTATGTCCATTTTCTTCAATATTTTAATGGAAAGTAAAAATTCTATTAATTCATAGATTTATCATGAACTCCTATATATTTACAACAATTGTACAATATATTTTTTTTGTCATATAACTTGAAAAATTGATGAATTGATTATATAAAACTAATATCTAGCATGGAATATCCATGGAGTTTCTAAAACCCCTTTAGGAAACATAAGTCTTTCCTAACACTGCCTTTAGGTTTCAAAAACTTTGGAAGGCTATTGAATGTTTAGTTGTGGGACCTTCCAAAAAACATTTATTCCTCTAGTGTAAATATTTACACATTTATACAATTATTACTATGTTAGAACCTAGAAATCTTACCAATAAATTTTGTTATCTTGAATAATACTAAAATATAAGGTCAATTTTTCTTGAAATCATTCACTATGCCAAAATATTTCCAATGATTATCGAATCAGGTATGAATCCGGATCAATTTGTGAGGAGATTTTTTTCAAGTTTCATTTTTTTCTTCTTTTTACATTATATATGATCCACTCATGGAGGATAAATAATTAAATTTATGTATTATTACATTTTTATGGAATTGTAATGATTTTTTGATTTCTTGGAACTTTTTCTATCTTATTTGTAATATTTAATGGACCAGATTTATATGGTTTCTATTATTATTGCTTCTATTTGTACTCTGATTAGAGGGTGTATTCATCCTATAACATCTTAATAGACCATATACACTAATCTATATCTTCTAGTGTATATGGAGTTTCTATTGAGTTCTTGTGTCACGACCCGACCCAACGAGGCTTGATTCGAGACTCCCCAAGCCTGCCTCCGATAGGCCAGGGGCTGGCGACTAGCGCCGAGTAGGCTATCACACACATGGGAAGCATTATCCTAAGGTACCTACACACAAGCACCCACAAGCACCTCCATACAACAGTGCAAATATGTATATAAAAATTGAAATGGAAAAGCATGCATACATCTATCCCAAACCAGAGTGAAACAAAAGTACAAAGGGAAAAATAGGACCCGCCAATGGAAAACTACCGAAGCATACAACCTTCTCAAAAGGAGGGAAAATACTACAAAAACCACCCACTAGAGAGCTCCTCTACACAGCTTTAGTAAACCCCCCAGTTGGTCTCTCTCACAAAGATCTGCCTGCTCCGGGTCCTCCTGGAACTCCGTCGAATGGATTGTGGTCTGCAGAAGACACAACCATGTGGGGGAGGATCCCGTGCAGGGGTGAGTATAAAAATAATCAGAAGGCACCCTGAAAACCCCAAAAATAAAAGGGATCAACTAAATGGAAATCGTCTACTCACCCCAGCCAGAGGGAACCCAAACGATAGAGAAACTCCATCTCGAGACCATCCTCAGCTAACAGAACTAGAAAACTCAGTTTAGGTGTATTCCCATACATACAACATGAACATCCGCTCAATTATATGCCCATATATATACCATGAACAACTAGATATACTCATTTCACGCCCCAAGCCTCATGAGGTTTCGACCTCATAACTTGCGACATGTACATAACAAGGAGAACAGACTCCACAAGCTATGTCATCCAAAATGACACTCGTTCGAGAGATGTACGCTCTTCAGATATCGTTACTAAGAAAACCACACTAAAAAGTGGAAAAACCAAACTCTTCGGATAAGGGATCACTCCAGGGTCTGCTAGGGGATACAAGAACCAACTCTGGTAACTCGTAGATCTCACAGATAGGGGATCAATCCCAAGAACCACTGAGGGATACCACAACCCAATCTGGTTCTCCACAAATCACATCACTCAGATAGAGGATCATCTCCCATGCGAAGAGGGTCACAATGATGCCAGAAACCCCATCAGGTATAACTCGTGATGTAGGGGATTGAACCGACAATGCACTAACCCTACCTAAACCACACGCTGAATAGAGGATCGTGTAACCGACGATTCTGAAACCCTACTGAACGACCCACTGTGTAAGGGATCATATTCCCGATGATGCATCAAACCCTACGGTGTTAACCTGCTAGATAGGGTATCGCTGCCTATAGATAAGTGGTCACAGCGATACCAATAACCCTATCTAGGGAAGAGAATCTAGAGGATCCCTCTCCGAACCCACCGAAGGGATGCCACAACTATATCAGAAAACCATCATATCGAGGGGATCACAAACCTATACTGAGGTAGTAATGACACATGAACCCTCGTCAGAACTAACCAAGGGAGTACACTCAACCACTACTGGTCCAAACACCACTAACCCGAGTGACCCACATCATTTCCACATTGCGCACCTCTTATGCCTATACCGAGTCCACCATTGCGATATAGGTGGAAGAACATGCAAGGTAGGATTATAATTTTCCCTGAATGGACTTATGAAGTATTAGTCTTAAAAATGAAGCATAAACCTGGAAGTCGCCTCGTGGGGCCAATGCATCGACCCCAAATTTAGGCGGGTATATTGCACTGTTGCAATCCCCTTAGAAAAACGCACAGAAATGAGTGCTCAAACACTCCAAACAAATATCAGGTGAAAAATAAAAATTTCATCATAAAAAGTGGAAACATGACCTATGGGGCCCGCACCTTATCTACAACCCTAACAGTAAAAGGATAATCTCAAAATGTCCACATGATAACTAGGATCATGCTGCTGCTAATGGCACGTCAATCGGACGTCCGGTTCGGGAGGCACGTCTGTTGCAAGATTTAATTATTATTAATTTTTTTTAAATTAAAGCGTTTAGGGTCACCCGTCTTTAAGAGAAGAACCTAAAAACCATGAAACCCATCCCAAATTGTCCATCTCAAAAAGATTAACCCATATTCACGGGGAGCGAGTCATAAAAATGCGTCGTTTAGAAGTTATGTCCCTTGGAACACAAGGGGCCCAACTGGGCCGGTCCACCCCAGCACGCCCGATCCAGACCACCGGCCCATGACGTAGCTCTCCACAGCCCACTGGACGCTGCCTTCCCCAGCACCACCATAACCCTTTGGTCCGATTCTCCTAAACAGATTGGCCAAGCGGCTGGCCTCTGTCAGCACTCCACACCAACAGGACCCACTTCTTGCGAGTCCTTGTCCGCAACCCCCCCCCCCCCCCCCGAGGAACTGACCTCAGGGCTTCCCCCTGGCCGCGATAGGCCGATGTCGTCGCCCCTACTGGTGGAGTGAACTGTTGTGACACTGACTTCCACCTCAGCTGCTGACTAGATAGGCTCCTTCCGGTCCCTTGCTACGCCACGCAGTGGCCCCCGTTCGCCCGGCCGCACCCTAGCTAATCGAACCGGCCACACCTAAAGTCGACGTCCCTGCTCCGAAGCCCTGACCACTCCTCACCTGAGTTTCGTGCTCCTGGACACTCTATCTAATTCCTGACCCCTCCGTACTCTGCTCATCTTCTGGCCGCCATAAAATACCCTTACTGGAGCTGGGGATTTTGTCGGCCACCACTACCACTCCGGTACCCCGATTTCAAATCCGAAGGCGGATTACGGATCCTCGGGATTAGGCCTTCACAAAGCCTTCCCCTGATCAATGATCCATCGAGGTTTTGGCGTGTCTGAAAAATTTAGAGGAAGAACGACGAAGAATGATGAAGAACACGTCAATCATGAGAGTTATAGAGGGGATCAGATGGTGGCCATGTTCGTTCGACCATTGTCCCAATTCTAAAATTATAGAATTTATACAACAGATATGTTGAAAACTCACGAAATCGAAGAAGGAGTGGAAAATTAACAGAAAAACCTACTTCGATCCGGCCATTCATCATTGGCGACACACCTGCTACGATCCCACTTCGATCCATCAGAGTTAGCTTCTCAATCCGACAAATAACAACGAATAATGCCAAAGAACGCCGAAGATCGTTGGAGAGAGATAGAGAGAGAAGGATGAAGGGAAATTAGGGGCTTTCCCTTAATTCCAACACTCAAGAAAATTTATTAAAACTCATTGAAACACCACCGACAGTCGTGGATTTCAAAACCTCTACACCAACCTATTTTATATCACGCCTAGGCATAACACCCCATTTAAAACTCAACGGAAGTCTCATATTTCTATTCCAAGACTTCATTCCAAAGTTATTCGAGAAGAAATCCAGTGATAAAAAACACTAAGTCATTATTTCAAAATGATTATTTTGCCCCGGGGTGACTTCTCCCCTAGCAGGACCGCTCATGCAACTTTTATACCCCGCCTAAGGTAAACGGAACCTCTGAACGCAACCGGGCCCTTGGAATTCCGATAAAAGCTACCAATTAAGATATAACTCAATCCCAGCATGTGAATTGTATAAAAAAACTTAATATTTTTATAAAATTAATTCTGGGAACACCGGGCCTCGGAATCTCATGTCGTCTTCGCGCCTAACTCTAGAATTGTTCATAAAAATATTCCAAAGTTTTACAGGTCCAAAACTCGAGTCGCTACATCCTCCCCACCTTAGAACTATTCATCCCCGAAAATTCATAAGCATATGGAAGGAAAGTGAACTCTCAACTAGGTCTCCCATGCCAGGGATTTTGCCAACACACACTCCTGCCCGAACGCATAAGTCAGTGGGACTCAACCACCACACCTCAACACTATCCACTTTGGGCAACACTGAATCGCCCGCATGGTTTTAATCTATTCAGAAAAAATGAATATCTGTGGGGAAGGATCCCCCTTCCAAATGCATTTGAAGCACGCCGAAAAAAACCCACACAGGGTCTTACCAATGCCCTGAAAAAAACATGATCAAGCAACAAAAAGGGAAGAGTACCACTAAACATTCCATATCAAAACTACTGAAAAAAGTATAAAGGACACAAGGTGTACCTCTATATTTCCACGGAGCCTTAGGCTCAACAACATCTAGGACATGTATCTGTCCTCGCCCTCACCCACCAGCTCCTTGGGCTCGACGTGGACCACCGGGGGGTGGTGGTGGTGGCATCTGATACCGCCTACGACCTCTTGCTGATACACCAGCTCCGTCGCCACATCCGCCGCCATACAAACCTCCAAACTCATGACATTTCCGCTTCCAAGGTGGCATGTCGACCGACTCCCTCTCAACAGCACAACGGGTCGGACAATCTCTAGCAAGATGTCCCTGACTGTCACAAGCCTAACACCGCCTCTCCTGCGGCTGACCAAAACTGTCCTGCGAGCCCTGTGAGACCGGAGCCTCAAATCCTCCATCCTGGGGTCACCTCCTGAAACGTCAGCCACATCCAGACCCTTGCACCTACCACCGATTACTAGCTGCTGATGTCTCATCTGCGACACGACCAACACTGACGGGCTGAATCTGCTCAGCTAGAAAGATCTCCACCACCAAGGATCGCTACAACACTCTAACATAGGTGGGTAGAAACAAGGAAACCAAACCTTCCCAGATGTCCCTGCGCAGCCCCTGCTCGAAGGTCCGAGCCCTAAAGAATGAGTATCAAACCATATACAAGGACTAGCACGCCAGGTCTATAAACCACGCTGAGTACTCTGACACAGTCATGCCATCATGCCGAAGCTGCAGAAGCTCTTGGATCCGCACTGACCTCAGTGTCACCGGATAGAACTCTTCTCCGAAGAGCCTCTCAAACTCTACCCACATGAGTGTCTCCTCCTCATGGGACTGCATCACTAAACTCTTCCATCACCTAGACGATCCGTGCCAAAGGCTTTCCATTAGGAACACCATCTGACTTGGAGGTGTCCTCACTAGGCGGAAAAATCGGGTGACTACTTCAATCTAGTCATCGGCTGTTTGAGGGTCTGGATCACCCTAGAACCTCTAACGTCACTGCCTCTGGAACTCATGCAGTGCACCCATCTTGTACGCAACCTTGTCCTGCACTACCGGCACAACCAGCTGCTTGACAGGAGGCAAACCACTTGGAGGTCCCGCCTCAGAACCTGCGCCCCAGTCCACAACTTCTACATGGGGTGGATCATCACCACAATCCTGGTGCGGAACCCTCACTGGCTATCATCGTGGAGGAATCCTAAAATAAAATCAAGACGCACCATAGTCAAAGAGTATATATAGGAAGATGACTCAATAAGAACAAGGGAAACCCAAAACCCAGTCTTATAAGATGCATATACCGTTATGTCCCTGCGACTAGTGTCTAAATATCCCAAGTCAAAAGGTAGGTCATCAGGGTCCTAGTGAATGGATACGTCGGCCATCGCTCCAACACTAGAGTCCCTAGCCTAAAAGCCAAACTCAAAACATCTTAACACTACAACTATGCAACCCAAACCAAAATCACAGCTAAACCAGCTATGCTATGAGATCCTAAAGGTGGAACCTCCTCTAATACCACTTGGTCATGACCTGACCCAACGGGGCTCGAGCCGAGACTCCCAACGCCCGCCTCCGATAGGCCAGGGGCTGGCGACCAGCGCCGAGTAGGCTATCACACACATGGGAGGCATTAGCCTAAGGTACCTGCACACATGCACCAATAAACACCTCCATGAAATAGTGAATATATATATATATAAAATGAAATGGAAAAGCATTCATACATCTATCCCAAACCAGAGTGCAACAGAAGTACAAAGGGAAAAACAGGGCCCACCAAATGGAAAACTATACAAGCATCCAACCTGCTCAGAAGGAGGGAAAATGCTTCCAAAAGCACCCGTCGGTAAGCTCCTCAACACAGCTCTAGTAAACCCCCCAGTCAGCCTCGCTCAATAATCTCTGCCTGCTTCGGGTCCTCCTGGAAATCCGTCAAATGGCCTGTGGTCAACATAAGACATAATAATGTATGGGCAAACCCCGTGCATGGGTGAGTATAAAAATACTCAGTAAACCTGAAAACCCCAAAATAAAAGGAAGAAACTGAAAGGCAACAGTCATCCCATCCTAGACAGAGGGAAACCAAATGAGATAGAAACACCATCTCGAGACCATCCTCGACTAACACGACTAGAAAAATCAGCTCAGGTGTATGCCCATACATACACCATGAACATCCACTCAGGTATATTCCCATACATATACCATAAACAACATGATATACTCATTTCACGCACCAAGCCTCATGAGGTTCTGACCTCGTAAGCTACGACATGTACAAAACTAAGAGAACACACTCCATGAGCTCTGTCATCCCAGATGACACTTGTCCAAGATCTATGCGCTCTCCGGATATCATCACGGAGAAGACCACACTAAAATAGTAGAAAAAACAACCTCCTTGGATATGGGATAACTCCTAGGGTCCACTAAGGGACACAAGAACCCACTCTAGTTACTCGTAGATATCACATATAGGGGATCACTCCCAAGAACCACTGGGGGATACCACAACCAAATCTGGTCCTCCACAGATCACATCACTCAGATAGAGGATCGTCGCCTGTGTGAAGAGGGTCACGATGATGCCGGAATCCCCATCTGTTATAACTCGTGATGTAGGGGATCAAATTGATGATGCACTAACCCTACCTAAACCACACGTTGAGTAGGGGATCATATAACTGATGATTTCACAACCCTTCTGAATGTCCCACTGCATAGGTGATCATATTCTTGATGATGCCTCAAACCCTACAGAGTTAACCTGCTAGATAGGGGAATGCCGCCCGCAGATAAGTGGTACAACAATACTAAGAACCTGATCTAGGGAAGCGAAGCTAGAGGATCTCGCTTCGAACCCACTGGAGGGATGCCACAACTCTATCATAAAACCATCATATTGAGGGGATCACAAACCTATACTGAGGTAGTAATGCCACGTGAACCCTCATCCGAATGAACCAAGGGAGTACACTCAACCACTTCTGGTGCTAACGTAGCTAACCCGAGCGACCCGCATCATTTCTACATTGCGCAACTCTTAGGCCAATACCGAGGCCACCATCGTGATCTATGTAGAAACACACAAGTTAGTCTGTTCATTTTCCCTGAATGGGCTTATGAAGCATTAGTCTAAAAAATGTAGCATAAGATTGGAAGTCGCCTCATGGGGCCAATGCCTCAACCCCAAATTTAGGCGGGCAGATTGCACCTTTGCAATCCCCTCAGAAAAACACACAGAAATGAGTGCTCAAACAGTCCAAACATATGTTGGCTGAAAAAGAGATATTTCATCGTAAAACGTGCAAACCAGGGACTATGGGGCCTGCACCCTGTCTTCAGCCTGAACAATGAAAGGAGCATCTTGAAGATTCCACACAAGGACTAGGATCACACTGCCATTGGCGGTGCATCAATCGCACGTCCAGTTCGTGAGGTATGTCCATTGTAAGATTTAAAAATAATTTAATATTTTTAAATCAAAGCATTTCGGGTCACTCGCCTTCAGGCACAGAACCTAAAACCTAGAAACCCACCTCAAAATATCTTTCTCAAAGAGAAAAACCCATATCTGTAGACGCTACGTCAAACAGACACGCCATTTAGAAGTTCCGTCTCTTTGAACACAAGGGGACCAACCAGACTGGTCCACCCTGGTCGACCTGGTTCAGACCACCAGCCCGCGAGCTAGCTGTGGGTCCAGCCCGCTGGCCGCAGCCCAACCCAGCACCACCAGACCCCTTCGGTCTGGCTCTTCCAAACATACTGTCCAAGCGGCCATTTTATGTCCGCACACCCCACCAAGAAAACCCACATCCTGCGGGTCTTTGTCCGCAGCTCCCCCTGAGGCGCTGACTTCAGGGCTTCCCCCTAACCGTGATAGGCTCACACTGTCGCCCCTACCTGCGGAGCGCACTACCTCAACACTGCCGTCCGCCTCAGCGGTCGACCAGCTCTGCTCCTCCTAGTCCCTTGCAACGCTACGCCACGCCGCAGCCGCCGTCCGCCCGACCGCACCAGCCACACCAGATGCCATCGTCCATTCTCTAAATCCCCAACCTCTCCTCACCTAAGCATTGTGCTCCCAGCCACTCCCCCTAAAGCCCAAACCCCTATGGACGCAGCTCGTCCACCGGCTACCGTACACCACCCTTGTCGGAGCCGGGGTTTTCGTTGGCCGCCACTACCACTCTGGTTCCCCGATTTCAAATCTGAAGGCGGATTAGGGATCCTCGGGATGAGGGCTTCACAGCACCTGCCCCCGATCGACGATCCATCGAGGTTTTGGCATGTCTGAATAATTTAGACGAAGAACGACGAATAATGCGTCAATCATGAGAGTTAGAGTGGGGCTCGGATGAGGGACATGTTTATTCAGCTATTGTCCCAATTCTAAAATTATAGAATTTAAAAAATGGATATGATAAAAACTCATGAAATTGACGAAGGAGCAAAAAATTAATAGAAAAACCTACTTCGATCTGACTTTTCATCGTTGGAGACGCGCCTGCTGCGATCCCACTTTGATTCACCGGAGTTTGCTCCTCAATCCAATGAAGAACAGTGGAGAATACTGAATGACACAGAAGAACATTGGAGAGAGATAGAGAGATAAGGAAGAAGAGAATTTAGGGGCTTTCCCTTAATTCCAACACTCAAGTGAAATTATAAAAACTCACGGAAATGCCACAGACGGTCGCAGATTATGAAACCTCTGCGCCTGCCAATTTTATATCATGTCTAGGGATAACACCCCATTTCAAACTCAACATAATTCTTGGATTTCCATTTTGAGACATCATTCAAATGTTATTATAAAAGAACACCAATGATAAAAATCACTAATTCATTATTTCAAAACGATGATTTTTCCCATGGGTGAATTCTCCCACAACAGGCCCACACTTGCAACATTTACACCCCGCCTAAGGTAAACAACACTCTTCAAAAGATACTGTTCCATCCTATATCTGATCCAAGCTACCACTTAAAAGATAACTCAATCCTGCCACATGCATAGTATAAAAACTTAATATTGTTATAAAATTAATTACAGGGACACCGGGACTCAGAATCGCACGCCACTTTCGTGCCTAGCTCTGGAATTATTCATAGGAATATTCCAAAGTCTTATAGGTCCAAAAACCGAGTCGCTACACCACGTGGCACAATGGTAGAGTTACTATCTAGAGTGAGTTGGGATGGGACATCACAGTGGTCACATGACCATAAAATATATGATATTTAATATTAAGTGTAACCAAACTATTTGGGTTCTAGTTACCATCCTAGGTATATTTAGGAATATCCTTTAATGGGTATGATCCCAACACTATTAACATCCATTGTCACCCTAAATGGAAATAAAATACAGAGTTCCTGACTATAGAGATTTAAACCAATTCATTAGTAATTGATAATCAAAATATAGTGAGACCTTGATATATACACACACACACACATATGATATCATAGAATGAGATTATATAATACATTCATGTATTACCATCAATGGGAAACCTTTTATGCATACATATGTTTACATTGACATGTGTTTTTGGTCAAATCAATTGCATGATAGCAACTGTTCCCACAATGGGATTCGGGAAGGATTCATTAATATATATTGAATCTCTAAGAGAGCCATGGAGTGGGAAATAATCTCCCTTTATGGGTGTGATGAACCCAACCTCCCATCCAATTTGAAAATTCCCCAAACGAAGAATTACTAAATAAACCCAGAAACCATCTTCCTTGGAAAATACGACCACATTGGAAAATAGTTATGCATTAGCTTAAAATAAACAAAAAATATTGAACATCAAAAGAATAATGTTAAATGATAAATACTCTTACATATAAGGTTGATAAATATCATATTTTAGTAATTAAATTTTCCATGACACATCCTAGAGTGAATTGGGATATTAGAAACAGAATGGTGAACCAGAAGTGAGTCATTAACTATGAAGGTGATCGACCAAACATGATCTTATTTACTTATGATTCTAAAACAACATGTATATTTTATATGATTTATTGATCCTTTACAGCTGACTTCTATGAACCCATTAAAGATCCCACATAAATAAAGATAATATAATCATATAACTCACTATCGCACATTAGGCTGTTGGGACAAAACAGTAGCTACCATAATGATACCTGGACAACTGTTCATCAGTTGGAGCATAAGAAGAATTAATCTACCACAATAAATGTGGTGGTACCATGTAATATAATGATTTTATCACTAACATTGAGCATCTAATCAATATTTTTGGTTGATTTATTTTAGAAACACCACCTTAATGGTACTATATCAACATTGGATGTAGCTTATGAGAGACTCTCGGACTTAAAACCCAATGGAACACTCCACCAATGGAGGATCAGGGAGAAACTATTGGCACTAGTCATAACCGCAATCCTATTTTGGAGACAATACCTAGAGAAAAAAATTTCTACCTCCATTATCTTAAAGAGTGTTGGAGGAAAACCATGCACTTAGTAATGTTTTAGAGTCACTTAGGAGGGATCCTACCACTATTAATCACCTCTTACAATGTCGTACGACCCAAAATCTTAATGAATTTGTTAAGGTGGTATCCAAGGGAAAACATATCATGGTCACCTAGACCATGGTTCTTTGGTGAATGTATCAAGAAAAGAAATATACCACTAGGGAAATGATATATATCTTTATCCACAGTAATAAAATATTCTAGTACATTATGGAAAATAAATTAAGAGCCTGAAATTATTATTTATCTCTCTAAAAAATATAGTGAAAAAATGTTTCCGACAACTAGGGAGTAAGACCATATTATTTATCTCACATATGAGTCATGTTAGAATATTCAAATATAAAATAGAGAGATATAGTTTGATTATACCCCCATTCCCACTAAAGAGTGGGCCTATATTGTCATTCCCAACACAGAATTCGATCAATATATCCTAGAGGTAATTGAATGTAATTATTATATCCCTAATCATATCTTTAAGAGTAATTTTTTCATATCCTAGCTACGATAATGAAGGACCAGTACTAATATATCATGATAAACAATAGGGAGTGTGCCTATATTATTTCTCCCATCATAAGAGGAGATCATGCATATACATCTCAAACTACAAAAGATTAAGATGATACTCCCACTCCCATTTAGAATTATCATCGACATATACTGATGAAGAATGGATAATGAAATTTTTTCTAGATTCTTGTTCCAACTCAAGTTTTCTATCTTTATCTAAATTTTTCTTTAGGGAAACCACATATAGATGATAAAACTATAGGATATTATCTATATACATCAAAAAATACTCAAAAGTGGGCCCATATTTATGCTCCCATTTAGGAGGATGATAGGATTTCCCCAAGGAATTTTTATGAAAATTGTTGTTCTTAAATTTACATTCCATCAATATTTTACCGACAACATATGACTGTAACAATAGGGAAGGATAATACACCATAAAAAACTATTGGATATCATCATAATACTAATAAAATGTAATATCCCGAATCATGGAAAGGTATTTTCTCATTTAAGTTTCGGTTTGAATCACTTGTTTTGGCTAGTTATGTTCTTACCATGTCCTTAAGGAGTCTTGGGGGTGTTCTGAGGGTTCAAGACATGTAAAATAGAGAAAAGGGGGGGTTTTCTAGGTAGATATCATGGTCTGTGCGCGGTTAGTGCTAACCATGTGGAAATACTGTGAAACCATGAAGGAGGTGGGATTTTGGATAGTGGCCTTTTCACGGTTAGCACACAGTTTTAAAAACCGTGCAGGTAAACCATGCGGCCCAAAAACATTTAGAAAATTACAATTTCTCTACTCTAGTATTTTTAACATCAACTCGGTATTTTCATCCACCTCTCTTCACCCTAGGGATGAACCAAATCTCCCAAGAGCTCTAAGAGATCAATATTCCTGGTTTCTAAGGAGTTTTTGGTTCCATTGGTTGTGGATCAAAGCTCCGGGTAAGGATAATCCCATCCTTGCTTCTATTTTGAGTATAGGGTTTGAATCTTCTTCTCCCCTCCTTAAAAAGCTCTAAAACCCATCTCCTTGGGTGATATTTAGGATGAATATTCAAGAGTTGGTTGAAGTGGATTCTAGGGGATCGATTAAAAGTGTGTTATCCTACAGAATTGAGGCAGGTGGTCTACAAGTTATATCACATGGTTTATTCATTGATTTGGGCATGTGTGGTTTTTTTCATGGGTGTCTCTAGGCATTTTTTGATTAAACATGGAATGTTTTGGTAAAATATGTTTTACAATAGTAAATTAAGAGCCTCATGTTCCCCATGGGATGCGTCAAAGGTGATGAGACAAATTTAGTGCCACCCATGGGGTGTGACAAATTTCTCGAACATAGGGATTTGTGAGAAAAAGTGAGATTGTTGTGTAATTATCAAGATCCCTTGGTAATCATGTGTGATGTGAATAATTTTATTTGTATATAATCTAGGTGATGTAACTATTATTGATAATAATTTAAGGGATTTTGGGTTATTATGTGGAAGCGATTAAAGATTATAATAGAGTGGATTATGTACATGGTAATGAAGCCTAGTGAGTTAGGAATAATGAACTAAGCCTAGTGAGATAGGTGCAATGAATGAATGATTAGTGAGATAAGAATAATAAATATAATTGGTCTAAATGGATAATTGATGTGAAATATGGTAAATGTTTAAATGGATTAAGTCATGGTGTTAACCCTCATGTTATTGTCATTGTTTTTGATATTGTGAAAATGTTTAATGGATACATATATGTATGTCATGTACAGATATATTGATATTTTGGGGTATTGACTAAAGTTCTATTCCCACAGGTCGAGTTGGAATGAGGCACTAAACTCCACCACTAATGCACGGGTAGGGAAGATGACTGATGATCTGTTTTCCAATCGGTTTAATCCACCCAGACCGAGGCTCTAAGGTAAGTATATGGATTACATGAGGAAGTTGGTGCTAGTGAGATAGGACAACTATGTGTTTTCCTCATGTATATGATTGTGTACTTTAAGTTACGTAACATGTTGTGTTTGATGAAGTCATGATAAATGTGATGGAAATGGTAAGTAATTGGGAATGGGGTGAAATGGTAAGACATGTAAATGGTAATAAATATTGGTAATGGACCTAAACTGGCTAATGGAATTTAATCATTTTCTTTTCATTTATTATTCATTTCTCTCTTTTCATGCATAATAGTTTAAACCAAATATTTTGTAAAAACTGTTGTTTTTGGACTACTGAGTTATACTCCCACCCTACTCATGCCACGGTTGGGTACTCGATAAGACTTCATGCTTGCAGGTCAGGAGAAGGGAAAGGGATTTTTCTAGGAAATTCGGTTGGCATGGGTGTGCATGGAGGAAGACCCGGACTTTGTGTCAGGATCATTTTGGGAATTTTGCAGTTTGTCTTCATTTTGGGTTTTGTTCACTTTTTCACTTGTAGGATGTCATGACATACTTAATGTTAGACATGGGTTTACCCCGTTTTGGTGAATGGTTCTTTATTAAAGGTTTGGTATTATTGATTATTATTATGCAATTTTTTAATCTTCAGTTGGGGATTACTCTGATAAAAATGTGGTAAAGTCTCCCCAATTGACTATTCACAACCCCACTACTAGTCAGCAACCTTTGGCGTATGGGGAGGCATGCTTAAGGTCATGTAAGCACATGGATCAGAGAACCAGTCTAGTGGATCCTGATTCGGGGGCATTAAAAAGCGATATTATAGGAGGTATTTCTTCTCCTTCTCTGGAATAATTTTATTTGGGATGGTATATGGGAGTTAGGATGTGTCAGGACTTGGTAATGAGGTCGTGATTGGGAGTAACTAACCAATGTACCAGGTAACCCCAAGTCACTCTAGGTGGGAATTGTTGTTCTTGATTGTGTGATGTTACAGTTGATGCTATTTCACCATTGGGTGTTTCACATGTTGTGTGATGTGATTGTTTTATGACATTTGGCTCGTTGACTCAATGATACAAGGTTGTGGATTCATACATAATTGTAAGAATCTAGTTCGATAGGTGGCATGCATCATGATAGGCACACACGGGTTGGGTGTGTGAGGTAGGAAAGATAGAATGCACCTTGCATTTTAAAAAATTGAAAATGGAAAATGTCGTAAACAAACCATTAATGGGGGTGATGATAAAATAATGACAAGTGATGATTAATAAAATATGTGTAATTAAGTGTTTTTAATGAATTAAAATGTTCTTTGTAACATGTTGTGTGAGCCTTGGGGTGGTGTATAGTTGATTACCCATGTGGACCATGGTTGTGGTAGGGATGGTCATGGTGATGTTTTCAAAATATTAATGGTTTATATATCTAGTGAAGGGACTTCTTATTATGATGTTGTGAATGTTTTATGGTATGTATTCATAACCTCATGTTTGGAAATGTAGAGAATTCGACCCTGACGTCGAGCGTCGATTAGGAAACAAGAGGATGTTGTTGAGAACACTCTTCTAGAAGAAAAGAAATAGAATGTGGTGATATAGGAAAGTGGGGAGGAGCGGTTCCAAGAGAAATTGGCGCGTTTTGTGTAGATGATAGATTGGGACCCAGGGCGGGTCGCTCTGAGTATGTTTGAGATGACCAGAGAGTTTCAGCCATTTCACCCTCTTACATTTACCGTAGAGGGTGGGTCAAAGGTAGAATAGTTCTGGGTAGAGTCTATCCAGATGATACTTGATCATCTAGAGACTCCGGTTGGGGATCAAGTTAATTTGGGAGACAATATATTGTGTGTCCAGAAAAAGCATTGGTGGGAAATCCTAGATCAGACTGAGCAGGCCGAGTTTACATTGTAGAAATATTTCCAGGAAATGTTTCTAGAGCATTTTTACCCCGAGACTTTGAGGCAAGAGCGGGCTGCAATGTTCATGATCCTGACTCAGGGGTCGATGTTAGTGATGGAATATGATGGCCTCTTTACTGACATGCGACACTTTGTTCTAGCATTGGTGGGGGATGTGGCAACATTTACAAGGAGTTTCTAGGATGGGATGAGACAATATATCAGGTCTCAGGTGAATATCTTTACCTTTAAGAGGTTTATAGAGGTAGTGGATCAAGCATTAATCTCAGAAGGGAACCTAAAGGGAGATTCTAGTAGTGGGCTTATCATGTCAGCTGGGCAGACAATTGGTGCAGCTTTTGGGGGCTGGAAGCATCGTTTTGGAAGATTTTAGCAAAGAAGAAGTGTTAAAAGTGGTTATAAGAGAGGGTCAACCCCTCAAGGTGATGATCAATTGTTCCTCTATCAGTGCCATAGGCCAGGGCACATGTGTGGCCAGTGTCATCAACCTCAAATTGAGTTCTGGTCATGTGGTAGATTGGGACACGTGCAGAGGTTCTACAGGAACCCTCAATAGGAGAGTATAAATGTTAGTGACAGAAAGATCCCAAATAGAGGAAAGGGATTAGTGTCTCTATATCAATTAGATAGTTGGAGCTCCACAGGATTTACCTATAGGGGTGTTTGATATGGAAATATGGGTCTGAATCTCCCACATCAGTAGGGCAGTGTAGTGTAGGTCACATAGGATGGAACCAAGGGTAGATGGGCAGGTCAGATTCATGTAGTTCAGTCCACACCTGATGATGGCGAGGCTGGGCCATCGATGGTTCAAGGTATGATCCTTGTAGGTTCTACGCTTTCTAGTGTGTTTTTTTATACTATTTCCACACACTCTTCTATTTCTGTTCAGTTTGTGGTAGCATTGGGTTCTCATGTGGACATTTTGTGCAAGGTTATGTTGATTAACACTCTATTGGGGGTGTGAAAGGAATATATCAGGAAGTTTAAGGGGTGTTCTTTCGAAGTCAGTGGGTGCAGTTTCCTATGGGACTTGTTCATTCTTGAGATGTCGGGATTTGACTTGATCTTGGGTATGGACTGGTTGGTGTTCTATCAGGAACACATAGATTGTTATCATCAAAGGGTAACGTTCAGGTCACTTGGGGTGATGCTTATTTCCATCATAAAGAATAGGATGTTCAAGCAGGTCATTCAGGACCGTTTTTTCAGTAGTTGGGTAGGCTCACGGCTCAAGTAGCTTGTCTTGTGCTTGATGATGTAAGAGGGGAATAATCTATCTTCCCTGAACTAATGGAATAGTTTATGGATGTGTTTCCTAATGATTTATTGTGGTTACCACCTGAGAGGGATGTTGAGTTCACGATCGAGTTACTACTGAGTGCAGATCTAGTTTCTATTCCTCCATACTGAATGACACTGGCACAACTCCAAGAACTACATGTTACGACTTACATGATGTAACGACCCATATAAGAGTTTTTAGTATATATTCTTTACCATTTTATAATTTTAATTGTGAATAAAAATCCCTATTCTATAAGAACTACATTTTTTATCCATTCTTATATTATGAGATATATAGTGATACTTGCTTCTTCTATTCTAGAACTATTTGTATCCTTCATTTTCATATCTATTTCTGTTAAGGTGAAAACCCCTTCCTCATTCACAATGTGTTTTCTTATATATATCACTGCATATGAGCTAGATCTAAGTGAATACTATATTTTATGAGAACTATGTGTGGCATTATTCATATGACAATATGATATATATTGATGCATAAATATATTATCATTGGACAAAAAAATTATAATTAATACCCCACCTTTTATTTTTTTCTAAGGTTTCACCCACTCACATTGGGGTTTTTTTTCACTCAGCATTGAGCTAGGTTTATTTCATTTTGTGAAAGTGTTAGAACTACAAGATATCTCCCATATAAAGGTCCTTTTTATACAACCTTAAACTATGGAATATCTATATCCCTGTTTTTTAATGTTAATTTAAAATATATATGTTCTATCTTAAAAGACCTCAAACTTATTAGATTAACTCATTCAATGGTGAATATTTCTCAACTATGTATAAACCAAATTTACATAAGAATTCCCAGTTTATGGCTCTTTAGTTAGGGGCATATGAAAAAAATCCACCCTTTGTAAGACCCTAATTGGAATATGGGGTTTTTATCAATATTATGCGTGGCTTACTTCATGTCTCAATAGGATACATATTGATTCATAACTCATTAATCATGGGCCTACATGTTAATTCCACAAACATTATTCTCATCCTAGCACATGTATATCCATTCATTTTATGTTTTATCCAATTAACCATACACTATGAGATCATCATAAGTTTGTAAGATTTTATTATTTTCAAAAAAAAGATAGATAATGATTCCTAGATTCATTTATATCTGTCCCAACAACAAATTTTTATCAAATCATTAATTCATCTTGATATCTGAACCCTTAACTTATGTCAGGTTTTCCTCAGTTGGCACACCGCTGAAATGAATCCATCTCATTTTATACTTTATCCAAAAAATGTATAATAACCCCATGTAAAGGTCCTCATCATATAACCTTATACTTCATAACATGGACTTTATTTTCAAATGGTGTTAAACTGCATGACATATGGTCTACCCTGGAAGACCTTAAATTGTCAAGTTTTTTTATCATGTATGATAAAAACTTCCATACAGGAGTTTAAAATCAAAGTATGGGTGTCTTGAATATGGTTACTTTCTATATACCCATGCTAGGATAAAATGATCCTCCTATATATGAGCTATAGAAACCCATATATTATCTCTTATGAGAACTAGGTGCGACTTTATTCTCATATTATGAGAGATGTAATGATTCCAAGATCACTTATATTGGGCCCTTCTGCAAATATAATCATTATTTAACCCATCCCAATATTTAAGAACCATAATAATTCATGTAGTGTTTCTTTCAGCATCTTAAAAAAAATAAAATCCACCAAATATTCCCATTCACAAGAAAAAGATCTTTGAAGTGGACTTATAATAACCATATGTGTCTTGATCGCTATTATTTTACGAAATGTAGTGATGTTTGAACATGGTATTATATACCTATACAAAAATCTTCATTCATATATACAACTTTGAAAAGTACATTTATGACCTCACCATGGTAAGTGAAGTCCTGGAACTTCCCCGTTACTTAATAAATATCCCATTTAAAGAAATGAAAATTTATCCTTCATGTGTTTTGAAACATTATAAATCTTTAATAGCTAATGTAAACAAGTATATTTTACTCCAATGGAATCCTTTACTTGGTTCTGATTTCAATGTCCCCATATTAATCCTTTCCAACAATAGAAATATTTCATATTGAGGAGAAGGACCTCTAATAATTGTATTCCATGTCAACATTATAATGGAACCCATCATTTGAATGTGGTAAATGACCAAGATTTATAGTATCATAATTCCCCATTAAAAATTTATTTTGAAATATTAGCCCTTGATCCCCATCTGAGATATCATCACACATATCCATTATTAGTCTAAGAGCCACAAACGTAAACTATGTACACCCCTATGAGATATTTTATAGTACCATTAGACTCTACATTCATGTTAGGTTTTCTACCCTATCTTTATACGCTATATCCATTTTCTAATCTGAGAAATCTATCCTTAAAACTACTTTAACGTACCTTAATGCTATAAAAAATAGTAGATTTTGGATTGCATTCAAATCGGGTGTGACCTTAAACTTCAATCATTGTGGATCCAAGAACCACAAAATTAAACTGTGAGCCTCCACTTTTGAGATGTTTTATACTAGAATTGGGAACCTAATTCTCATTGGGGTTTTATGATTCATTGATAGATAGAATTTTTCAATTTTTATTGAAATTGGAGAAACATTTAACTCTCTCTCCCAAAAGTATAAATTGAAAAGACCTAAAATTTCAAGAGAAAAGATAAATAATAATTTTCAACTAGAAATCCTATAAATGGGGGCTTGGAAAAATGTAGGTATCTTATAACTAAATAATAAATTTTTGGACATAAGAATAAAATAGAGCCTGAGAGCTATAATAATAGAAGAAAAAAAAACAAAATTATGGGGATTAAAATATATCCCTAGGTAAACCAACTCTTGTTAATGATAATGATACTTCCATATTCAGATATAACAACCAAAGTCATGTTTTAATTATATGGGAAGTGTCTTCTAATCTCCATAAGACTTAATGGAATTTTAGTAATAACCATATTTTGAATGTGGTCAATGTTCATCCTCAACATTCATATGTTATCCTAATATTTATTGATTTAAATTTTTTTGTTATGATTGATACATTTCATCAACTTGATATTCAAGAAATATTTCAAGACCCTTGATGTTACACATTCATGAATCACAATAATTTTCAAAGTAAGAATACAAAAAATTATTCTTGAACCTTCATTTATCATCTCCATGTGACCCTATACCACATGAAATTATGTATTGATAATCATGACATTAAAATACCTAAAACCCATTCATGATTTGTCTACACTAGTGGAATTGGGTTCTCTATTCCCATTGGATTTTCCACTACCATGCTATTATACAGACTGTCAGAACTTTTAGCCACATCTTTTCAGCCTCAAACACAATCTAAATTGTTCCAAATATCAAGACCCTAAACAAAATAAGGAAAGATACATAAAATAACACTCAGTAGGAAGAAAAGTTGTAGAGGGAATCAAGGAAGAAATTCAGGTCTCTGTTTTCTGGGCACACATCTCACAAAACATGCACAAAATCAATCATTTAAAATAAAAAAATAAAAATAATTGTTATGATTTAAAACCAATAAAGGGAGGTTTGAGAATAATCTTTGTTTGCACCCACTAAACTTCCCTTATCTAATACTTTGCAAAACTTAACTGGAAAATAGGAATGAATACATAAAACTTTTAAGATTCATTATATTACCCCATAAATAGTCATGTCATCCTCAGTGGGTCCCTTGACATAGAAAAAATATAAGGAACACATGTATCCCCAATAGTATATTTACGTATATGACCTTTGAAAAATGTAAAACTGTATGATATTTAGATACTCAATCCCTTCTGAACATTGGAATCATCATTCCAAAATTCCCTATATTTGTTTTCAGCATGGTGAGTCATTCCACATCCCATATCCAAATTGACTAACTTAGTGTATGGTGATGGAATATGTTGCATAATATTTGGCATGACTATACCCATATGAATGAATATGTCTATGAGTAAATGATATATTATATTTTAGTGAGCTAACCTTAACCTTCAGTGATAGAATATGCATCCCTATATCTGATCCACCTCTATCCATATGTGTGAGCACACTCAGGAAGAAATTAATTTGGGATCCTTTACCTCAAAAGAATCACCATAGTTTACATTGATGGTATGTTTTATTCTATATCTAGCCAACCCATACTAATACAAATGCACATTTATAAAAGAATATAGATTGCTCCATAATTTTATTTACTCATGTAGTTGGAGACCTCAATTGTATTAATACATTTTCATTCAAATTTCATATGGTTTTAGTTATGATGAAATTACCCTTTTATAATTTCATAGGTTTTCACAAATTATTGATTTGGATGTTAAATGATTTAGACTATTGGAAGTGATTTAAGGTAAAAAAATTTGTAATTAATTGATCAAAAGAAATAACTCATAATTTAGATACTATCCATATCATTACATACAAAAGAAAGAAAATAAATATAATTATAAAAAATTTGGTTATCCGGAATCCGTAATATGGAAAATGATTGATGAGAATAACCAGTGTACCATTGGATATCTACTCAATTGAAAACCTCAACCTCAACAACCCGGTGCATCTATCTGATATGTGGAGTCAAGTATAGATTCCTTTATTATATGGTTTTAATTCAATGGTATCCAATGACATATTTTATTTCACTTTTGAGTCATAACCCCATATTAGTAATTTACACAGTTTGAGTAGCCATACAATCACAAAGCCATGATTCATTAATGATCATCAGATTCAGCTCTTTGGTACCTCACTCCATAGATTCCTTTTGAAATTTTGTTCTATAAAATTAATAGAGACACCTTTCCTAGGATTCTTGTTTCTCTCACATGACTAAAACATGTTGAATGAGGTCATGTAGGTTTTCATAGTAAAATAATCCCACACTCAGGACAAAGAAGAGTTTCTAAAGTATATAACCCTTGTCACCAATCTTCTCAAGTAGATCATTTGTGAAAATAACATAATACACGGTTCCAAACACACTTCCTTGCTATTAAATTTTTGTAAGAAAAGTATGGCCTCAAATTATGGCCTCCTATGACCAAATGTATATAATTAAGAAATTATTCTACTATCGAAGAACAATATCTATCACGTGAGATGGGTAGAGAATATTTTTTAGCTGCCACACTCTATTTAGATTCAGTGATTGTATTAATATCAATTAGTAGATTTTTTGATGTTTCTATTGAAAAATAAATGCTAATGATATAATAAAAAATCATGTTTTTGGACACTATATCTTCCCCACATTCGATACGAAAAGGATATAAGAATTAATATTCCCCATGATTCCTAGAGTTCTTGGTTATAGAACCTTATAATTTCAATATGTACTCCAAGATAATATTGGTTATTAGGATCTGAGAAGTTGTCAGTCTATTTACTAATCAAAATAGCTATCAGAATATGTTGTAAGAACCTATTTTTTAACTCATGTATGAATCCATTAAATTTTCGTCTAATTTTATTTTATAGACCTAATATTGATGACTAATGAGTTAGTGAATGGTTCATGGGAGTCCAGATCTTGTTCGAAGCTTAGAACCCCATCTGGTGGAGGTTTTTATCCTATCACACGGTTAGTTTAAACCATGTGAGGCAGGTTGCATGGTTTGTTTAAACTATGCAAGGATGGTTAGTGGGATGGAATATGGAGTATGGTTTGATCAAGCAATGTGAGTGGGGATGCATGATCATGCGATATTTTTTGCAATTTTGACACAACTATTTCACATAGTTGGAACATGGTTTCCTTAACCACGTGGCCTAACCATGTGTTATAACCCTTCCTATAGATGTTCATACATGATTTTCATATGGTTTGACCAAACCATGTGGCCAAACCCTGTGTAGTGTAAATTTAGGGGGAAGTGATGGTTTTTTCGTAATTCATGTTTTATCTCAAACCTCTTGTTAAAACTTCATTTCTGGCAGACATCACATTCCATTTTCCCTCTTTTGAATCTTTTTCATGACTAAACTAGGAATCAAGATTGATTATCCATCTGGAGTTCGAATCTATCGATGTTCATCTCACTAGACCTAACCTAGTATTTTTTTATTCATTTTCAATCTTTCATCATTCATCTTCTTATATAAAATGCTATTTAGATACAGGTTCATATTCCCCAATTTTAGGGAATTGATCCATTACTACTATCTACTTCAGTTCAGGCTGAACTAAATGATGATACTAGAGTATGGGATCATATGAGCCTTAGGTAGGTGGGTATAACTCTTTCCCAATTTCCTTCATTTTGGAAATCTTCGTTTCGTCTTGTTGATTTCATCAAGCTTCATTTATTGACTTAATATGTATTTCTTTCAGTAATTATGACAGTGTAACACGACCCTTGTCATATATGTAATTCCTTATTGGTGGTTACGTCCACAACTCCAACCACATCAGGTAGAGTGACATTATATATTTGGGTTTTTAATGTTTGGATACCTTTGAGCCATTGGTTGGATGCATTGAAGCTTGATCACTGTAATGGTAATCCTTATTGTATTAAATGGATATTGAATTGTGTAATGTCATGTGCCATAACCACTTTACAATTGAACCTCCTAAGGAATGTTTCTCACTTAATTAATCAATATTAATTTAATTATAAATTATATTTTATATTATGAGCTGGAGTATTTGAATAAAATTGAATTATGGTTTCATACCATAGCACCCCTTTCCACTCATGGTGGAAGGTAGTGGTTGAACCATGTTAAATGATCACATATTAAGTGAATTTAGGAGAAACTTTAATTCCCCTTATCCTTTTAACACTAATTAAATTCAAGGATGGAACCTTATGACTTATTAAATGGATTAATTATTTACATATCTTAATTAAATTAATTAAAAATTATTTCATGTCATGAAATTCCATGTCACCTATAATAAAGGTATGGGATGGACCTTTGAATCATTAAATTCCATAACTATAATATGGACTTAAATATTAAGTGATTTACATGTAAGGTTACTAAAATCATATGGACCTCGAAATCATTACTATAGGCGTGTCTTGACACAAATTAGATTTTGGATTTTTGATGGAATTACTTGAGTACTTGAGGATGCCATTCTGATTCAAGGATGTCAGTTTCCTCAGCTAGAAAAACCTTGGAACCCAATCATCATCTATTAGTGGATGCTTGGTATGAAACTGTAGGATATTATTTTTACTATTGAAGGATTCCTTAGATACCCTCCTTAGATCCAGCATGGCTTCTATCAACATGAGGTTACTTGGTTACATCCTTTGCCTTATCCATAGTTTATCACATTTAATGATGGATTTACTCCATAGAATCAGCCAAATAATGATATTGTGGATTGACTCGGATGATTCTACTTGGATTACACTCTTACCCTTATCCAGGATGAAGTTACTACTTAGTTGGAAACCCTTTATTTCTAGGTTTTCTTGGTTACTACTTTTTAAACATTCCTTATTATTTTTATTATAGGTTCCTTAGTGCTTACCTTGGAAACTGTTCATTATTATAATCATCATGGATTTATTGTTATGTCTTGGAACCACTAATATTTCTATCATGATGTGACATCAGTGCTGGGTATGCCTCTTATTACATATTTATATAATCTTGAAATTAATTAATTAATGAATTTGTAATATGTTCAGACACCAACCAAGGACAAAAGCAGGTACTTAGGTAATTAAATTTATTTTTCTTATTACTTTTTTATGCATGGTTACACTAGTTAACTTTATATTACATAGAAAATATGTTTTAAAAATCATTTGTGGTGGCCCGGTGATATTTATATCATCCCATATCCAAGAACCTTTGGTATTGTGGTATACTATATGTATGAAATTGTCAAAAAAATGGAATCGTAAGGCTTTAGACACTTGATTTCTTGCTTAAGATGGAGCTAGTAAAAGATGAATGAGATAGAGAACATGATAGTTTTTGATTATTTTTATACTTTTTTATTTCATTATTTTATACTAATTGTGTAGCTGTTTTCTAAATTTCATGATACATGAAATTATATCATCATATTTTGTATGTTGTTATAAGATATTCCAGTTGATTCAGTGGTTGTTACTCTTACTTGTATCTGATGTTTTTTTTACTACTCCACTATTTACGTTATTTATTCATATTTCTTTTGCTACTATTTACCTATTATTATAGTGATCATATATGATACACTATTGTGATTAGGTAATAATGTCCCCACAGATACACCCCAGTTCATCGCTTCAAGTCGACATCCTCTAGGGTTCAGGGAGGTACACTTGAGGCCATGTGGCCTAGTAGGCCAGGGGCACCTCCTAAGTGGTATCTGGGTCCGTGACCTCACAAAGTGTAAGAAAATGGGGTTCATTTCTAGCTTTAATATTTTGAGATATTATATTAGTGACTGTGAATGGTATGGAACATGGTTATATGGTGTTCTTGGGCATCACGAAACCATGTTTGGGGTAAATACGGAGTTTCCAAAATCATAATTGATGTTTGGATTTTACATATTATAGTTGATATCATTTTAATATTGGGTGACACACATGCAATATGGTCTTGTTGATTATTATTATGACTGATATGACATTTCATCCTTGTCCTGATGATAGAAGGGTAAATATCATTATTATATGAATCATTGTAGGCACCTATTATTCGCATGTCATCCATATTTACATGCCATATAGGTGTATATCAGTATTTCATTTCTTGATATTCCTATGATTGTTAAGAGATCCTTGATTTGTGTATATTATTGCGCTGATTTTGGGTGTGATTGAGTGATTTCCTGTTTGAATTCATGATGTGTTATGGGCCCTCATGGGTTAGAATGAGTAATTTACAGAATCAGGCCTTTAATTAGAAATCCAAATAAGCTTAAATTTGACTGATAATGATTATAAGACCTAATTAATTGGGAAATGAAACTCATTTTCATTGAGCCTTGTTATATGGAAATTATAAAATTCAACTAGATAGTAAGACTTGACTTTTAAAATGAAACGGTTGCATTTCCTTATCCCTCCAGATCATGTTTATGAAAGGTGAATGAGTGAAATTAGAAATTATAGATGAAGTGAAATGAAAAGGTTTCTAATTGATGATGAGGAAAGCTACTATTGAACATTCATTTATGGGAACCCTGATAACTTATTTCTGAGAAATTACCGATACCTAGAGTTCTATGTGGGTAGTTGGGGTAGTATGATATGGGTAGTGATCTCATCCTTTCATTCGGATTATTCTAGTGTTTCTATCTATATTCTTCTAGGGTTGATCTGAGGAATTTGACTGGAATTTTTATACCAATGGTGCAATGGTTCCCTTAGGTCATGCACTAGGAGGGTGGTGACAAGTATGCTCAAGATGTGTTGGGCCCAAAGCTTCCAATATTACCTCCAAGTGTGCCACCTGAGGCACCAATTGTTGTACCTAATTTGGGAACCGAATATCAAGTTCATGGTAGTTCTCCAGATATGATATAGTCCATTCATGGTGCTCCACATGTTGCACCTAGGATGCCTGATCTAATGTGTGAGTTCTTGCTGCAACATCCTCTCACCTTCTTAGGGGATATCGGTCTACAAGCTGTTGAATCTTGGATAGGGGAAACCTTGACTATCTTTGAGCATCTGAAGATGCCTTCAGAGTGGGGGGTTTAAGCTTCCTGCTTACAAACAATGTGATTTGTCCAAGCATTGGTTGGATGTAGTAACCTAGGATGGTCACCATCAGGGAATGGTTTAAGCTAATTTACAGACTACTTTCCATGATCATTTCTTTCCACAGATTCTTAGAGATGATATATCCATAGCATTCATGCATCCCAAGTAGGGTTCTATGCTTATTATGGATTATTAATATTGTTTCAGTAAGTCAAAACACATTTACCCACTTCTAGATGGTGATGATATTTCATGAGCTAGAGGCTTTAAGTGTGGTCTTCAGTTTCCCATACATACTTAGGTGAATTTAATTATCATACCTACCTTTTATGAAATAGAAAATCATGATCTTATCATTTATTTAATTCTAATGTATGGTAATGGTACCAGGCATAGAGGAATAGCACTAAAGTAGGCTAGTAGTTCTTCCAGTGGAAGGGATCTATTGAGGTTTCTCATTTGGGAAGTGGAAGCCATAGAACCTATACTATTAGCTATGTGGTGTGTCACCAATCTGGATGATATTGGCATGTAAAGACTCAATGTGATAGATACCCTCTGGATTGATTAGCTTTCAGTTGTATAGGGAATCTATAGATATTCCTTTGTACCTTTACATCAGCTTCTATTGGAAGAGGATCTGAACCCTCTCCACCTTCAGGGGTAGGATCCTTTATGTTGCGTTAGGAAGGGATTTGGAGTAGCACCAACATTACTGGATTAGGAGGAGGTGAAGATCCTGGTAGAAAAAACCCTCATCTCCAGTAGTTACATAATAGAAAGACCATATAATTATAGGAAAGGTGGCGTGTCCATCCAATTTTTTTAATATCTTCATGAAAGATCAAGGTTTTTTTCCCGGAAAATTCTATCTAGTGGTAGATTGTTTTAGGGATACCTTTCCTGACAATTTTTCTGGATCACCTCTTGATAGAGAGATAGAGTTTACGATGGATCTTATTATTAGAGAATCTCCAGTGTCTATTATTTTATATTGTATGGAACCTACTGAGCTCAAGGATCTTAATTGGAAGTGAGATAATCTAGAGGCCATAGGTTTTATATGTCTTAATACTTCCTGTTAGGGAATTCCCTTACATTTATCCAAGAAGGAGAATGGTAACCTCCATATATGTGTGAACTATAGATGGATAAAACATCTAATGGTCAAGAGAAGATATCCATTTCCTCATATATATGACCTCTCTGACCAGCTATGAAGAGTTAGGGTCTTTTCTAAAAATGAACTGAGATCAGTTTATCTTTAGGTGTGAGTCAAGATATTAGATATACCTCATACAAATATCCATAAAAGGCATGGTCAATATGAGTACCTTGTTATTCCACTCTTTCTCAGGAACACACATTCCATTTTCATGGCTTTGATGAATATAGTATTCCACACCTATTTATATTCCTTTCTCACAATGTTTGTGGATAAATTCATGGTGTACTCTCACACTAATAGAGACCATGATAAGAATATTTAGATCATTCCATGTACACTAAGAGAGAATAAAATGTATTCAAAGCTTGAGAAGTTCCACTTCTAGATCAAGAAAATCACTTCTTGGGTCATATTTTCTTGGAATCAGGACTCTCTATTGACCCAGAGAAGGTGAGTGTTGTGGTTTCTTGGGATCTGACCATGGACATGTGTGATATATGGATTTTCTTGGGGATGGATGGTTATTAAATGAATTTTATACATGAATTATCACACCTCGCTTCACTGCATACTACTCTTACAAGGAATTTTGTTATGTTTCTGTGGTCGTAATACTGAAATAAATAATTTCATAATAAGAAAGAGAGTCTTGTGTAGAAACTTATTCTGACTTTTCAGGACCCTAAAAAAGGTTATACCATCTTATGTGATGTATCCTACATTGGTCTACGAGTAGTTCTAATGCATGAAGAAAAAAATATTGAATATGGATCTCCTAAGTTGATACATCATAAGAGAAACTACCTGATGGATGACCTCAAGATAGAATCAATTTTCAATGCCTTAAATTACTATGGACACAATATGTCGAGTGAGATATTTTTGTTGAATATGGACCACAAGAGCCTAAAATATTCTTTAAATAGTGTGACTTAAATCTTAGACAAAAAATGGGTTGAATACCTATAGTCTTTATCATTCCTATATGCCTATAAAAGGAAATGTGGTTTTAGATTCACTGACCTAGAAAACTTATGTACATGTCATATGTGAAGGCAATGATAAATGGATATTGATGGACCTATTCACTAAGCTATATCTTGAGTTTCATGATAGAAATGCATAGTATTTACTCTCAGGGTTAATAATTAACTCTTCCCTCCTTGAGAAGTTGAAGTGAATGAAATTTTCAGATCCTGAAGGCTTGGTTCTCCATAAGAGTATCGCAGGAGCTGAGCCACCTCCAGATTCCTCAATCGACATAGAAAACATATTGTGATTACATGGATGCTTCTGGGTTCCTATAGATATAAGAGATCATTTGATTCGATAGTCCCAGACTTCATAGTGGGTAGTCAATCCTGGCATATCCAAAATGTATCGAGACATGTGACGCAATTATTGGTGGCCTGGGATGGAACATCATATATTAGAATTTATTACTATGAGTTCCACCTTTCAGATGGTGAAGGAGGAGCACAAGAGACTTCAAGGATTTAATCATCCAAATCTAGTCCTAGAATGGAAATGGGAATATATTTCTATGGATTTAATTTTTGGATTACCTAGGTCACATAGAGGAAATGACTATGTATGGCTAGTTATTGGCTGGCTGATGAAAGTACCACATATCATTCCAATCCGAGAGACATTCCTTATTGATGAAATCAGAAGAATTTATGTCCATGAGATTATATGACTACATGGGTTCCATCATACTATCATTGCAGTCAGGGATTCCCATTTCATGCCACAGTTTTAGTAGGGGTAGTAAGAGGCTATGGGTATATAGTTACCTATAAGCACAACCTATCACCCACAGACCTATGGACAGTCAGAACATAAGATACATGTTTTGGAGGACATGATATGAGCATGGATACATGATTTAATTGTTCTTGAGAGAATAATATCCCTATCATTGAGTTCGACTACATCAATAGATTTGAGGAAACCATTCTGATTTATCCTTGTCAGGCCACGTATGATAAGTCTTTCTGTTCACCCTTCTGTAGGACTAATGCGGGAGAGCTAGCACTATTGGGTCCTCATATCATGCATGAGACTATAGAGTAGGTTTAAATGATTAGGAAGCATGTGTATAATTATAAATCTCATTAGATATTTTATTTTGATCCCTGAAGTTGACCTCTAGAGTTTGAGGTTAGTGATCATGTTTTTCTTTGAGTGTCACCCAGGCTAGGAAATAGATGGATATGAAGTTGAGGGAAGCCTTCACCATGATTTGTAGATCCATTTGAGTTTCCAGAGTGAGTCTGGCCTGTATCATATCAGTTGATACTACCTCATATGAATCGTGGAATGCACAAAATCTTCGAAATTTTATAGTTTTTCCATTATAATGACAACCCATATTATATTTTGATCTGGAAGAAGATGAGAATGATACAGATGATTTATTAAAGGATTATCCTATACACATCATTAAATAGTGAAATAAGTCTCTCTAAGGTAAATCTATTCCTCTGGTACATGTGCTATGCAAGAACAGTCATGTACATGATAATACATGAGATAGAGAGGCTGACGTATAAGTCCAATGGAAAGAGTTGTACTCATACCATTTTTTTTCCACCCTTGTAAAGTAAAATCAAGGATTATTTATTTTAAGGGGGGAATACTATAAAAACCTTGTTTTTCAATTTGGTATGGATCCTTAAAATTTCAGTCTAATTTTATTTTATGGACCCAATACAGATTTCTAGTGTATTATAGAAGGTTTCATTGGAGTCCAGAGCTTATTCAGGGCTTGGAGCCATGGGTGGTGGAGGTTTTTGGCCTTTTGAATAGTTAGTTTAAAATGTATGAGTTAGGACACATGGTTTTTTTAAACCATGAAATACATGAATGTGGGATTTAATATGGTGAAAAGTTCAATTGAACCATGAAAGTTGGGCCTCACAGTTGTGTGAGATTGTCTTCAATTTTGATAGAGTTATTTCACATGGTAGTAACAAAATTTCCTTAACTATGTGGCCTAACTATGTGCTACGTGCCTTCCAACAGATTCTCATGCACAATTTTTTCTTTGTTTGAATAAACTTTCAAACAAACCTTTTGTAGTGTAAATTTTGGGTGAAATAAATGGCTTCCAATAATTAAGGTTTTAACTCAAACCTATCATTCCACGTTCATTTATACTGGAAATACCCTCCAATTTTATTGATTTTAAATATTTTTAAATCCTAAATTAGGAATCAAGATCGATCGTTCATCCAGAGTCTGAACTGATAGTCATTCATCTTATTGGACCGACACCAATAAGTTATCAATTCATTTTTAATATTTTATCGTTCCTCTTACCATTTATAATGCTATTTATATAAAGGCTCATATGGCCCAATTTCAAGTCATTTATCTGTTCTTCCAAATAACTCAAATCAAGACCGAAATAAATGCAGATACTGGATGAGGGGAGTCATATGAGCCTAAGGTAGGTAGTCTATACCTCTTTTATCAATTTCCATCATTTTGGAAATTTTCATTTCATCGGTCCAATTTCATCTAGAGTTGTTTATTTAATTGATATGTCTTGTTTAAAGCCATTAGGACTATGTACCATGATCCTTTTCATATATGTAATTCATTTTTGGTAGTTACATCTACAACTCTAACCACCTCACATAGGGTGATATTCCATATTTGGGGTTTTAGTGTTTTGACACTGTTGATCCATTATTCAAATGTTTTTGAGCTTGACCACTCTAATAGTAAACCCTTTTGAATTAAATGGATATTAAATTGAGTAATGGAAACTACCATTACCCCTTTCCACTTGGTCGGACTATGGTAACTTCCTCACTTAATTAATAAATCTAATTTGAATTAGAAAGTATATTGAATATAATGACTTGTCCATTTGGAAATGAATTGAATGTTGGTTACATTCTATAGTGACCCTTTACACTTATAGTGGAAGGTATAGGTTGAACCAAGTTAAATGATCATGACATAAGTGAATTGAGGAGATGGTTTCATGCTCATTGGTCTTATCACACTAATGAATAGTAGGTCTTGAACCTCATGAATTATCATGTGTCTTAATTAATTACATGTATTATATAAATTAATTGTAAATCCTATAAAGTTTTGAAATGCCTTTTCACTTGTATCAAGGAATGAGATGAACCTTTGACTCATTAAATGAAATAACTATAATAGAGACTTGACTATTATGTGATTTACATGTACGGTGCCTAAAATAATATAAACCTTGACATCATTACAATAGTGGTAGCTTGACATGGGTTAGCCTTTGGATTTTTAATGGAATTCTTTTAGCACTTGAGGATTCCATTACAATTCAAGGATTCCAGTTTCCTTGACTAGAACCACCTTAGAACCTTCTTCTCTTCTATGAGTGTAATAATAATATGAAACTGTAGGATCCTTTATTTTTATTACAGGATGACTTAGATACCCTCCTTGGATCTATAATGGTTTCTACGGGCTTGAGGTTCCTTGGATACATCCTTGGGCCTAGCCATAGCTTATCACATTTTTACCTTGTATGTACTCATTGGACTTGTTTAGATCATGATATTGTGGAATACAATGGAAAATTATCCTTGGATTAAACACTTACACTTATCCAGGATGTAGTTACTACTAATTTGGGAACCCTTAAGGTCTAGGTTTCCTTGGTTAATACTTTTGAAACTTTCATTATAATTATAATTATTAATTGAGTTGGTGTTTACGTTAGAACATATTCATTAGTATAATCATCATTATTTAGTTATTAAGTCTTGGAACCACTAATATTACAATAATGAGGTGATGTTTGCACCAGATATGCCTCACTTGACCTATTTATGTATATGGGAAATTAATTAATTAATGAACTGGATGTATGTTAAGACATTAGAAAAGGGATGAAGTAGGTACTTTGGTATTTATAGGTACTATACTGATTACATTTATTTATGAATTCTTAAACTTTTTCAATTAATATTACATTGTCAATATGTCATATAAACTGTTGGTATTGGACTACTGATATTTATCTTACATTCTATCTAGGAACCTCTAGTACCTGGCTAGACTATATGTATGCGGGTATCAAAAATGGGAAACAAAGTCATAAGACTATTGATTTATTTTTTAGGATGTAGCTAGTATCATATGAACAACATGTATCCTTGGATTCTTGGGATAATTTTTGATTCCTTATTTCAAATTTTTTATAGAATGATTTTTTCTGCTTGTGTACCTATTTTCCATATTTCTATATACATGAAATTCCATCATATGTTTTTTATGTTGCTATCAGTTATTCAAGCTGATTTAATTGTTGTTACTTTTATCCACATCTGATGTGCTTTTTCTATTACAATGCTTCCATTATTTATTCATATTAGTTATGCTAGGATTTACATGCTATTATAATTATTATTTATGTTACACTCTATTAAAGAGGGAATAGTCTCCCCATGGACACACCTGAGTCTCGTGCTACTAGCTGGCAACCTCTAGCATTTGAGGAGATGCGCTTGACTCCATGTGGCCCACTGGGCACAGGGCACCTTCTAAGTGGCATCTAGGTCTAGGATTTCATACATTCCATATATGTGATTCAACACCCACACCATGGAATAATCCCATAATAAATTCATAATGGTTCCTATGGGTGGAAATTAAAACTTAGTACTCAAATATTCTCACGTCAACATTAACCAATGTTGGAGAATGATAAGAGAAGTTTTTTCGGTATTAAGCCTAGTAAAGGAAAACAAAGAAACCCTATATAGAAAAATTAAATATAAATCAAAATTTTAAGGGGGTTTAATGATCTTAGATAACCAAATTATCCACTCTTGCCACTAAATCCGCATATCAAAACAAAATAGTGGATCAAAGTTCATTACAAGTGTCATTACCATAATTGAAAACTATTATGGAATGTAGAGTATAAGAAAAGAAAGTGAAGTGTTGATGAATCCTTAGTATGTAGGTGACTTCAAGAATGTTTAAAAGCATTGGCCGAATGTAAAAAATATTCAGAAGTCTGGGGTGGGATGTTGAATGAATGATTTGTGATTTTTTTGATATTCATAACACTAGAAGTGTTCCATCAATACACCATAAAGGAATTAGAATGGACAAATAATTTGATATGGTGTCATAAAATATTTCATTTTTACTAGAATATAGAATATCATGGAATGAAATATTACTAAAAGATAAATTGGTTGGTATTGTTCTAGAATTTCTACCATCATATGTGTGATAAACCTGATCATTGATAAGGTTTCCCAACAAGGAAAGTCTAACATCTTTGAAACATGGCTAGGAAACATACTAGTTAGATGTTGGGGGGAATTTTTGGATGAAATGTATAACCCCATGAAATATATTATCCCTCTTATGAGGTATCCCAATACAAACCCTTGGTATTACAAGAATTCTTAGTGGGGTAAAAATTTGAATGTTAAACCCCTAGACTTGGTCAACTGAGTTGAATGAAAATATCTAACCATTACTTAAAAGGGATGATCAAATGGGGATAGAGTGAAAACATAGTATCTTCTATATTTTGATCAATAAATCCTTTTTGGGTGGGTTTTTCTTATTTCACACCCTCCCAAACATTAGATGCGGGGGAAAATTATTTATATATATTCCCAGGGATTTAGATCCCCATAGTTACTTGATTTCCAGTAGGATAACCCCCACCTCACATTCTGGTATATGAAATGGTTTGGTTCATGAACACTAGTGGCTAATCAATTGTGGGAGAAGATAATATGGTTGATACATAAGAAACTGAGAGATCTAGACTGCCTCATAAAAATTAATTTCTAATAGAATCTCGGGGAATTAAATATAGCTTTGATGTACCCAAAAATACTAGGCACATTCATCATAAAAATACCATTTGGATGAAAATATCACATCAGACTCTATCCTCCACTTGGATTTATAAATTAGGTGGTAAAGATAGATGTACAGGTTTGATCCATGGGTTTTTGATGTTGATCTTGGTTTGATTGATTTAATGGAGAGTATTCTAGGATATAGAAAATACCGTGATGTGTATATGAAATAGGTTGAATTTAAATGTTGATTGTGTGCTAGATGTAATCCAAGGATGATATGAACAATATTAAAGACCTATTATAACTAGGAATATCGACCAAGTTGTCTTCTTCTACCCTGATGTCATATATGGGTATCCTATCAAAGAATTAATAATCTTGAGTCTCTAATGTTACAAATTTTTTTAGGGTTTCATTCTATGGAATAATATGATATCGACCATCAACAACAATATTTATATTAAAAAACACTTATTTTAGTCACAATGATCTAATTAAAAAATATGAGAAGATATAGAAGACACTATTACCATAAAAAGGAATGATAATATAGATTTTAATTCCCAAAAATTATGAAAATCCAAAAAAAATTAAAAATAAAATTTCACAAAGAACTTATGGGGGCTATGTAGGAGCTACATGATCATAATATATCTTGTACATAGTTCACAATGGTCCATGTAAGATGATCATATATGGATTGTTGTTTAGATATTATTATTCATGGGCTGTGTTATATGTTAAAGAGTTCATGGATGCTCATATGCAGACCTTTATACAAGGTAGATTGTACATGTGCAGATATGGGTGGTCTGTAATTCATGAGATAAGTATAAATATCATTCGTAGGAAAAATTAAAGGTCCATGGTTTACTTATATAGGTGGGAACCCCATGTATGGACTTCATTAATTCCTCATAGTCAATTATAATACCTTATAATCAGAGCCTCTTAATGATGATTAGACCCCATTCTAATGGGGGGTATTTGTTGTGGATCATGAAATACTTGATGGAATAATAAGTTAGATTGAATTGAAATAAAACAAAGTAAACAATATCATGAAGTAAGTCATTATTTTCCAAGTAGAGGTCACAAATCACATTGAGTAATACTATTAAACCACATAACTCATTCACATATTAAAAGAGAATCCCCCTACATGACTGCATGGTTACTCTACGTACACTAGGAATACATGATAGTAAGTAAAATACCCCAAAACAACCCAATTGTGACTCCAAGGGTTATAAAAATAAACATTAGTGAGGAAAAACACCTATGAAAACCACATGCTTCCATCTCATGATCAGCCTCCCCAATGCACCTATGATTCAATTTCATTAGAACCATGAGTTCACTATTAACACATGAACTACCCATGAGGATAAAAACAACCTATAATAATTTATGGTCACATGATTATTTTACAACCATCTATTTATGGATGGTGATTAAAAAAATCTCCTATAAATACCCATCAAATCCATTTTTTAAAGTATTATTTTCTTTATTATCATTTTCATCAAATTAAAATGACTTTATTGATTCATGATACTTTTTATTTGAGATTTTAAGTTTGGATTCTTACTGATATGAGTAATATAATCACATTTCGAGAAATTGGTAGGTAATTCCTGAGAAAATTATAAAGAATTAAACCATCCACAAGGGTTTTCTATGAAGGTAGTCTATGAATATTGGTCATGACATTGTCTGTATAGGTCCTCTGTAAGGGTCCATATATTAATGATAACTCTGAGGGCCCATCCACATAGGTTATCTATGATGTCCCATCCATGAAGGTCAACTATGTAGACCATCCATAAAGGATGGAAATAAATCCATACATGAAAGAATTCCATGAGAGAAACTTATTTACCCCACTATGATACCCATCCATGAAGGCCAATTGTGATTTCTATATGAAAGCATCCCTTTCATAATGGAAATTCAGGAACTACTTCTATAAATCAACCATTTCATGATAATCTTACTCAAGGGTTCATACACATAAAACATTTAACCCATAAAATTATTCACTAGGAATATTTCCATTCTCTTACATTGAAATAGGGGCCTCATTGGGAGATCAATGCTCCCACATCCCCAACGGTACTAGGACACAAAGCATTTGGTCTGTTTATAGAACATTCATGAAACAAACCATGCAATCCATTCATATACCCATGTTAGCCATCTACTTTGGGATAATCCAAATGACCGTCTTTGATTCCATTATCCAAGTTCAGTTCCATGAGAATACCATTCCTTTGAGGCCACCTTCATAGAATCTTGAGATACAAGATCAAATTGTGCACATAAGTGTGAATTAATTCCATCATGTATTCCCTCAATATAATGAATGTCTTAATTTCAATCACTAATTGATGAGGAACTATAGGTGTTTACAATCTAGTATTTCTATTTTAAGGAGGTTATATATAATTATGACCCTGGTGATAAACTTCTTAGTACCTTATGAACAACTTCCCTACCCTATATATGACATCTTATCGTATTGGGATCCCGGTGAGCCTCATGGTACACTAAATGACTCCGGGAGAGAGATCGGGCCTTGGGTTGAATCCATTCCTATTGATTTGAGTCAGAGGTTGAGAAACATGTTCCCAAGACACAATTACCTTTTTATGGGGATACATTCCCCCTGATTTTGATTATCCTTCCCAATTAAAATCACTAATTATTAAAAAAAAATGGACACACATATTCGAAATATATGCATTATCTCCACACATATCTTTCATGTTCCCATTATCTCTGAAGGGACTCCTCCTTAGGTTTAATCCCCAAATATTTACACCTTCACACAAGTAATTTTATAGGTTAAGAACATATGGGATGACCATGTGTAATCCACAACTAGTAATTTAATTTCACTTATTTCAGGACACAAATGTCCCTATCACAAATCCTAAAACTATATCAAAATGTTATTACCACATGACATTAAACTGTATGGTATGGTCCAACCAAATATCACTAAATTGAGAAACTATTAATATGTGTGGTTTGATTATTGTTAATTAATATAGGAATGATTCCCCTATAATGTCCAAACCCAATATTAAGAAACATAACATTGTTGTTACATATTCAATGTGAACTATTTCCAAATGGGTCATATTCCATTCATGTTTTATCTTCTTCACTAGGCCATACTCCATGTGAAAACGATATCTTCACTATTCTATATTCTTTATAATCCATTTCATTCATCCTCATTTTGTTATATCCCCTGATGAAAAACATAATCCATTCTCCCTGGTGTTATATTCCAAAAAAATATCATCACACCTTCCCTTGTCTATTTACTAATAGACAAGGTAATCCAGAAAGGGCCACTCACGAAGAAGTCAAAAAATAACAACTTATTAGAATCCCCTCTTTTTGTCTTCCACTCAACATGACATTATACTACCTGGAAGAAGTCATTCTTGAATGACTTAATAATTCACTATAGTGGTCCTTAATATATAATCTTAAAAGGCATGATGTGTCCTATTAAGAGGAATATAAATACACAGATTCGAATTCCATTCAAAGGGATATATAAGAATATGAACTTATGGTTAGGATCTGAATTCCTTGAATACCTACTATTATACCAGATAGAAATGAATTCTAGAGTAACCAACTATGAAGATTTTAAACCAAATACCCACTAATTTAAAAATTAAGTATGAATAAACTATGATATATATACAAATAGTGTCATCAATAGTGGTTTAATGATTAATATTTATATTACCATAAATGGAGAATATATGATATATATATAGATGTTCATAAAAACATATGATTGAGGTCTAAATCACTAGTACAACTGTAATCAGTCCCACACTGAGATTTGGGAAGGATTCATGAACATATATTAAATAAATAAGATGCTCCCAAAGTATGAAATAATTCTAGCTAAATGGTTTATGAACCCAACCTCCCATTCCCTTGATCAATTTTTCACTTGAAGAATTATTGAAAAATTTCTAGTTACCAACTACCTTTAGAAATATTGTTCACATTAAATTAAAAGAAACACATCTATGATGCACATCAGAAGAGGAATGATTGATGTTGTTGTGAATTTATTATCTTAAAAATACTCTATGAATCTTATTTATTTTGATGATTTCAAATACTATTATTTGATTTACTAATGATTTTACTTTATGTATTTTTCCGGAATATATTTATTTTTAAATTTATTTCATTAATCGGTTAAAATATTTGATTAAGTATTCTAGATGAAATTTGAATGTATTGTTGAATAAATTTTCATAACTTATGTTTTTAAGAATAATTTATGGTTTGAGAATCCTACATTAGTAATAAAACATATGGATCATGAATCCTACAATGTTGGAAAATTATGGATCAACAACCCCACATTGGAAGAAATCTTACATTTCAGGATTAAGACATATGGTTCATCAAACCTACCCTTTATAAATAACAGTATATTCTCAACCAAACTTTTGGATTTTGTCGTTATGCGAAGGAACCCTATGTTTGACCAGTCAATGATGAAATTTTAAATTTTAAATATTTTTTTTATTTTCTATAATGGTCTCTCCGGAAGTAAATATCTCTCTAAGGATGTTTTATCAACAATTCATAAGCTCGTAATCAATTGATTAAATTATTAATATTTATAAGGGAACTTATGAATCTATATAAATAGTTTATAATTAAAATGATCAGGATTTTTAGGTTATATTATTGGATCTATTAAAGACCAAAATCAATCCAAGTTTCACTTGACTCGTCCCACCAAGGTCTGAGCTACAAATCCCCAATCTCGCCTCTAATAGGCCATGGGGTAGTGACCAATATTGAGTAGTAATATCACACAAATGGTAATAATTATCCTACTATACCTATACACATGCACCCACATCCATCTCCATGAAACAGTATAGAGATATAAAACTAATATTATTACAATATGCATTAATTCATATATATCCCACAAACAGAGTAAGATAATACCAGAATGAAGTAAAAAGGAAAAAATAAAATACCCCAAAAATAAAATTGTAAAATCACCCAACACAATCACGTGGAGAGGATCACTATAAAATGAATGATCATAACACACCTCGGTCTATTTAATCTAGAATTATGCACCATCCCTCCCAGCCCCCCCCCTAAGACAATACTAGAATACATGTGGGCTTCACAAGACACAAATTGTACAGGAGAAGACTATGTGGGGTGGGTATAAAAATACTATATTTGTACACCAAAAACCCAAAAAGGGTGAAAATAATATACATCAATTATCTTGACCAAAGCCAGAGGAACCCCAATGAAAGAGAAACTTTGTCTCGACCACTCCATGAGTATACACAAATAGAAATCTTTACACCCTTGGTAAGTAAATAAATATTACACACACCACAATGTATCCAAAACCATATCAGATATACTCATATTAAAATCCAAGGCTCATGGTCCACAACCACACATCTATCCCCAAGCACCAAACTAAGTTTCTAACATATCGCTCTTCTAGGATTTCTCAACCCATGAGTCTAGCCATCCCATATGGCATTCAACTAAATGATTTCAAACATCTTATTACTACAAGATGATGTCTCGTCATCGATATCCTTGATGGAAATAAAACAAGAGATATCACCCCATCAGTTATACATTATCCATCCATGATGGCACCCATCTGATCACACATCAGGAATGATAAACTGATTCCATAACCTGGGCATACCTGGTATTTCTTTTCTGAGTGGGTATAATCATCAAATAGTACCATAGAAAATGAAACATAGTGACTTACAAGTTCTTACATAATTGTATAGGGGATCACTCCTAGGACTACTGAGGAATTCTAAGAAACTTTTTTGAAACACCACACTCAAAAGTGGGTATCACACAACAACCCTAATCTAAAAGAACTACATATGAAGATGATTGAAACTCATGAAAAATGGGTAACATAAATGATCTACAATCCACTTAGGGAAAAAATTAATGTAGAACTATTAATGGAAACAGAGGAAATTAATCATAAATACACATTCAATCAGACTAAAACCCCATTGGAAATATTAGATCTCGATAAATAGATAGAGGGTCTGTGCCCATGGATCACTGGGGCTCCATCCCCTATTAGAAACATTTCTCCTTGGTAGAGGATCAATTCCAAAGTAAATATTGGTATTGTCGATTCCAAAACCCTTCCAAGTGAAACATGACAATATAAAAGGATCTCTCTATGTTTTTTAGAGGGATACATTCTCTATGTTATTGATTCTACAGTCAAAGAGGATTTATGCATCTAACTATAGATTATGGGAACACACCCATGCTATGAAACGTAGGGAATATAATGAGGGGCCACAATCCTATAATGACGACTTGATGTCATAAATACTCATAAAGAAAACCATAGGAACACACTAAAACACTACTGGTCCAAATGTTACTAACCAAAATGACTCCCCATATCACCTCATGTCACATATAAACAGTCTACACCGTGAAAACCATCACATTATATGATGAAAATTTCCCAAGATAGGATTCTCATGGGCCACCATATAAGTCTATAAGAAGAAGATGTGTGAGGGAACAAATATCTAAAGGAGGTACACGACATGTACCCAACATACACGGTGTGTTAGTAAACAACATCCCTAGGCCATGTTACCTAATGGTACTCAACATATAAAAATAAAATACATGGCATGCACCCTATGTTACAAAATGTGTAAAGTAATATGAACACCTCAGTATGTTATAACATATACCTGACCTCACTGTCCATGTAACAACACATTATGTTTCCACCTTATACATGATATGTTTCTACTCACCACCAACCCATTAAAATATATGAAAAGGGCCTATGTATTTAGGAGACAACTTGCCTTTATTCCAAAAAATATGATACCCAAGCCTTATAGAGACTACAAAGAACACATGATGAGTCACATAAAATGAAAAATAATATAAAATATGATCCAAATATGATTTCTGACAACAATGAACCATCTTTATCCATTTCCTGATCAACTGAATCTTCTCTGTTCTCTCTTGTACATGGCTTGGTCCAACTAGTGAATCCACACATGTTTCCACCAAAAAAAGTGGAGAATGAAAATGATTCCCATACAAAGATTAAAATAAATCCTTATATATTGAGTCCTAATAAGTGTTTTTATATGATAACTACAATAATTTTATTTTATCCTTCATTGATCCAAAAAAATCTAGTACATAATCTCAAAGCATGTCTTCGATCATTTCTAACTTCCATTTAGATTTTACATCTTTCTAAGAGTGATACACCACACTCATGTTCAACTGAGTGCCAAAGGATTACTATAAGGAATTCAATTTATAACATAATTACCCTCCACATTTTCTTGAGAAGAAGGAAGGAATATTCTTAGCCTTAGTTGACATCCCCAAGGCACTAATGTTTGGAAAGAAATTCCACGGGATTCATAAACCAATGGGGTAAATCATCCCTTTGACTGTAAAATAACCAAATAAATATAACCATAATTGATATAAACTATATAATTAATGATAAAAATTTAATACAAATCTAATTAATACCAAATAACAATATTAACAAACTTTTTCCCAACCCATATCACAACACCAAAGCAGAAGACTACCAACATCAAAGCACAAAGCTGAAGAAAAAACCAAAAAGATAAAAGGATCAAAAGAAATAAACCCCAAAACACTAAATATACTCAAAGATACAACTCCATAATCTGTTCCCAAGTTGTCATGATGCACAACTAAATAAATGAGATACCATTTCATTAACTATGCCTTGATAAAAAATATCTTCAACTGTACCAAAGTGCCTAGGTAGTGGGTGAGTAATGAAACTCAGTAGGTTTTCCAAAAATGACCTCCATACTCACTCCAATATGGTAGAAAATGTTATAAATTTTTTAAAAAATAATTTAACACTTTTTTAATAGTTTAAATAAAATACAATAATTTTCTCAACAAAATAGTTTCCATGTAAAACAACCAAATAAGTATTTCAAACTATTTCAAAATCCAATTGGCATAACCCATTCCAATCCCCATATCAACACATGAATTATTAGGTGATAGTTCCATACTCATGATCAGAATATATTTGATCTACCAAGTCATCATAAGGTAACCATATACATGTGTGCCAATGGTACACACCCCTTCTATAGAGTTATGTCAATGCAAATGAACACACAAATACCAATCATGATGAAGCCATTCCACTCCATTTGTTCAAAAAACACTTAAATAAAAAAAATTATTTAAAAAACTTACTCAAAATTTTTCTCCATGAATCAATCTAAACAAAACTTTTCAAAATGATCATTTTAAAATCATTTAACAAATCACTTTCTACAATAATCCCTCAATTTCACAAACCATCAATAAAGAAGGTTTCTACCAAGTGTTTGAAAACTATTTAAAAATAAATGCCAAGAAATTAAACCCATTTGAAACTAATCATTCATGTTATAATAATAGGACTAAATAGAGAATCCACATACCATGTAAAATAAGGTGAATGTGAAGAATGGACAAAATTATTCAACTAAAGTTGGTTGAAACATTAAAAACTCACCTTGGATCTTATTCCCTATCATCAACAGAATGACATATCATAATAATTGGAATAAAACATCATTGATCTATCCATTGTCATGACCCGTCCTCGGGGCCCGTGCCGTGACTACCCCAAGCCCGCCTTCTATAGGCCAGGGGCTGGCGACTAGCACCAAAGGCGTAAAATCCCGATAACTGGGAAGGCATTGCCTTTATAAAAGAAAACAAGCACCATAGAGTACAAGAGGAAGTAAAACACTAAGTACAAAAAGAAGTGCTGAAAAGTAAATGGGCCAGAATACAAACCCAAAAGAAAGTACAACTACAACTGAACAAAATACAACAGAAAAAGACAACAGCTGGAGGGACGGAAGCGGCTCCTGGGTCGTCCTCCTTGGATCCTACCTGAAGGGTAGGTACAGATGGCGCAACTCCTCGATCGTCCACCACGAATCCTACCTGAAGGGTAGGTACAGATAGCCTCCACAGTGCTCTCGTCCGTCAACCTCCTCCGAGTGTCGTCTCGCCGTGAAGTCCACCTCCGGACACTGACTTGTCGTGTAGTCCACCTCCGGGTACCGTCCAGTCCTCGAACACTCGGCCTCCGTCAGCACTGCCTATCGTCTGCAACCAACACAACGAGGTGCGGGCATAGCCCGTGCAGGGGTGAGTATAACGATACTCAGTAGGGACCCCGAGACCCTCAAGGTCTCACTAAAACCAACAAGGATAACCACAAGAAGATCTCAACAGATAAACTCTACTTAGGTATATGCCCATACATACACCTATGTTATCAAGTAACCCATCTCAATCATGAGGAAACACAAGGATCATGAGATCAACGGATAACCACTACCCAGGTATATGCCCATACATATACCTAAGTTATCAAGTAACCCATCTCAATCATGAGGAAACACAAAGGTCAAAAGTCTCAGCTCAAACCAGGATTTTCATTATCGAAACCGTAACTACTGAAGAGCTCCGTCTCTAGAGTGTACAGTGGTCCTGTCATGACTCCGAGGTACTGCTCACTAACCTAAGACTGCTGAGCTACTCCTCCTGTCGAGTACTGCGGGTCTGCGGCCAACTACCGGGCGCTCCGTCCGCTGTGGGTCTGTCGCCAAATACCGGGCGCTCCCCCCAATAGCCTACAGAGGTACTCCTCCTGTCGAGTACCGCGGGTTTGCGGCCAACTACCGGGCACTCCGTCCGCCGTGGGTCTGTCGCCAAATACCGGGCGCTCCGTCCACTGGGCTAGTCGACCTACTCCAAGTCGAGTCGGTCAAGCAGTCGTCAGGTCTCAGCAGGCTACACGATCTCCGTACTCCGCACGCTCGTCTCCGGGAGGGTCCGCTCCACGAGCTACTGGCCGATACTCCAAGTATCTCAAGGTCCCACGAAGAAGTGTCTCAAAGGACCGCCTCATCATAGGGGTCTCAACGCAACAGACGGCGCGTCAATCGGACGCCCGGTCTTTGAGTTATTAGCCATTTCGTCCCAGGGGCCCGGTTGGTTTCGTGAGCAAACCAATCCCGGCCGTATCTCAACTGTACCCCGAACTCCCATAGGGTATACTCATAGGGACCGTTACTCAACGTAATCACCAACGCCGCTGACGGTTCGTCAAACGGACGTCTGGTTTGAAAGATATCAGCTTTTCCGTTCCAGGGGCCCGGTTGGATTTCGGTGCGATCCAACCCGGCCAACATCCATCTGCATCCAATTTTTAGGCAGAGGATGCCAAAAGTTCCGTATCGACAATAGGAACTCAACGTCGCAGACGGCGCGTCAATCGGACGCCTGGTCTGAGAGTTATTGGTCTTTCCGTCTTACACCCACCCTGGGAAACTTCCCAGGAGGTCACCCATCCTGATCACTGCTCTAGGCCAAGCACGCTTAACTACGGAGTTTTAACTACGTAGGCTCCCGAAAAGGAAGGTGCACCTTGAGTATAGTATACCGAAACGACCGTCTCGATCCAAGGATCGCGTTGCCGTTGACGGCGCGTCGTTCGGAGGCCCGTAGCTCAAGTTTCAGGCGTTTGAACGAAAACCGTCCGAAGGCGGGGGTCCGGGCCCGGGCCGACCCCCCCCCCCCCCGGGAGTCGGCCGAACCGGGTCGACCTGAACCGGGTCGACCCGACACGACCCGACCCGGTCCGGTCCGGCCAGGGCGCGGCCCGGCCGGTTCGGTCGAACGGGCGAACGGCTGTGGCACGCGGGGCGCTGCCCCCGCGGCCTGGTGGTGCCGCGGCCCCTCGCGTGGGGCCGCGCTGAGTCGGGACGCGGCTTCAGCCGCGTCCGAGGGCACCGGACCCGCGCGGCCGCAGGTCCGCGGGTGCCGCCGCCGCCGCGCTGAGTCACGGCGGTGCGCCGGGGCGCCGCCGCTCCCGGTTGCCCGCGCCTCTGGCGAGTTCCGCGGGCCACCGAGATCGCTCCGGTGTTCCGATTTTGTTCCCGCCTGCGCCGCTGCTTCTCCCGGGACTCGTCCTTCACTGCGGAATCATCAAACATCCGTTGCGGCACGTTCCGTCGTCGCCCGTCAATTCCGCACAAAAATGAAGAACGGCGGAGGGTTGTCGGGCCGTGGTCGTTTGTCCCGCACCCTCCGCGTTAGAGATAAACAAACGGGAGGAATTAACGTTCAACACATGAAGGCATATCCGAAACAATTTTTTTAATGAAATAAATTTGTTTCATAAAAAAAAGGGTTCCTTATTTGAACGGAAACAACAATTTTAATAATTTTAAAAAAAATTGTTCACAAATCTAGTTCTTTAACTTTTTAAAGAAACAATTACGGGAATATAAAAAGAAAAGGGGGGGTAATTCCCAAAAATAAATCCCTACCTCGCCGTCGCTGTCGGATGCGAGGTCGTCACGGAATTGACCGTCGCGGAAGGAGGTGATCGTCACACCGCGGAAGGGCGTCGCGTCGACGATCTCCGAGGACCAAGAACATACGGATTTAATTAATAATAATTAAATCCATGTTGTTGTTGAAATCCAAAAAGAAAATAAAAAGAAGCACAACCCCCTACCTTGGTTGTTGTCGATCGAAGGCTGTCGCGGGGTTGGATCGTCGCGGAAGAAGCATCGGGAAGGGAGATCCGTTGGCGTCGCGGTACAAGGCTTCGCGTCGTCGATCTCCGCAGGTTTGGCGTTCTTCGCGTTCTTCGCGTTCTTCGCCGAAGAAGAACGCTTTCCTCCAAATCCTCTCCACGCCACAAGTTTCAACCCAAAATAAAATAACCTTAAGCCTTATTTTATTTACACAACTAAACATTTGAATTTCAAAAGATAAGAAACGAACCATTAATTCGTAGAATTAATTCAACGAAAGAAACAACTCATTTAATTTACGAAAGAAACAGCCCAATTAAATGGTCTGTTAAGATTTTAAGAAACGCGTCAGTTGACTTTCATTAAGACGGGTTTTCACGGGTGCGTTTCTTAGCGGAAAGAAACGGCGGGGCTTGTGCGGGCCCCACCTCACAAATATCCTACCAAGGGGTAGGATATTTCTGGATAGCATCATATCCAGTTCAACTCAGTTCAAGCCGCCTTTAAGTGGCTTCAAGTGGCTTCCAAGTGGCTTAAGCGAAATAAAATAAAGTTGTCGCAAAATTATTTTATTTCTTAACTTTAAGCCCGAAAATTAAAAACCACACCCGAGCAAACGCAACTCCGGAAGAGGCGTTTCTAAGCGAATACCGGCGCTGCGATTTCATCGGTGCCCTCAGAATTCGATTCCGGGCACCGGTTCAAAATTTAGAAAAACCCGCTCGTCCGTTCACTGAACGTACCCGAGCCAAAACTTCGGAAAATGATTCCGGGCACACCGTGCCTCGGAATCAGGTGCCGTCAGAAACTGCGTTCTTGTAAAATTCTAAAGAAAATTAAGAAAAAAAATTTCCTTGAAATTTACGGGTTTTTACATTACTCCCACCACAGGGCTTTACGTCCCCGTAAAGCTTCACCACAAACTTAGGGAAACAAAGCGGTACTGAGCACGCATCTGAGCCTTCCGCTCCCATGTGCTCACCTGGAGGTTCCCGCGCTGCCAAAGAAAGTGCACTAGAGGAATCGACCATCCTCCTAGGATCCGCTCCTGTCGATCCTCGATCCCCACAGGAACCTCCGTATAAGACACTCATCGCCACCGTCTAGCTCCTCATGGTCGATGATATGCGAAGGGGGTCGAGCACGTATCTCCTCAGTTGGGATACGTGGAAAACGTCGTGCACCTAGTGCAACTGAAGTGGATGGGCCAAGCGGTAAACCACCTCGCCTACCAAGCTGAGGACCTAGAAAGGTCCGTTGAACCTCGGAGATAACTTGCCTCCCAGGACACATCTCCGTAAACCTCGTCGAGGTGAGACCCGTAAGAAGACGTGGTCATCATCCTCGAACTCCAGAGGTCTCCATTTCTGTTAGAACTGAAACTCAAAACGACTGCTGCTATGAGGGTAAGGTTGACCGACTCAAGAGTGATCGGTCGCACCCTCCTGTGCAAGAGTTACCCTGCACTGCCTGTGGTTTCCTTTTCCGCCGACCAAGGAAAACCCATCCCAACGTTTGCCTAAAACCGTCAATTTGAGTATGAACAGTTATTTCCCATTCCATACTCAAACTAACGTCGTAAGGCCTCGACGCTGCCACCAAGAGATTCCAACCAGAACTCTCGCCTCGAGGGTCTGACCACACCGTCGGCGTAAGTGTGATTATCGAGTCTCCTCCCAAGGTATCTCCAGACGTGAGGGTCAAGTCCACGGCTTACCGGAAACTCTAGGTCTGGAACAAGATTTGTGGAAGCGAGGAATGATTCATATCAACATCTGTTACTACAGCAGCTAGTAGTGGACATAGACTGTCCCTTGACTCATTTCTAGAGCCATTGGGTCACACTCCTTGACCGCATGCAGCCGCACTCTTCCTCTGCCCTCCAGCTCCCTGAGCCTGGCGGGAATAACTAAGGCGGGTGGTTGTAGCATGTTAGGATGTACACCACCTCATGATGCTCACCTAGCAGTTCCTCCACGTCTGCTGCTTTGTAGACTCATCTCTCCTTTAAGCTTCCTCTTCTTGAAACATTTAACATGCCCGAGTCTCTAAGACTGGCACTGGTTTCCTGTTTCTTACTGCACTGTGCAGTCTTCATCCGCTCCTGGATGAACTGCACCTCCTTTGCATATAATCTGGAAGAGCTGCTAAAATTTCTCCTTTGCCGAAAAGAGAAACCTGGTCTCATCCCCTCTCTAGATGAACCACACCCATTGCCTAATATAGTCAATCCTAGCATGAAGGATGCATTCATGCCATGGATGACATCGTAAGGCCTCGACGTAACTACTAAGAGATCCAACTGTCACTCTCGCCTCCAAGGGCCGAGTCACACTGTCGGCATCAGTGTGAGGTCACTGGGTCTCCTCCAGTTGAAATCTCGAAAGTGAGGGTCAAGTCAACAGTTTAACCGGGACCACTCAGTAACATCACAAAAGAGGACAGGAAGGAAAACATCACAAGATAAATGTCTTTATTTTATTGCAGCTCATGGTACAAAGACACAAAAACAACATCAACATGGAACTAGAAGTACAAGAGACGTATCCACTAGTTCCGCTCCTGTCCACCTGCTCGAGGATCTCTACTGCCTTGTCCACTGCTCTACTTTTGCTCAAGCATTCGTCGCTGCCTCTGCCTCGGTGGCTCCTCAAAAGCCTATGGATCAACTGTACGAGGAGTCGGACAGTCACATGCCAGGTGCCCCTTTCCACCGCACGAGTAACACAGTCTGCTTCTGGCACGCCTGGCTCTGACCCCACCCCGGGTGCCCCGCACCACCGGTCCTAAAACCCGAGATCGCCCAACTGCTGGTCTGGTCCTCCTAGACCTCTGCATCATCTGTCTACTGCCCACAGATGACTCGGCTTCTGATCGAAAAACACGCGGCAAAGGCAGCAGCTCCTGAAAGAAACAATGTAACACGGTCAAACGATTATACCTGGTGAGCTGACCTGGTTTGAGCTGTTTTAAGGGGGAAAACCCTTGAAAACACACACGCAATCAGTGTTTTCGTGCACAAAGTCGGAAATCAGTTGCCAGGGTCCTGGTGTATGGATACGTCGGCCGCCCGCACCAACACTGGACTCCCTGAACTGAAAACCACACTTGGTACCCTTAACACTATTGCTTCACAGAAAGAAAGATCAGAGTCTGCGGTAGAACCGACCACCTTTGATACCAATTTGTCACGACCCGTCCTCGGGGCCCGTGCCGTGACTACCCCAAGCCCGCCTTCCATAGGCCAGGGGCTGGCGACTAGCACCAAAGGCGTAAAATCCCGATAACTGGGAAGGCATTGCCTTTCTAAAAGAAAACAAGCACCACAGAGTACAACCGGAAGTAAAACACTAAGTACAAAAAGAAGTGTTGAAAAGTAAATGGGCCAGAATACAAACCCAAAAGAAAGTACAACTACAACTGAACAAAGTACAATAGAAAAAGACAACAGCTGGAGGGACGGAAGCAGCTCCTGGGTCGTCCTCCTTGGATCCTACCTGAAGGGTAGGTACAGATGGCGCAGCTCCTCGATCGTCCACCACGAATCCTACCTGAAGGGTAGGTACAGATAGCCTCCACAGTGCTCTCGTCCGTCAACCTCCTCCGAGTGTCGTCTCGCCGTGAAGTCCACCTCCGGACACTGACTTTTCGTGTAGTCCACCTCCGGGTACCGTCCAGTCCTCGAACACTCGGCCTCCGTCAGCACTGCCTGTCGTCTGCAACCAACACAACGAGGTGCGGGCATAGCCCGTGCAGGGGTGAGTATAACGATACTCAGTAGGGACCCCGAGACCCTCAAGGTCTCACTAAAACCTACAAGGATAACCACAAGAAGATCTCAACAGATAAACTCTACTTAGGTATATGCCCATACATATACCTAAGTTATCAAGTAACCCATCTCAATCATGAGGAAACACAAGGATCATGAGATCAACGGATAACCACTACCTAGGTATATGCCCATACATATACCTAAGTTATCAAGTAACCCATCTCAATCATGAGGAAACACAAAGGTCAAAAGTCTCAGCTCAAACCAGGATTTTCATTATCGAAACCGTAACTACTGAAGAGCTCCGTCTCTAGAGTGTACAGTGGTCCTGTCACGACTCCGAGGTACTGCTCACTAACCTAAGACTGCTGAGGTACCTCTCCTGTCGAGTACTGCGTGTCTGCGGCCAACTACCGGGCGCTCCGTCCGCTGTGGGTCTGTCGCCAAATACCGGGCGCTCCCCCCAATAGCCTACAGAGGTACTCCTCCTGTCGAGTACCGCGGGTTTGCGGCCAACTACCGGGCGCTCCGTCCGCCGTGGGTCTGTCGCCAAATACCGGGCGCTCCGTCCACTGGGCTAGTCGACCTACTCCAAGTCGAGTCGGTCAAGCAGTCGTCAGGTCTCAGCAGGCTACACGATCTCCGTACTCCGCACGCTCGTCTCCGGGAGGGTCCGCTCCACGAGCTACTGGCCGATACTCCAAGTATCTCAAGGTCCCACGAAGAAGTGTCTCAAAGGACCGCCTCATCATAGGGGTCTCAACGCAACAGACGGCGCGTCAATCGGACGCCCGGTCTGTGAGTTATTAGCCTTTTCGTCCCAGGGGCCCGGTTGGTTTCGTGAGCAAACCAATCCCGGCCGTATCTCAACTGTACCCCGAACTACCATAGGGTATACTCATAGGGACCGTTACTCAACGTAATCACCAACGCCGCTGACGGTTCGTCAAACGGACGTCTGGTTTGAAAGATATCAGCTTTTCCGTTCCAGGGGCCCGGTTGGATTTCGGTGCGATCCAACCCGGCCACTATCCATCTGCATCCAATTCTCGGGAGGAGGATGCCAAAAGTTCCGTATCGACAACAGGAACTCAACGTCGCAGACGGCGCGTCAATCGGACGCCCGGTCTGAGAGTTATTGGTCTTTCCGTCTCACACCCACCCTGGGAAACTTCCCAGGAGGTCACCCATCCTGATCACTGCTCTAGGCCAAGCATTCTTAACTACGGAGTTTTAACTACGTAGGCTCCCGAAAAGGAAGATGCACCTTGAGTATAGTATACCGAAACGACCGTCTCGATCCAAGGATCGCGTTGCCGTTGACGGCGCGTCGTTCGGAGGCCCGTAGCTCAAGTTTCAGGTGTTTGAACGAAAACCGTCCGAAGGCGGGGGTCCGGGCCCGGGCCGACCCAGCCCGACCCCCCCCCAGGAGTCGGCCGAACCGGGTCGACCTGAACCGGGTCGACCCGACACGACCCGACCCGGTCTGGTCCGGCCAGGGCGCGGCCCGGCCGGTTCGGCCGAACGGGCGAACGGCTGTGGCACGCGGGGCGCTGCCCCCGCGGCCTGGTGGTGCTGCGGCCCCTCGCGTGGGGCCGCGCTGAGTCGGGACGCGACTTCAGCCGCGTCCGAGGGCACCGGACCCGCGTGGTCGCGGGTCTGCGGGTGCCGCCGCCGCCGCGCTGAGTCGCGGCGGTGCGCCGGGGCGCCGCCGCTCCTGGTTGCCGGCGCCGCCGTGTCGGCGACCCGCGCCGCCGGTGAGTTCCGCGGGCCACCGAGATCGCTCCGGTGGTCCGATTTTGTTCCCGCCTGCGCCGCTGCTTCTCCCGGGACTCGTCCTTCACTGCGGAATCATCAAACATCCGTTGCGGCACGTTCCGTCGTCGCCCGTCAATTCCGCACAAAAATGAAGAACGGCGGAGGGTTGTCGGGCTGTGGTCGTTTGTCCCGCACCCTCCGCGTTAGAGATAAACAAACGGGAGGAATTAAAGTTCAACACATGAACGCATATCCGAAACAATTTTTTTAATGAAATAAAATTGTTTCATAAAAAACGGGTTCCTTATTTGAACGGAAACAACAATTTTAATAATTTTAAAAAAAATTGTTCACAAATCTAGTTCTTTAACTTTTTAAAGAAACAATTACGGGAATATAAAAAGAAAAGGGGGGGGGGGGGTAATTCTCAAAAATAAATCCCTACCTCGCCGTCGCTGTCGGATGCGATGTTGTCGCGGAATTGACCGTCGCGGAAGGAGGTGATCGTCACACCGCGGAAGGGCGTCGCGTCGACGATCTCCGAGGACCAAGAACATACGGATTTAATTAATAATAATTAAATCCATGTTGTTGTTGAAATCCAAAAAGAAAATAAAAAGAAGCGCAACCCCCTACCTTGGTTGTTGTCGATCGAAGGCTGTCGCGGGGTTGGATCGTCGCGGAAGAAGCATCGCAAAGGGAGATCTGTTGGCGTCGCGGTACAAGGCTTCGAATCGTCGATCTCCGCAGGTTTGGCGTTCTTCGCGTTCTTCACGTTCTTCGCCGAAGAAGAACGCTTTCCTCCAAATCCTCTCCACGCCACAAGTTTCAACCCAAAATAAAATAACCTTAAGCCTTATTTTATTTACACAACTAAACATTTGAATTTCAAAAGATAAGAAACGAACCATTAATTCGTAGAATTAATTCAACCAAAGAAACAGCTCATTTAATTTACGAAAGAAACAGCCCAATTAAATGGTCTGTTAAGATTTTAAGAAACGCGTCAGTTGACTTTCATTAAGACGGGTTTTCACGGGTGGGTTTCTTAGCGGAAAGAAACGGTGGGGCTCGTGCGGGCCCCACCTCACAAATATACTACCAAGGGGTAGGATATTTCTGGATAGCATCATCTCCAGTTCAACCCAGTTCAATCCGCCTTTAAGTGGCTTCAAGTGGCTTCCAAGTGGCTTAAGCGAAATAAAATAAAGTTGTCGCAAAATTATTTTATTTCTTAACTTTAAGCCCGAAAATTAAAAACCACACCCGAGCAAACTCAACTCCGGAAGAGGCGTTTCTAAGCGAATACCGGCGCTGCGATTTCATCGGTGCCCTCAGAATTCTATTCCGGGCACCGGTTAAAAAGTTAGAAAAACCCGCTCGTCCATTCACTGAACGTACCCGAGCCAAAACTTCGGAAAATGATTCTGGGCACACCGGGCCTCGGAATCAGGTGCCGTCAGAAACTGCGTTCTTGTAAAATTCCAAAGAAAATTAAGAAAAAAATTTCCTTGAAATTTACGGGTCTTTACATCCATAATGTATTAGTTATATGAATATAATAGAGGAAAGAATACGATATGTATGAAACACCACAAATAATGTATAATTACCAAATAATTCAGCTTTCGATGCACCAAGAAACACCAATGGATTACTTTTGGATCAAGGGGAAGTGTCTAGAAAGAATTTTGGAAGAGTGAAAAAAGTTTTAGGGACAACATAAGGGAATAATTAGAGGTTTATGTGAAAATAAAAATAAAATAAAAAATTTTCAAATCTATTTTTTGCACCTCATAGTTAGGGTGCACAGTTAAGAAAACTGTTCACTAACTGTGCATATAAATGTGTCCCCAAAATCATAGTTACATCTAGATGGATTCATGGTTTGGATAAACTTTTTTCCGATCTATGTACCTACCATAATCTCACTACCTCACTTTTCATTGTTTTTTTGTAGCGATTTCCCAGTTTGTACTAAGTGTGATAAAACATTGTGCCTCCAGAAAAGCCCCAAAACCATACAAAGGTCCTCCAAAACTCTCCCAAAATTCATCCAAAAACATTAAATACATGAAATAAATAATGAAATGGGTACTTAAATTAAATCTCAAGGGTGCTAAATTCATCCCACCATTGGCCTCCACTTACTCTGAAAATTTAAAATCACTACTCTCTAAAAAGAGTTCGGACCATTTCTTGACCATTTCCTTTTCCCGTTCCTAATATTCTTCTAAAATTTGAATAGGTTTCCAAAAAACCCCACATTATACTGACTCTTTCTCCATGCAAGAAATTTTCTATATCATTGTGTTCTACATTTTCCATTGTACTAACTTTTTTAAAAGGTGTGATATCTTTTTGAATACATAACAACTTCAAAAGAAAGAAACAAATGTATCTATTATTTTGAATAAGATACACTTTGGATACATATATATTTTACTATTTTGCTGTGTAAAATTATTATTAACTACTACTGCTAATATTTTCTTTTTTTCATTAAAGATCACTTGCAATCAAGATATCTTTGAAAATTCTCTTTATTAAAGTCATTTATCATTAAAATAGGATATTTATTTTATTTTAGATACTGTTATGAATATGAATAATTATTATTTTTTAAATCAAGTAAATCCTTATTTATTTACGAGAGTATCAGTTTCACACACTTAGTCAGGGTGTAGTACCAACTTCTTAGACTATACATTGGATAATTTTATTTCCATTAAAATGTACCAGAAGTCCTAATACAATTCTTATTCAAATGATGTCCACTACATGTACTCGATTGTTATGGTCTTGTGATAAGTGGAGAAATCTAGTAAAAATAAACATGCTCACTGAGAGAGTGTTGGAGGAGTGGACTAGTAGATATTTTTTCTCTGAACCAATATACAAATGGATATGTTCTTCTTCTATCTTTTTTCACTGCTCAACTTAATCAAATAATATAATGATTCATATTTACAAAAATCAAGAATAAAGATTAAAGTTTGAATCTCTATAGATTATTGAAAAGACACAACTCAATTATCTTATGTGTATTGGTATTATTATGACCTACCAATTGGTATTATATGAGTTATATTTGATGAAAGAAGATAATATCTTAGAATATCAAAGTAAAATTTTTATACAATGACATAACTAAAATAAGGTATGTCAATGGTCTATTATCCTTACATTAATGCTGATAATTATGGATGTTGGAAATATTTCATGATGATCTATTTGAAAAATATTGGATTCAAAGTATACATGAATATTTTCACTCCATATAAAATCCCTAAAAAACTATAAATAAGGGATGCAACAAAAGAGGTTGAGTACGAAGTCAATTAATGAGAAATCAATGATATTATATGTGGAATTAATCTAGATGAATTCAACTGTGTATATTAATGTTCTACTACCTATGAATTACGGAAAACTATTTCTATTAACTATGAAGGAACTGAGAATTTCAAAAATTAAGGTACACTACTAAAAAACTGAAATTTGATACTTTTAGAATGTATGTTAGTAAAGGAATCACCCAGATGAATGAGAGACTGGTAGAGATAACCAATGGCATTGCTACCTTATAAACTTCAATTTCAAAGTTTGATTAGGTGTTGAATGTTATTAGAGTATTACCCTAGAACTGTAATTGAATATCTACTTATATACAAACATTAACACCATATAAATAACTGACAATGAATTAATTTATCTTAACCTTTATGAAATATGAAGAAGAAATGCACTTTGAAGATGAAGATCAAAAAGTGTTAAAAAGGGAAAATACCACCCTTAAAGTTACTTCTAATAAAGATGAAAATAAAAAAGATCCTACATTCTCAAATGATTTAGAATTTTCAAAATTTGAAACTTAACTAGCTCAACTAGACATATGTTTCAGAAAATTTAATAATAAGAAGATAGTTTTCAAGAAAATATTAAAGAAATATGAAAGAGGATTTAGAGAAGCACAATGCTATGAATATAAACAAATGGTACATGATAGACTTGATTTCACACAGTTAATGGAAGAAAAGAGAATGAATAAGAAGAAAGAAAATAATAATTAGATGAGAAATGATTGTGATTAAAAAGGATGGAAAGCTATGATAGCTATAGGGATTGTATCTGAAGACTCCAATAGATCTTCTAAATAACAATTGGCAAAGGATACAAAAAATATACAAAAGAAAATATTTTATTTTGGGATAAGGGAGAAGATGAGGTATAATCCTATTATTCTTCTACATCTAATTCTGAAAGCTTCTATAACATAAAATTAGATGCATACTTCTCCATGTTTAACGAAAGATATGGATCAATAGTAAAAAAGTATAAATCACTATAAAATGTTAATAATTCTATTTTATGTGAAAAATATTCTTTTCTAAATAGACATAAACAATTAAAATAAAAATTCAACAAATATACTTCAAGTTGTACTGATCATGAAAGGGGAATAATATAACTACCAGATAAAAAAGCGTCATTTAAAAGGGTTTCATGCATATTAACTAATGGAGAATAATATTTAAATCAGATTCTTGGTATAAATTTTATCGAAAATGAAACTATTTAATAATATTAAATGGTTAAAAATATTAATTATATAGAAATTAATTTGTATAAATTTCTAAAAAGTAAAATCATATCAATAATTTATTGTTTTTAATATGGAATGAAGGGAAATTATTCTAATGGAAGCTATTTATTAAATTAGTAAATTAGTGGAATTAAAAATGTTTTTATTCCCAAAAATATGTATGAAGTATACACAACAAATTCTGAAAAAATAAGGCAAATCTAGTTACCCCTATCTTTTATTGTTGACACAACCAGAACCAAGAAAATATGTATAAAAAATTCAATTTTTTTAAATAATTTTTAGGGAAAGGTCATACGAACAAAAATTTAGCATTGTATATGGATACTGGATTCTCAATAGACATGATTGGAAACAATTCAAATTTTCATACATTAAAAAAACTATATGGGGGCTGATTACTTATTGAGAAAATGATAAAGGAATGATAGTTGGAGTTGGATCAGTTGGACATCCAAAATCAATTTCAATCAACAAATTGCTATATGTTCAAGGGTTTAAGAACAATTTGATAAGTATATATCAACACTATGATTATATATTTTATATTTATTTTTCTGATAACTATTAATATACATAACAAGATAATTTTCTTAAATTTAGAGTATCTAAAACTGAAAATTTTTATAACCTAGATCATATTTCCTTATGTAAATAGAAATTGAATTGTTTAACTACTGATAAAAATATATGTTGGATATATAATAGGAAACTTGGACACTGAAATTTTTTTCATTTTTATAAAATTTCAAATAAATATTAAGTTTCTGATTTTCCTATTCCTAAATTTGATAAAGACATATTCTCTAGTTAATGCCAAATTGGAAAACAATATAAATCATCTATAAAATATATTAACAAATCTGTTACATCATAACCTTTAGAACTTATCCACATGGATTTTTTGGACTATCCAGAGTAGAATGATTGAATGGATGATCATATATTTGTGTTTTATTTGATTAATTTTTATGATTTACATGGTTTTATTTTCTAAAACATAAAATTTAGGTGTTCTCTATTTTCTAAAGATTTTCTAAAATTGTTCAAAATAAAAAATATTTTAAAATTAGTTCATTAAGAAGTTAATGTGGTGGAGAATTTTAAAACTAAGAGTTTAATTATTTTTTATTAGACTTAGGTATTAAAAAAACCTTCTCTACACCAAGGAAACATAGATGAAATAGAATTATAGAGATAATAAATATAACTTTTTGAGAAATGAAAATAACTATGTTAATTAAATATAGTATTCCAATTTACTTTTAGGCAGAATCTATAAACATAGCTTGTCAAATTTTGAATAGAGTATTAATTTGACCACTTTTTATAGAGACACTATATGAACTATTATTTAATATAAAACCTATGGTCATATATTTTAAATAGTTTATATACAAGTTTTATATCGTCAATACTAAGTAAAACCTTGTTAAAGTTTATCCAATTGATGATAAAAGAATATTTTAATGATATTATGCTACCAAAAAAAATTATAGAGTGTATAAAAAAAGTCAAGTATTGTTGAATAATTTGTTCATGTGATGTTTGATTAATATTAACCTTTTGAAAATGTAAAAATAAAATAGATTAATTTTTTAATTTATTAGACAATATGATACTTGAAACACCTAAGATTGATTTTGAAAATAAAATAAATAAAATTCAGTCTAGCTTAAAAGAACACGAAACTAGGGAATTTTTTTCCTGGTATAGACTATAACATTAAAGAATCACCAATAATAAACTATAATAAGTGGTCTAGATATAGGAGTGATAATTGGAAAGAATTTAAGGAACAAATATGAATTTTATGCTTTCCAATCATAGTTAGAACATAAAACTAAATAGGATTCTTTATAAGCAGAAAGTTGGATAATATTTATACAAGAAGAACATAACCAATTTAGAAGAATGAATGTTTGGGAATGAGTTTTCTAACCATCCCATTATCCATTAATAGAAACTGAATGGGTTTTTAGAAACTAACATTATTATTAAAGAATTCTTACTAGAAATAAATCTAGATTAGTAGATAAAGATACAATCATGAAAAAGGAATATATTATGATGAAACATGTTCTTCTATGGAAATATTAGAAGGTATAAGAATCCTTCAATATTATAAATATGATATTAAAATTAAATTATATCATATGGTTATAAAATCATATTTTTTAAACAGATATTCAGTTGATGAATTTTATGTTGAACAATCACTAGGTTTTGAAAATCAATATCCACCAAATTCAGTTTTCAAAATTAATAAATATTTTTATGGACTTAAATAAAAATGTAGAGGTTGGTATGAAAGACTATGTTCTTTTCTATTAGAAAATTAATTTTCTATAGTGTTTGAAGATCCTACCATTTTTAAGAAAATATTTTTTCTAATATATTAATAATAAAAATTTATTTAGATGATGTTATTTTTTGTTCAATAAATAAAAAACTTTGTAATGATATTGGTAATAATATGAAGAAGGAATTAAAAATGATTATGATGAGAGAATTAAATTTCTTTACTGGTTTTCAAATCTATCATAAGTATTTTTGAAATGTTTTGAATCAATGAAAATATATTATTGATTTATTTAAAAAAATTGTACTTGAAAACAGTAAGACTTATACAACTCAAATATATACCAATATAAAACATGATTTGGATGAAGTGAGAAATCCATTTATCAATAAGTTATATAGATTTTTTATTAGTATTTAACTATATCTTACAACTATAAGATAAGAAACTTTGTTTTATGTATGTCTATGTACTATATTTTAATCAAATGAAAAATAAACCCTTATTATTTCTGTTAAAAATAATTTAGATATTTAAAAGGAACTATTTTTTAATATTTAATTTACACAAAACATAAAATTTTAAATTAATTTATTTTTCATATGATGAATTTATCATATTTATATTAGATTGAAAAAGTACATTAGGAAACTATAAATTTTCATATATTTCCTTAGCTTTATGGTCATGTAAGAAACAACATTCAGTTCCTTTATCAACATCCAAGGAATAATATATATCTATTGGTAGTTTCTATGCACAAGTGTTGAGGATGAAACACAATTTATTGTACTTTTATATCAATTTAAATAATTTTTCTATTTTATGTAACAATACATGTGGAAATTAATATTTCAAAAGATCTATTACGCCACTCTAGAACTAATAATATTAATATATGGAATCTATTTAAAAGATATCATGTTCTCAAAGAAGATATATATATAAATAATTTGTAAATAATTAATATAAACTTGTTTTAATTTTTTCTAAACCACTTCTCACTTCTAGATCTGAATTTATTAAGGGTGAGTTAGCTATATTAAATTTAAAATAATTTTTTATTAATTTTTTTCTTTAATTTTGTATTAATATTTTATTTATCATTTTTAAGATATTATTTATTTACCAGTTTTTTAATAAAACATGATTATTTTATTATTAAATCAAGCATTTTAAAAATAAAAAACAAAAATATTACTCTAAGTATTTCTCTTGAGAAACAAAACCAATGTCACCCAAAACCATCAAAAAATATCTCTATATCACCCCTATCTTCATTATTAAAACAATTTTGACTTGCAAATCTCTCATTTTTCCTTTTAGATCCCTAGAATTCAAACTTGAAACCTTCATATTTTCATAAATTTCAAAGACCAAGAGGACATATGACCGTGAACCGAGTGAATCATAATGTCAACATGTAACTTTAAGAAAAAATTACCAAGAGAAAAGATATTTATTTTGAATGTCTATATCAGATAAATATTCTATTGATGTAAACTCTATATTTAAATAGTTACAATTCATATTAAATGAAATAAATATTTATTAAATGTATGATGGATAAGTACAAGAGTTCTATAAAAATGTCTAGCTCAGTTCTAGCGACATAAAAGGAAATTTAATTTGAAATCTAAGTGATATGGAATTTTTTTTCTTCTATTGAGATAGAAATATATTTCAATTTCCCAATGAAGTGTATTTTAAATTTTATCTTCATTATATTGGGGATAAATACTATAAATATGAAGGTAATATGTCTTTTATTTTTATCTTAACTCTGATTATAAAATTATTTGTAAATGATCTTGATGTTTTCTAGAAGGTGGTGGTCAAATTCATTTTGTCAGAAATAATTATGAGAATTTCTATGTTATAGAAAATTATTTATCCTAACATGTATACTATTTTTCTTCATTATGAGTGATATCATGTTTAATTTTAATAATAATATTATCCAATATATGCATCATAATATTCAAAAAGAGTAAAGTATGTATTTTTTCTATATAGAAGGATTGTATATCAACTTTTGTATATAAATAATAAAATTAGAGACATAGAGTTAAGAATTATGTGTCTATATAGTAATATTCTTAATACAGAAACATTAACAATGTTTGGGTTCTTCTAAAGTATAATAAAATGGAACCTTCTACCTATTGGTGTTGATGACCAATAAGAATCAAGTTCCAATTCATAATGGGATCATCAAAATTTGAAGTCAGATGAATCAGTATGTGTATGCATAAGAGAAGTTAGAGAATCTTAAATAGAGTATTTTGTTCCAAAAAAATCATGATACTCAGGTATGATGTCTCTGGTATAGAATTAACATAAGATATTTATCAATAACTAGAATAAAAATTAGCAGATGCACATAATGAGGCCCCATTAACATTTCCTAGACAGAGATAAAAACATAATGTTTATACTCAAGAAGATAAAGTTTATGTAATTGAGGAAGTTAATCAACCAATGTTGTTTGGAGTCTCAACCACTCCCATGGAACAAAAACCATACAATCAAGAAGAAAATGTATAGAGATGTGAATGTTTATAATCGGGAATAAAAATTTGAGGATAATTCTAAAAGTGGTAATAAAGTTTAACAGTCAGTAGTTGAAACTAACAAATTATTTAAGAATCCAACATTCACTACTACTATATATTCTTATAAAAATTATAATTTTATATGTAGTGGGAAGACATAATTTCATGAAAATTTATCTAATTCTCTAGTGATAAAGATAAAGTAAATTATTTAGCTATGTTTGAGAGAGAACAACCACAAAGAAATGAGGAATAAAAATCTTCTATTTCTCTTAATGATCAAATATAAGATTTGTTAATCATGTTTAAAAATATAAAATATGATAATTAAACCTTTTAAAATGATATAGGGACTACTAATAAATATTTATATCATTTAAGAGGGTCATATATTCTAAGACAACTAATGTAATATTTATAAGTTTGGATTCCAAATATTAGAGAATCTTAAATTTCTATATGATATTTTGATTCATTTCAATGAGAAATGGCTGATTAGATCCAAAAGATAGTATAATCAGTTTCAAAGTAAGACTTTAGAAATTTAAATAATTACTTGATAAGTCATTTTGAATCTATAAAGGGTAGTTATAGTCAATCCTAACCCCATACCTATTCTACACAAACATCTCTAGATTTGATCAAAATTTCTAAAGAAATTAATGTAGTATTTTAAATTTTTAATGATTGAATTCAAAATATTTAGTTTGATATTTCACCTCTAAATTCATCTTTGTAAAATAATATAGACCTTCTTGAGAAGTTAACATCAAGCGAGCTAGGTATAAGGCATCTTCAAAATCATTTTGGTGAAATGATCACACAGTTTGTTCAATTTGAAGAAACTTCTCATGATTTTATGAATGTAAATATGGTTGAATGTTTTAAAGTAAGTTATAATTTAAATAGTTTGATGTAATAAAGGGTTGATATGTTTAATAATAATTTATGAGGACTGATGGTATAACTAAAGGATGTTTATTAGGATATTTGGGCATCTATGGATTTGAAACCTCATTCGAATAAGAAACTTCACCATTATCTAGACCAACCTTTTAAAATTTCTGAATCAAATATTTAGTATACTTAGGAATTTATTTAATGAAATTTTTTTCTATATTATATTTGGGTTTGTTATATTCTTTGTATTTCTATGTATTTATACTATGAAAAAAATATCATTTTATCTTAGAGTATCTAAACATTCATTCAATGTTCTGTATTACATTGAATGTGTTATAGACCATTTCCAAATAATTTCTTATTAATATCATAAAAAGGTGGAGACAATTGGTTAAATAAAACATTATTAATTTCTTATTAACAATTCAATCGATGAGAACATGAATTGGAATTTTTACTATAAAAGTAAACTCTAATTCAAAAAAAAATAGTTTCTATTATACCTCTTTAATGTGTGTCTTTTATTTTTGTTCGCATTTTATATATTTTATATATGATCTATTATATGGGTCTTGTAACTGTCAAAAAGGGGGAGATTTTTTGGTATGTATTTTATTAACAATACCTTATGAAAATTATTTATTTTTAGGCTCAAAAATACCGTTGTTTGTTTTACTAATGAATTTAATTTAATTATTTTTTAGGAATATATTTATTGATATATTATTTAATTTATGGTTTAAAGAAAATTGATTATGTATTCTGGATGTGTTTTGAAATTATTTTGGAAACACTGTTCATACCTTATGTTTTTATGTGTAACATATAGTTTGAGAACTATAGGTTTGGAATAATACATATAGATCATCAACCATACATTTTTTAAAAAATATGGGTTGACAACACTACATTTAGTGGAAACTATATGATTAAGGAATAAAATATATGGTTCATCAACCTTATTTTTATAAACAACCCTTCAATGTCAAATCTAAATTTTTATTTTGCCTCTATATGAAGGAACCCTATGTTTGACCAGTCAATGAAGGAGTTTTAAATTAATGATATTGTCTTTAATTTATATAAAAGTCTCACCAAAAGTGAATATATCATTAAATATTTTTTATGATTTATTCAAAGGCTTGTAATCTATTAATTAAATCATTCCTATTTATAAGAGAAGTTATGACTCTCTGTGAATTGTTTAAAATTCAAATCATTGCAATTTTTTAGGAAATATTATTTGATCTGTTGAAGAACAAAAGAAAATAATGTTTCTTTTCTTAAATACCAGGAGTATTTTCATGTACAAAAAAGTTGCGAAATATTTTTTAATACAATACTACTATGAAAGACAAAAAAGTAAACATCTATGTTAGTATGAATAACCTAATATTTGGAGACATACATTTTTCAATATTATGTTATGTAAACAACTGATTAACTATTAATACTACTCTTTGTCTATTGCTATTTTTATTTAAGATCATTTTCAATCTGGATCTCTTTGAATAAATTATTTCATAAATACATTTATCTTCAAATGGGATAATAAAATTTTAGTAAGTTTCATCTATGATTGTTATCATGAATTTTCTTATTCAATAAAATCAATCTATATTGATTTATTTGAGTATCAGATACTCAGACTCAGTTATGGTATATTATCAGCTTCTAAAACTAAGTTAAGGATAATTTGGTTGCATTTAAATATAAGCAAAAGGACCTATAATACCCTTACTATAAAAGAGTTTACTACACATATTCTGTTGTTAACATTTTGTGATAAGATGACCTATCTAGTGAAAATCATTAAGCTCACTGAGAGAGTGTTGGTAGAGTAGACTAGGGGATCTTGAAGCCCTGTACCACAATAAAAAATAGTGTTCTTATTATCTATTTCTTTCGATTGTCAACATAATTAAATAATTAAATGCTACATATCATCATAAATCATAAAAAGGATAAAAGATTTAATCTGTCTAGATTATTTAAAAGATGCAATTCACCCCGTCTTGTGCATATTTATATTATTCCGATGTAACAAATGTGAAATTGACTAACCAAGGATGGTTGATATATATTAGATGTCAGGCATATTTTTCTCATGAAATTTTTTATACCTTTCTGGTTTTTCTAAGAAATATAAATATAAATCTAAAGACAAAATAAAAAAATACACATATCTATATTTTTAATGATTAATATGACAATAAAGAATGATGTAACTTTTTATTTGTTTCTAAAGTGCATCCACAAAATCTTGGTAAAAATAAATGAGAATCAATTAAAATTCTCTGAGGGTGTCTATAGATTACTTGAATCTCCCAAAGCTCAAGAAGGATAATCTAAATTCCATAGTTTTATAGTTTCAATATGGTCTTTTTTAGGTATGAATTTCACACATTAATAATTTTTTCCATTTAACACCCTCATTTAGTTGTCTTTAGAAATTTATATCATTTTGGGTATTCTATAGTCTTGACATATAGTAGGACATTCCAAAACCTCTCATAGGTATAGGATAGAGTAGGGTGAAATGGACTATTGTGGGAGAGTGAATTTATCATTAATAAAGAAAAGTAAATAATCAAAGTAAAATAAATTGTTAAGTTCAATGGTATAACTATATTTGTTATATAAGCAAGAGAATATAAGAAAGAGTTATTTGAAAAAATGATTAATGTATGCATAATTTAAATGGTTGATAAATTTAATTTAATTAAATAGCATAAAAATAAAGATATATAAATTAAATAAGGCCCAAATTTTGGTATATATGTTTGGATATATCTCAAGAATATCCCAAACATTTACTATCTTAATCGAATAAGGATTTAATGTATTTGTCCCATGGATTTAACAATATGGAACATACAAAAAATACCTTAATTTTTTAGTTTTTAGTAAGAAACTAAAATTACAATTGAGACTATATTTTTAGAATGTATAACTAAAAATCTGAAATATAAATAAACACTTTCATTTTAGTAGTTTTGGTAACACAACTTGAGTCTCTCTCTTTTACGACAGTGAGAACTGATAAGAGAAATAAGAGAATTAAGAGATAATTTAATGTTGTAATTAAGTTTAGTTATAGTCTCAATTATCTAAAAAGTAATAATTATAACCACTCAAATATAATCAATAAGATAATGTAGAGTGAAAGAAGATTTATAATAAAGAACACAATTTTGAAGAGATGTAAGAGCTATTTGAAATTCAGGATCAATTTGAGAATCATAGCATAATGGTGTTGTTGACAACATGGGAATGTTAGATCATTATTGATTCTAATCTTCACAACATATTTATTTGTAGTCTTCATGAGTGCATAAGAAGTATTAGATTGGGGTAGGTAATTAGTCGTCCATGTTGAGACTTTTCGATCAAAATATAAAGCTCATTTTAAGATTTTTGAATGTAAGATCTTGTAGAGTGGTATACATCTATACACCATGTAGGTTTCCTTTGTAGTATAAGTAAAAGTAATGAAGTGAATATTTTTCCAATTTAGATGTTTTACAAAATTATACGAATCCACGATGTAATTATTAAGCTGTGAGGTGTAAGACTCTTTTATAAAGTGAATTATAGTGTAGATATTTACATTGTAGAATGGCCTTTCAAGGGTTGAAGGATATGATATTTTACTATGGAATAGACTCCATTTTTTTCTACAATTCACAAAGAAAAAGTTTGACCGATTTGAGATGTGGCGTGTTCCTTCTCATTACACTATAATTCATGTTCAAGGTCTTTATATTGTGTTTTTATGAGTACTACACCATGGTTTCCTTATTTCCAAGTTGCGTGAAAACCAAAATCCCTTTAAACGCTCTCATTCTTACAAAATTTCTCTTAAACAAAAAATATTATAAATACTATTAGTGATTTTGATAAAAAAATAAAGGTTTAAAACGATCCTCTTTTTTGTTGATCACGAACACTAATTTAAGATTAAAATAAATTATTAATATTTTTCTCCATAAAAACAACATCATTTCTACCCCATAAAAATTATTTAGCTCCCATAATTAAACAAAAAATAACTTCCCCCAATTTAAAAAACAAAAAAACTCCCCCTATAAAAAAATATTTATATATAGGGATAGGTAATAAATATATATAAATCATTAAAACTATGTTAATAATCAGTAATTATTTTTTATAGATATAAATAATTAAATTAATTAAAATTTGAAAACATTAAAATTTGTAAATATAGATTTTCAATTAAACTAATGATAAATACAAACAAAATTCATAAAATAAATCTCTTCAAAAAAGAATAAGTTATATATTTTTTTAAAAAATATTATGAATTAAATAAATTTTTGAGAAAAAATCAGGATAAAAGGGTCTCTTTTAAGATATATTTATAATTAAAAATATTATCCCCCTAACATATAATGTAAAAAACATATAAGTAGCTAGGAAAAAATAAGGAAATAAAATATTTCATAAATTTTATTTCATAATAATGGTTTATCATATGTTATATTAATAAACTATTGATAATTTTCTGAGAGTGTTAAACCTGGTGTGAAGTAAAGGCCTACCACTCATGCCTAGGGTGGAGATCATATTAAAATAGCAACCATACCACTTTTAGGTAATAATATATAGGTGAATCTTTTCTAGAACCACATAAAATTATTATTATCCATACCTAAATGTTTTTCATTGGGTTTTAAACTCACTTTACATTACCGAAATTATAAAAAATTATAAAAACATTTGTAGAAGATAAAATATTTAATTTTTAAAAATAATGTTAGAATTTTAAAACAAATTAAAATTGAAAAATTCTCAACTTTGACATTTTTAAAATATTATTATAATAATAAAATCTTAACAAAAATTCCTTTGAAGAATTCAGAGTGACTAAGAGGAAGGGGTTAGTGGTGATATAAGAAATTTAATAGTCAGTGAAAGAAAAGTCACGAACAATATCACCCATTTGAAAGTGATAAATAATAATATTGTCTATCATATATATGTTCTTTGTGTGATAGTGTTGGATAATATTTTTAGATTTACTTATCATTCTAGTTTTTTCACACTTGATAGTGACATGATCATTACTAAACACAATGTCTAAGAGAGTATTTTTCATCCACACGATTCAAGTGAAACAACCCCCAGTAGTTATGTATCAAATTTCTGATGTATAATGAGAAATTTAGTTTTTCATAGTTCTACACTATGAGTCAAGAAATTTTCCTAGTATATGAAATTTTCCATTATTAATTTCCCTATCTTGTCTATATGATCCAAAATTATCATGATAAAAAACAATTAGGTTCAAAATAGGTCTCTAAAGGATTAAATAATACAATGTTTTTAGTTACATTCATACCAAGACAAAGGGGTATGATTTCAACCATGTTGGTCTTCATTTAACATTAAAAAATGATTTTGGATTTTTGGATTTTAAAAATGAGGTCATTGATCCAATTTTTTTTCAAAATAAAACTATTTAGAAAATATCTGTTTAAATTCATTTGAAAAATTTAAATTTAAGATGAGGAGTGATTCCAACCATAATCCTATGGAATGTATTTTAAAAATGGGTGAAAATATTTCACACTATTCAATACATTCTTCTTGATTAAATCCTTTATAAACATGTCATTCTTAGTTAAAAATGATATTTCATTGATTATCATGTTTGTTTTGAAAATAAAACCATGTTCTAATTGATGTATTACTATTAGGTCATTCCATAAGAGTCCAAAAATTATTCCATTGAAATTTTATTAAATAATATTTCATGTAAAGAATACAATGATCATAATTTGTAACATCATAACAGGAATAAGGTTAAAGATGAGAGATAAATGATTGATGTTCAACCACTTTTAGACCAACCTTCTAGTATGAGTTCTATATTATAACTCACTGATAACATTTTAAATAGGATATAATTTGGATTGAAACTATTATTAGGGTAAAAAAATAAACGGGGTTCCAAAAAAATATAATTACATTAGAACAATAGTATTTGGATAATGTCAAAATGGGTTAATCAACATCATTATCAATTATGGAATGCGATTTAGAAATATTTTTATCAATTTTTTTGTTAATTGAAAATTCTAATGGTTTTCCCTCTTATTGAAGACATGGAAATATTTAATTTAGTTTTAGTGACCACTAATGACACCTTAATCATATTTTGTGTCAAACATTCCATGATTATCCTTGGTACTAAGGATAAAACTTTTACAACTGAAAAATGTAAAGTATCAAAAATTTGGAATTTTTCCTTTCTAAACATCATAAGTAGTATTTATAAAGATATGTTTTTATGAGAAAATAGTTAAGGACATAGAAATAAGTATTGAACAACATATACTAAACTAATTTAGGATGTTTAAATTAATTTAATAGAGCCTTATAAATATTTTATAGGGTCCAATTTTGTATTTGGCAACCACATTTTATTGAGGTGTTCTAGAAGTAGAGAAAGAGTGATGATAACCATGATAATAAAAAAAATAGAAAATTAATTTTTATTAAATTCTCCACCATATTATTATTAGGAAAAATTTATTATGGACGTTTTCATTTTAAACATTTCTTTAAAAATTGATAAAGACATTACAAGACCTATTTTTATAATCAATGAAAAAAACCCCATTTTAATCTAGTACAATCATTGATAATTAAAAAGGCGTAACATTTACCTATTATACTAGAAAATTTATTTGGTAAAAAAATATCTTGGTGAAATATATATAGGTATTTAGTAGAATAAACAACCATTTTTTATTTTAAATAAGTTTTTTGTTTCTTTTAATGTTTGGAAAGGTTGAAATACAAAGTTATCTTTATTTTTTTTCATAAATATCTTATTTTTCGATTATAGTTGGTCTTAGGGAGAGAGTGAATGTTATAATGATATAGGAATTGATTAAAAATCCAAGATTCATTATATTTTTTCACTTATTTTAAATCTTTAATATAAACATTTTGAAAATGATATTCGATAAATAAATATTTTTCTTTAGAATTAAAATCTTCATAAAACAAATTTTGAAAAAACAATTAAATATTCTATCACAAAATTGATTAAAAATTTGTAAATTACGCTTTAGTACATTATATAATAATACATATTTTATTAAATTGGTTTTTGATAAACTAATCATACATATACCGGTAATTTTACCTTTTAAGTCATCTCTAAATATGACATGTCATCTATTGAAGTCTTTGAGATGATTTAATTTTTAAGGTTCAACACACACATTCTTAAATAACCCAATATTCATATAACAAATAACATCTTCGGGTTTTATTATGATACCATTATACTAAAAAATATTAAAATACTAATACTTATAGTACCTATATCTTGGGTCCACTAGATTTTTCCAATAAATACTTAGTAATCAGAAGTTGTTTCAATTTTTTTCTTTTTTAAATTTCAGTTTAGAAATGAATTATCTAAGGTATTAAATATCTATAATTTCGTAAAATTTAATTAATAAAAATGATATACAAATTTGTTACAATAATTAAAATAATTAATTTTAGGAATATCCCTCAACAAAAGTAGTATTTTAATTTTTGGGAAAACAATATTATTTTAAAAAATATATCCCAACATTAAATTTAACAAAAAGTTTACTTCCAAAAATGTTATTCAAGGTTTCTTCTCCTAATTTAAAATGATAAATAATATTTTAAATTTCTTTAATTTGAAATATCAAATTTAACAATTTCAATTTTATTTTAGTTTTTAAATGAAATAATATTTTTCTCTTTAAAGTTAATATTTTTCAAAAATAACATGATTTTAATTATTTTTAGGTTCTTTAAATTTTGAAATATGTTAAAAAAAATTATAAGTTTATTTAAATTGTATATATGTTCTTTGTAACGTAAATAAAAAATTCAAGAACCAGAAGAATAATACTATAAAATAAAGAATTTAGTTTATCAGATAGCTCTATATATTCTATTTGAGGAATATTGAAATTTCATCACTTGATTTATATGTTGAAATTATATCCTTTATATTACTATAATTTGGAACATTATGAGATTTATTAATTTTCTTTGTGAATTTAATATTTTTATTCAATGGAAAATAAGTCTTTATTTGACCATTATTTTTCTAATAAAATCACGTAATATCCATTTCATGATTTTCCATTTTGAATAATTGAGTAGATATTTTATTTTTCATGTAATTATTTGTCCTCTGGAAATATGATGATTCTAAACATTGATTTTAAATTTTTCAAAATTAATTTCTTTAAACGAATTTTTTTGGTTCTTCGACCTATTTTTACCACCTTTTCATATTTTCTTCTCATTTTTATCTCATATGTCCTGTGAAATCTGATAACTTTTTCAAAATACATGTTCATTATGTATTTATGTTCTAAGATCATGGTGGATTTAGGTTATCAATTTCTTGTAAAAAATCATTTAATTTTCATGAATAAAGTATCCATAAAAAGATTATAACCAATTGCATTTCAACCATTATAAATTTCAGAAAACCGAGTAAACATTTGAGTAATATATTCACTAGGATGCATACATAAGCTGTCAAAGTATTATCTAACCATATGATATCTATTATATAGGTCCTTTTTATTCCTTTATGAGTTACTTATAAGTGTTTTTATATTTCATGAATTTTAATCTATATGTAAATTTTATTAAATTCATTTTGTTCTAAATGATAGTGAAAGGAATTCATTACTTTACCATCATATTCAAAAAATATATATATCATTAAGAGATCTATTATCTTATTTTTCTATTTTTGGATTATTAACATTAACAACTATTTTCCACAAGGTATTTCTAATATATATAAACCTTTTTCACATGTGGGTTTTCTAATAACCATAATTATATATGTAAAAAAAATGGAACACAACCCATAGAGTGCTTCGGGAGAACCACGAGTGTTAAAAAATCCATTTATAAAAATAATGTTTCTTGAATAATCTATTAAGGATTTGAAAATAAGTTAAACATTAAATAATATTATATAATATTATATATAGGTTAGAGTATATTAAAATGGAAACATGGGGTATGGGTGAATTTTCTTTCAAAAACCCTAATGAAATAATTAATGTTTTAAAAATTTATAAGAAAAAGATATAAATCTATATGTTTATATAAGCCAAATAAAATAATAAATAGTTATTAAAAAAACTATTAAGAATATTGTTGTTTAAAAATATTGAAAAATTAAATTGAAAAAAATCTAATAATAAATTATTATTCAGAAACTAAATAACGAACATAATATGGTAATGAAGTTCAAAAATAGCTAAATAATATCCCATAAGTCAACCAACACAATTTAAAAAAGATTTAATATATTAATCCTCTCGATTAAATGGTTTCCAATTTAAAAAATTCCTTGATTCTTTAGGTTATAAAAAGAAACTTGAATTAAAATTGATAGTAGACTTTTAATGGGTAAATATTTAAACTTCACGTAACAGCCATAGTACTTATAAAATAATTTAGTTTCATTCAGTTATTAAATAATCAAGTTCTTTCTAAATTTATAATCAAATTAGTGGTTTTATATAAATAGAAGAATTTTTTCCGATGGAATATTTAGTTGACCATAAGAATATTAAGACGACCATTATGAATATTAATATGACCAATATAATATTGACCTCACCTATGAGAGTAAAAATAAAATTTATGTATCTTATAAGTGTAATAATAATATATTTATATCATCAAATAAGTAAATAAATGATTTTGAAATGATAAATTAATTTTTTGTATTTCTATAGTTGAAAAATATTTAATTAAAATTAAATAATTAATAATAATGGTTTAAAATAAAATATTTTTTTTCATAAAATTTATTCATAAATTATTATGTTCTTTGTCTAATAATTATATGATAATTTATGAGACTTTAATTAATTTTTGAAAGTTTTATAAAATCAATTATAGTTTTTAAAAAATATTTTTCAAATAAATTATGATTTTAATTAAAATTAAAATTTATCATATTTAGAAAATTATTTTCAAAAAATGGAGTTCATTTTTTATTTATACATGTCAAAAATACTTTGGGAGGATTTTTGGGATTTTTCCAAAATACATGAATTTTTACTAAATAGTGAAAAATGATAATTTATGATATATGATAAATACATGATTTGTTGATTAATTTATGATGTAAGGATGATTTAATCCCAAAATCTCATAATTCCATTCATCATTTTATTATATTTTATGATAATTTTCAATCTAATTATAGTATTGATCCAAATTAATTAGCTAATTAATATAATGATGAGAAAACACTCTTCTTCTCCACCATAAATACCTCCCCTCACCACCTCTTCCACTAACATGTCAAAGCATTGTATATTGATGAATTTCTACCCAAATACATTTCCAAGTCTCTTCCCCATTTCCAAGACCTTATGGTCTCACCAAAAGTTCAAATCTAAGGGCCGTAGGAAGATTGTCAAGGAAGATAATTCATGAGGTAAAACTCCTCTTTCATTTTCTTTCATTTTCTTTTCAATTCTATTTATTTTCTTATACTCTATTCCCCTACCCATAAAAAAGATGCATGAAAGATATAGTATCTTATATATACATGAAATTTATCATGTTTATGGAAAAATTCTCATCATACATCTTCACCTCTACCTTTTATTTTAAAAATAAAAACATTGTTTGTGATGTATCTATTTAACGACATTATGGACGATGTGTCTTAAATTCCCCTTAACACCTTCACATATAATCATAAAAAAATTAATATTGTTAAAAAATATTTTATAATACAAATGAAATTTTATATTATGTTCTTGAAACAATGTTTTTTCATAATATTAATTAATAAAAAAAGTGGTTAATAATGAACAAAATTCCCCCAAATTCACTGATATTCATCACAAATGATTTATCTAATGATTAATCCACATAAAATATAACCAAAATGATATATAATACCATTTAATATTATATATGTTATTTGATAATATTTTATTTCAATATTGTATTTTTTATCCTTTCCAACAAGAAAATCCACCATGAACAAACCATGGAAACCATGAAATAAATTCACCAAAAACAATAAAAATTACTAAATATTATTAATAATTGGGTAGAAATATATCATTAAAATATCATATAAGTAATTATAAATATTAATATGGTTCTTTATTATATTAATAACACTTTTTAAACTATTATAAAACAGGTTTGAACATGTTTGAAGTAAGATAAATTAGAGGTAAGTGAATTCATAACCCAATTTTCATTAATGGGGGTATCCCTCTACTTCATTTATTATACGATACTAGAACTATTTTTGAAATTAATTTAGTTTATATTATATTTTATTATGTGTATTTAAATATTAAACACATATTCTATTTGTTTTATTAAGTCTCACTTCAAGTATATGACATTTGAAATTGCATTTTGTTTAAAAATCATCTTTTAAATTTATATTTTTAAAAAATAAAAAATGAATGTTTTTATGAATGAAATATTATTTAATGTTATGGTTCTTGGACATTATTTATCCTGAACGGTGGGACCTATATTTCCATATAATTCATTGGGTATGTTTATTTTGGAGGTCGAGCGTATGGTTACTCCTAGTGTAACTGCAACGGTTACACCATAAGATAGTCATGAGGCTTACATTTTAAGTTAGCTGCAAGGGTTACATTGTAAGGTAGTCACGATGGATAAAAATCATATTGTAGCATCTTTGGTTACAATATTATGTATTTAATGTCCTATATTACCTTTATGATATTATTTATGTTTTTTATGTTTTATGGAAACATCATGTTTTCAAAAAGTAACTACATAATATATATTGGGTGAGAAGTATGTCTTTATGAAAATGATTTCACATGTTTATAAGTATTTTGGAATTAAAGGTTTTTTCCTTTTTATATCTCTTACTTATATTTTTTTCTCATCCAAGGTTTTAAAATAAAATTCACAGGGTTAATGGATGGGTAAAAGAAAAGGATAATCCAATATGAATGTTGTGAAGACTTATCATGAATAGATTTCATGATTTTTTATTTAAAAATTTGGTATTATGAATAAATTGATATTGTTTTATTGGTATCAACTTTTTATGATGATGGGTTGATATTTATCAATTATTTTCGAACATTATAATAATATAAACTAAAATATCTTTGGGAATGTAATGAATTGTATTCTAAAGGAATTGACTAGATTATATCCTATTTATAGACGAGTCCTTATAGGTGGTATCAGATCACATTTTAGATAACTTTATGGGTTAGGTTTATCCTAATAGAATACCATAAATGAGATTTACCTTATATTTATGTAGTAATGATATATCATTTAAATATTAACATGTTTCTTCATGGAAGATATGTCTCTTCAAAATGGTTTTCTATAGAAGAAATAGGGAAGCTGAAGTAGGAAGGCAGTGTTATGATTGTATCTTTTCGAATCGAAATCCTAGAAATTTTGTAATAGGAATTGAATAGGTGTGATAGTAAGCGATAAGTTTACATATGATACAAATGGTGGTGTAATCCACACAATAGAACAACAAGCGGTACCACAAAGGAATATGACGATAATGGAACATTTTATGAGGAAACACCCTCTTGCTTTCACTAGATCTTCTGACCTAATGGTGGATGAAGGATGGATTAAATCCCTTGAAGATATATTTGATGTTATTCATTTTTAGATAGTCAAATAGTTAATCTCTCTACTAATCTTTTTAATGGTTCAACCGACTAGTGGTGGAAGTGGATAAAAAGATCAGGTATAGTGATGAGATTAGGGCCTTGGAATGTGATGAATTTAAAAATATTTTCCCTAAAAAATATTTTCATAAGGTCGTTCAGATTAGAATAGAAAATAAATTACTTGAATTGAAAATATGAGGAGGATTAAGTGGCCATGAATGAATAATATTTACCTGATTGTCAAGGTACACTCTAAATGTTATTCGGGATCATGATAGAAAATAAATCATTTTTACTCATGATTGAAACCAAGATATTGAAGGTAACTAGACTCCTATGAATTTAAACGTTATGAGAAACTTATTAAATGTGATAAGAGGGTAGAAATGGAGTTTTTTTATGATCACATGTACCTTGAAAACAAAATTAAGAAGTGTTCTAGATGGAAGGAAATGTGTAATAATCAATTAAAGAAATATAATGGTAAGAAATCCCAGTTTCCAATTTGTGAAAAGTGTGGTAAAAAGAACCTTAGGGAATTCCTTGACATAGCTAGGATGTGTTTTTGATGTGGTAAGTTGGAAATGTGAACCTAGATTGTAATGAAAATTATCTTAATATGATTTCTGATAGGAAAACTATATATTTTATTAAATGTTGTGAGATGGGTCATTAAGAAAATACACAACCAAAGAAAGATCTAAATCACGGAAAGAAGCCAGATTATAAGCATAAAGGTGCAGCGAGATCCATTGAGACTACATGAGTAGTTTTTTATCCATCCAGTGAAGTGGTATCAGATAATTTTTTTATATAATAAATTTTTTCTAATGTCTTGTTTGATATAGGGTCTACACATTCCTTTATTTTTAATACATTTTCTAGAAATTTAAAAATTCTACCTCAAGAAATTAGATTAGAACATATGTTTAACATACTAGGGGGAAATTTTAGAGAAAAAATAATTATAAAAATATTATTATATTTTTTAGTGGAATGGAATTACCAGAAAACAGTCTTTACCTAAGTAGAGTTTTATGTCAATCTGTGTATAGAATTGATTTCTATTTATCAAGATAAGATTGATTGTAGAGATTAAGATGTTATTTTTCATAATGTGTTTCAGTTTTTATAAAATAATGAACACATACAGTTGATAAAATATCAGGAAGATGATAAATTATTAAAATATGTTAATGGAATTTGTCTTACTCATATTGTTGAAAATAAGGGAACTATTCAGTGTAATGATGTACTAGTGCTAAATGAATATGTAGATGTTTTTTTAGTGTGTTGTACAATGTTATACATGACTAGGAAGATAATTTTACTATTTAATTAGTTTTATATTCTAATCATATTTCGAAATACCCTTCTTGAATATATTAATAAGAACTTCCCGAATTGAAAAATTATTTGGATTAGTTGTTTGAAAAAAGGATTCATTCATCCTAAAACATCACAATGGGGTCGTCCTATTTTATTTTCTAAAAATAAATATGGTTCTTTGATACTTTAATTTATTATAAATATTTTAATAATATTACTCTTAAGAATAAGTATCTATTTCCTCATATCAATGACTTATTTGATTAGTTCTAGGGATATTAGTATATTTCCAAGTTTGACATGAGATCCGGGTACCATTAGATAAAGGTGAAAGAGGATGACATCCGAAAAATAGATTTTCAATCTAGATATGAGAATTAAGAGTTTATTTTCTTTCCCTTTGCTTTGAAAAGTTCCAATAATATATTCACGAATATTATGAGTAGAATATTCCATGAATATTTGGTTAAGTTTTTCACTGTTTTTATTGATGATATTTTTGTATTTTCAAAATGTTATGAGGTTCATGAATTTTTTTTAAGGATTTTCATGAAAACAATCAATGAAAAGATGTTTCAAGGAAAATTTATCAAATGTGATTTTTGGATGGAACAAATTTATTTTGTTTGAAACATTGTAAATAAGTATGGAATAACAATTGATCCTTCAAAAAAGTTTTTTATGAATAGAAAAGTCCTACAAATGTGGTAGATAATCATAGTTTTCTTGAATTAGTAGGTTATTACTAATGATTTTTTGAAAACATTGCATGGTAACTATGTTAAAAAAATGGATTAAATTTATTTGGATAGAATACTATTATTTTATTTAGAAATTGAAGAATTTATTGGTTGATTCTTTAGTTTTGGACATTTCTTGTAGAAATCAAGAATTTATCATCTACAATGATGATTCATTGATAGTAATTGGGGTTGTTATGATGAAAAATGAGCATGTAATTGGTTATGATTCATGAAAACTGAAACCTCATCAGTTAAATTATCACACATAAGATTTGGAATTAGTAGCTGTGGTTCTCTCTTTGAAAAATTAGAGGCATCATTTATGCGAAGCTAAATTTGAAATATATATTGACCATAAAATAATTAAGTATAGACTTACTCATAAGGAATTTAATATGATGTAGAGAATACTTATTGAACTAATAAAGGATTGTGATTGTCTGATCAATTACCATTCTAGAAAATTAAAAGAAGTGGTGGATGCCTTGTGCGGAAAACAACATGCATCATTATCCTTGTTAAGTTTAGAAAATTTCCGCTCGATTAATAATTTGAAAAAAGTTTCCTTGGAAGTTTTTGGTGAGATAAATTCCTCTACTTAATTTCTAGTGTCATTACATTCATATCTATCAGATAGAATTAATAAAGTGTATAAAAAAGACCATGAGTTACAAAAAAAGTTATAATTGGTTAAAATGTGTAAGTTTCTAGAATTAAACATTGATAAATATTGTGTTTTATGATTTGGAAAGAGATTATATGTGCCTTATTATTCTCAGCTGATGAAAGAATTTTTTTGTGAAGCTCATAGTCCTCCATTTTCAGTTTATCCTCTCAGTGGAATGTTGTACAAATAATTTCATTAGTATTATAGGTGGGATGGAATGAAAAATGATATTTCAGATTTTACCATGAAATTTTTGACATAAAAAGAGGTTAAAGTATACAAAAAATTACCAAAGGGGGTGCTACAACATTTTCCAGTTCTAGATTGGAAATGGGAAAATATATTTATGGAGTTCATGGTGGGACTACCAGAGACTTCTCAAGGTAAGTATGTGATTTGGGTTACTGGTTATCTGCTGACTAAATATTCAAATTTTATTCCGATTTTATATACTATGTCATTAGACCAGGTGTATCAACTATACATTAAAGATATTTTTATGTTTCATGGAGTTACTCTTTCAATTTTATCAAACTGTGATCCCAGATTCACTTCTAAATTTTGTAAAGGACTTTAGAAGTCATTAGGAATAGAATTATATTTCAACACTTCTTTTCATCATCAATTTGATGGAAAAATCAAGTGATCAATTTAGCCTTTGGAGGTCATGATTCAATCTTGTTCAATGGATTACTAGGTGAGATAACATAAACATATTTCTTTATTTGTGTTTTCTTATAATAATAATTTTTATTCCAGTATACAAATGACATCTTTTTAGACATTATATGGGAATTTGTACCAAACTCCATATTTTTGGGATGATGTCAGGTAAAGGTAGTTGATGGGATAAAATTTAGTAAAGGATGTGGATGAGAAAGTGAATATGATCTAACAACAAATGAGGATAGCTTAGAGCAAGCATAAAAGTTATATAGATAATAGGATGAAATAACTTTCTTTGAGGCAGGTGATCATGTTTTTCATAGAATCTCACCATTGTAAAATGTTACATGTTTTGGTAATAATTGATTGATAAGCCCATAGTTTGTTGTACATTATGAAATCCATGAGAAAGTTGGACTGGCCCCCCATCGAGTATCCTTTTCTCTAATTTTATCTCAAATACATAACGTTTTTCATGTTTCTGTGTTGAGAAAGTATGTTCCAGATCTATCTCACATTTTGTGCCTAGAAGTAGTTCATTTGGAAGATAACATTTCATATAAAGAAAAACCAACTCATATTATTGATCATAGAGAGAGTTTATTACATAATATAGTAATTTACGGGGTTAAGGTTTTGTGTAGAAACCACATGGTTGAAGAAGAAACACAGGAATCTAAAAATGCTTTGAGGGAAAGGTACCATCACTTGGTTAATAATTATATAAATATTATGAGGATGCAATTTTAAAAAGGAGGAGAGAATTTAACATCCCATGTACTTATAAAATAATATTTTTTAATTATGGTATTAAATATTCAAATTCGTTATAAATGTATAATTAAATAAGTGATATTTATTGATATTAAGGAATTTTGATTGAGGTAATAGTAAAATGACCTTAGAAAAAGTAACATGACCATTATAAATATTAATATTGGCAATAGAATAGTGACCTCACATATGAGATTATAAATAAAATTTATATATCTTATAAATGTAGTCGTGATTTATCTATATCACGGAATAAGTAAATAAATGTTTTAGAAATGATAAATTATTTTTCGGTATTTTTTGTAGGTTATAAATATTTAATTACAATTTTATATATAATATAATTACTTTAAGAAAAAATATATTTTCATAAAATAGATTCATAAATTATTAATTTTTTGTCTTATGATTATACGATAATTTTATAAGGCTTTAATTGTATTTTCAAAGTGTTATAAAATTAGTTATGGTTTTAAAACAGTTATTTTTCAAAAGAAAATACGATTTTAAATAAAAAATTAAATTTATCATATTTATAAAACTAATTTCAACAATTGGAGTTCATATTTTAATTATACACCTCAAAATATTATTTGGGGGAATTTTTGGGATTGTTTAGAAATACATTATTTTTTCTGAATAGTGAAAGACTGTAATTTATGATATAAGATAAATACATGATTTATTGAGTCATAGAATATTGAAGTCTGATTTTAGACCAAATTCCCCAACTATACTTCATTATTTTAATATATTTTATGATAATCCTCAAATTATTTATTGTCTTGATCAAAATTAATAAACAAATGAATATAATAACGAGAAAACACACATCTACTCCAATATAAATAACTCCACTTCTCATAACACATCAAAGCTATGTATATTTCTTAATTTATACCTAAATACCTTCCAAATCCTCTTCCCCACGTCCGATACCTACTGGTCTCACCATAAGAACAAATACAAGGGTCTTAAAGATAGTTCTCAAGGAAGATAATTCAAGAGGTAAAAATCTTCCTTCATTTTCATTTATTTTCTTTTCAATTTGTTTTATTTTCTTATAATCTCTTCACCTCCCCTTATACAAGTGGAATGAAATATAAATTATCCTATATATACTATAATTGAATAACATTTTTGAGAATATTCATCATCACACATCTTCTCCTTTCCCTTTATTCTAAAAGTAGAAACATCATCTGAGATGTTTCGATTTACCGACATCATGGACGATGTGTTCTCAATTTACATTATAACCTTCAAGGATGATCGTAAAACCACTAATATGGTTAAATAATATTTATTATACATATTATATGTTATATTATTTTCTTTAACTTTTTTATACATAATATTAATTAATAAAAAAGTGGATTGTAATCATCAAAATTCACCAAAATAAACTGATGTTCATCACTAATGATATATATAATGATACATCCTCATAACATATATCCAAAATTATATATAAGAACATTAAATATTATTTATGTTAATTAATAACATTTATCTTAATGTTTTTAGTTATTCTCCCTTTAAACAAGAAAACCCATAATGAACCATCCATGGAAACCAGAAAATAAATGCACCCAAATCAATGAAAATAACAAAATATTTCTAATAAATGGGTAAAAATAGGTTATGATAATTTCATATAAGTAATTATAAATATGAATACAGTTCTTTAATATATTTATAACACTCTTTAAACCATTATACAAGATGTTTTAACAAGTTTAATGTAAGAAAAACTTGAGGTAAAGGAATTCATAACCCAATTTCCATTCGGTGGGTTATCCTTATACTTCATTGATAATGTGGTAATTAGAGTATTTATAAAATGAATTTTTTACATTAATTTTATTTTTTTATTACAGTGAATAAACATATTCCATTCATTTTATTAATTATCACTTCAATTATATTATATTTGTATGAGACTTCTCTTTAAAATTTATCTTTTAAATTTTTATATTTACAAAATTTAAAAAGAATGTTTTTATGAAAGTATTCTTGTTTCATGTTATGGTTCTTGGGAATATTTTATGATTAATTTTGGGACCTATATATATAGCTCCAATTAATTATTTATTTTTATGTTCGCGGTCAACAATATGGTTACTCCATGTGTAACTGTGATGGTTACACCATTAGGTAGTCATGAGAGTTACATATTAAGGTAGCTATGAGGGTTATATTATAAGGTATCCATGAAGGTTTAAAATTATATGGTTTCCATGATGGTTAAAATATTTTGTAATTAATTCCCCAATTTACCTTTATGAAATTATTTATGTTTTCTATGTTTTCTGGAAACATCATGTTTTCAGAAAGTAACTATATGATACATATTTCATGAGAAGTATTTATTTATGAAAATTATATCATATGTTTATAATTATTCAGGCGCTAATGGGTTCTATCCATCATTTTATATCCCTTCCTATGATTTAATACAAATCTCATGTTTTAAAAAAAATTTCATAGGTTTTAAGGATTTGTAAGAGAAAAGGATAAGCTAAGATGGATGTTTTGAATAATAATCCTAAATAGATATCATTTTCTTTTATTAATAAATTTTGTATTATGAAAAAGTGGGTCTTTTTTTAGTAGTATACACTTTGTATGATTATGTGTAGACATGTATGTATTATTTCCTAACATTCTAAAACTCTAAATCAAAGAGATCTTTCAAAATTAAAAGAAGTGAATTCTAATGGAAATTACTAAATTACTTAATGTTTAAGGCTTAGACCTTATAACTAAAAGAGAAATATTACCTTGAATTTTTTTGGTTATGGTATGAAAAATAAATTCCCTCACTTTGAAGGTAGTGATTAACAGTAATAGACGAAATAGGAGTAAGATATGATTCCTAGAAGAAATCAAGTTTAATGATGTTCTCAATTTTCTAAAGAAAATTTGAAGAAAAACTAGGATATATAATGAGAATGATGGTGTATAGTGAAAATATATTTATAATTAGAACACACTCCTAAATATTTGAGAGATAAATTTGATTTTTTGTAGAAAATCTAGACCATAACATGTTGTCGTTGTCTATTTGATGACAAGGTAAAATATTTATTGTTTTTAAGCCTCTCAAAGTCTCTATTTATAGCCATCATGAGTTGTAAGGAAGGATTGGGTTGATATGGGTCCTTAATGATCCAAGATGAGAATTTTTGAATAACATTTAATGCTCCTTATTTGAATTTTTTTGTCATGGCATGTCCGTCGGGGCCTGTTCTGTGACTACCCCAAGCCCACCTTCTATAGTCCAGGGGTTGGTGACTACCACCAAAATGCATATCCATAAAAAATGGGAAGGAATTTCATTTAAACCTGTAAACACAGAGTCCAAGAATACGATGATCACAACCCTTGTAGTAAAACTACATTAGTAAAAAGATATGTACTGAATGTAAAGAGTACTATAAGTGAGGGGTTCCTAAATGCAATCCCAACTGAAAAGAACTACAAAAACAAAACAACAGCTCCCAAAATCGTCCACCATGGTTCCTACATAAAGGGTAGGTACAACCCATGGTCGATCATCACTATGGAACGTCACGTCTAAAGGACAACCTCTGAGCACAGTTTGGTCCTAGCTCCCAATCCTCGGTCAAAGCTATATGTCATCTGTACAAGACACAACAAGGTACAGGAAAAGCTCATGTAGGGGTGAGTATAACAACACTCAGTACCCCACAGGTCTCCCAGAGTTATAAAAAGGAAAAACCATAAATCAATACCTAAATCACAAAGCACTAAGTAATAATTATCTCACACTAGGTATACAACTCAAAGTTCATGAATATAACTAATTAGTCTTAAGCTATATCATCTTATTCCATTATAATTTCCACAACAAATCCAAAAGAATTTGTTCTACTATCAGTCCATTATTAGATATAATTTTCTATTCTAGAAAGGGTCACTATTAGGCTGATCCTGGTCGGGTCACGCTACTTATAATCCACACTAGGTCTCTAGAATGCGGATCAACACAGGGTCATTGGAATGCAGTTCCACACAAAGTCGCTCGATGCTGATCCACATAGGGTCTCCAGATATAGATCCCCACAGGTTCTCTAGATGTTGAACCTCAACATGGCACTATAAAACTAGTCATTTTTGGGTAGCTACAATGTTGATCCACTCAAGGATTCTATGATGCTAATCTACACCTGTTCGATACTTCCAAGACAGCTAGCCATAGGATTCCTCACACCCGGTTTGCTCGAGTGTTGTATAATCTGCTCCTCAAGATATCATTCATACCTTTATCACCACAAAGCTCTATAATGGACTAACCCAAAGAACCACGATGTTGTAAGGGTTCCAATATGACAGACGACGCGTCAATTGGACATCTGGTCTATGAGTTGTTTGTGTTTTAGTACAGAGGTCCCAATTGGAATTGTGTTTGATCCAACCCTTTCGTACACCAAATTTCTCCAAAATTTGAAGGGAGTACACAAATAGGACTATCTCACTCCAAGGATCCTATTGCCACAGACTGTTCATCAAACTGACATCTGGATTTCAAGTTATGGTATTTTAAGTGAAACTGGGCCAAGATGGATCCAGGTCTTGTCGAACCTGGTTGGTCCGACCCGGCCTGGGTACGACCAGACCCAGCCCAAACCGGCCTGGGCCAACCCTTTTAATATGATCTATGGTGGGATCGGCCTACTGGGCTGACGTCCGACCTATAGGGGCATGGCCCGACACGCAATGGGGTGAGGCTCGGCCCACACGGGGTGCGGCCCCGCCTGTAGGGGATGCAGCCCAGCCCACCCGGAGGTGCGGCCTAGTCCACAGGGGGGCGCAGTCGGGCCTTGATGGAGGCACGAACCTTCCCATAGGGGGGTGTGGTCCATCCCACAGGAGAGTGTGGGGCGTTTCCTAGTTGGCACGAGGGGAAAATGCTTACCCCATTTCTCCCGAATGGCTAAGCCATTAGGGAATTGAATCGGTGGACCACGTGGCACCGTCAGGTCATCCGTGGGACTCACATGGTGTGGGTCCCTACCTCTAACATGGATTCAATCAGTGGAAATCTCCAATGGTGATTGATGGCACACCGCTCCGCTTCTACGGCTGGCTGGTGTCGGCCACCCTGCTCAACCGCCACAGCTGGAAAGTTGTGGCCTCTAACTCTTGCAGCGTGCGACGGCGTGCTGCACCACCTACATGAATGGATGATACCATCATCCCTACTAACTGCCAGGGCCTAGTGCCGCGTCCTCCTCCAGGGGTGCACGACAGTGCACCACCTTCACCCCGGCTGGCCGGTGCCGTCCACCACCCTTGCCTTCCAGCGACATTTTGCGGGCCACCGGGTGAGCTCCGGTGGTTCGTTTTTTCCATTTGATCGTACCTACGGACTCCCCAGGTCATCTCTTTCGCTGCTTGACCATCATATTTGAGTTCCTTCCACCCCAAAAATTTACCCACATAAAATGAAAAGATAAAACAAGTAACTGAGGGACCAGGCCTTTTTTGTTTGGCCCGTTCCCTCTACATTATCACCTTAAAAATGGAAAAGATAAAATATTAAAAAAATATTGAAATTAAAATAAGGAAAAACCCTACCTTGAGAGTTGTTGGAAAGTGTCCTGTGTTTGAATATGGGTCAATGTTTGTTATCCCAAAGTAAGCCTCCAATGATGCCACTCAAACAACATTCTTCTGTTCTTTCTTGATGGATCCATTCTTAGTCAAGGGGATCCTCCAAAATCACCCTCTCCAAAACAAAAATTTTTTTCCAATGAAATCCAAAAACTAAAAAGATAGATAGAGAGGATAGGGGAGTTATATTACAACAAATAAGTAAGAGGCTATTCATTAATTGGTGCAATTAATGAAACTCTATAATTGCATGTAGGGTGGTCACACATTTTTGTGTAACTGGGCATTTAATATCCTACATTAAATGCCTGACCACCTCTTGTGGTCCCCACCACCAAAACCTAAAAGAAAGGTGGAGGGTGTTTATAGTAAATTAGATTTATTTTATTAATCCTCTATGAAAATCGCAAAAAACCAAATTTCTCTAGGAAACCCCATGTGGTCAATGTTAAGGCTCCCTTAAGTGAATCTCGGCACTACTAGATCAACAGTGTGCTCATATTTTAATTTTGATCACTGATTCAAAATTTCGGATTTTCCACTCGCACATTTACTAAACCTAACAAAAAAAGTTTAGAAATTCATTCTAGGCACACTGGGCCTCAGAATCATGCAACATTAATTTTTTATGACTCGTAATAATTCCATATAATTTAAAAAAATTACATGGAAAATATGGGTCTTTACATTCTCCCCACCTCATGGATTTTCGTCCCTAAAAGCTACAACATGGACTTAGGAAACAAATGGTGGTACTGAGCATGAATCTTAGCCTCCTGCTCCCATGTTCTCTCCTGGAGGTCCCCGTGAGGCTAGATAACGCACACTAGAGGTAACGATTGTCCATGAAGGACCCGATCTTATTGATCCTCAATCTCCATTGGAACCTATGTAAATGTCACCCCATCATCAATGTCCATCTATCTAAATTCAATAACTTGCGATGGATCATGCACGTACTTCCTTAGTTTTGACACATGGAAAACATCATGCACTCGTTGAATCTATGGGTAAGTGTTTGGAGATACGTCACCTCGCCAACTCTGTTGAGAAACTAAAAGGGTCTGATGAACCTTGGAGATAGCTTTCCACCCCGACCAAATCTCCACAATCCTCGTCGAGGTGAGACCCATAAGAATAAATGGTCTCAATCCTCAAACTCCAAAGGTCACTGTCTCCTATCAACATAAGACTTATATCTGCTCTGTTCAGTCTTCATCCACTTTTATATGATCTGCACCTTCTTAGTGGTAGCTCGTATTTGGACCCATAAGAGCAGACCCCCTAGGTCTATCTAGCGTAGAGTTGATCTGCATGGTCGACCATACAAGGCCTGAAACGATGCCATACCAATAGTGGAGTGATTGTTATTTTTGTATGAAAACTCCAACAAGGGCAAGTGATCATCCCAACTACAACCAAAATCATGGACATAAGCACAAACCATGTCCTCCAGTTTTTGACTAGTCTTATCTATCTGACCATCCATCTGAGGATTAAAGTCCGTGCTCAAACATCCCACCTTAACGTGGTTGTCTGCTCCTGGCCCGCCAGGTACCAAAAGTTTCCCCGCAGACACATGGCCCCACCCTAGGGCCCACCCACGTGCCTGCACGGGTAATATGAATAATGAAAGTCCCCACATGCCAACACATATCCTTTCCAATGTGTTTTTTCATCACTCACACACACCATGGGAAACTTCCTAGATGGTAACCCATTATGATCATTAATCTATGCCAAGCATGTTTAATCATGGACTTCTAATCAGGTAGGTTCCCAAAAAGAAAGGTTCACCTTGTTGACATGAGTGATATAATTTATTCATTTAACACATTATCATTCGAGGTTGTTACATTCGCCCCCCTTTAGAGCACAACGTCCTCGTTGTGGGCCCTACATCTCAACCCAAGCAATGAACCACACTTAAGGGTGGGTACCACCTCTGATAAAAAATGTAACAACTAGGTCCTGGAGAAAGCACAGACTTCCTACCTTAACATGGTCATCGGGTCCTGGCCTACCAGGTACTACTAGTTTCCCCACAGACACATAGTCCCCACCCTACGGCCCACCCACATGCCTGAATGGTTCATCTCACTAATGAATGTACCCATAGGCCGACATTTCTCCTTTCCAGTTTGTTTTGTCCTCTCTCACACACTACCTAAAAAACTTTCCATAAGGCCACCTATCCTGATCACTACTCCAAGACAACCACACTTAATTGTGGAGTTCTAACTAGGTAGTATCCTAAAAAGGAAGGTGCACCTTGTTGACATGAGTCATATCATTTAGTCATTTAACCCTTTATCATTTCAGGTTGTTACATTAAATAAATTTACATGTGACATCCAGGTCATTACATTCTCACCACATCCGGGATTTTCCTCACCAAAAGGAAAAACATGGACTAAAGAAACCAATAGGGATACTGAGCATGAATCTAAGACTCCCACACCCATGTGGTCTCCTGGAGGTCCCTGTGCTGCCAGTGAATGCACACTAGAGGTATTGATCATCCATGAAGGACCTTCTTCTCTTGATCTTCAATCTCCCCTAGAACCTCTGTAAATATTTCCCTATCATCAATTTCAAGCTCGGCCCAGCCAATAATGTGTGATGGATCATGCACATACTTCCTCAGCTACGAAACGTTGAAAACATCATGCACCTTAAGCATATGTGGGGTAAGATCTAGGAAATACACCACATTGACAACTCTGCTGAGCACCTGAATGGGTCTGATGAACCTTGGAGATATCTTGTCACCCCGACCAAATCTCTATAAACCTCGCCAAGGTGAGACCTATAGGAAGACATGGTCTCCCTCCTCTAACTCGAAAAGTCTCCCTCTCCTATCAGCAGAAGACTTATATCTTCTTTGTGTAGTCTTAATACGCTCCTAGATGATATGAACATTCTCAGTGGTAGCTCGTACCAACTATAGACCCATAAGTGCTGACTCCCCTAAGTCTATCTAGCATAAAGGTGATTTGAATAGTCGACCATACGAGGACAAAAATAGTGCCATACCGATGGTGGAGTGATAACTATTTTTATACACGAACTCTAACAAGGGAAAGTGATCCTACCAACTACAACTAAAATCAAGGACACAAGAATGAAGCATGTCCAACAGTGTCTAAATGGTCCACTTCGTCTGACCATCTGTCTGAGGATGAAAGGCAGTACTCAAAATTAGATGAGTCTCGGACACCTCCTGCAATCCCTTCCAAAACCAGGATTTAAAACGTGTGTCACGATCAGATATAATCATCGATGATACCCCATGAACCATACAATCTCTTATACATGGAGGCGTACCAAGACCCCTACTGATACATTCTCTTGGATGGGTAAAAAGTGAGACGACTCGGTGAGTCAGTCAATGATCACCCAGATGAAATCGTGGCCCCGGACATACGTGGTAGCCCTGTCAAGAAATAAAGGGAGATTCCATCACACTTTTACTTCGACACCTCTAGGGGATGTACTAATCCCACTAAAACCTGATGCTCGACATTCACTTACTGACAAGTGAGGCATCATGAAACAAACTATGCCAATGTTTTCTTCATCCCTGGCCACTAGTGTTGACGCCGGAGGTCCTGGTACATCTTCACCACACCAAGATGTACCACCATAGGGGAAATATGGAACTTCCTAAACACATCCTCACGTAGCACCATCGGTACCATGGTGCGTCCTCTGAAGAGGATGATGTACTCCCCACTTTCAAAAAATCCATTAGGTACCTTTCCTAAGGATATCTAATCACGTCGATCCTCGCAGTCAATGTCCCCAAGCTGCACCTCCCTGAATCACTGAAAGAGTAGGCGAGTGAATGAAATATACTGGAGGTAAACTGCTCCATATCTATCCATAAAGGATATATGGAACACAGCTATCTGGTTTATCTCTTCACTCATCAAAAGTAGACTAGACATCCTGTTGAGTGCATCTGCTTCCACATTCCCCTTCCAAAGAGTATAGACTATCCCAAAGTCATAGTCCTGGAGGAACATGAGCCATCGGCACAATCTTAGGTTCAGGTCATTCTGTGAGAATATATACCTGAGACTCTTGAGATCAAAGTAGACTACAAAACGTTCACCCATCAAGTAGTGTGGCCCCATTTTGAAGGAGAAGACCACTGCTGCTAACTCCATGTAATGAGTATTTTAGTTCTTCTCATGCTGTATCACCTTTCATGAAACATAAGTGATCACTACTCTCTCCCGCATCAAGACACATCCATGTCTGGTCTCTGATGCATTATAGTTGACTACATACCAAATTCTCTCTTCTTGTAGCCTCACGTTGGGGGAACTCTTCAGCCTCTTCCTCAGCTTTTAAAACCTTTGATGGAATCTCTTCGTATACACGGAGGGCTTTCCCTTACTCATCAATGCTAACAATGGTTCCGTAACTCTATAAAAGTCAGGTATGAATCTCGGGTAGTACTCATCCAACCCCAGTAAACTCAACACCTTGGGCATACTCCTGGGTGGCTCCCAAGAAAGCCCGAAATCTATCTTCACCGGATCCACTGCAACTGCAGCGTCCGAGATAACGTGTCCCAGAAAGTGGACATACAATATCCAGAACTAGCACTTCGAGAGCTTACCATAAAGATGTTTCTCTCAGAGTGTATCTAGAACTACCGACAGATGGTTGTAATGATCTTCCACCATCATTGACTACACCAAGACTTTGTCAATGAAGACCACCACTATCACGACCCGTCCTCGGGACCCGTGTCGTGACTACCCCAAGCCCGCCTTCCATAGGCTAGGGGCTGGTGACTAGCACCAAGGCGTAAATCCTGGTAAAAAGGGAAGGCATTGCCTTTGTAAAGTAAACAAACACCACAGAGAAAGCAAGCAGTAGAAGTAAACACTAAGTAAAAACTGAGTACAATAGTAAGTGCGGAAAAGTAAGTGGGCCAGTATATAAACCCACACCGAAATTAATATACAACTGGAAGGGAAAACAAAAACTGAAAAGTAAAGTTGCAACGTTGAGCTGTCCACTGAAAATCCCACCTGAAGGATGGGTACAGATAGCCTCTACTACTCCTCGGGTCCAGCCGACCACTCCGAGTACATCCCGCCCAGTGGTCCACCTCCAAGTATCGTCCTGCTCCGCAATCCTCAACCACGATCAGCTCTGTCCGTCGTCTGCAACTAACACAACGTAGTGTGGGCATAGCCCGTGCAGGGTTGAGTATAAGCTACTCAGTAGGGACCCCGAGACCCCCGAAGGTCTCCCAGAATCCACAAAGGATAATCCAAAAAGGAAAGATACAATCATGAAGTAACATTCGACACTGCTTAGGCATATTCCCATACATATACCTAAGTCATCAATTCTCATTCGGCTCCAACATCCGAGCCCAAGTACTACCCAGTTTACACAGGAAATCAAAATGTAAATCCACACAGGATAGCACAACACAATACACATAGGAAAGAAAAACGTAAATCCACATAGGATAGCACAACAAAATACACATAGGAAAGCAAAACGTAAATCCACACTGGATAGCTCAACACAATCCACATTGGAAAGAAAAACAAGATTCAGCTCACATAGGTATACTTCTTCGTATGACGATAAAGATAATCAGATATATCCACTGATTCATCTATGTCGTCGGACCCACAAAGGATCGATAGGCACTAACCCCCGCAATAACCCTGATAGGATCTCACCCACAAAGGATCGATAGGTAACTAACCCCCGCAAAGACCCACACAGGATCAGACCCACATAGAATCTGTAGGCGCTGGCTCACATAGAACCGCAGGGCGCTGACCCACACAGGATCGGACCCACACAGGATCAGTAGCACTGATCCACGTAGGATCGCTGAGTGCTGTAGTCGTGGCCATCGAATCCACTGAGGATCTTTGTACAGTCGTCGTCGTCATCACAGTCGCAACGCAGCCAGCTCTAGGGTTCCTACACACAGCAAACTCATTCGGGAGGGTCCACTCCACGAGACGAGAGGTTGATACATCAACTGACACAATGTACGAAGTTGATGTATTCAAAAGTTTCGTATCACCAATAGGAACTCAACATCGTAGACGGCGCATTAATCAGACGCCTGGTCTGAGAGTTATTGGCTTTTTCGCTCCAGGGGCCTGGTTGGGTTTTAAGGCAAAACCAACCCGGCCATACTCCACCTGCGTCCAAACCTCGGGCGGAGAAAGAAAAAAGATCCGTCTTACTATGAGGAATCTATAAAAATTAACGACACATCAATCAGACGTCCGGAGCTCAAGATATGAGCGTTTCTGCTCCGAGGGCCCGGTTGGTTTCGTGTACGAACCAACTCGGCTGAACCCAAAGTATTTCAAAACCTTGAGTACGATATACTTAAATGACCGTCTCGATCCAAGGATCACATTGCAACTGACGGTTCATAGATCGGAGGCACGTAGCACAAGTTATGGGCGTCTGACCGGAAAAGATTCGGTATTAAGGGGTTCGGGCCCGGTCTGACCTGGCCCGATACCCCCAGGGTCGACCCTAACCGGGTCCGGGTCCGGCCTGCTTGGGCATGGCCCGGCTCGGCTGGAGCTGCCCGACCCAGCAGGCGCGGCCCGGCCCAGCCTGGGCACGGCCCGGCTCTGCCAGGGCGCAGCGTGCCTAGCGCGCTGGTCAGGCGATCAACCAAACGGCTGAGCCGTTTGGAGTGGGGGGTTCCTGCCCCCCTGTTTTGTTACCTGGCCCCCCTTTATGGGGGCCGCTCAGCTGGCCGGCTAGGGGTTTGAACACTCGGCTTTCCCCTTGTCCGGCCGGGCGGTTTCTTCAACCAGGGGACCGGCGACGGCGGGTCCCCTACGTGCTCCGACACTGGAGGCCCGTTTCCGGCCGCGGGTTCCCATGCTCCGCCGCTGCCCGGTATCGGCCGCGGCCTTCATTCATCCTGTGCGGCGCAACGGCGCCGCACCCCTCCGCCGCGGCCCCGCTCCGACCGCGGTGCTTTTGCGGTTCTCCAGCGCGGCGCGACGGCACCGCGACTTGGTTCAATTTCACGGTGTGGCGCGATGGCGCCACACATTCCTTGCCGCACGATCCTGCACGGTGCAACGACACCGCGCCATTCCCTTTCCAACCTCATTAGAAACAAACATGGATAATGGAGGAGGGTCGGTTGTGTTTGTGCGGTCCGACCCCCTCTCGTTAATCGATAGCAATTGGTCATATTTTCACGAAGAACGACAAGGTATTATTCACGAACAAAATAAATAAATAAACCTCTACATGAGCGTAGCTTGAACGGAGGTTCGTCGAATGAGGATTCGTCGTGGAATATCCGTCGTGGGAAGAGGCGTCACGGAAGGAGATGTTGCGGAAGGAGATGTCGACCTCCGAGGAATCCGACATTCTTCATCGGAGATCGCGTTCTTCGTGTTCTTCGACGAAGAAGATAAAGATATACAAGCTTCCCTTAGATTTTCTCCCAAATCTCTCATGCAACAAGACTCCAACCCAAAATAAAATAAGTACCACACTTATTTTATTAACACAACATAAGTTTGAAATTCAAAAGTTGAATTTAATCCTCACAATTAATTAACTCAAGTTGTGAAATTAAAAGAGGGGTTATGGAAGGTTAGAGAAGGTGAATGGGTAGGGTTCGTGTGGGACCCACCACCCTCATAACCTCCAAATGGATGTTGGGTGGTTTCCACCAACTTCCACCCAATGCTTTAAACCACTTAGAGTAAAATAAAATTATTGCTTAATTTTATTTTACCTTCCACAAAAATTTAACAACTTCTCTCGTGTAAACGCATCTCTGGAAAAGGTGTTCGTAAGCAAAAAGCGGTGCTGCGATTCCATCGGTGCCCTCAGAATTTGATTCCGAGCACTAGTTCAAAAGTTAGAAAAACCAGCTCGTTCGTTCCCTGAACGTACCCGAGCTAAACTTCGGAAAAAAAATTCTGGGCACACCGGGCCTCGGAATCAAGTGCCGTCAGAAACTGCATTCTTGTAAAATCCCAAAGAAAATTAAGAAAAAAATTTCCTTGAATGTTACGGGTCTTTAAATTACTCCAACATCAGGGCTTTACGTCCCCGTAAAGATACATCATATGCTAGGGAAACAAATGTTGGTACTGAGCACGCATCTGAGCCTCCTGGTTCTAAGTGCTCTCTTGGAGGTTCCCGTGCTGCCATCTGATGAACACTAGAGGAATCGATCATCCACGTAGGATCTGCTCCTGTCGATCCTTGATCTCCACTGGGACCTCCTCAGAAGTCACCCCATCATCAATGTCCAGCTCCCCATGGTCAATGATAAGCGTCGGGTCGTGCATGTATCTCCTCAGCTGTGATACATGGAAGATGTCGTGTACCCAGTGCAACTGAGGTTGTAGAGCCAGGCGATAAGCCACCTCGCCAATCCTTCTGAGGACCTAGAATGGTCTGATGAAGCATGGAGACAACTTAACGCCTTAACCAAATCTCCGTAATCCACGTCGTGGTGAGACACGTAAGAAGACGTGGTCGCCATCCTCGAACTCTAGTGGCCTCCGCCTCCTGTCAACATAAGACTTCTGCCGGCTCTGAGCTGTCCTCATCTGCTCCTGGATGACCCGGACCTTCTCTGCCGTGGCCTGGACCATCTCTGATACCACAAGTTCTGAATCCCCAGGGTCTGTCCAGAACAAAGGAGATCTACAAGGTCGGCCGTACAACGCCTCGTATGGTGCCATCCCGATGCTGGAGTGGTAGTTGTTATTGTATTCGAACTCCACCAAGGGTAGGTGGTCCTCCCAGCTGCGACCAAAGTCGAGGACACATGCGCAGAGCATGTCCTCGAGAGTCTGAATGGTCTTCTCCATCTGACCATGTGTCTGAGGGTGAAAGGCTGTGCTCAGATGTAGCTGCGTCCCAAACGCCTCCTGCAACCCCTTCCAAAGCTGGGAAGTAAAGTGAGCATCTTGATTGGAGACGATAGATGATGGCACACTATGAAGACGCATAATCTCCTGAACGTAGAGACGTCCCAAGCTCTCCACTGAGCCCTGCTCTCTGATGGGTAAGAAGTGTGCCGACTTGGTGAGTCGGTCGACAATCACCCAAATGGAGTCGTGACTTCTGGAAGTGCGTGGAAGTCCAGTCACAAAGTCCATAGATATCCCATCCCACTTCCACTCTGGGACCTCCAAGGTCTATACCAAGCCTGCTGGTACCTGGTTCTCTGCCTTCACCTGCTGGAAGGTGAGGCATCGAGAAATGAACTCCTCCACATCCTTCTTCATGCCCGGCCACCAGTGCTGTCGTTTGAGGTCCTGGTACATCTTCTCCACTCTGGGATGTACCGCCAAGGGAGAAGTTTGAAACTCTCTCAGCACCTCCTCTCGTAATGCAACGGTTACCAAGGTACGTCCTTTGAAAAGGACGTCATGCTCTGCTCCGAAGGAGAAACCATCAAGTGCCTGTCCTGAGGATATCTGTGCACACCGTGTCTCACAGTCTGCATCCCCACGCTGTGCCTCTATAACCCGCTACAGTAGTGGTGTGGTGACTGTGAGTGACTGAAGGAAGGCTGCTCCATCTCTATCCATGAAGGATATCTGCAAGGCAGCTAGCTGCTCTGCCTCCTCCTGAAGTAGTTGAATGCCCATCCTCCTGCTGAGAGCATCAGCTACCACGTTCCCCTTCCCAGGACTATAGGCTATCTTGAGGTCATAGTCCTGGAGGAACTTGAGTCATCTACGTTGTCTCAGGTTCAGGTCCTTCTGAGAGAAGATGTACCTAATACTCTCATGGTCAGAAAAGACTGTAAAGCGCTCGCCCATCAGATTGTGTCGCCATGTCTTTAGAGTGAAGAACACTGCTGCTAACTCCAGGTCAAGGGTAGCATAGTTCTGCTCATGCGGCCTCAACTGACGTGATCCATAGGAGATCAATGCCCGCTCCTGCATCAGGAAACATCCGATTCTGATCCCTAATGCATCGTAGTAGACTACGTACCCTAATCCCTCCTCTGGTAACCTCAAGATAGGGGCGCTGGTCAATCTCTGCCTCAGCTCCTGGAAACTCTGCTGAAATCTGTCTGACCACATGAAGGGTTTCCCCTTCCTCCTTAACGTTCTGCAAAGCTGCAAAGATATCTCCTTTGGTGAAAAGGGAAATCCAGTCTCATCCCCTGGATGAACCACATTCCTTGCCTAATACAGTCAATCCCGTCATGATTAGTTAATTCATGGCATGGATGATGTCGTAAGGCCTCGACGCTGCTACTAAGAGATCCAATCGTTACTCTCATCTCCAAGAGTTGAGTCACACTATCGGCATCAGTGTGTGGTCACTGGGTCTCCTCTAGTAGGAATCTCACAAGTGAGGGTCAAGTCAACAGTTTTTAACTGGCACCTCTTAGTAATAACAAACAAAAGACAAGAAAGCAAATGTCACGATTGCAAGTGTCTTTTATTACTTCAACTCAAAGTTCAAGGACACAAGGAAACACAAACTACGAAGCTAGAGGCATTATGGGAAAAAGCCTCTATGCCTGGAGCTAGTCCCGTACTAGTCCACCCGCTTCCGGAGCTCCATGATTGTAAGTTTCAGCTGCCTGAAGTTGTGCTCTCCCCTGAGGTCGGGGTGGACCTCCTGGTGGTGGTGGTGGTAGAGCCTCAAAACGTCGTCCACCACCTGCCGCTCGACCAGCTCCTCGGCCTCATCCACCTACTCCCTGCGGACCGCCACGGTCGAATGTATGCCTCTGCCTAGGTGGTTCCTCAACCGTCTTCTGCTCCTCTGCATGGCAGGTCAGGCAGTCACGAGCCATGTGGCCCTGCCCGCCGCATGCATAGCACTGTCTTCCACTCGTAAGACTGGTTCTTCTGCGTGTGCCCTGAACCTCTGAGACAGTATCATGTGGTTGTCTGCCCGTTGTCCTGGACCGCTTAGACCTCTATGACAGCTATCTACTGCCAGCTGCAGAAGACTCTGCCACGTGTCACCCTGTGGTAGGTCTCGCCGCTGGTGTAGACTCAGCAAGAAAACTCTCGATGAGAAGAGCTCGCTCTAGTACTCCTGCCTGAGTCGGAATGCTGAGGGAGATCAGAGATGCCCTGATCTCGTGTCTCAATCCCTGCTCAAAGGTTCGGGCGTGGAAGAATGGGTCACGTACCATGTCTGTCGAGTAGCGCGAGAGATCGGTAAATCTTGCCGAGTACTGGGCGACTGTCAAGCTGCCCTGCCGCAGCTGAAGAAGCTCCTGGATGTGCACCGCATTGAGGGTGGCTGGGACAAACTCCGAGAGGAAGAGGCTCTCAACGTCTGTCCAGAGAAGAGATGCCTCATCATGCACTGGGAGCATCAAGATCCCCCATTGTCCAACTGCCGCGTGAAGTAGGCTTGCTGCGAGGATCCCCATGAGGTCTGCTGGTGTTCTCACTAACCGGAAAACTCATACAACTGCCTCCAGCAAGTCCTCGGCAGCCTGAGGGTCCGTCTCCTCACGGAACCTAGGCGGTCGCTAGCGCTGAAACTCATGCAGTGCACTAAGGCGATGTGCATCGTCAGCGGATGGGGCTGGAAGCATCTGTGGTTTGGCGGGTAGAGGTATCGTCGGGGCCTCATCTGTCAAAGGGCCCTGCACCAAGGCCTCATCACTCGGTGGGCTGTCGTCACGCTCAACTCTCGGAACCCTGGATGGCTGCCGTCGTGGGGCCATCTGGAAAAGAAACAGGTGCACCATGGTCAAACAGTATACCTAGTGAGCTGACATAAAGTAATCACAAAGAAAACTTGAAACACACATGTAGTCAATGTTTTCGTGCATTAAGTCGGAAACCATAAGTCAGGGTCTTAGTGTATGGATACGTCGGCCGCCGCACCAACACTGGACTCCCTGGACTGATAACCACACCCAATACACGTAACACTATTGCTTCACATTGAAAAAGATCAGAGTCCAAAGTTCTGTGGTAGAACCGAACCCCTTTGATAGAAATTTGTCACGACCCGTCCTCAGGACCTATACCGTGACTACCCCAAGCCCGACTTCCATAGGCCAGGGGCTGGCGACTAGCACCAAGGCATAAATCCTGGTAAAAAGGGAAGGCATTTCCTTTGTAATGTAAACAAACACCATAGAGAAAGCAAGCAGTAGAAGTAAACACTAAGTAAATACTTAGTACAATAGTAAGTGAAGAAAAGTAAGTGGGCCAGTATACAAACCCAAACTGAAAGTAAAATACAACTGGAAGGGAAAACAACAACTAAAAAGTAAAGCCGCAATGTTGAGCTGTCCACTGGAAATCCCACCTGAAGGATGGGTACAGATAGCCTATACTGCTCCTCGGGTCCAACTGACCACTCCGAGTACGTCCCGCCCAGTGGTCCACCTCCAAGTACCGTCCTGCTCCGCAAGCCTCAACCACGATCAGCGTTGTCCGTCGTCTGCATCCAACACAACGTAGTGCGGGCATAACCCATGCAGGGGTGAGTATAAGCTACTCAGTAGGGACCCCGAGACCCCCGAAGGTCTCCCATAATCCAAAAAGGATAATCCACAAAGGAATGATACAATCACGAAGTAACATTCAACACTGCTTAGTTATATGCCCATACATATAACAAATTCATAAATTCTCGTTCGGCTCCAACATCCGAGCCCAAGTACAACCCAGTCCACACAGGAAAGCAAAACATAAATCCACAAAGGGTAGCACAACACAATCTACATAGGAATGCCAAACGTAAATCCACACAGGATAACACAACACAATCCACATAGGAAACCAAAACGTAAATCCACACAGGATAGCTCAACACAATCCACATAGGAAAGCAAAACATGATTCAGCTCACACAGGTATACTTCTTCGTATGACGATAGAGATGATAAGATATATCCACTGATTCACCTATGCCGTTAGACCCACAAAGGATCGATAGGTACTGACCCCCGAAATGACCCACATAGGATCTGACCCACAAAGGATCGATAGGTAACTAACCCCCACAAAGACCCACACAGGATCGGACCCACACAGGATCTGTAGGCGCTGGCTCACACAAAACCGCTGAGCACTAACCCACACAAGATCGGACCCACACATGATTTGTAGCACTGATCCACATAGGATCACTGAGTGTTGTAGTCATTGTCGTCGAGTCCACTAAGGATCTCTGTACAGTCTTCGTCGTCGTCACAGTCGCAACGCAGCCAGCTCTAGGGTTCCCACACACAGTAAGCTCCTTCGGGAGGGTCCGCTCCACGAGCTAAGAGGCTGATACATCAACTGACACAGAGTCCGGCGTTGATGTATCCAGAAGTTACGTTTCGCCAACAGGAACTCAACGTCGCAGACGGCGCGTCAATCGGACGCCCGGTCTGAGAGTTATTGGCCTTTTCGCTCCATGGGCCCGGTTGGTTTTTACGGCAAAACCAACCCGACCGTACTCCACCTACATCCAAACCTCGGGTAGAGTAAGAAAAAAGATCCATCTCACTAAGTGTAATCCAACAAAGTTGACGGCACATCAATTGGACATCCAGAGGTCAAGATATTAGCGTTTCCGCTCCGAGGGCCTGGTAGGTTTCGTGTACGAACCAACTAGGCCGAACCCAAATTATTTTGAAACCTTTAGTGCGATATACCGAAACGGCCGTCTCGATCCAAGTATCGCTTCGCAACTGAAGGTGCGTCGATCAGAGGCCCGTAGCAAAAGTTATGGGCGTCCGACCGGAAAAGATTCGGTATTAAGGGGTTCGTGCCCGGTCCGACTCGGCCCGATACCCCCAGGGTCAACCCGGACCGGGTCCGGATTTGGCCTGCTTGGGTGCGGCCTGGCCCGGCCCGGCCTGGCAGACCGGCCAGGCAGCCGGTTCGGCCTGGGTGCAGTGCGCCCAGTGCACTGGTCAGGCGCTTGGCCAAACGGCCGAGCCGTTTGGAGTGGGGGGCGCCTGCCCCCTAGTTTGTAACCACGCCCCCCCCCTTAATAGGGGCCACTCAGCTGGCCGGCCGGGGGTTTGAACCCCCCGACTTTCCCCTTGTCCGGTTGGCCTGCCCTGGCTAGCCAGTTTCTGCCACCACGGGACCGGCGACGGCCGGTCCCCTCCCTACTCCCACACCGGCAGCCCGTTTCCAGCCACCGGTTCCCATGCTCTGCCGCGGCCCGGTATCGGCCGCGACCTTCATTCATCCGGTGCGGCGCGACGGTGCCGCACCCCTCCACCGCGGCCCCGCTCCGGCCGCGGTGCTTTTTCGGTTCTCCGGCGCGGCGCGATGGCGCATCGACTTGGTTCAATTTCACGACGCCGCGCGATGGCCCCACACATTCCTTGCCACACGACCCCGCGCGGTGCGACGACACCGCGCCATTCCCGTTCCAACCTCATTAGAAACAAACATGGATAATGGAGGAGGGTCGGCCGTGTTTGTGCGGTCTGATCCCCTCTCGTTAATCGATAGCAATTGGTCGTATTTTCACGAAGAACGACAAGGTAGTATTTGCGAACAAAATAAATAAATAAACCCCTACATGAGCATAGCTTGAACGAAGGTTTGTCGAACGAGGATTCGTCACGGAATATCTATCGCGGGAAGAGGCGTCGCGGAAGGATACATCACGGAAGTAGATGTCGACCTCTGAGGAATCTGGCGTTCTTCGTTGGAGATCGCGTTCTTTGTGTTCTTCGATGAAGAAGATGAAGATATACAAGCTTCCCTTAGCTTTTCTCCCAAAGCTCTCAAGAAACAAGCCTCCAACCCAAAATAAAATAAGTACCACACTTATTTTATTAACACAACTTAAGTTTGAAATTCTAAAGTTTAATTTAATCCTCACAATTAATTAACTCAAGTGGTCAAATTAAAAGAGGGGTTATGGAAGGTTAGGGAAGGTGAAGGGGTAGGGTTCGTGTGGGCCCCACAACCCTCATAGCCTCCAAATGGAAGTTGGGTGGTTTACCCCAACTTTCACCCAACGCTTTAAACTACTTAGAGTAAAATAAATTTTTTTCTTAATTTTATTTTACCTTCCACAAAAAATTAACAACTTCTCTCGTGTAAACGCAACTCCGGAAAAGGTGTTCCTAAGAAAAAACCAACGCTGTGATTCCATCGGTGCCCTCAGAATTTGATTCCGAGCACTGGTTCAAAACTCAGAAAAACCCGCTCGTTCGTTCACTGAACGTACCCGAGCTAAACTACGGAAAGAAATTCCGGGAACACCGGGCCTCATAATCAAATGCCGTCAGAAATTGCATTCTTGTAAAATCCCAAAGAAAATTAAGAATAAATATCCCTTGAATTTTATGGGTCTTAACAACCATGAAGTGATCTAGGTATGGCTGGAAGATCATATTCATGAGCACCATGAACAGTTCAGGGGTGTTGGTCATACCGAATGGAATAACCATGAACTCATAGTGGCTATACTGAAGACTGAAGGTCGTCTTCTACACATTCTCATCTCGTACCTTGAGCTGATGATAGCCCGATCTGAGGTCTATCTTTGAAAACCAATGAGATCACTTCAGCCAATCCGCAAGATCATCAATCCTCATGAGTGTATAATTATTATTCATAGTCACCGTGTTTAGGCATCAATAATCCACAAAGATCCTCAAACTCCCATATTCCTTCTTGGAAATGAAAATCGGGGATGCCCATGGGGAAACACTAGGCCTTATGAACCCCTTCCTCTGCAAGTCGTCCAATTGTTCCTGTAACTCACGAATCTCTATGGGAGCCATCCAATATGCTACTATATGTATCAATACCATATCAGGGTATATGACGATGTATAAGTACACCTATCCATGAGGCGGTAGTCCTTGAACATCGTCAGGGAAGACATCAGCATACTGGTCCATGACTACAAAATAGCTCAGACTCTCAACATAAACTCCTCCGAGGGAAAGGCTATCCAACTAATTCATGACTGGATGCACCCTCCTCAGGTTAATTCAATCCTATAAAGCAGAGGTTCCTTTCTCACCAGCGAAGGAAAACCCACTACCATAATCATGGACACACTGCACTTTGTACCTAAAATATTCGATCTGAGCATGCACTGTGGATAGCCAATCCATACCTAATATGATGTTGTAAGTCCTCGACGCTGCTACTAAGATGTCCCAGCCAAATCTCTCGCCTTCTAGAGTGATATTACACTACTTGAACCAGTGTGTAATTGTTGAATCTTCTCACATATGAGTCTCTAATTGTAAGGATTGATCCAATGAATCCATCAGAATCTCTGAGCTCTGAACGAGTGCCATGGAAATGTAAGAGTGATCAGCACTTGTGTCTACAAGTATGACAGCTAATGTGGAGTAGACACAGATTTTACCTTTAATAATATTTGAAGCTCCGTATTTGTAGGCATCAGCTTCCTAGAGCTGAGCTCATCTATGTCCACCAGCTCTCTATGGTCGGGGTGGACCACTTGGAGGTGGTGACGGTAGAACCTCGAATTTCCTCCCATCGCCTGCTGCACGGAAAGCTCCTCTTCCACGTCCTAATTCGGTATGTGGACCTCCCCGATCAAATCTCTACCTCTTCCTTGGTGGTCCCTCTATGGTCTTCTGGTCGTCTGTGTGGCTGGTCGGGGAGTCGCGATCCATGTGACCCTGCCCGCGGCATGTGAAGCACAATCTTCCCCTCTACTGGCCTGGTCTATATTGTGAGCCACGCACCTATGACCCTACGTCTTGAGGTCATCCCCCGGATGGTCTGGTCCGTTTTAACCTTTATGTAATCTTGCATACTACCAGCCACTGATGAATCTACTATGTGTTGCCCAGTGGTGGGTCTCACTGTCGGTGACTGCTCAGCAAGGATGCTCTCCACCAAGAGTGCTCTCTCCAGCACTCACGCATGCATCGATATGCGGAGAGATAACACCGTAGATGTGATATCATATCAGATTCTATGCTCAAAGGTCCATTCCATGAAGAAAGGGTTCCACACCATGTCGGTAGACTAGCGCAAGACATCGGTGAACCTCGCCATGTACTGGGCCACGGTCAGACTACCCTGCTGTTAGTGTAGCAGATTCTGTATATGCATTGAGCATATAGTTGCTGGAACAAAATATTCCTTGAAGAGGCCCTCAAAATCATACCAAGTGAGGGTTTACTCATCGTGTAACTAGAGCGTCAGGCTCCACCATCTCCCTGATGTTCCCTGGAAATGACTGATAGCTATGATCCCCATCTGGTCGGATGGTGTCCCAACCAGGTGAAAAATTATGGCCACAGCCTCCAGCCAGTCCTCATCCACTTGTGGATCTATCTTACCTCAAAACCTAAGAGGTCTATGCTATCGGAAATCATGCAACGTACTGAGTCAATGCGCACTGTAAACTAGTAGGGCTTGTGGCAATGGCTGCCCAACAGATAGTGGGGCTGCTGGTACACCACTTGATGGTACTATCGTCATAAAAGGGCCCTACACAAAAGCCTCATTTCTTGGTTAGGTGTCATCATGTACTATCTCAGGAATAATGGAAAGTTTTATAGGTGTTTCATCTTAAAAAGAAACAGGAGTAAGGTGGTCATTAAGTTATACCCAGTGAGCTAACTCAAAAGAGATCAATTAAAAAGATTTCAAACAGAGACACAATCAGTGCTTTCGTGTAATGAGTTAGAATTCAGAATTCAAGTTCCTGGTGTATGGTTACGCCGGCCGCAGCACCAACACTGGATTCCCCAAACTAAAAGCCACACTCATAACACTTAACTCTATTTCCCATGAAAATATTAGAGTCCTAGTTCTTCGGTAGAACCGACTCCTCTAGTACCACTTTGTCACAACCTGTACCTGAGGGCTCATGTCGTGACTACCATAATATATCCTTCCATAGGCCATGGGTTGGAGACTATAACCGAAAGGAATATCCCTAAAAAATGGGAATTCATTTCCTTTAAACCTGCAAGCACACTGTCCAAGAATATAATGAAAATAAGCCACATAACAAAACTGCAATAGTAAAAAGATCTGTACTAAAAGTAAAGAGTTTTGTAAGTAAAGGGGGCTGAAATACAAGCCCAACTGAAAAGAAGTACAACAATAGAAAAACACCACCTGGAATCATCCGTCATGGTTCCTACATGATGGGTAGGTACACCTCACATTTGGTCTTCATTACAGCATATCACGTCTAATGTTCCACCTTTGAGCACTGTTCGGTCCTAGCTCCCAAACCTCGGTCAATGATTTCCATTTTCAGCACAAGACACAACATGTTTTGGGAAAATCCCATGCAGGGGTGAGTATAAAAATACTCAATAGGGACCCTGAGACCCCTGAAGGTATCCCAGAGTTCCAAAAAGGAAAAACCAAAAATCAAGAGCTCATTCATAATCCACGAATAATATTTATCTCACACCAGGTATACAAATCATAGATCAGGAATATAGATGATTAATCTTAGTCTATATCATCTTATTCCATTACATGTTCAAAAAATGATCCACAAGAAGTTGTTCTACCATCTGTCCACTCTTGGGTGTAAGTCACTATTCCACAATGGGCTACTGTAGAGATAGTCCTTGTTGGGTCATGCTATTGCTGATCCACATAGGGATTCTAGAATACTGATCCATACAGGGTCTCTAGAATGTTGATCCACAGTGGGTCGCTCGATGATAATACACACATGGTTACTAGATGTTGATACAAATACGGCCATTAGATGCTGATCCTCAATGATCCACTATAAAACATGTCCTCCTTGGGTAGCTATGATGCTGATCCACTTAGGGTAGCTATGATGCTGATCCACACAAGGTCGCTAATTCAAAGACATCCAGCCACCAGATTCCTCGCACCCAATGCACTTGAGTTCCGTAGAATACACTACATGAGATATCGGGTGTACCATGAACTCCAATAAGCTCCAAAAAGTAGTAACCCAAAGGACTGCCATGTCGTAAGGGTTCCAAAGGGATAAACAATGCATCAATCAGTCACCCGGTATTTGAGTTATAAGTGTTTTAGTATAGGGGGCCTGGTTGGAATTGGGTTCAATCCAAACCGGACATACTCCAACATTCTCCAAAATTCAGGTGGAGTATACCAAACATAAGGTATCACTACAAGGATCTCAGTGCAGTGGAAGGTACTTTAAACGGACATATGGATTTCATGTTATGGCTTTTTAAGCGAAACTGGGCCTAGATGGGTCTGGGTCCGGTCCGACCTGGTCGGACCGACCCGGCCCAGTTCGGGTCTACGCAGCCCGATGGGGGGGGGGGGGAACCGACCCATAGTGGGGTGCCACCCATCCCACAGGTTGCATGGCTTGGCCCGCAGGGGGGCACAGCTCGGCCCGAAGGGGGCACAACCCGACCCACAAAGAGGTGTAGCCTAGCCCGCATGGGGGGCACAGTCCAGCCCACATGGAGGTGCGACCCAGCCTGCAGGGTCGCGTGGTCCAGCCACAGGAGGTCACGGGGCATGCACTAGGTAGAACAAGGTGAAAATGATTCCCCCTTTATCCTAAATAGCTAATCCATTCAGGATTTGAAACGGCACCACCACGTGGCACCGCTAGGTCATCCGTGGGACCCACAGGGTGTGGGCCCCTACCTCTGCCACGGCTTCGAGCTGCGGCCATCTCCAGCAGCACGCAATGGCGTGCCCCTCCACATCCATGGTCGACCAGTACTGACCACCCTACTGACCATCGCAGCCTAGTGTCGCAGCCTGTTTCTATGGTGCCTGAAGGTGCGACACCTCCACCGTTGCAGATCACTTCCATCTCCTGCTGGCGTCAGTCACTGGTAGCATACCAACTATCATCTGCGAGCCACCAGGTGAGCTCTTTTGGTCTGATTTTTCCATCTGATTGCACATAAGAACTCCCCGGGTTGTCTCCTTCACTACTTGACCCTCATATTTGGGTTCCATCCAACCCAAAAATTCACCCGCGTAGAACACAAAGATAAAACAAGTTGTAGAGGGACCTAGCCTAGTCTGTTTGGCCCGTCCCCTCTGATATCATCTTAAAAAGGGAGGAGATAAAAGATTCAAAAACTCTTGAAATTTAATCAATGAAAACACTACCTCAAGAGTTTTTAGAGAGATTCCCACATTTGAAGATGGGTCGGTGTTCATCGATCCCGAAGCAAGCCTCCAACAACGCCACTTAAAAGATGTTCTTCGATTCTTACTTGATGGATCCATTCTTTGTCAAGGGGATCCTCCAAAATCCCCCTCCCCAAAAAAACCCTTTTTCTAAAAAAAATAAAAACTAAAGAGATAGATATGAGAGGGGAGTTATATTGTGACACATAATTAAGAGTGAGTTCATTAATTGGTGCAATTAATGAACCTACTTAATTGCATGTAAGATGGTCACAAAATTTTGAGTAACCAAGAATTTAATGCCTTGAATTAAATTCCTTACCACCCCTTGTGGTCCCCACCACCGAAACCTAAATTAAAGGTGGAGGGTGTTTTATATAAATTATATTTTTTTTATTAATCCTCAAAAAAAACTGCAAAAACCAACTTCATCTCTCAACCCACTACAGTTGAGGTTTGGGCTCCCTTAAGCGAATCATATTGCTACGAGTTCAACGGTGCCCTCAGATTTCAATTCCGAGAATTGGTTCAAAATTTAGGATTTCCCACTTACACATTTACTGAACATACCTAAAAAAAGTTTCTAAATTCATTTCGAGAACATCGGGCCGAGAAATCATGTGCGATCAATTTTAACATAATCGTAATAATTCCATATAATTTAAAAAAAATTACATGGAAAATATGGGTCTTTTCATTTGTAATGAATCCTCTTGTGTCATAGTATACATCTATATACTTTAGTGATGGTCATTATGGAGTAATGATTCAAGGTGTGAAGTGGAGTATTGTAGGCTCACATTGGCGGGTTTTCTAATTTGGAGGTTTTTATGACACATCCCACAAAATGTGGCATGGGTGAATCTTTCATAAAGTGAATTATAGTGTAGAAATTTTCTAAGAAGCATTAAAATTCTAGTGTCCATAGGAAGTACGATTTTACTATAGTGTGGACTCTATAATTTTAATCTTAATTCAAAAAGAACAAGTTCAACATACCTGGTTTATGGAATGGTCCTTCTCATTATGGCATCATTCTTATTCTAGGGACTTCTACAGTTTACTTCCACGTGATCCAACATGGGTTCCTTATTTCAAGAAAAGATGAAAACTAGAATTCATTAAATAACTAATATTCTTCCATTTATGACATAAAAAAGGTTATACATAACTTTATTGATTGTGATAATAATACAATTTGAGGGTCAACACTAGGAAGAATGATAGTTATTCTAGAAGGTGTGTCATGCCACAAATATGGGAGTTCATTTTGTGACCACACAAAGGAATTTGTGGTGTTTCTATATGTATATGCATCATGTTTTAGTGTATACTGGTCATGTATTGATGATTCCTAGGAGGAATTTTCGAATTTTAGGGGAGGTTCATCATGTTGTGATGATGGGAGGTTGCACCACTACTTAATCTGACAAGACATAAAAATTAAGAATTTACCATTTTCCCCTTACCTAAATTTTACCCTTTTATCATACTTTATTTCCCATTTTTTAAACCAATCCCATTCTATCTATGTCCTCTTATTTATCTTTTATCCCTTGGTTATTCTTTTTCTTTTTTCATGAATTTTCTGGGTAAAATCATGCTCTTTTGTTGATTTCTCCTCCTCTATATTTATATTATATTATTGTTCCCTTTTATTTCAGTTATCTTGAACATTCCCACCATGATGGTTGAATCTAGTATGAGAAATAATTCTAAATATAGAATCTATTAGTTTTTAATATTGACATTATCCATATCTTCTGATTTTAGTGGTATTTTATTTCAGGATAAATACTTTGTATCACATTTGATGTATGTGTCTCAATATAATGGATATTTCATTTTGACTTCCATTAGTGATAGTATTTAATTTAGTTTTAATTATTATATTATGTTTGAAATTGATTAATTGGTTCTAATTTATTTTTTCCTAGTTACTGTTGACTTTTTGTGAACCAATTGTGATTTAATGTGGGTTTTTAGTGGTTCTTCCTTTAAAACTAGATTTAGTTCACATGAGGTATTTGATAAAACGTTTTAAGGATGATTTTAATCCTACGTGGGTTTTCAGAAATGTGTTTGAGAGGTTTATTGATGTATGAATATTATTTCCTTGATTTGTAAACATTGGAATTAATCAAAGGCATTTTTATTATGCGATTCTTGATGTAATATTTTTTAGGATATGTGGATTGCATTTTTCTTCTCATATGAATTCTTGGGTATGTGGATGGTTAACTTGGATGAATGATGATCCATTTTAGTTTATACATAGGCCAGTTGTTCCTGTTGGTGATACTGATCGAGCCATCAGAATTCTTTGGTTTTTTAAATTTCATATAGTCTTCCTAGTTTTCTATGAGTGATTCATAGTTAATGTTACCCCACTATGTTAGAGCACATGTTGTACGTGTTTTTTATTTTTATATTTGTTGAGATATGATAACACCCTATTCTTGTTCAATTATTTGGACATCATCATGATAATTATTCCATAATAGTCTTGGATACATTTAATGGTTACCTTATTAATAGTAATTATTGACTTTTCCAACCTTTAAAAACTAAAGGATTTTCTTAACGTTTTTCCACTATTTGTTTATAAAAATTGTTTTTTATATAAATGTTTTTTTCTTAATAAAACTGATAGTTTTCATTTATAAGGTTATTATATTTACTCATGGTGGTATCATACTAGCATTTACCTCATACCCTACATAAGAAATACGGTATGTGCACTTGATTTTACCTAACATATGGAATGGGAAAAGAACCACATATTGTGGTGGTTGTTCTTGACACCTTTTCCTTCAATACTTGTATAGTATTGGTTTTGACCTCATGTCAAATGGATATAGATCATGTAGAGTGTTATTTGGATTCTTGGTGTTGTTTTATTTTTGTTTGTTATCTACTATTGAGTATAACATTGAATTTATTTTTATTATTAGAAATATTTCATGTCTTGTTTACTTTAATTTTAGATATTAATTTACTATGGATGTGTTTTATCATTTATGTTGTGTTATACACTATTTAAATATTTTTATTATTTGTTATTATTTATTTTTTTCGTGGATGTCAAAGGTATGTATGTGTCACACCATATTTCTGGGTGGATTTCTTATCATGGTTTATTTTATTATGAGGGTGAAATAATCCCCGTTTGATTAGTTTGGATGCCTTGGTTCTTATAACCCACCAATGGTGACCAAAATACACATCAAGTCTTGTAGCGTGATAGATCCAGTGAGGGGTTGGGTCAACCATGGTAGGTTCATTAAAAAATGGTACCAGATATCACCCACAAGTTTCTTTGTGGTGCACGGTAGTATGGATGTATTAAAATTTAGGATAAAGTAGAGTTTGAGGTAGAGTTAATTTCCAACTATTCTTCATATTGAACCTCAAGTTTCCATGGGTGGTTAAGAATTGTGTGAGGATTGTGGATTTTTTCTTTGGTATTTTAATATGGTATAATGTGACTTATTGTCCTCCTATGTAATTGGATCGAATTTTATGAACTATCCATGTTTAAATATTTATTGATTTAGTTTTTGGTTTCATGATTTATAGATCCTTCCACCAAAAAATGCTCTAACGATTCAGAGTGAATATGTTGCAGAGAAAAAACCATATGTTAAACCACATGTGGATCACATCCATTTATGATAAATTGTCAAGAAAATACAATTTATGTGTTAGTTAATGTGAAAAGACCAACACATATGGGGGATCATGCAAATGAATTTACTAAGAATAATCCATACATGTCCTATAGTGACCCAGGATCTTAGGAACATGAAGATTATATGGTGATTATTTAATGTATAATTGGATGCCTTCAGAAACGTGAGATGTAATATGTTTTATTTATCATGTATATGCTAAATGGAATGATCTATATGTGTTGGGATACTATCTTATTGGTTAATCTATATGGGGATCTAAATTGGGAAAATTCCACGAATATGTTTTTTCAATAATTATACAAAGAAAATTTGAGTTTGGTGAAGTCAAAAGAGTTAATTACATTGGAGTAAGGTAATTGGTCTATGATGGAATATAAAACTCAGTTTTCCAAATTGGTCCAAATTCTCCCTAGGATCCTACCAATTGACATCCTGAATGATCAACATTTTGAGATGGACATTAAATTGGATGTTTAGTTGAGGATTATTATTTTCTACTTGTTGACCTATGTTTAGGTTGTAGTTAAGGAAATCATGGAAAAGGATTACATATAATTGTTGAATAGTATGGGTGGTTCCTCTAATCCTATAGGAAGAATTCATATTTCATTTTAAGGTTGAGGAACATATAAGAGGAATATCTATGGGGTAGTAGATAGAGTATAAAACATCCTTCCAATTCCCATCATAATTTCATAATGTAAAAATTTTACTAGTATGTTATTTGTGTATATAGGTGAGTCACACCAATAAATATTTCCAAGAAGAGCCAATAAATTTCCATCATGGTGGGGTATTCGGGAAGAAAAAATTCTTTTAATGGAATCCTATATAGAGTATTTTTGTTGGATACTCTCACATGATAGTCTCTTATGTGTATCCTGGTGTATCTATGGTCTATGATATCATCCTTATATAAAATTAGACTCTCTTCCTTCATGGAAATGTTAGAGTGGACCAGAATCTAGGAGTTTATATGCGGCAGTTTTGGTGAATGGTGAATTATAAGAGGATCCAATGATTTTCAGAGGTATGGTGTCTATTGCTTCTTATATGATTTTGGATTTGTTTGATATAGGTTCATCCCATAACATTATTTTATTTAAGATAATTGATTCTTTGTGGTTGAAACATGATTTTAGGATTTATATAATGGATCACTCAACCTTATTGGGAAAGAGGGTATATGCGGGTTTTATTTAACCTTAGTCTAGAGTAATCATCATCAATGATGATGTAATTTGAGATTACTTAGTCTTAGTATTGGATGTATTTTATATTACTTTTGCATAGATTGGATAAAGATCACTAAATTATAGGTTTAATGCTACCATTATAATTGTTTCTATCTCTTTTTATGAAAACAATCATGTATTTTAGGGTTAGTATGATCCATGATCAGTTTTGTGGAGATAATTGGTTGCGGAACTTGGTGTCTTGGTGTTCAATGATGTCCACTGGGGACCCTCCCCCACCGATAATGGACGGTCTTCTAGAGGAGAAATCATTTTCATTAAATTTTATAAAGGCATTGAGTTCATTTTTTATACTTTGCAACGAAATTTTGTAGAGTCAATGATATTGATCTCCCTATTTTTATTTTTGGGCACTTTAAAGCTATACAATATTTATTTGGTTTCTTAGTTAAATAATCATCACCATTCAGTGATTTATGTTGATCTATAAATCAATTTTGATTGGGGTTTATGAGGTTTCTTATTTTTTGTTCTATTATATTCTTTAAATATGATTATCAAACTTTAAGATGAAGAAGATTTTATATTGGACTGGTCCAAAGATTCACAGATCTTTTGGTTATTCCGGTTCACACTATTTGGGTGGTGTTCTGATCTTTTCAAGCATAATGATCCTTTAAATTCTGTAGTATTGGCTAGAGTTCTATTTCTCCCACTTCCATCATAGAAACCTTTAATGTTAATTTTTTTGGTAATTCTTTGGGGGTAGTTTCTATGTTTCAATTCTTACAACCACACACTCAAACACTGAATTGTTTCTTGTATTTCTGTCAATCTTGATAAATTTGAAACCCATCATGAATTTATCTAGATTTTTATTTTTGTTGATTTATAGTCTATAAATATTATAGTGTTTGAATAAATAAATAATTAAAACTATTTTAGTTTAATTCAAGGGAATGGATTGATAAGTTATTGATGGATGTCTTAAGTTTGTGTTCATCTAGGTTGGGTGTTTAATGAAATGGTTTGGGATGCTCAAAATAGAGTCATTGATGCTCGAATCATTTCTTGGATAGATGGATTTTTTCAGTTATATTGGAATATGTTTAGAAGGATTCATAAATGAGGGATATGGTTTTGGGTACCCCTTAATATAAAAAATTGGTGATTAAATGAACTATTAACTGGTATTATTTTTTAAAATCTTCTATTATATTAGGTTAAGGTCATATTTTTGGTGGTTGTATCGACCCTTTCTTCCCTCTAGTTTTTAAGAGGTGGATAGGGTGATGAATTTAGCTTTTATATAAAACATATATGTTTTGAATTTAGTCAAAGAGAATAATGGTTTATTTAATCTTCCCAATCCAATGCAATGTCCCTCAGTTACTTTGGTTTTTTCTTATTTACATTTAAATTGAGGCTTGTCAATTTTGGAATAATAGGTTGGCCCTCTTAAGGTGGAAATAAAAACCTCTATTAAATTTTTTCTCCCCTCTACAAAATATGGATTGGTTGAACCTATTTTGTAGTCCTTGGTCATAAGAAATAGGAAGTACTATCGGGAATCAGTTGTCCATGGCATTAACTATGATTCATGGGAGGAATGTAATAAAAGTATTTAGATTAGTAAACAATTTGAGAAGTTAAGGGAGGACTATAAGGATGTACAAGGTGTAATTTCTTGGTTTTTTGGAAGATAAAATAATTGGTCTAGGAGGATATAGGGGTGACATAGGGACCTCTTGGGATTTGTTGAAAAATAGGAAGATCCCGATGTAGATAATTCTTTTTACTCAGACATGAAAAATGGAGAAAATGTCCTTATCAAAGTGGAGGACACTCATTACCTTTTAGGTAGAATAAAAACGTCTCAATGAATGTTCTAAATTTATTAAACTTGTAATGTCCCGGTCGGTATGAAAATAGGTGAGTTTTTTTATCCGAATTTTAATTAGGAACACCAAGATCCGGATAACAACTAAAATATATTGGGTGAGACCCTATAAAGTTATCAACATGTTCTAAAAGCAAATTAGGGAACCCCTAAACATAATGATCCAATAAATATCAATACCATCATGGAAGTACCAATGTCACAGAATATAACTGTAACTAAGAGATCATTCAGAAGTATGACTATATGGAATATGTATAATGAGGCTAAAGAAATTTTTATATCCCCTTTTATTTCCCTAAAAAGTTGAAATTAATGTATGAAAAGGATTTTAAGAATTCTATGATGTAATGCACTGATTCTTGTTGAATTAGAATACATTAACTACTAGAAGGATCAATTAAGGTGAATATGGTTTATGTTCCCAATGGATTCAAAGGAGATCCTTTCTTATGGTACGTTATACAACTCAATGTAATTTTTCTATAATTTATCCTCATGTGTCTCTCCATTGATGAATTTGTTCTATACGGTAATTTTTTAAATTCATTTTTAGACGAAAACGTTGGGTAAAATCCTAATATTGACATCAAGGAGATATCATAGAAATACAATTATATATCTAATATATTATATCTTTATTTTTTAGCTTACTTAGTTATAGTTTTACAAAGTGGATAATTGTTTTTGGCTTTTAACTTTTTGTTTTTTAAACGTTTTTTTGTTTTTCTTAGTGATTTTATAGTTAGTGATATTTGTGATTGTTTAGAATAAACCTTAAAAATTGGAGTTTCTATATAAAAAAATCTGAATTCAAGGATCCATGATCATATAGTGAAGGGCCAGTTATTCTAGATATTGGATTGATTTAATATGTGGTATTTAGTTTTTTGTTAGTTTCCATTAGATGGAGTTCGAAGGGTCAACTTCTTTTAGTGGTGGATAGGTATCTCGAGGTTTTAACTATGGCTTTTTAAAAGATTTTTTCCAAAATAATAAGTAGATTTATCTATTAATATACTCTGATGGATGATCCCAATATCATTTACTTTCAACTGACTAAATAATATAGAGTTGAAATACTTAAAGGTTAAATTGGAGGATCTCTAAATAAAGGGTTTTATTCCCCCCAGTGAGTCACAATTAGGAATCAACAGTTCTATTTAAAAATATTTTGGATGGGAAAATTTGATTAAACATTGATTACTAGAAGTTAAATGTTAGGACTATCAAGAATAAGTCTTTATTTTCTCTGAATAGATATATGTTTGAACAACAAAAGGGAGTGAGATAGTTTTCTTAGATTGACATTGGATTGGGATACCATCAGCTGAGAGTGAGGGAAGTGAATATTCCTAAGACTGGTTTCTGGATTAGGTATATGAATTATGAAACTTTAGTTAATTCATTAACCCTTACTAATTCCCCTTATATTTTTATGTAATTAATAAATCATATTTTACATCGCTCCCTCGACACCTTTGCTGTGGTGTTTATAAATAATTTCTTGATTTATTCCAAAATGAAGGTGGAGTATGTGGTATTATTGGGAAACAATTTGGGGAACCATGAAGGGCCCTATCTGGGATGTAATGTTATCTAAATGATAGTTTTGGATCCGAAAAATGAAATTTTAGTTCCATGTGCTATATAATAAAGTAATTTCTATATATCATTAGAATATATAAGTGGTGATTTCATTTAGAGACACAATAATATATTTGAGATAATAATTTATTTTTGCCCTTACTGGATACTACATGTTGATTTTTCCAAGAATTTTTAGAGTTATAATCTCCCTTGATATATTTCACTTGAAGGGGTGTGATAATTTTTTGAGGAGAAATTCTAGAAATATTTTAGGGATTTTAATTTAATATTTAAATAAATATAATTTTAATTATTCCAAATCCTGTAGAATGTTATATTTTACTTTTCATGCTTTAGGTATAGTTTGGGATGTGTGTTCATGTAGTGTTATCATATTGTGGACTATGGATCTCTCTAGTTATTCCATCATGAGACGAACAACCCCACCCATGAGCTTGAATTAGTAGTTGTGATGCATTCCTTGATAACATGGTGTTATTATCTATTCAGTGAGGGGTTTAATATTTATAATGAACCAAAGAGTTTAAAGAACATATTTTACTAGAATGATATGAATCTAGGATGGAGGTCCTGAGTTGAGTATCTCTAGACATTTAATTTTCATTTAGGACACACCATTTGGAAGGGGAATGTATATGATTATGCTTTACATTGTAAGATACTAACCCAAGTAGTAGATAAATCTAGATGTGAATAATGTTTCATGAGATTATTCACTGATTTTAATATATATTTGATAGAGAAGAATGTATAGGTATTTTTTCTAGGAATCAATCCATTCCCATTATGGATTATCTGATTTGAAAATAGAAGGATTGAAATCTCGAATATTAGTGGATTAGAATAATTATAAATATAAGGGATACATCATGTGGATGGTAAGGGTATCCTGATGGTTCCCTTTTTTAGATATGGGATATTTATTCCTCTATCCTTTTGGTTTGAGCTGATTAGTTGTAGGAACAATTCTATCTGGTTCATTAACCATTGGAATTTGAAGATGTTTTATGATCTAAAACATATTTATTAGTGGATCTTTATGAAGCAAGCGATTTTGGATTTCATATATAAGTATATCAGTTTTTAGAAAATTAATATAGGGGAATTCAATCTAACTGGTTCATTAAAATGTATTTCTAAATTAGTATGGAAGTGGGATGGTATTTATTTAGGCTTTATGATTGGGTTTCCTCAATCAAATAGTGGGAAGAACCCTATATGGGTGATCATCAATCAATTGATGAAATCATCAAATTTTATTCCTATAAAGGTTTCATAGAAGGAAGAAGATTTTAGAAACCTATATATCAAATATATTTTGAATACTTATGGTGAGAATTTAGTTATTGTTTTTGATTGAGACCAAGGTTTTAGTAAATTTTTATGTAATGTTATTTATCAACTAATCAGTTATTATTTAAAGTTACCATGACCTATCATCCTAAGATAGATGGTCAAACAGAGTAGGCTATTCAGATTCTTGAGGATATTATCCATGTGTGGATGGTTGATTTTGGTGGATCACGGGAGAAACAATTATCAATACTAATTTTATCAAATAAAATATTATAAATAATTAATGAAGATGTATATAATTACATTATTTTTCTAGAGACCATGTGAATAACCAATTTATAGGCTAGAATTGGGAGGGTGATTATTATTGGGGCCAATAATCATATAGTAAATGACTAAAAAAGATTTATTTGATTTTTAAAACATTTATGATTTCTAAGATTAACCAAAAATATCATGTTGATAATCGTTTTCATCCATTAGAATTTTTCATTAGTGATCAGGATTTTCATTGAGTTTTTCCACGAATGTGAAATTGACAATTAATAAAGTATTTTATGTTGATTTGAAGTTATGTTAGGAAATTTGGGATCATGGATTGGATTGATAAAGTTCCATGCATGATATACTTACCTTAAAAGATAACATATATTCATGAGGTGTTTTATATATCACTATTGAGGAAGTCTCATCCAGGCGCACCTCATATGGTTTAGTTGTAGGATTTGGTACTGGCACCCAACACCACCATTATTATGTATCTTGTTTATATCATGTATTATCATAATAGAATGTTTTGAGATATGTATATTCCTATTCTTCATGTTCTCTATTAGTTTGGTAGGTACATCCAAGATTCTTGGTAGTGTGATGCCATAGTGTCTATGTGATATCCTAACTTATACTCTAATGAGGAGTGCTGAAAAATTTTGGGGGGTAGAAACTAGTATGGTGGGGAGAATTGTGACACCCACGGTGTCGCTTTATGGTATAAAATTCACTATTTATTTCTTTTCACATTTATCTCTATTATAATTTGTTTTTAGAAATTTCCAAATTTTAGTTAAGCTGATTTTTGATACTATAGTAGGTTGTGTTGCATCACAGTGTTGTTATGCTATGACCTGACCCATAAAGGGGGATTGTTTTTAGGAGGCATGTTGATCCATGACATGGGGAGGTTATTTCAATTCCACACCTATTATATAAGGATGTTTTTATTTGGAGGTACATAACACTATACTGATGGGAGGTCATCATGAGTGGAGCCCTGAGTAGAGAGGATTAATTTTAGGGGATCTTCATTATTCCAAAATGATGAATAGTTATGATACAACCTATTATATATGGAGATAATAATTATGAATTTATTCCTTTTTATTTTATGTTATTTTATACCATTTATAATCCTTTCTTTCTCATTCACGTGACCTATACCCTATTAGTGATTACCTATCCCTCATTCATTCTCCCTTGGAGATTCTTGTTCAGTTGGGTTGATTATTTAAGGTAAATTAATGTCCATTAGGGGATTTATTTTATTCTATACTTATATTCTATTTTTTTACATTTTTTCAATTTATCTTGATACATCTAGCCATGGTTTGTTCATATGGTAGGTTTTAAATGTGGAATATCTTATTTTTTAGGCTTGGGAGAATTAATATCTTTCTGTTCTAGTGGGTTTTTTTGAATGTGATGAGTTTTCATTAGATTTGTGGTAGGTTTCATTATATAAAGAGTACTTCCTTTGGATAACCTTTTTTATTGGATTTAATTTGGTTTTATTTATTATATTATATTTGAAAATGATGATTGAGTATTTATTTATGTTTTTTACTTGTTTATTTTGAATTTGTGTCGAAAAAGCAAGGTTTATGATGTCCTTCCTGATAGGTTCTCTTTAATGATACCTTTACGCCACATTGGGTGTTTGATAAATTATTTTAAAGAATATTTTTATCACAAATGTGTTTTCATAATGGGGGATTAGAAGTGTAAGGATTTATAAAGTATGATTCTATAATTTTTAAGACTTTTAATTGTGTAAGGGCTTATTGATTATGTGATTATTATTGATGGATTACTTATGATACTTTTCTTGTATATATTCCACATTACAAACCTTATTTGTTTTTGGGTAACCTATATGGATTATCCTCTATTTAAATTTATACATTATCTATGGGTTGTTTCTAGTGAGATTGAGGGATCCACCAAATTTTATTTGTTTTTTCATGTTCAATTAATAAGAATAGTATTCCACAACCAAGTTATAGTTACCATTATCTTACTAGGTTATATCCCATGTTGAGTATGGTTTGTATGTTGATATTTTTTTTATATGTTAATACTATATTCTCTGTACTTTAATTGGATATTATCAAGAATGGTTTTCCATACTACACTTGGAAAAATTATATAGTTTCATTATTTTTTTTATTCTAGAAGTTGGATAACCATTATAAAACCAATGTATTTTGAAAAATTATTTTCTATTATTTGTTTTATAAAAAAAGGTGGTTTCAAAATAATTTTCAATTTTAAATATAAAAAGATTTGATTTCATTGATATGGGTATTATGTATATTTATGGTGTGATCCAACTTGGATTTTACACATAACCTGTATATTCCTTTGTTCATGTGGAGAACTGATTATTCCTAATATATTTTAAAATGGAGAGTGTATTATATTGGATCTTCTTGATAAATTATTTATACTTCTTAGTAAGGACTAGTGATGACCATAAGTCACATGGAGATGAATCTTCTGGATCATTTTTGTTTGTGATGCCCCGTGTCCTAAGTATTTTATTTATTTTATCAAATATTATTTTTGGGATTGGATTTTTTAAATTTTTAGAGTTTTAATGGAGTACATGATTAGCTAAAATAATTTATAAGGCTATGATATGACCATGTTATTTTTGTTTTCCCCCAGGTAGTTCTATTTGGAACACTCATTGTATGGTTTATTGAATCATTCAATCTCTTGGGAGTAGCCCTATTTAGGTATTTTGAGTTCATAATAAGTGCATCATGATTGTTGTATGGTTATAAAATCAGGTCGATAAATAATGTGAGTTTAAAAAAATAAATTTTTATGTTCCTGATTTTTATTTTATTTATTTTTCCTTTTTACTTTCCCCCTCATGTCTCCCATTGAATCATTTTAAACCATTAGTATAAATCCCTTCCCTCTCTACCTAATCTCCTCCCTTGCATGACCTCCCTCATGCGACCTCCATCCCATGACCTCCTATCTTTAGCCTCCCCAATATAGTGCTTTCTTTATCCCAGACCGACCCCTAGGTGAGTGCACCTCCCTCTCATCTATCTATTAATCTCTAAATGTTTTTTTGTGATATTCATGGGATAAGAAAAACTCTATTAGGTATGGTATCTTCTTCCATCTCCTCATTATTTCATTCTGTTTTCTTCCTCCCCATTATCACGATTTGGTGGGGAAGAACCCTTGAGTTTTCATGCTTGGCCAATTGTTTTTGGGTTTTTATGATTCTTGGGTTTATCCAGGTTCCTTTATCTATGAATAGGTTTCTACCATCAATAGATACACATTCAAGGGTATCATTCATATATTACTGGTAGGTTTTCCGTATGACTGATTTTTTTTAGAACCATTGATTTCATGAGTGTTTAATTTTTTTCTTAAGTATTAAAAGATATTATTATGTTTTTTTAAAACTTTTCAAAGGAAAAATATGGTTTTACAGAAATTTTCATAGAATGTTTTGAGTTTAAAAAATGGGAAATTATGTTTTAAATATTTTTTAATAAACTAGCACATCGGGTGTTCAATAAATTCCTCAAGTAATTTTCAAAATGGTATTTCGAAATTATAAATAGGTTTAAGATTTTTAAAATGATTTATCAAGGGTTTATACTTATAAATTCAAGTGTAAATTTAAATAGTAAGTATATATAATTTATTAATGGTTTTACGTAAACCCAATATGTCTCTTATAAATGTTTTTTTAACTTTTTGGACAATGAAATAAAATTAAATGGTGGTCTTCGGACCCATATATGTTTTAAATTAATGTCTATGATTTTGAAATGGATTTCAGTAGGGTGATTTTATTAATTGATTTCAAGGGTTTTTTTAGTGGGGTTCTTTTTTAAATTTTTTTTTAAAAATGATCTAATTTTTTATAAAAGATCTAACCTTTTTGTTCGATTACTAAAAGGTTATATGAACAATTTCATTTTTTAAATGTATTTGTGTGTGGAAACCTCAACTATCTCCTTGATTAATCCTATTTGACAGGTGGAGATTGATGTATATATTGATCATGTATTAAATGGATCTCATGTGATATTATTAAAAGGGATTTAGAGGTGAGGATGATATATTTTATTTATGATGCTTCATGATAATTGTGTAATTATTATTTCCTTACCCACACTCTATTTGTTTATGGGAACCCTGGTAGCTAAGTGGGATTCTAGACTTATACTATACTAGATAAGCTTACACTAATAGTGTCACAACTTGTTAGATAGGGATAGATATGGTGTGCTATTTTGATAAAGTTAGGTGAAGGATAGTTGAGTGGTTTGTGTTAGGATGAAATGTATTCCAATAGGTTTGTCAATTTGGTAAAATCTAGGACCCTCTACATTTAGGAACTAGGGTAGTTACCATGGAAATAATTTCTCTGGTTAGTAGATTTAATTTTGTGAATTCGTATGGATTCTTTTACAAACTCAGACTTCATGATGTGTGTAGAACCATGGTTTATTTTAATTTACTTTTTTATATGTTTTATTTGATGTTATGAGCCTTTTATTTATATTTTATTTATATCCTGTGTTAGTTTTCTAAAGAAATTTTGATGATTTACTTTAGAAATATGTAGTTTAGGAAAGAGGGTAATGGGTCTGGTAAATTCATTTTTAATGATTGTTTTAATATAATAAAATTTAAAAGTAATTTTTTAACAAAACTATGAACTTGATATTGGATTTTCTTAAATTATGTTGGAAACACATTTATTATTTTATTTAAAAAATTCATAAAAATGGTTTTACAATTGAAATTTGAGAATGTTTATGGAATGTGGTGGCATACTGAGTAATTTATGCTCACAATGATTATAATTTTAGTTTTAGCATGGGGTTGGTTCTTATGAGAACTCTTTATGCTTTGAATAATTTGTGTTATTTGAGGTTAGATTCTCATTTTTATTTATCTCAATTTTCCAAAAGTGTATATTACACCATTTTGGGACATTCCATTACTTTAATATAATTTCATGTGTGGACCTTTAAATGATTTAATTTTTACTTGTATGAATTTTAGTACATCCAATGGTTATAAGTATACTATTTCTGTGGTGGATACGGATAGTCACTATTGTATACTTCTTTACAGGCGAGAAAATTTGGAGGGCGATGCTGGATATCTGTAACTTGTTTATTTATGACTAAATTGTTTTGGTGTGGATTCCCCAAATAAAAATTGGTCACATTATATTTTTAAGGTAATGGTACTTATGTTTTAACTAAGATTTAAGGTCAAAATCAATATCTCTATATGTATTTTATTATTTTGAAAATTTCACCAACTTTTGGGGATCATGGGAGCCCCACTGATCAGTTCTGAGCCAGTTTCGGAATCAGTTCAGATGATGGTATGGGATAGTTCTTTACAAATGAGATTTTAATGTTGAACATGTTTACCTAAAATATTTTGGAGAACCATGTTTTCAAAATAAATTTTGTTATTTCCTATGATAGTTCTATTTGGAAGTGTTAATATATGGTTTATTGAATAATATAGGCTCCAAATAGTAACCATGCATAAATTTTTTTGAGCAACCAATATTTTTATAATTGTTTCAGCGTGTTTTTGAAAATTGTTATTGTTTTCTGAAATAAAAGTTTATGTTCAATTATATTATATTATATTATATATTTTTTGATATTTAGATGGTGATATGAGAGTTTATTTATTCTTATATTATCTGATGCTTATTCATTTCTGCCTACCTTATTGTAGTACAAAAATCCAACCTATGGTTGGCTCTTGCTAGTTTTTTAGTAGAATGTACATTAAGTTTTATCTCTGGAAATTATTCTCATATTAAGTATATGATAACCTAAAAAGTATCTACATCACACAAGGATAAATAATTCCCCTCAGGTCAATGGTGGGCCAGTGTGGGTGATGATTTGACTGGTGGCCTAGGTTGGTTCATTATAAAATATATCAAATTATAGGTTCTTTAGTGGGATCCTAGGTTTTTTTAGATGTTATTTTTTATATGGGGTCCCACGGTAAGATTGAGATATATATTTTCATTGGTAATTGATAGTTATGTGTATAAAGATTATAACAAGCTCTTTCTTTCCCCAAGCCTTGAGATTACATGGGAAGTGGGATTTGAACTTTGAGACTATAATTTTCTTTGATTATTTTTTATGGTATGTTGATCCTTATATAATTAGTCAGGTTTCCTTTGGGGTCTATATTTTATTTTGGGAAGGAATAGAAAAAAATATTGGTGGAATATGGTTTTCTTGCATGGGATGATAAACTGAGCAGTGACTAAATGATCTATATTGAGAAGTCTTTTGAATTATGGAATGGATGATCCATTTTATTTAAAATAATGGTGTATGGTAATCTAGGGTTCCACATCCATTTCTGTTTTTATATTTAGATGACCGTTGAATAAAATATAATGAAATGGGTGATTGTATGCAATATCGATGATATGTTAACATATGGTTTGGATTTTGGTTTGTTATTAGCTTATGTTCTTTTATGAAATTTTTTTGGGAGGAAAAAATATATTTATAAACCGGATGCCTTCCAAACTAGTTCTTGTATATTATATAATAATCTAGGATGTTTAAAATTGGTATAAGGATAATTGTTTTGGAATATTGAAAATTTTAAGCGGTTATAGTGATTTCAAAAGGATATATGTTGGTATAAAAATAGTTTTGGATTCTTTTATCCTGTAATGAGTCTTTATAATTTTTATAATTTGTGAAGAAATGGTAGTTAACTTTCAAAAAGACATTTCAGTTTTAATAAAGTATATTTTCAAATGTGTTTTTAGAAAATTGGTGTTTATATCTTTTTATGGGGTGGTAATTTAAATGGAAAATGGTTTATTTATGATCTGTGATTGATAGGTAATGTTTTATTGGGTTTATTAGATTTTTCCATTAGTTTGGTGTCACTTCTTGGTTTAGTGCATGAGACATGATCTAGTATATTTCAATATTTTTGTTATATAAATTCTACCCCTACGAAAGGTGGTGAAAATAGATGGATTTTCAGTTTCAAGGGATATAACTTAGGGTTATCGTCTCCTTCTTTTAGATGATGGTACTCTAGTTTGTGGCCATAACTAGATTTGTAATTGAGTGGGGGAGGCTTGGATCTTTCTCATTATTAGATCTGGGCCAAGGTTTATTGAATTATTCCACTTATTATTATTCATGGACTAGGTTTCTCAACGTTTTCAAGGAATAATATATCGATTGTTATCAAAGTTGTTTGAATTTGTTCTTGGGGTGACTCATGTATATTGTGGTTCCCTTTTTAGTAAACTGGGGGTTGATTAGAACCTTTGAGGTGTTTTGATATTTTTCCTTTGGATGATACTTATTGTTCCGGGTATTAATTTTAGAGTATTTATGATATTTTTGTTGTTTTGTGATGCTTATGTATCATGGGTAATCTTATTTCATGTGGTTTTTGTTTTTAGAATTTGTACTTTGTAAATTCTCTGTTTTGATGGGTTTACAATGGTAAACATTAGGTTTAGCGATTGAATTTGGGTTGTTAGGCACATGAGGGTTCCATTTTTCTATTTATGGGTTTTCTATGATGCGGTGTCCAAATAATGAGGTCCTAGATTACCAATTAAGTATGGAGAAATAAGGTTAAAGATAATTTCATTTTTCTATTATGTTTTTGAACTTAGTAGTCTTGGTATCTTAAATTCTGGGTACTATGATGTTCCTTGGGGATATTTCCCTCTTGGAGAATGATTTATTTTTTTTGTATGATCTTCCATGTTTTTTTGTTGAGTGTGTGGATTTGGTGGTTGTGTTTATTTCTCTTACCATTTATATGATTTCTAAATGGTTAGGAGACCCTAATTTCTTTTAATATTTAGTGAGGTATTTTGTCCACTGGGGTGGAGTGATTCATAATTTGAGAGGTTTGATGTTGTTTGAGGTTGTTCTCTGTTGATCTTGAGAAGTGGGTTTGTTTGGTGTTTCTTCCAGTTTGGGGTCCGTTTGAATTTTCTAGAACCATTCATTATAATACATACTTTTAAAATTTATTTATGGGGGAATAAATCATTATGGTGGTGAGGTTTTGTCACCCCATTTCCTACGTATTTTTTATTTTTATTTAATATTATTTTTGGGATTGGAATTTTAAAAATTATTATTTTTAATGGGAACACAACAAAATCCCAACCTGAATCACTGGGTTTAATTCAATGTGAAATATAACCTTATGCATGCCTCCTTATATATATTAGGTTTCCAGCTATTAGTAGGGGTTTACATGATGTGGAGAGATTATACCCTCAATAATCATAGACATACACCAAATAATTACAACATAAATATAAACTGATTAAAACATAGTGCAAGATAATAGGAATAATTCTATAAAATATGTCATGTCAGGTCATACAACAATAATAAAATGTACCCCAATGTGGATTGTGAGCAATAATAACTAGTATAACTAGAAATGATAATAAATTAAAGTATTTTAAGAACAATCTACATTTCTTCAGGGGATCATGTCCATCTACCAATTCCAATATCCTCAATAATATATGTAAAGGTCCTTTTTCTCTAGTTCCCAAATGATTATTTCCTCACATTAACTAATATTCCTATGTAGAGTGTGATTATAAACCCATTAAGACACCAAGAAATAATTTTAAAAAAATATACACATTTATGTAGAGGTGTATGTCATGATGGAAAGGAAACCACCCATATAAGAATACAACCAATAATATACTAAATGATTATTCCATAACAAAGCTTCCACAAACCGTAACTATATTGGATTCAACACCATGTTAGAAGAATATCACAATTAGTTATCACATGACGTAGACCATGGAATTTAATTTCTTCTGGAATTTGGTAAACATCAAATTTACTCTTTAAGGAATAAGTCCATTCCCCCCCCATTAGGAAATTCATACTCATGAATCATGTATACATGGACACCTATGATGGTATGAACACTCAGCACACCCAAAATAATTAAAATCTACATGCACGTAATGATATTATGCATTATCATACCATAAAAGTTTATAAAACCACTTCTAATGGTCTATGTTGTTCTCCCTTGTGCTAGAAACATTCCGATATCATACACTAATAATCCTAGGTATAACCATATCCAAGGAGTCATAACATCCATTATCCCACTTTAAGATTAAGACTAAGTCTGTAAGGGACACATGTCTACCTGATCACTGAAGCAGATATTCCTCTGGCAATTTACAAATCCACAGTCTAGTTATAACATATAAAATAATAATATATCACAATAGTTATTCCATATGATATGAAATAAAATAAATTAATACACAACATTACATGAAAAATCATTGAAATTACATAATACAAATTCCCTTAGCTATGATATATTACACAAATAATGAACAACATTGATGAAAACATCATAAAATATCAAACTTTTCAGTGGCTATGAAATAACCACATATAATTTTCAACATTGTAGGTAACACATAAGACATAACCCTGAAAATGCCTCACATGACACCCTATACATATGAAACATAACAATCATGACAGGGTTCCATTCTAGAATAATATACACAATCTAGTCTTTTTGAAAAAAAATACTATATACGAGATCCTAAGATGAAAATGACTTCTTACCTTTATCGCGTCAACGAAAAATATCAATGTTCAACATGGAATGATACTCAAATCATTTCCTCACACTAGTTTTCACTTCAAATTACTAATCCATCAACATATAACCTATAGGATTGAAACTAAAATGAAGGAATCATTCCAATGGGTGAAATCCACCTCAGCAAACAAACCGGGATTAACTTTCAATGGTAGATCTGTATCCACTAAATGAATAGATTCCAATTTTTACTCATTGGGACTTTATACAAAAAAAATTTATGTATTATCAATTAGATTGTAATAGACACCATAAATTTTATCAATTGTTCATGGATATACGATTCCTATTAGGAGAGAAGGAGGATATCTAGGATATACATATAGAATAAAGGATGAATAACCTCTTACCATGAATCTACTTAAGTCATCAATCTAGATCATTTGGGTTTGGAGTATGGTGGGAGAGAAACCACCACAAATCACCATCAAAGTCCCTATATTTGAGATCCCATTTCATAAAAGAAAGAATGAGGGTCTTCATAGTGGTTTCGATTTTAAAGTATAATTTTGGGATTAATTAAAACCTTGTTCATGGTTTCCTTATACATGAACCAACTTTGTGATGATATCTATCTCTTCTAGGACCCACACAGTTTTCAAACCAGGTTCAGTAAACCATTGAAAGACCATAATTTTATCATCTATCTAGATACACAGGATTTTCTTGTAAAATCCATATATTTAACTCACACTATGTCCAAGTTGTGATTTTCCAACTATCCTTATCCAAAAAAGATATAAAGTTACCCCCAACTTCACTACAAACATGCATCCCATTTAAAGACTCTAAAACATTCATAAACAAACAGAAATCTACCTAATTCCTTACCCAGGAAAATAATTTCTTAAGAAAACTAATTAATTTATGATATTAAGGTTAAGGGAATCTTAATTGTTTTGGTTCATTACAAGCATGTTTAACCACACTAAATTGGAAATCCATGTGAAACCTATGTGATTCAGTTCATTCGTAGGAATGTTTCATTTTTTACAGCCAACACATGGTCCTCTAAACCATGAATCCTTCTAGTAATAATTCTGAATAATCAGTTTGAAATTCATAATAGTGAAACACAGTTGAAACATGGTTTGGAAAACCCTATTGGTTTCCCAAAATAAAATTTTATGTTTTTTTATTTTTTACTTTGTTTATTTTACCTTTTACTTTTCCCCCTCATCTCTCTATATTTTCTCACATAACTTCATGAGACACCCCTAGGCTGATTCATTATCCCTCCAGCTGAGATCCTCCCATATGTGACATCATCATTATAGGCCACTCTACCAATAATGCATAACACCCACGGTCAAACACCACATGGAGATTGGTATCCATTTTTTGAATTAATTTATATTTTGTTGATTTTATGTTATCTTCTTATTTTAGTGTTTAATTCCATAGTAATTGTATTTTCTTCCCTATATTTATAATTTCCTTGTGATTTCATCATGCTAGTCATAATGATGTAGTTTGGATGGACTGTAGGGTTGTTGTGATTGATTTTTGTGGGTTTTTTATTCTAGTGTTTTCATGGGTTTATTATTCAATTTTATGATTTAATTTTGTTTGGGGTTTTTGGGATTTTAGTGCTGTCCTGGGTTTATTGTTCAAAAATTAGTTTTGCACCATAAATAACGTCAAATTATAATCCATATTCTATCAATTTATATTAGGTTTCCCCATATCCACATTTATCAATTTACAATTTTTTGATTTCATGTCTATTAAATTTATGTTTATATTATTTAATAATGTTATTCTTTTTTTTGTTCATTTTAAATAGATAAAATATGATTACCCTAATTTTTCATATAAAAATTGTATTTTTTAAATTTTTAAATTATTTTTTAAAGATTTTTTAATTAATTGATCCCATAGAGTGTTTGGGAAATTTCCCATTTGCTTTTAAAAATAAAATTTTTAACTTCATAAATATGTTTCATAGTTTTAAATTTCATTCACAGGGGTTTTTTACTTTTAATTTCATGTGGAACTTGAAATTCCATGTATGAGTAATTACTTAATGGTTTATTTTAAAACCAAGGTGATTTTTATAAATAGATTTTTCTATATTTTAGTCACAAAATAAAATGAAGGTGTGGTTTTCATATGCTTAGACAGATTTAATGAAGGTTGGTGGTTTCTAAATATATCCTAATGGGGCCATTTATTTAATGGGATTCAAGGGTGGTTTAAATACAATTTATTTTTTATAAATCTTTAATAAAATATTTAATAGTTTTTATAAAAGATATGTCCTTATAGGTAGATTTCTAAAAGTTATATATAGAACATTAATTGACTTTTAAATTGTGTGACTATAGGAAAACCTCATTGAGATCCATGCATATTCCCCATTGATGGGTGTCAATTTATGTACATGGTGAATGAGAATTAAAGGGATATCAAGGTATATTCATGATAGGTAGTTGGAGGTGAGAAATATATATTTTTATGACGTTTCATGATGAATGTGTGATTAGTTTTCCTTCACCCTCACTATTTTTGGTCTTGGGAACATGAGTAGCTATATGGGAGTATTTTCCTAATATGCACTAGATATTTTCATGATACTAGTTTCCCTCATGATAATTATAGGTATAAATGCAGTGTACCATTTCGATGAGGCTAAGTGCAGGCCAGTCAGGTGGCTTTTAATAATACACAGTATACAACAACTTGTTTTTCCATTGGGAAATGTATATGACAATCTCAATTTAGGACCTAGGGTAGATCCAATGAATCATATTCATTTGGTGAGTGGATTCACATAGGGGAATTCCCTTGGATAATTTGATATCCACTAACTATCCGATATGTATAGAACCATAGTTTATTTTACATTACATATTATATTTCTTTCATTTGATGAAAAGGATCCATTTCATACTCTTTTTTATATCACGTGTGCTGGTTTTCTAAAGGTATTTTGAAATTGTATTTTTAAAATGGATGGTTTTGTAAGGAGGGTTATGAGACCAAGAAATGATTTATTTGAGGTTATTTTCATTTTAAAAAAAATTAAATGAATTTCCAAACTTAGTAGAGGACAAGATATTGGTTATTCAAAAATTTTGTTTAAAAAGGATATTTCTTGTTATACTTGAAACTAGCTTTATAATAGTTTTATAGTTAAAAGGGTATAGTGTGGAAAGGTAGGTTGAGGACAGTTGAGTATTTTATGCTCACAACTGCTATAATTTTGGTTTGACTCATCGGTTCAAATATTATGAATTATCATAGAGTAGTGATTTATTTGTGGGATTTGAGGTCTCTTTCATGGTTTTATTTATCAAATGTAACTAAGAATCCCTATTAAATTATGTTACAGAAATTCCTCTATTTTCATCAAATGTATGATTTGTGTCCTTTTAAATGATTTATACTATCAATGTATGACTTTTAAAACTTTATATGGTTGGCGTTGTACTATTACTATGATGATTAAAGATAGAAACAATTTGATAATGTTTTATGGGAGATGGAGTTTTTACGGTGAGTTGACATATTATTTTAGCATCCATCATCCACTTCTTGATCTTTTCTAACTATCTGAGTTTAATGTGGATGCATGGCTTACAGATAATTCATGCTATATTTTTTTTTGAGAAATTATATAATAATTTAAATTTGATTTAAGAGGTAAATCAAACAAATTATTTATATTTGATTTCTGAGATATTTTTCCATCCCTTTGTGATATGGAAGACCCCTCCCATCTCAGATAATGACTTAATCTAGTTTATTACATGAGGATCCTCCAATATTGGTTTATTTTGGGGGTTTTACATTTCCCATGTAAAAATTTACATTATTTTTATTATTTATCATATTTAATGTTGTATTAATTTTAATTTTAGTTATAATGAGATTATGTATGTTCAATAAATATTTTTATTTTACTATACTCTATCTGGATCTTGTTATTATTTGAATCTGCTTAATTTTCTGCCCATATGTTAGAGTTACGAAAATATCATTCCATTTTTTAGGTAGATACCTTTTTCTTGGTTTATTAAAATCCAATGATAAAAAAATTACTATTTTTTTAGTTTTGATAAATTGGTTCTTTTCTCCAGCCTTCAGATATTGGGAACATGCTTTATGCCTTATGGAAAACTTATTCGGGTGATATTCTAGGTTGATCTGGGCTGATTCTTTATTAGTTTTAATGAACCATAATTTTAAAGGTTATAGATAAATTAGAACTTTATTATGTCAAGAATTATGAATTATAATGAACTCACTAATTTATATATGATTTAACAACATTATATAGGCATCCAAGAACTCTAGCATTTCACCTATAATAATTGAGTGTTTAAAAATGATCTAATGTTTTAAATAATTAAAATATAAAACTAAATATAAATTCTTTATTGAAAATTTAAATAATAATGATATAAATTTACTATAATTTAATAAAAATCATGTGATGATATATATAATGTAAGATAGATTTAAATGATAGAAAGACCAAGATAACACATTACCATATAATGTGGATGATTATAAACAACATCATAACAGAGTGAGTTACACTATGTTGCGGTGTAAAACCGTATAGAACATGTAATATTAGAATCCAATATGTAATTTTCTTTAACTTTAGTGAATATTACCATCACATTATTCAGCTTCTTGATGAATTTGTTAATTTATATGATTTTTGTAAATATGGAAAGGATCGTGAGGAAAACTCTCTTAATATACAATGGTTAGGGTCTAAAGGTGTCCTTTATATATCCTTACATATTATTTTAAATACAAGGTCATATACCATAATATTTCTATATAATTCTGTTAATGATTACATAAAATAAGTGGTCAAGACTAATTAGTTAGTCATTAAGAACATATAAATGGTCAAATTAATCTGAATCATATATCTATTTCCACTACACATTTAAATGAAAGACTAATTAATTGTCATAAATATATCATTGGATAATTGTTGAAGTATTTTATATATATATATATTTATATATATTTCTCACACATATCTATAAAAATAAATTTCACCAATGTTAATAAATATAGACATTATATATGTTTCTTTGTGTGTGTTTTATTTTAAATAGTTATAATTTAAAAATGTATTATTATTTTTATTAAATATTTAAATCAAAATTAATATTACTTCAATCGATATCTTTATTCAAATATATCAAACCAATTTTGATAAATACATTTAAATTTCAGAAGCTCATTTGTGTGACTCTTTGAACATTTTTCATTAATAATGATATACATGAAAATATCAATATTTTGTTAAAATATTATTAATGGATTAGCATGATCAAGTTACCCATGTGCATATAAAATAATTTTCATTTGGTCCTTGGAATCATATATGTACATGGAATATGAATTAAGTCAACCATATTGACTCATCTCATGGGTTTTTTGATTCTCATGGTATATTGATGATATATATTCAATGTACCATTTATGGACATGATTTTTTTGTTCTATTCAATCAACTCCTTGATGTCAAACCTATTTTATTGATATTGAAATATCAATTATCCTTATAAAAACATCATTCCATAAATTGTAACATACCCAAAGACCACCTAATTATCTCACTCAATGAAGTATATGGGATATAAGCCGGGGCATGAAAGATATCATGAAAGGAACCTTCTAGTAAATAGATTCATGAAGACCTTCCCACAATTGAAACCCCAAATACATTAATGGTACTATTTAAAGTTTATTTCAAGATTATAACACTAGATTTAATAGTTTCAACATGTAATTCAGGTTATTGTTGGTGTATTTTCCCAAAATAAACTTTAACATACACTTTGGATTAAAATATTATGTATTCAGTTTGATATATAGTAGTTTTATTATAATATAAAATTATATTTTCTTTTTCATACTATATGTGATAATATTCTTAGAGTTGTTTTAAATAAATTTGTTAAATTAGTTCTTTTATATAATGAATACCGTTAAATTATATGATAATATTATTAAATAATGTATTATGGTATAGAAACAACATTTTTACTAGACATATATTATGTGTGTCCATTTTTTTGGGGAATCATAAGAATTAAATCTTATTCTTTTGAAGACCATATTTATTGATCTACAATACAGGATTTCATGAGTGTGGAGTCTCTATAGGATATCTATTTATATTATTTTCCACATTAGATGTTCCTATATATGATCATATTTATTTTTCCATATAATTGTTATCTTTGTCATTGTGTATAATTATTTTTGTACTTATATTTATGATGAAAACATATAAATTTGTTTTCATGGTGATGTATCTCACATAAGTTATGATATTTATTGAATGATAAATATATAATCTTTTACTTATATGTTGTGGAAGAATATATCTTGGGAAATTTGATTGAGATGAAAGTATCTAGCCTAAAATAAATATCGATAGTAAATTTAAACAAGTTCATCTCGGTATATAAAATAGATATAACTCGAATTTTAAGGGTTATGTAACAATTTTTTATCTTTATTGATGATATATTTATTGAAAAAATGGATTATATTACATCAAAGAATTAGTTGGAATATTTTCATTATTTATTTTCAAGACTTATGTCATTAGATATGGAGGACCTGATGTTTTGATAAATACCACTATTAGTCTATTGGTTTGACATACTTCCAATAATATAGGGTCTTATATAGATTCATACTAAGTATATCTATAATCCCATTATATTCATCTAAATAATAGTATAAACATATAATTAGTTATGGATTAAAGACAATATCTAATTGAGTAAATATCAATCTTAAAAAAATAACGATTTATTCGAGTTTAAAATAAGTGAGTTGGAATTTATCACTTATTTATTCCTGAGTTATACAAGGTTGATAAGTGAATATAATTTTTACTATTAAATAAAAATAATTTATTTATTGTTCAGGGTTTTAATTATTTAAGGGATAATTTGAACCGATATAATGATCGAAGTCCACACAATAGTTTTAATATTTTTTATCTAATAATGTCATGATATTTATTTAAATAATTGATATATTAAAATAAATAATTATGATATGGGATCTAATATTTATTTTAGGTTTTAAAAGGTAATTTTTGTAATGTTATGTAACATAAAACTAGATATAAATAAATATTTTGTTCCATTTCATGGTAGATATAACCCCTTTGACTAATTCGATTCTCAATTCCAAAAGAGATATTTAAGGTAGATTATCTAATATTTTATCATGATCTTGAAAAATGGAGAAATATAGATAATCATATGAGATGAATCAACCCATTCGTGAATCCTTTAGAGTTGAAGAAAATTTATTGTGACCCCAAAATCCTACCTCTAATAGGGCATGAGGTGGATACTTGAACCAAGGGTGCTGTTTCAAAATATATTGAAGGTGTTAAACTTATTTTATTTAAACCAATAAAAAAATCATAATAAACTTATAAACCATCCATAATATTTTGAAATGAAATACTTTCATGAATATATTTCACAAATGACATATAAAATAACCATTAAAACAAAATAGGTATACGACACACATCTCCACTTACTCTTAGAAAAATCATCTAATTCTCAAACAAGCATCTCCCAACACCACCATTTACATGATCCTATAAGTATGAAACAAAAAATAAGAGAATAGTGTGATTATATATATATATTAAAATTTGTTCACTCCTCCAACCTATATTATTCCAAGAGATAATTCATAATAAATACACTATTAATGACATATATAAATAATAATTAACTTCTCCAAACAATCAAGAGTAATGTCAATGCAGGAAACCACTACCACATGTCACTCGCCACACATTCAAAATCACTACAATGAAATCATCAAATTCTCATCATTGAAAAAAATATATCCCAATGTACACAACTATAATGAAGATATAGCTTTAACCACAACCACTAATTTTTGTTTCTAAAATGTTAATAAAAATATAATAATAATAACTATGTATTTGTATGACTATAATATATATATATCTGGAAAACCACATCCCTCTAACTTCTACATCTCATAAGTTAATATCACATCCTAATAATAACTTCATCATCATCCTACCAAAAATATTTGATAAGTTTTATAGTATAACAACTATATTATATAATACAAAACATTTTTAAAATAAAAAATCAACCAAAAAATATTATAATAATTCCCAATATAATAACATTAAAAACTAAAGTTAAAATGGTTTGTGTTGGTTTTATTTTTATGAGTAAGTGTGAATATTTATTTCTTATAGAAGATGAGAGATGTAGTAATAATACACCCAAATAAGATGAAGGTGTTTTATATTTCCCTAGGTAGTTAGGAAGAAGAAATATTGTTTCCCTTAAATATATAATTGGATATATTCATGTAACAAACTCAAGTTCTAAAGATTTATTGAGTTGGTCCTCATGTTAATGTCATGTTTTGATGTTTTTTAACTTCAATATACATCAATAAACTTTTCATTGTGAAGTTATAAGTTAAACTGCTCTAATATCAGAAAACTTGTAGATATGTCAGATAAAATATTTAGAATGGTTGAAATATTTGAAGTAAGCTATCTGATGTTGTGGAGAATATATCATTGTCTTATATTTCATTAAGTGTGATATATTTAGTGAAGAAATTAAATTCTATGAAGTTTCAATTGAGCTATGTGTAAATATGTAATCAAAAGGACGTGAGGATTTTTAAAATAATATAATTGAGTATTTAGTTAACAAAAATGTACATGGAAACAAGATATTTTTTTTGAAATTATTAAGTTCATTATGATAATTATTTTATGTTGTTAATACGTGATTTGAAGTGGGTTCGATGGACCTGAGATGATATAAAGTGGATATGAATTCATTAAAATAATTCTTAAAATTATATGCTCAGATTGAAAAAATGTATAAATATTGAACCCCACACTAATATTAATAGGATTCACTTAGTTTATAAGGTTAAAATTCATTTGGATTTTGGAGTTCGTAGAGTTTATGAGGATTATATAGAGTTTAAAAAACATTATAGAGTACCCACAAAACATCATCGAGTATAGTAACAATGTTGAGTTTATATAAAACTCAGTATAAGAATGAGAATTTTTAAATATATTGAAAACTGCATTGTAGTTCATAAGGTATAATGAGATATTATAGAGTTTTGTATTTGTAAGATAATTGGAATTCATAAGGTTCTTATGACATATAAGGTTCAAATTTCATGAGATTCCAAGATGGATTCATAGAGTTGAAAAAAATCATAACTTTCCACCATATCCCACTGTAGAGTTTTCAACTGACTTCCCCAAGTAAAAAAATATATCCCTTATATAAATCATAAATTTTATGTGAAGTACAATTCATAAAAGGCATGAAACATGTATTCGAACATCAAATGGTACAATGGAAAATCCATAGAATACAAATTCTGCATCGAGTTAATGAATCTTGTAGTTTAAATACAACCCTATGAAAATAATAATTCAAATCAAACTTTATAAAGGAATGAATAACTACTGGGGATCCTTATAAATTTCAATCCCCTATGTCAAGTTGAGAAATATTTGTTTTCCTGAAATATATATTCTATAGAAGAAAACATGTCTGATGATGTTTGTTTCATTATTTCATGAATAAAACATTATGAATCTTTTGTATGACATGTTTCAAACCATCAGATTAAAAAGTATAAATGATAAATAATTGGGGATATCATTGTTAGATTTATCAATGGTTTTCAAATAAAAATATTTGAAAATCAACATTTGTGATCAGAATTAATTATCTTATTGGAACTTATATCAGATGATGTTTATAATAAAAATTCATGTTTAAATATTTAAAATAGATTTTTAATTATAGATAAAAGATAAGAAAGTGAGTATGATTTTCTATCTAGAGTGTATGATCTAAATCTTGAGTCTGTATTCCTTTTTTGAACATCTCATACCACAAATCGAATGTGCCACACCACAAAAATTGTTTTTTGTTTTTATATAGAATTACGGAATAAATTAAATACAACTTAATTTTGTTTTTATAGATGCACCTTGGTCCTACATCAGATTAAAGAATAGATATATTCATCCATGATAAAATTTGAAACAAAACAACAAGGATATTTCAATAAAAATATATGAGAAAATTTGTTTAGGAAAAAAGGAAAGAGAACATGGGAAACCCTATGTGATATCCTTGATAAAAATATTTATAGGATCATCGGGAGAATTTATTTATGTGTAGTTTGTTTGGAATAAAAGATTTTTCCTATAATATTTCTTTTTTATGGAAATTGAAAAGTCACCAAAACTAAATTGAGGCCACCAATACTACAAAGGTGTGAATTTTTATCGTGTATGTAAAACCCTATGGTAGAAACCAATCACACATTAGGGAGAATAAGAGGATTCAAATATAGTGTTGTGAATACTATTGTTTTTCATATTGATGAAGAAGAATAAATAATAAGAAGAAAAATAAACTAGTATAAAAAATATTTTCTATGATAAAAATTATCAAAAAACTAGTGAGAGACAACAGAGAATATGTTTTATTGTAATGCCAACACGATAGAGTCTCTATGTGTATTTATTTCCTATCCCGAACCTTGAATTTGAGAAATTGAAGCCTTTGAAAAGATTATAAATAAGATATAGAAGCACAATTTTTCTAGCAGAGATGAAGTTTCATGCGATTATTCCTGACTGTTGATTGGTTGTCAAAGAATCAATGTTGAGGCAAAAAATAATATTAGTTTGATGAAGTGAAATCCAATCATGATTATTTATATTATTCATTTTTAATGATTTTTTGGGGAATTGGAAAGAGATAGTATAATGAAATCAAAGGAGACACTATTGTTCAATTATATAATATATTGAACAATCACCTCTATAATATGGTGAGAGGGTATATAATGATCCATACTAGAACTCACTATACACAATGAAAATATGGTTGTGGAAAATATTTGTGTAAGATCTATTCATTTCCAGCTACATCCATCTTCGGTTTTGGAGAAACCAATTTTTTATGGTTATCTTTTATTCTTAAAACCATGGTGGTAGAGCATTTTCTTTAGTGTTAGAGATATTTTATTAAGTAAAATAACCAAAATTTCGAGGATTTATGATCAATAGAGTCTTGGCATAAATTTTTAAAAGAGGAAAAAAATATTTTTCTATGGGTGTGGAAATCTTTCGAGGGTTTTTAGGTTAATTTTATAGTATTTAGGATGAGAGATTCCTGCTAGAGAATTTCACATTGTGATCAGTTTACACAACATAAACCAGTTACTGAGAAGATGTCATGAACTGGTTCAGAGCATGAAATTTAAAGATATCATGATACTTTATAATGTTGTGAAATGGTATACTAGGGTTATTTTAACCTAATATTAATAGTTTTTGGTGTATCCTAAATGTTGATAAATTAATTTCATGAAAGGGGTTTATGTCATGAATATCTTAGGAAGAACTGTTTTAAACCATGCTTTTTGTATGATTTTATTTTAATCAACCATAAAAACATTACCCTTAAACCAAAGGGAGTCTCTAGGAGATTTTAGGGGGATTCCTTCACTTTCAAATGTCTCAGTTTAGCATCTAATATCTAATAAGTTATTTCTTTTTCTTTTTCCCCTTTTTCTTTCACTATTATTTATAAAAGAGGTGTGACCTATCAACCACCACTGAATCAGTTATTGATATTGATGGTTGTGTGATTTAGGTTTTCCTTATGAACAAATAAACCATTATTATTCAACGAAATTCATGGCAGAGAGAGCTTCTTTGATCACCAGATAAAGGTATGTGGTATTGAACAATGCCCCATTGTTTGTTTTAATTTTTTAATTGTGTGTAATATTATTTAATTGCATTGAATCAATGTGTGCATTAAATAAAAGAATAATGATTGATTATAATATTGTGTTTTTTATAATCCTTATAATCATTTGGATTCATTAATTGCAAGACTTGGCTTGTAGCTACCAATCATGTGAGTCCGCCCTTAAACAATGATGAATTGGATTTTGGAATAAAATATATTTTATCATGACATGATACCTTTGGTGATTTATTGTGATATGATCACCTTTGAAAATAAATTAATTATTTATTGAAATGACTTGATATTTTTTGATTTGGGCGTTCATACAGATATGATAATGAATTGATATATAGTTTGATGAATGAAAGGGTAATTGAAAGACAAATGCTAATTAAATGGATTGACCATTTTTACTTATGATGTCATGCTATGTTATTCCTAACATTATGAATTATGTTGAAATTTATCCTATAATGATTATATAGATGAATTATATTAGTTTCATGATAAAATGATTTTATATAGGGCATGTCCTAGTTATTATGAAATGCATATATAGAGTGCTTGGTCCAGTTATGTTGCAATGCTTGTAGGGCCTAACCCAATTATGGTATAATACTTATAGGGAATTCAAATTTATGCTAAAATACATATATATAAGGATTGAACTAGATATTATGTAATACTTATAGGGATTATTCCAATTATACTATAATGATTATAGGGATTGTCCCAGTTATGCATAAATTCTTATACAGAGGGATTTTTATTGGTTGTGTGATTATGATATGAACTTGTGACTATGGTTAGAATGGTTATACTATATTATCATAGATATCCTGAAATGGTTCAAAACATGTTTTATTGTTTTATTTTATTAATTGGTTATTTAAGTCTCATGTTTATCACTTTGTTTCATTAACTTACAATCAGATTGGTTTTGTTTAGACATGGTGGTGTCGACCTATTGAGGTTTACTCTTGACCTATTCGAGGGATCATTTGATACCTGGTAAATTTACATCGATGTTGGTCTGGAAAAGTGAAAAATAGCATGTTATTCATTATTTCCTTCCATAATATTTAAATCTTCAAGAATGGGACAAACATGGATTCGATACTATGGTCTTTTGATTTTTTTTCAGATTGGTATTTTATCTGTCTAACTTCCAGTATGCGTTTTAGTTAAATTTCATCCAGATAATTCATGGACAATTATTATTTTGTATAATTGGTTCATCATTAAACTTCCAGTTGTATGATGTATTATTTATTCAATTTTTTTACTATAATATTTGATTATTTTCTCTGTATTGAATCTCTGTATAAGGGGTATAGTCTACCCACATGTTCATTACACCCCCATTAATATAAGAATAAATTTTACATATAGGAGGGTAAACTTAATTTCCAGTAACCAAACTGATTTTGAAATGTGAGTGAGTTTTAGATTGTGGTATATTAGAATGTTATATCAAAGGTTAATATTTTTTTCTATTACAATACATTTTTAAAAATGTAAAAAAGTGATCAAAATGTATCAGGACTTTTTAATGAGCATGTTCATGTTAGAAACAAACTCATGTATAGGGGAAAATCCAATTTCATAGGTATGGGATTATTTTTCATGATATTCACTTGTTATGGTGGATATTAATTCACATTGGGTGATTCCCATGTTGTGTGACACAATTTTTTTCTTGAGATTTATACTAACGGCCGGTATAGCACATGATGAGTATGCGTGCATCATGATAAGAACATAAGGATATATATTGGCTATAAATTCTCAATATAGAGACATATTTATTACATATTGTATATTTTATTATATGGACTATGGAATGAAATACCAATTTTATCTAATAAATGAAATGAAATAACTATTATGTCATGCCAATTCACATGTTAAAAAATGTTTGGAGAGAACACAATCCAGTGGTTCTCTATTTTTGTCACTAGTTGAGGTTGACCATATTGTTATCCAATGCTCTAAGGAGTGTATTTTTCATACATAGAAAATTCCTCATTAATATATTCAAATTGAACACTATGGGAGAAGTAATTATCACACTCCTAAAATAGCTTAACCATGTCATCCTATAGTTCTTATAGATTAGATGGATATTCATCTCCAAAAAAATTCCTAAGGTTCATGGAACCTAGGGAAAGGGATACTATTTTTACTATAAATTTGATGTTTGAGGTGACAAGAGTGCTTCGACTATATCATTCACTTAAGTCATTGGGGATTGAGTCCATAAGAATATGATTTATAGATAGATTCTATCGAGATTATATTCATGCACCATTAGACACTCACATATTGTAGGGTGATACTTGAGGAATATGTGCTTTTTGGACCATCCAAGTGTTGTTGGTACACTTTAGAGAAACATGGGTAGGAATAGGAGTTATCCTCAGATGACATTGATGAAAAGATTCTTAGCCACTGCTACCATAAAAATTTGAGGGATGAGAAGGATCACTAGTTCATACACCTGGTTTATGTTGGCGTGTTAGTGATGGACTATGCTAGATGTTTCACCGACTAACAATACATTATGACATCTTTAGAATATGATGATATATCTATGGGTAGAATTTTACGGGATGGAATTATTTATGAGATCATTATACAAGTGAAATTGTTTTGATTGGGTGGATTTATAAATGTGGTGAATCTGGCTGTCATTAGAGAAGGGAATCTAAGAGAGGCCCCAATCAGCAACCAATACATTTCAGCAGGGAAACTAGTATATTTTCGTTTGGTGAAATTAAGTGACACTATGATATTTATCAATAATGTAAATATAGGTAGATACTCTAGGGAAGTGTGAATCCATTTAAATAACATGTTTAGATGTATTTCAATCAATGTGGAAAGTTTGGCCATAAGAGGCCTCAGTGTTTATACCCAATTTGGAGTTTCATGCCTACAAAATCCTGGTAAACATACATAGGTTTTGTGGGTGCATGAAATTGTAGAACAATGGAGGAGATATGGATAGGTACCCAAGTCTATGAAAGACTCATCTACCTCTCAATATATAGGTAGTTTTAGTTCCTATGGATGTTCTAGTAGAATTATGAGATTTGGTACCCTCAGGCAGGAGTAAAAATTCCATCCAAAGGGAATAACATAGGGGTGTAATACTGGATCCCAATATAGATGGGGAATTCAACTGCATTCTATGAAGTATACTCTAACTATTTTGGATGTAGTAACTTCTATCATCAATGTTACAATTATTGTATCATCTACTATTGTTTGCGTTTTATTTGATATAGAAGCATCACATTACATTATATATTCTCATTTTCCAGAAGGTTTGTTCTTGGTTTGGAAATATTGGATGGTTTTTTGACCATATATAAACCATTATGATTGTGGTCATAGGATATCAAACATTTCAAGTCATGTTATTTATAAATTGGTGGTTACTGTTTCTTTTGAGAACTATTTGTGCTATAAATGATTGTTTTTAATTTGATATTGGGAATGGATTGGTTAATTTTATACCAGGATCATATGGGTTGTTATCAAAGGATAGTTACATTTTATTATCTTAAAGGAGGAAAATATTTCCACTTGGGTGAGTGGGATCTTTTTTTTGGTTGAACACGACCAATTTAGTGAAGATTGGATTGTCTCATGACATAGATAACAAGTATTTTTTCTACCTGATGGTAAAAAGTAGTAGGAAAATTTTACTCTAGTGTTAGAATATTTTACATATGTTTTTATTGAGGAGTTATATGGATTACAACATGAGTGGGAGATTGGGTTCATGATTGAGTTGGCGTTAATAGTAGACGCAGTTTCAATACCACCATACAAGATTGAACCATTGGGGCTTTGGTAATTGATGATTCAATTGGATGGTTGGAAGATAAGGGTTTTATATGACCAAGTATGTCAGCTTGTGGTCCTACTATGATTTTATCCATGAAGTATGATGGGACTTCATTCTTGTTTATGTACTATCAGAGATTTAACTATTTTACATTTAAGAACCATTATCCTCTACCGCGGATGATTGATCTCTTTTATCATAAGAGAGATGACTAGATTTTCTCAAAATATTGAATTTAGGCCAAGGTTCCATCCATTTAGAGTGATACCATTAGACATACCTTAAACTTTTTTTAAGATTAGGTATGGATTCAATGAGTTTTTGGTGACATATTTTAGTTTGAAATAGACATCGACAATATTACCATCCTTAATGAATCAGATCATTCATCCATTCATTGATCAGTTTATGGTGTTTTTTTATAATATCTTAGTGTACTCCAGAGAATTTGATCATCATGACTATGATCTTGACATCTTACTGATTACATTGAAGTAGTATTGACATTACTCTTAAATAACAAAATATAGTTTCCGTACTGATAAATTACAATTTTCGGATCATGTCATCTCACAGGCATGAGTTATAATGAACCCAGAGAAGGTTGAAGTCATAGTATCTTGGGATATACACTATAATTTATTCAAGATTATATGTTTTTAGGTTTAATATGTTATCATCAGTACTTCATCTAGCACTTCTCCCATTTGAAACTACAAATTATAGGTGGACCAATAAACAGATGATGTTTGTTTTGTCGTATTATTGTAAGATATATTTTTGGGGGATTAAGGGATGTATGGCCAAATAATAAATCTCCACATTACCTAATCTTGTTATGGAAGATAACATGTACAATGAGGAATCCAGAGTTAGACTCTAAGAATTTATGATATAGGAGAATAAATTGGTTGCTTATGGATATAGAAAGATGAGACCAAATGAGAGGAATTATCCTACTCATAATATAGAGTTAGCGGTGATGGTACACACCCTGGGATTATAGGGACATTATCTTTTGGGATTTTAGTTTTTGGTATGCATGGATTAAAAAGAGAATCAGGTACATCTATTCTGAGTGGGACATGAACCTTCAGTAGAGGTTCTGGTTTGAGTTTCTACATTCTTTGAACATTTAGTTGGCTTATACACTAGGGAGATGAAATATCATTATGATTCCTTTAGATTGAAGATGTACATGTAGGTAGAGTGGGAGACATATTATGATTATTGGACGATTTCAATCTTTTAATACATTCATCTAGATGTTCATGAGTCACATGGATGAACATCCCTAACTTCGATATATGTTATACTAGTTCTTTTGGACTAGATAAATACTAACGAGTTATTTTATCCAGACGGACAATCTGAAAGCGAAAACATTTATAGTGGGGAGGCACTATTAGAATCGTATCATGGAAGTGAAAATAATCTTCTTTTATATAGCTGATTATGGGTTATTATGGGCTTTCATGAGAAGATTATGAGTGAGTTTCATGATTCTAGATGGTAGGTACATATAGGAATGAAAATTATGTATTATTATCTCCATAGATAGTACTAGTGACTAGGATTATTGAATAAGTTAGAGGGATTAATGGATAGATAATTCAACTGTCAGCATGTGAAGGTTGAGCATTAGGGCTAGTTAGGATATTTTAGCCTCTTCCCATTCAGGAATAGAAATGAGATGATGCCATTATGTATTTTTTTATAGGATTAATGAGGACACATCATAGGAATGATATAATATGGGTGATTTGGGATCGACTAATGAAGCTATCCCACTTATTTCCCATTAGGGAGACCTTCACTGTTGATGATATGGGTAGTATTTACCTGTGGGAAGCATTTTTATTACATGATGTTTCAAGGAGTATCATTTTTGATAGAGATCCTCATTTCATATATTGGTTCTAGAAGGATATTTGTAAGGATTTGGGATTCTAGGTTCCTCTGATCATAACCTATCGTCCTCATACTAAAAGAAAATCTAAATATAATATTCCGATTCTGGAGGATATGTTATGAGACTTTGATTTGGATTTTAGTGGTTCATGGGAGAATAAAATGGAAGTTATAGAGTTTTCATATAATAATAGAATCTATGCATTAATACAGATGGTGCTATTTGAGTAAATTTTTCGTAGGCCATTCTATTTTCATCTTTATTGGTTGGGGGCTAGTGAGTAAGTGGTTATTGGACATAGTCTCATGAAGGATGTTTCTGGATAGGTTCAACTGATCTTAAAGCATATTATTTGCATGAATAACATAATAAAATCATACATTTACTATTAGATATTCCATATAGAGTATGATGTGGGTGATCATGTTTTCCTTCACATGTCACCAAGGATGGGGAAACGTCATATCATGAAAATGGTAAAGCTAGCAGTTAGGTTTTTCGAAAAATTTGAGCTAGTGGAAAGGGTCAGTCCAGTGGGATTCTAATTATCCCTTCCACAATGATATAGTGACATGAATGAAAATATTCACATATCACAGCTTTAGACAGCTAATTATGACCCTTCTCATGCGATAAAAATTGATGAATTCAATCTTGGTGTAGATGCGTCCTTTGAAGAGAATCTTATACATATTTTGGACTATAGTGAGAGGTATATATAGGGAAACATTGTATCTATATATCGAGTAATGTGGAAACATGGGTGTGTTTGAGAGGAGACTTGGATGAGGGAATAAGATATGGGAGAACAGTGGCCAGAATTATTCTCTAATACACACAACAATTATTAGATAATATCAGGAATGAGAAGTTAATTGGTTTATATGTTATAATATCCCATATTTTCTAGGTACTCCCTCTTGAGTTTTTGGTTGAACCTCTATTGGCTGAGTTTTATTTTCCTCTTAAATTATTGGTGATAGAACCTTTTCTATGGGGGATGGAGAGATTTTATAGGGAAATGACCAAATGTTTTAGGTTGTATTTTTTTTAATTAATAGAGTTTAGTAATAAATGTTTTAAAGGGGATTATGAGAGTTCTATGTGGGTTTTTAAGGCTTACAATGTGGGTCAAGTTCATTCTACAGAATCTGGACTGGGAAATGCCTTCTTGATATTTTCACATCTTGAATGGATTTCACGGCATGAATCAGTTTCTTGATAGATTAAAAGAACCGGTTAAAAACCTGAAATGATTAAATGATGTGAAACTAGTTCACATCATAAAATAATCCATCATGGTTATTTTAGCACAAGGTGATGCATTTTTCAGAATATCTTATAGATCGTTAAATTAAATTATATAATAGGGTTCACATCATGAATATCTCAGGACCTGTGGTTTTAAACCACACTGCACATATGATTTTATTTTACATCATCATTAAAACCTTCTACATTAGACCATAGTGTGAATATTAGTGATTTTGGATTGATTTCGTTCCTTATGAATGCGTCATTCTATGATTTAATCACTGATATGTTTCTTCACTTTGGATTTCCCCTTTTTATTCTATTGTTCATCATTATAGCGATGTGGTCTCTTAACTACAATTGAATTAAGTTTTGATCTTGATGTTTGTGCAATTTTTTATTTACTTGTAATGTAATACAAATTTATTATTATTTTTATATTCCTTATTGAGAGTGTTTATTTGATCTTCAGATAATGGTGGGTTGTCTAACTAAAATCCCTAGGATCTGTTTTTTTGTTTAACTATGTGACATTTGTACAATTACAATGACAAAATGTGAGCACTAACTAACAAAATAATGGGTGATTATAATCATGTGTTTTGTATACTCATTGGACTCGTTTAGATCCATTAGTTCTAAGACATGTGGATACTAGTATGATGATACTAACTTTAAACAATAATGAAATAGATTTCTGGCTTAAAATATGTTTTAGAATGACATGATACCTAATGTTATTTCTAGTGATAGGATGACTTTAGAAAATTTATTAATTTTTTATTGAAATGATAATAAATAAAATGATATGATATGGGTGTGTATATTTTATTGATTATAAGTTAAGAAATAATGTGATGAAACAAATGATAATTGAAATAAATATGGTAATTGTATATATTGACAATTTAATCTTATGATTTATTATTTTTTATTTCTACAGGTATGACTTCTGCTTTAATTTACACCATAATGATTATGTAGACAGATTCGACTAGTATGATGATAAAAATATCATATATTGTACATGGTATTGTTATAATGAAATGATTATGTAGAGTTTATAGAATAGTTATGCTATAATGTTTCAATAGATTTTCCTAGTTATGATGTAATTATATTAGGGCCTAGCTAGGTTATGCTAAAATGGTAATATAGAGCACTTGACCTGGATATATTGTAATTATTATATTGCTTGGACTAGTAATGTTGTAATGCTTATAGGGATTTTCTTGGGTAGGTATAAATTTTTATATAGAGGTACTTTTCATTATTATAGGATTATGACTTGGAATTGTAGTTACTGTTGGCATGGTTATGGTACATGCTCATAGATATCCTGGTATGGAACTAGATTTGGTAGATTGTTGTATTTTATTAATCAATTAATTAATATTTCTCTTTTATCACATTGTTTTATTCACTTACTATCATACTTATTTATTTAAACACTGTGATGTTTACCTACGGAGTTTTACTCACAACCTATTCAGGCCTCCATTTGGTACTCAAGCAGATTACATGGATGTGGGTTTTTAAAAATGGAAAAGGACCTCGTCATTGATTATTACTTAAATGAACAGTTAGTGCATAGATATGGGACTGGACAGGGGTGTGGGATGGGTTATTTTGAGTTAATTTCTGTTATATTGGTCTTATATATTTAAATATTAGTATTTCATTTAGTTACATTTCAGTTTGACTTCACATGGTTTATTATTATTAGGTTTACCTGGTTTTTACTTTATTTTCTAGTTATATGATGTATTTATTCCCTTATTTCCATTACTCTGATATTTTTTACATACACTATATTTTAGTTATCTAACCAGTGTTATATTCTTCCTAATATGTTTTCTACACCCCATTACTAGTCAAAATCTTTTAGAAAATAGTGAGGTGTTCTTGATAACCTGTAATCGACCTGATTGGGTCACGCGAGAGAGTTCCAGATGGGGGGATGTTACAATGTGACTTAGTGAAAACTGATCACATCAAGCAGTAGGTTTCCCACATTAGGTATGAAACTAGTAAGAACACCATATACTTCAATTTACTTTATTTCAAACATTGAATGTGTTTTATCTGATTATAAAGAGGTAATTAAATCAATTTATATCATAATAGGTGTTAGAGGATCAAATTCCAAATGTGAAAAAATGAAAATAATATTAACTTCAAATTTTTATAATTTTAATCACAACTAATTCAACCCATGTTAGGTGTATGAACTACGTCCATGAGTACTAATTAGTGGTTCAATAAGTAACTAGGTTTCATCTAGTTGGATCAGTTTTTTCAATCCTTTTTTTATCTATTTATATGTATATAATCCAAATTTCTAATGTTTTTTAACATCCTTATATGGATAATTATGTTTCTATCCCTATTAGAGGAAATTTTGAGGTATTTAAAACGTATTTTAAATAATAGAATAAAAAATAGGGTTTAAATCTGATAAGGTGACCAAATATAAAACAATAATAACCACTAACTTAAGGTGGTCATAGTGAAAAATGTTCTATTAAATTTTATTAAAAGGATTCATTAAATGAATCAATTTCTTGTTGTGATGAAGATATTTTTAATGAATTACATATTTATTTTCATTATGAAATCAAATATTACATGAAGAAAGCCCCCGTTGATTTGTATACATACTTATTTTCAGTATCAATGGACTACATGATGAAAAATCATAGTTAGAGTTGGAATCAGATGAAATGGTATATGTTTTTTATAAAAACTTTAGCAGTTGAAACATAGTCACAGAAATTTTGAAATCCAAGTATGAATATGTCAAAATTTTAATTGAATGATTTTATTTTATTCATAAGAAATTGAAACGATTTTTTGGGAGAAATAGTTTTTTTAGAATGTTATCAATGAAGTAATATGTATATTGGAGAAGGTAAATAATTTTTGTATGAATTTCAAGATATATCGACTAGAGTCTAAGATAAATAGAATAAAATAAATGCATAATTCTATAATAATAACAGTTCAAAATCAAGAGTATTAGTTAAAAAGTTCAAAAATTATTATTAAGTGAGTTTGAAATCACATGAGGAACAAAAATAAATTCACAATACTAAATTTATTTATTATATATCGAATGTAAATATCTATGAATCACCCTGGTATAATTACAACTATGTATTAATAGAAAATAAATTGTAACACAATATTATTATAATATTATTAATTATATTAATGTAATTTTTTTTGGATAAATGAGTGTGAAATCACCTCCTGATCAATCGAAAACTATCTAATGGAGAATAATATCTAAATATAATGAAAAATCAATTTCCACTTATTTTATTTTAAAACATAATGTAAGAGTAAATTCAAAATTTAGATAAATATAGATGAAAACAATTCTATAAAATCCACCAATATGAAAATGGTGGATTATAGAATGTATAAGATAAGAATCTTCCAAAATTGATCCCCAAAGTGTATGGTTTCAACAAAAAAATCAAGGATAAAAATATTTCTTGACTTAACCCAAAAGAAAAATAATGAGATTTTTTGGCCCCTTTGGGGATTTTTGGATGTTTAGACACATTCCATTGATTTATGGAAAAAACATTTAGTAAATGGAAGCTATGAAAGGTCTAAATTAATGGAGGGAAAAACATAAACTCATAAAATACATTCTTTGTAGAATTATTCTTCACCTAATGGGGAGAAACTATATATGAAAATTATATTTGAATGGTTGGATAATTTTATTAAATATTTCAATAAAAGTTTTCACTATTTTGAGGAGTGATGGTATATACTAGCGTATCCCAACTCTTATGCTAATGTAAAAAAAGGAGGCCACAAAAAAACTATGTAGGTGATGAAATATAAAATATCTTCATAAGGGGTGCAGAAAATAAGAAAGATGAATATGACACTTCAAAGAAGTCAGAAAAGTTTTTTAAATATGATGTCACTACATGGTATAGAATCTTATATTATGTTAATCAAGGACACGTCATGGTTAATTTCAATATGACTATGAATATAAATAATGAAGCGAGAAATATGGAATCTATGGAAGAATAAATCATGGAAATGGATTATTATATTAGTATAGTAGTTGAAACTCAAAATAAATAATTCATATTTCATAAAATTTTGTCTCAGAAAGGTAACTCAAAAGATAACAAAAATGTGTGTGGTAGTTTCAAGAAGGCTGAACATATGGCTATTAAATGTGTTCTTATTTTTTCTAGACAATTAACATAACAATGGAATGAACTAATGAATCCTATTTCTAAAAGATTTAATATGAAGATATATTATACACCCAAAAATATGGGTTCTCTTGTACAGAAGGTATTCTTATTCATATAGCTTGATCAGTTGAAAGAGGCTTATAAATGGGATTGAGTAGAAAAGAATGTAAGATAGTTAATTACTAAAGAAAATAAGCCTATTTATAATACCATGGAATGTCTAAGATAAAATAATTTCTTGAACCCCAAAGAGGGATATATTTGTAAAGTCAAAAGTGGAGTTGAAAAAGTAGAGATCGAGACACTTTAGTGATTCAAATAAAGGAGTCTCTAGGTTAATAAATGAGTGTCATCAGCTTGGTCCCATTCTCTCCTAATCCTAAATATCATATCAGGTACATATATAAGGGAATATTCCCTTATTGGAACCTGAAATGATATAATCTTCTTAGGATAAAATACATGGACCAAATAGGGAGTGATTATAAATTCCATTTGGAAACCACCCATGTTCTATACCAATCTGTCAGTGAATATATTTTACATGCATTGTACAATAGTGAATGCAATAAACTGGGAAGTACTCAAAAGTAAATAATCCTACAAACACTGTTTCTCATTTATATACATTTCACATTAATTAATTAATTAAATTAAATTAAATTATATAATTCTTGGAATACGTCCTAAGCATGATGATCCTCGTATGAAAGTAAGCACAACAGATGTCTCAAAGACTATCTAAATTGTGTAAGTGAAGACTAAATCCAAGCTTGTGCTTTGTCCTAGCAGACACATCATAATCCCTTATATTTCAACATTAAAATATACCTAGATGTAAAATCATAAAATATAAACATCTTCAATAGATCCTTTCATTCGAATCCATCATTGCATTCAAGGTTTGATTGACATTTAAATATATCCTCCATGAGCCCGACCACTACACACATGGATCGCTCATGACATAACATGATAATACCATATTTGATTCCATTCATTTTATTTTAACTAAGTCCATGGTTCACCCACGATATAAGGTGAAATAGTCATATGATCCTGACCATTCCTTTTAACAGAAGTTTATGTCTCACCCTTTGATATTTACCCCTTTATCATTTTATATAAGAAGAAACACATGTAATTTTAACTATTACATCGCCTTAACATCAACAACTAATGTGAAGAATTCATATCATAAGAAAAAAATTCAAATTAAATTATTACATGGCTTATAATTTAATTAAATTCATTTTAAACAACTCATGAAGGGAATTTAAGGCATGCCTCATAGGAATCTGAGGCCAAACAACCATAAACATTCATTCAAAAGAAACACACCCATTGGGTGTCCCTTAATCAATGTAAAGGGCCGTAAACATAATTTAGAACCCTTAATCTATTACCTAAATAACAATAGGCAACATAAATAGACAAAATTCATTCATGTAGACACCATAAAAATGGGTGTTCAACACTATAACACATATATTAAACATTACAAATAGCGAAATGCACGAGCCCACCTTCCTTGTGGTAGTACAACTCTACTCTTCCTGTGTCGACCTCTAATTCGACCTAAAATGGAGTAGATCTACAAAAAGAGCATAAATTATCATGTATTGACAACTAGGTCTATATAATAAATCATGAATAAAGGTTTAAGAGGAAGTAGAGAACTCACCGAAGGGATTCCAATGCATCCGATGGTGTTTACATCAGAGTTCGGAGGATGAATTGGGAGAAAAAACGACTTCTGGTGCCACTGTTCACGATACCCAAGTGAGGGGTCTTTTCATTCTGTTGACAATGAGGAAACTTCCCATTTTCTCTAAAAGAATTGATAATACACTGTGTACATGAAAATACATGGTGTTTATATTCCATCTCCTTTTTTCTGCCAACTTCCTCTTCCCTGTCATAAATGAGTCTTGTATACATTCTTACAAGATGTGTGCAGATATTACAGAGCATGTAACCCCTAGTCTTGTTGTGAAACTATCTTAGATCTAGTAATTTCCTTTTTTTCTCTTATTTCTCAAGTAAAACTAGAAATAAAGTATCAAGTCCTAAAAATATTAACTAGTTTCTTACAAACTTTCCCCTTAAAGAAATTCGTCCTCGAATTTTCATTCTAAGGGTGGTGAAGAAACATATGAGAAAAAATTCAGCTATTCTGATCATAAATCAGTCTCACTCTCCTAGGTCTCATCCTTCACTCGACCATGATTCTAGGTAACCAATGATAATGTAATAGACCATCCTTGAATAACCTTCGATCTACGATCCACAATTCAAAAAGGATGCTCCTCAAAGGATGAATCTACCAGTAACTCGAGCTATTCAGGTTGAAAAGTGGGAGACAGGTCTTAAAAGTAACATCTCAACATAGAAATGTGGAATACATCAGGAATAGTCATTTAAATATAAGTTAACTTCCACCAATATGAAACCAGCTAGACCCTCTTTAGAATCTCAAACATCCCAACATACCTTGGGGGAATTTTATTCTGTCTATTGATCCTCTTGTGTCCCAACCATAGGGAAACATTTTGGAAAAATCAATCCCCATCCTCGAAATATAGAGGTCATCTGTGGTGATCAAAAATATATTTCTAATGATACCTTGTAGCAGTCATCCACCTTTTAATCACCTAAACATGTTCAGTGGTCTTCTAGACCTGATGAGGTCCCAATATAGCTACCTCTCATACCTCTAGCCGAGACAGAGTGATTGGCATGGTCTACTATAAAAAGCCTATATAGAGCCATTAGAATGGTAGTCTACAAGAAAATTTTATAGAATAACTCAACCAGGGGTATGTTTATATCCCAAGAACCACCAAAATCTAGGACTCATGCCCATAACCTATCCTCCAGCACCTGAATTTTGAGCTCTGACTAGCCATCTATCTGAGTGTGGTAAGATGTGCTGAAAATAACCAATGTATCTAGTTCCCTCTATAGCCCTTTCATGATGCTATAAGTAAACTAGGAATACCTATCTGAAATGATATATTATGGGACCATGTGTAGTCTTACAACCTCATAGATGTACAAAATCCAAAGATCATCAACACTAAAGGTTTCTTTAGTCATAAATAAATTTTTGACCTTCACGAGCTTTTCAAGAACAACTAATATGACACCATTACAATGACACCTACAAAATCAGAAAACCCCCACAAATCATGCCCATAAATGTTATAGAGACACTACCATTTTGATTTCTCTTTAAATGGGATAACCCAAACACAACTAAGGTCATACGAGTGGCCTCACTGTAAAGGGTGGTGAAACCCCAATCAACATCATCAAAACCAGTCATGTAATCTTCTATTAAAAGACATTACATACTTTCACACCACACCAACCAAAAAATGGAGGAGTGTTCAAACTGGTTCATTCAAACCATACATGAGTAAAAATAAGGTTAAAGTGTAAAAAAATCCCATGATAATTTAAGAAGATCATGCGAGAACATGCACAAAAGTGAAATCCAGATCCATACCACTAGAATCATTATTCATTTAAAACAATCACATATGAGACTGAATAAATGCTTGAGATAACATCAAATTTATCAAACCGGAGTCCAAAGAGCACACCAAGTTGTTAAATACTCCCTGTTACAAGTGATACATTGTTATAAGGCCAAAATCCCTTATAAGAACACTAACTAAACCCATAGCGGCATCTTCTTGGTGGTCACATCAAGGAAATTGGCAGGCATACGGAGTGTTCATGGTGTTTCTACATAGAAACTAAAGTATCACTAAATATTAGTGAAAAATCATTTAAAGCCACACATCCAGCATATAACACTGATAATGATTACCAACATGACCAATGGATTTCAAATGTAGTGTGTTGTACAATCGATTCTCTCTTAGTGAATTCAGTACAATGTAAAGATATGGGACACAATTGTACCATAAGGAAGAGCACACTATGAGGATTTCAAGGATCACCAGAAAAGGACAACTGGTTTACTACTGGTCATCCTTTTGAAAGAAGCTCAACTTCACTTTCTAACAAATCATCATTTAACCGACAAAAATGCCTTATACCCAGGTATTTCCATGATATCTCATGCTTAACCACTATGGTCTATACATGTTCATTAGTTCCTCAAAATGGTTGCACACACATCCAATAGAACAACATCGTGCGACCATGAAAGAATAAACATGAATCAACACTCATAATACTCAAAGACATTCAAGTAGAATTGACCATTTATGAATGCTTTTTGATTGTTATCATTATACCTAGAAGGACACATTTAAACAAATACGACATGACGCTCCCATCCTTTGAGGGGCTTAGACATAAAAAAAGTAGGAACATTCACTCTCAAATGTGCTATTTTAGAACCAACATAAATTCATTAGTGTTGTTCCACAAACCATGATCACCGCATCATATCGCTTGGAATAAAAGCCAAAACTAATTGGACCGGCATGTCAAAACAACCATGTCCCAAAAAGTTCACATGTGTAGTGGGACAGACTTGGTTTCATAATTCTCATGTCACTCTACTCCTATGATAACCTGAGAACATACACTACAACTCAATGTTCAATGTTTTAACCAAACCCAAGGACTCATTTTAACATTTAACTCTTAGTGGTTACTGTGTATGTCCACAAATACTACCCCTTGTTTACAAGAGTTAACAATAGATTTTGGGAACTATTCATAGGTTGTCCACCCAATTCATCCTAGTACCAGATGAATAATGTAGGAACTGTATCAAAAATCACATCACCTACACAATTATTTACATGGATGATGATGTACTAAGTTTCCCATAATTTAATAAATGAGTGTTCCACATGACCTCCAAAGAAAATCACCATGCCAAAGTCATGTTTAACCTACTTAACTGAGCATTCCACATAGCTTATTTCAAAATCACAGGTCGAGATACAATAAATCTCACAGATTAAAATAACATATATCAAAATTGGACAGTACAACATCTTCCTCTAAGTAATCACCCCTCTACCTATCCCATGTTCCAGGTCTAAGATTCAAACAATAATGGATACTAACAAAATCCCACTATAAAGGTCATGTTCGGTCATGTAAAACAATGAGTGGCATCTTACTTGGGATCCTCTTGGTAACCAAGAGTGATGGAATCCTACATGGTATCCTTAGTTAAAAATTTAAGGGAGGAATCCATCATTGGATCCTCGAATGATGAATAATAGGGGCATCCTAAAAGAGGGATCCTCTCAAATGGTACATAGAAGTGGGATCTTATAAGGGACTCCCAAGATTAGAAAGTAAGAGAAGAAATCACTTAGAGGATCATTAAAAGAAAAAGGTCTCATAGCCTCATAGGCTAGAAGGGTACATCTCACATGGTAAACATCATCCAAATCAGAGGTCCTGAGTGATGGTTCACAGTTCATCTCAGTTCAAAGGTTTCAACAAGGTTGGTCCAAATACCCAACCAATCATTCATGTTTTTTTCTTAATCATAGGAGACAACTAAAAATAGCAACTGGACGAAGCTCTTCATTTAGATAGAATACCCAAAACACCCTTTAGTAGTTTGTGGAATGCTTCATGAGATTCACCATTATGATCTATGTTGAACAATAAAAATAAAGGTCTACTCAACGGTCCAAAAAATAACATCAGAGGATAAAATAGGAAAAGACCCGCAAAGGGTACCCAAAGAGGTGAGTACACATCATGTAGAAACTCTATAACGTGTGTACCATTAGGCTCTCAACTGGTCATGTACTCCTGACATCCTGGGAATGTAAACAACCCAGGTACACAATGTGTAAGACTGGTACACTACGTGTACACAAGTCTCCCCCTATCCATGTACTTTTACATGGATAGAACCAAATGGGAACTGCTTATGTAAAACTACATAGTGTGTACTTTAAAAACCCATTATTATCCAATGTTTCTTCTCACATGGATGGATACATGGTCATGTACCACACAGTGTGTACTCATAGTACAAGACATGTTCTAATAAAAATTATTTCATCCCGAACAGAAGAACACATGGTGCGTGTTCATAGAACCACACATTGTGATGTTTTGGTTTTTGAGCAGTAAACCATTGAAACTTCCCTAGAACCCCCATTATTGAACATTAATCCGATGTTACTCAAAATTATAATATGTGGGGGCCCAAACTCTCTAAAAATCAATTTTTCGAATCAATATATATTTCAAAAGATAAAAAAATTAATTTTTTGACAACAATATAATCCCCCAAATTCCAATCCAAGAGGGCCCATACACCTAAGGAAGAAAATATTGATGTTTATCTAATTCTAACCATTGCGTGTACCAATACACGCATCATAATAGCATGCATATCTATCAAGGTATCTATCACAACAACATGCAATCAGTAATGCTATCTAAATGGAATAGTAGGAATGCATGAAATGTGATTTCTAACAAGTGAATATACGATGCATGAGATAGAATACCCTCATCTCATTGGGTTGAAAAAAAATATATCCACAATAAAATCAATAATAACAATAATCTACAAGTGTATCACCCAATAGTAAAATTAAATATACTATGACAAATAAAAAAATCACAATTGAATTTGAGGAAATTTGGATTTTCCCTATACATGGGGAAGCTACCCAAGGGTGCAATTTATTACCAGACTCCATTTATTTCCTATATCTGTCTAATGTTAACAAATAGTAAGTAAAAATTGAAAACAATATCCTTTGATACTAATTTTTAATTTCCTAGATGCGTATTCCACTTTAAGTTTCCTCATACCCGGTTGGCCACATGTCTTCATGTTCATTTCGCCAAATGCTAGAGGCTTTCAACTAGAAACGAGGGCCTATGTGTGATAGTGATAAAACTATTCCCTCATTGGAAGAGTGTATCACAACAAAAATAATAACAATTTGATATCATAATTATTAAGACCATAACATAAATAAATAGCAGATGTCTAATAATAAAAATTACCATATGTCATAACATTCATGGATGAGGCTCTATGTCACATGTTTTAGGAAAACAACAAAAATAGGATACACTATAGTAATACATGATATAAGTTCCAACAATAAAAAAAGTAAAAAAAGTAGAATCATCATAAACCTTAGCTTGGTCCCATTCTCTCCTACTCCAAAATAGCATATCAAGAACCTATAGAAGGGAAATTTCCCTTAGGGACACATGCACCAATATAATCTGTATGGGCCCAAAAACATGACCCAACTATGGTGTGGGACTAAATCCCAGTAGGCAGCCTCCCATGGTCTGTTCCAATCTATTAGTGAATATATATGACATGAAGTGTACAATAATGAATGCATTAAGCATTGAAGTACTCAAAAGTAAACAGTCCTACAAACACAGGTTCTCACTTATATCCATTTCATGATCATTACTTAATTCAACTACATTGAATTATATAGTTCACAGAATCTGGACTGAGGCCGATAATCCCCATATGAATGTAAGCATAATAGATGTCTCAAAGATTATCTAAACAAGTGTAATTGAATACTAAATCCAAGATTGTTATTTGGATTGAAAGACACATAAAAAGTCATTCCATTTTAATATTCAAATATAATTAAATGTCAACACAAGAAACAAAAACATATACCAATAGAGCCCATCCATGGAATCCCTCATTTGATTCAAGTTTTGCTCAACATTTAAATAATGTATCCATGATCTCGACCATTACATTCGTGGATTTCTCACGACGTAACATGATAATACCCTCCTTGAGTCTATCCATGGTCTTTTAACTGAGGTCATGGTTCACTCATGATATAATGTGAAATAGCAATATGATCACAACCATTCCGTTTAACCTGAGGCTAGGATTAACCCATTACTATTTACCCATTTATCATTTCATATAAGAAGAAGCACATATAAATTAAACTATTGCATCAATTTAACATAAATAACACATTTGGGAAATTCATCTCACAAGAAAAACATATCAATTAAACTATTACATGGATTTTCATTTAATCAACTTCATTTGAAACAATCCAAGAAGAGAATTTATGGCATGCCTCATTGGAATCCTCCGACAAATAACCATAAAGAGTCATCATGAGGAAATAAACCAATGGGGTGGTCCTTAATTAATGTTAAAAGGCCTAAATATTCATTAAACCCTGTAATCAATTATTGAAATATCAATAGGCAATTAGAATAGAAAAAATTCATTCAAGGAGACACCCAAAAAATTGGTGTGTGAAACTCGGACACATATATTCAACTTGAAAAATATTTATATCCATGAGACCACCTACCTTGGGGCAGTACAACTCTACTTATCCAACATTAGCCTCTAATTTGACCTAGAATATTGTAGATCTATAAAATAAGCATAAAATATCAAGGCTTGATAACTATATCGAGATAATAAATAATGAAAAAAGGATCTAAGAGAATCAATAAATCACTGGGGGGTTCTAACACATCTAACAGTGTTCGAATCAGAGTTTGGATGATGAATTGGGAGAAAAAACAACCTATGGCGATGCTGTTCAAGATATCCAGGTGAGGGGTTATGTCCATTTGAAGAAAACGAGGCTACTTCCAATTTTAGCCCAAAAAAGAAAGTACATGTCGTTAAAAGAAAAATACATTTCATGTATATTCAAGATCCTCTTTTCTAAAAACATCCTCTGCCACATCATAAATGAGTCATGCCTACATCTGAATATGGAATGTACTGAGATTACATGGCATGTAACCCCTAGTCATGTTGTGAAATAGTCTTGCAGCCAGTACTTGGCTTGTTTTCCTCATATTTCTCAACTACAAAATTGAAGGAATATATCCTGAACTTAAATTAAGAACTAGGTTATAACGAAATTGGTGATGTTTTTGAATTGATATCTACAACAGTTAACTAGTGAGTGTGAAACTAGCTACTGCACTAAATTGGTAATGAACAACTTGTAATCCCATCATAAAAATAATTTGAATTGGTTCAAAGCATCAACAGAACCACAAAGAAGTTTTTTAGAATCAGTCCTTGTGATGTAATGTAGGAAGTAATATATATTTATTGAAGAAACACATAGAAAAAAGTTTTGACTTAGTTTTGTGGAAATTCATTATATGAAGAAAGTGATGAACTACATGATAATTCAATTAATATAAAAGGATTTATAAATATGATAAAAGTTTTTAAATTTATTATAAAAATTTATAAAAATATATTATGTTATTATGAAATGAATTTTAGGTATTTTTGGTGGCCTTGAGTAGATTTACATTATAGCTGAATTGATTAAAATAATTAGGGAAATTTTATATCCACACTAAAAAACAGATACTTTATAAACCCAGCATTGATCATTTTAGGGTTACTTGAGTTCATAAGGTTCATGTTTGTTGGGTTGATAGAGTTTTTAGAATTTATGAAGACTAAGTAGGGTTCATAGAATATCGTAGAGTACCCACTAGTCTTCATTGAGTATAGGAAAAATGTAGAGTTGATACAAAGATGAGTAGAAGATTAAAAATTTGGAAACATCATGAACCATATACTAGAGTTTTTAAGGTATATTGTGATTTTATAAAGTTTAAAATTCATAAGGTATATGAACATCACAATTTTTATAATCCTCCTAATATTTATTGTTCGTTAGATTCATGGATGACTTTGTAGAGTTGACATTCATTTTAAGGTTCAACTATAGCACATCATAGAGATATCTATTCACTTCATCGACTATAGAAACATCATAGAGTTCTCCTATTAACTTCATATATTTTATGTGTATATGAATTAAATATATAAATGAACCCTACATTGGTACTTTATAAGGAAAAATGATCACTTTGTAGAGTAAAAAATTAAAAAAGTTCTGGGAAGATATATGAGTTGTTTCTTGTACTGATTTTCTATTTTTGAATATCATAAATGGATTTATGATTCTAGCTAGTGTGTATAGAATCATGATTGAGTATGTACTGATTTTTTTGAATCCTTCATATAAAAAATGAGGTATTTTTTTCTGTAATTGTTATTGTATGACTTTCCTACATATATATGTGTGTGTGTTGAATGAATTAACTATGGGTTGCTTTTTGATTATTCTGAGAAGAAGGATACCAAGCCATCGGAATAATAAATTAGTTATTTATTTAGATAATATTTAAATTTTAACTAAAATAATATGTTTATTTTTATATAACCTCTAGATATAAGGGGTTATGAATGAAATAAGAAGGACATGGGTAGACACTGACGTGAAATCCTGTAGAAAAATACATGGATAATAATGGGGAGAAGGTTATTCCATGTTGTTAGTTTGGTGTACATGATACCCCTTTATAAATTTATATTTATGGATATTTTAATTTGAAAAAAATGAAAGGAGGACACATGTACATAAAGTGTGTGAATATATATTGATAGAATATAGAACATTCAAGTAGAAATAGAAAACACTTGATGGGGAGGAGGATGAAGATTATATAATGATGATAAAAATATTTTTTCTTGGTATCAAAGAAGAAGAAGATAGAAAATGAATAATAAATTGGGTATCATACCAGTTTCTATGAAACATATATTTATAAATGTAGCTATAAAGAAATAATATGAAGTTTTAGTGAAAGGACAACATATAGGAATTTATAAATAAATATTATGTCAATTTTTAGTCTTTATGTTCAAGTTAGTGAATATTTAGAATAAATTATAAATAGTATCTAGAAGCAAAGTTTTTTAGTAGATATTGTGTTTCAAATGATTATTATTGATCATTCACACGTTGTCCAAGAATATATATTAAGGAAAAAATATTGGTTTGATTCAGTGACATCATGTGTTGAGTAGACAACTTATTACTTCGTAAAGAAGATTTTGTGAACTGACAGAGCTATTATGAAGGTCCCATGGGAGTAACAATTGTTCAAATTTTAAATATAGTGAACTATTAAATGTGTAATATAGTGATAGGTAACAAGAATAACCCTCCTCAAACCCACTTTACATAATGATAAAATTATAGTGAAAAATTTTCGACTCATTAAAAACCACAAATATAAAATAGCAGGTTTTCCACATCAGGGATAAACATTGTAAATACATAGTGTGAATTTAATAACTTTATTTCAGGTATTTTTTAGGATTAAGTGATTAAAATGATATAAAAATATATTTATAATACAAAAGGTATAATATGTTCAAATGCAAAAGGGGGTAACAATATTATATGACTAATTTAGAATTTTGTAAATGTTTATCCAAATGTGATTCACCCATACCCTTGGGTGTCTACAACTGGTCCACTAGGACTACAAACAACCTAGAAACCACTTTAATAAGCTCTATCTAATTTTTTGGGTAGTATCATCACATGATCAATGCAGTGAATGAAATATATTATTTTCTAGATCTATCACCATAAAATCAACTTTTAGTGAAGAACATGATAAATAAACATGCATACCATAATTTTATTATAATCTGTCTTTCCTAAAAATGATGATGAAATATTTTGATCACCTAAAAATACATTATGGACTCTCACCTCCAAAGTGAAGACATTGGATACTAAAATACTCATATTCTATGATAGGGTCACTGGACTCTGAAGGAATTCTTAAACCTTCACCTCATTGATAAAGGGATAATCATAGAAAAATAAAGAATCATATTAAAAAATTATGAATCCTAAAAACACCATTAAAATTATCACATCCTTTATATGGCCTCAATTCAATCAATAAAGGGAGTTGATCATCGATCTACAACAATTGTACGTGAGATAAGTTACAATAACATATTCCCATTAGGGTGTTTATGATTTTTGTACATTTAAATGATCATAACATGATAGTCATTTCACAAAAAATAAACTTATGGATTCATAAAAAATGGTATTTCATTTTAAAGATGTGATAATGTCTATTCACTCAAAACCATATATGGCTTATCATTCACAAAAATAAAGGTGACTGTGATATGCATCATATGCATATCAAATCCTATGAATCATGGTATATATCACAATATAATATACCCATTTTTGTTAATTTGAAATAATATACCACTTTAACTAAAATCCCATAATTAACTAATGAAAAACATTACATCACCTTGTGAATCCATCCAAACTCTTTTGGATATAGTTTATCAAAATATATTCATTTTTGAATAGAGACAATTTCTAAAAATTAAACCAATTTCAATGGTCTAACTGAGGAACCCTATATTCATGTTTAGAATTGAAAAAAATATTTTATACCAAATTCACACACACACACACAGATATATATATATATATAATAAAATAGAATTCCCTAGAAAACCATTAGTTCTACTCAAGCTACAAATGGGTTTGAAGTGATCTTGATCAAATAGACTCATACATCCATATGAATATGTCCACCACAAGATATATCATATAAATTATATGTGTAATTTTTAATACATTTTCCCATGAAATCATGTGTCCAAAATATATGAAAACAAAAAATCTAGTATAGAGCATCTCATACATTCATTATTCATGAAAACAGACTGACTAGTATGAATGAACGATAACATTTTATTAATTAAAGTAGATTGAAAAATCGCATGTCACATAACTAAATATTTCTAAATACATTCTAATACTAATTCAATAAACATCTATGATGTCTTTACGTGTCATATGAGTGAAAAAATTTCTATCTTAGTTAATCACAAGGAGACAACATGATTAGTAATATACCCAACCCCCCTAATTAACCAATACTCATGGCCTGTATAGAAATTGTATCAATGTATGAAGGTTCTTTTTAAAAATATCGTATAGAACTCATGTAATTGGGATTTATATTAAGAATACACCGTGAAATATATCGATGACTGTGTGAAATTATAAGTGATATACTTTGTCGCGGTAGTATAGAAAATAAGTCTCAATTTATAACCACATGATTCTATTATTTATATTGTGTATACATCTCTTTGTAATATAGAAAATATTTTACTCATGCTAATCATAACATGTCATCAAAACCCAAAATACTCTACGATGATCATTTATTAGGGATAACTCAAAGTCATTATTTGAGGGGATATTATCACTATATTATTCATATAATATAAATTCATCACACATAATGAATGATAAAGGTTGATTTCATTTATAATAAATCCATGATAAATTTTATAAAAATCATATATATTATATAATATATATAATTATAAGTGATTCAACATTTACCAAATTATTTTTTATGATAATGGTTCAACTAATGGATTTACTATAATCTATTTAATATCCACTTAATTGATCAATATATCTAAGGTCTCAATGATATCTCTAATAATATGGTATTTATGAAGGATGGGATTTATCCATTGATGATATTGGAATTACATAGCCTACGAAAAACCCCCATTTTGGTCATAGTAAAACTCATTTACTCCCATAATGTTAGAAACCAAAATAATATTCGAAAATAAATTACTTATCTAAAAAGTTTAATTTGAAACATTTGATGCAGTGATGTACCCTTACTATATTTTCAAGTCTACTACAATGGATTGTTCAGAAATATTAAAATAGATAAATCCACCAGTAATGAAAAAAATATCTTGGTTGATATCTTATATCATGTTTTTCTGGACAGTATACTAGAATTTTTGAAACTTGTATAATGATCTCATCCTCTCTTAAAAAAATAACATATTTTCACTTATTTTAAATTACATATATATGTTCTTGAAATATTATAATAATTCTCAGTGATATTGGATTGGTATCTAATAGTTATTCTCAAATCATAACCAATATCATATTTATTATATAACATTGAATAAATGATAGATCCTATGGTGGATGAAAAGAAGTTATAAATCTATTATAGCTGTTTAGAAGGATTATGAATCATCCAAATAACAATTCCTTAAAACACCTATAAAACCCCTTCTTAGTGCCCTCCAATTTGAATTGTTATAGAAATTGAACATTATGTATGTTTTGAATCAGTTCAATAAACCTATATGGTTTATCAATATATATCATAATACCAAGTATTTAGGTTTCTTTACCCATGTATTTTACGGAGATGGATTTTTCCAGCTACATGTTTATAGAGAGTAAATTTGGGACATTATTTATGATAATTAATATATCATCCACATAATATCGTATAAATACCCAAAACTCCAACTGAACCACTTATATACAAAAGAATCATCCAATTTTTTTAATGAAACCAAACCCTAGGATTACTTCACAAAATAGAATATTCCAACTTTAATAAAATTTACTTAATCCATAAATGGACTGTTGCAACTTCAAAACCTTAGTAGAATAATTTGGAAGGTAAAAACATTTTTGTTTTATCATATAAACATCCTTGACTAAAATCTTATTAAGGAAATTGGTTTTGATAACCATTTTACATATCTAATTATCATAATGAGATTTTACATTAGTAAATATTATAATGGAATCTATTAATTCAAATGGATAAAATGTTTCTTCATAGTCAATACAATGAATTTATTTGTATACCTATTACACCAAGAATGTTTCATAGGTATAGAGTCAAATAACCAAGTCAATTTAATATTTGTAAAACTTATTGACACCCGATGGGTATCACCCCTTCGTTTGCATCCACAAAGTTCCAGACATGGTTAGTGTATATAGAATGCATCTCATATTTCACAGAATTTATAATTTTCTTAGAATCATAACTCTCAATAGAATATTAGTAGGTAATAGGTTCATTATCTATGAACATTACTTCATCATCATTTTCTATAATAAATCCATATATCTTAAGATCCCGACAAATCCTATAATGCCTTCACGGTTCTTATATTAGAATATTAAGGTATTCTTAAATATATATTTAGAGAACTTATTCAACTTCTATTTTTTGAAAATGTCTTATTTTATGGTTTTCAAATTCAACATGATCAATGTTCCCATCAAATACATATAAACTAATATATTCTATATCATCGAATGTAGAAAATTTGGCCAGAAACACTCTATGATTAGTATGACTATAGAAATAATATCACTTAGTTTACTTTTGTATGACCAGAAAACAAAAACGCATCATTATTGTAACAGCCCAAGATTTTATAAAAAAATATTCGTTTTAATTTTATTAATGTCTTGTGTTTTACGCTACACCAAAAGGAGCTTGCACAACACACATCCTTGACTTGCCTTGCATTACACGCAATCGCGACCTTCCTCGATAGCGTGTGTAATACGCAATACTGAGTTTCACTAAACAACGATATGCTATTAAAATATTATTAAAACTAGCCGTTATAAATAGTAATAACCACTTTTTGAAATTTTGTAAATTTTATTTTTCAAAATGGAATTCATTTTTAGATTCGGAGTATCGAATTTAGCCTAAGGTGAAATTTTGGTACTTTTCGGATAACTTTCATATTCTGATGAATAGTGAAAATTACTAAATTATAATTAAAAACAACTTTTTTAATCGAAATAATTAATAGTGATAAATCATTAATTTGAGTGGTTGTAAAGTATATTTAGAATATATTTTTACAATTTAATACAATGTTGGTCATTCGATGTAATTTCACATTTAAACTAGACATAAACAAGTGTCAATCTTTTGATAGTTATTATCTCTTAAAAACACGCTATTTGTTGTGACATCGGAAATTAATTATAAAATTAATTAATGCAACTTATATGTTGGGAATTTTGTAAAATAGAAATCATTTTTGAATTCGGAATATCAATTATAGCTTAGGGTGAAATTTTGGCATTTTTCTGAAAAACTTCAATTTTTGATGAATAGTGAAACCACTAAGTGGTAGGTTAAAAACTGAATTTTTGCATAAAACATAATTTTACCGCTTCTGTGAATGGAATTTCGAAAATCCGAGAGACACGGTTAATATCAAGGACTAAAATGTGGTTCAATGAGATTAAAATAATTTTTTGGTGAATAGTAACTTTTTACTTTTTTTTTACCGCGGTTAATAGTAAATTGGGTAACTAAGGGTAAATATGATATTAATATTACCCTAACACATGTCCTAATTCTATTGGACAAGTGTAATTCGACCAAAAACAATCTTAGGAATAAAATATGACCATTTAGGCCCACTTGGATTAGATTAGGACATTTATTATTAATTTATTTAAAGAAGGGTTAAAATAGTTAAAATCAAAGTTTAATAAGTAAATCATTTTTAATATGGTGTTATACATAAGCTAAATTCGATTTTAAATATTCATTAGAAAGCTAAAAATATTTCCTACATGATGGTATTTTATTTGTAATTTTTAGACATCAAATAATTTAATTTATGTATGACACAACGATGATGCAGTAATTATCTTATTAATGAAATATTGACATAATTGATGTTATAAATACCCAAATAAATATAATTTGAGACTTTTTATGAATTCCACTAATTTTCTAGGTTACTATGATATATTAGTGTTGATTTAATCAACTTGGTTCGAACATATAATTCTGTTATGACTTTCAAAAAAATCATATATCAAATAGTGTCAAAATTGACACAAAATAGTTTTTAAATCAAATATTATATTATTAATTGTTATTTTATTCCTAAAAATCTAAGGTTCGGCCAAATGACTTAAATAAGGATATATGTATTAATAATATACAATTTGGGGTTCGTTTGGCATGTTATAGTAAGTTAATTAACCATATAGTGAAAGAAAACAAAAAGACACGGTAAAAGTTAAATTATTTAACTTAGAGTTAAATCTAATTGATAAGGTTAAAATAATACCCTAAACTTGTCTAAATCCTATTGGTTGATAGGATTTCGACCCATCCCCACTTTAGCTTCGAAATAAGACCCTTTGGAACCATTATAAACCGATTTTGACTTTAATATAAAATAATATTTTGAGATATTCCTAAGGTGCCCCTCTCCTCCCCTATAAAAGGACACCTCCTCCCCCTCCTCCTCACACCAAATTGAGCACTCAAGCTCGGCCAACCCCTGCCAATTTCTCCTCTCCACTTCCCTAGCAACATCCTAGAGGTTCTGGTCTTCCTCAAAGACCAATTTTAGTGCCCTAAGAGGAGGTCTCAAAGAGGCGCTTCAAAGAAGAGGTAATTACCGTTACCAATTCTTTCATCTTTATTTCTTCTTCCACTTCTTCTTCTTAGGTTGTTTCATTATGAAGTAATAACATCAGTATCACTCATATACTGATATGTTATTATAAGTATGAAACAACCCTATTTCACCATCTATCCATCCTATGGAAAAAGAAATCACCGCGCGTGCGTACGTACGGAATACCGTCCCCACGCCGTGGTGTAATCTATTTTCCACCACCACCTTACATGGATGGGTATAATGGTGTAAATAATAACTATACATAGTTATTACAACATCATATTGATTCTGATATATTGTATAATCCACTCCAATTCAATTCAATAATTATGGAAATGATATCATCGCTCGTGCGTACGTACGGAATACCGTCTCCACGACGCGATGAGATTCATTCTTAATGATTAACCATTCATGAATGATTATAAAGTATATATAATAAGTATTAATGAAATATATGACATAATAATGATACTGGATTTATGTATATATATATATGTATGTCATCTACTTACTTCCATTCAAGACAATAAAGAAAGAAAAACAGCGTTCTTGCGTACGTACGGACTACCGTCTCCATGAACGGTGTTTTTCATTTCATTTATCTATCTATTATATATATATATATACTGAATATATATGATATATAAATCAAATTTTATATTCTGGAAGTAAGTAAATCATGATATAAGTAATAATAATGTCAAGAACAACAAGTCAAAACACCTACGATAAATGAAACGATTTTACCCAAAACGCTTCTTTAACATGGAATTTACAAAAGAACGGGTAATATAATGTCATAAGTGAACCATATATGATATCATAACAATTAATATGATTCTGTAATAAGTCAATAACATGATTTAAATCATTATACAGGAGGTTCGGAAACTTACAAAGCAAGTCGGACCTAAGGTAAGGGAAATATCACAATCTCATTTTTATCCGAGATTGTTTATTCGTAAGTATTTACTGGGGTGTATTTTATCATCCACATCCATGTTCCCTCAATATGTAATATTATTTCCATCCACCTACAATTGTTTAAATCCAATTTTACCCTTCTATGAGTTTTTAGTAAAGGATATGAAAGGAATCTTTTTTCGTTTTTCGTACGAGGTACTTTTTGACTTTTCCGACAAAAGTACGAAGAATGTTTTTTTAAACTTATACGGCACGAACGGATTTATACTGTTTTATAAAGCCTTATTTTCATGAAGCTTCCTCTAAAATATTTCATGACTATTTTCAATAAAATATCTTTCTTTTAAAATTGCATGATGTTTTGAGAAAAGAAATTGATTTTGAAGAAGAAAGGATATTTTCCTCAAGAATTCAATTCAAGTGTTTTATCAAAATTATTTTCCATATAAGATAATAAACGGTTCTATTTCTATCCATATTTTTACATTGATTTGACTATGTTGTGATGGAATTATGTTTATGAATTCCTTTATCTTATATGAATGGTTTTATGATGTCATGTTGTTTAAGAATCCCATTTTTATTACATGGGTTATGCAATGATGTATGATTTATGATTTTGTGGCACACATAAGAAAGGATTCATTAAGAGATGGGTGGGACCTATATCTCCCTCCAATGCATTGGGTAAAGATTTCATATCTCATGAGATAGACATGGCTGGAATGGTAGGTTATACCGGTTCAGTGAAACAGGACTGAAACGAGGATTACTCGATTCAGAAAGGGACTTTGTCCACTAAGATAGTCTTGGCAATGAGTCTTGACTAACAAGAAATGATTCTCTATGATTATGTGTGTATGCCACAATGAGTAATGTTTTAAGTTATGGTTTCATTTTCACTACTATGATTTATCCAATGTTATGAAATTATGCTCTCTTTTGCAGGTTAAGATTTCCAAAAATGTTATGTTCTTATGAAAATTATGTGATTGATATTTCTTTTGTTTACCCTTACTGAGCATTTGAGCTCACCCTTTTATGTTTTCTTTTCCCCAGGATATAAAGAAAGGTTTTAGGTAAAAAAAAAGGAAGATCTTTATGGGAGATTTTGAAGATCTTTCACCAGGATTAGAAGATTACGTTCCGAGTTTCCAAAGACACTAAACTATTACGATCCTTGTGCGTGTATTTTTGTTATGTATTAAGTATTCCGCAAAAGTAATGTAATGTTCATGTACGTTAGGCTTCGGGTCTCTACAGTTGGTATCAGAGGAAAGGTTTAGTCAACCTTTGGAAACTAGGACGCGAAAACGTTAGTAAGATCCCTAGAGATATTTCTAAGGTATGTCTAGGGATGCCCCTAAGGATAAGTATACGTATAGGATATAGTTCTAGAACTATGGTAACGATATTAGATTAAACCAAAGATGATAGATATTTAAGTTACTCCCCCTTTATTACGATTTTTGCATCTAACACTATTCTGTTTGGGTTTTAGAAAATGGCTGGAAACAAGATGATTCACAATAATGGAGGATATGATGGACAATGGAATGATATTCTTCATGAGCAACCAAATGAAATGGGATTTGGATGTCCAAACATCATTATTATGCAGAATCAGCAATCTCACAACATGATCAATAAAGTAAAATTTGGTAAGTTTCCTGACTCGACTAATAAGAGAAAGATGGAGTTCCATGATGATCATAGAGGAAAGAAAGTTCAATTTCCCCTATGTAAATCATGTGGGAAGAGGCATCAAGGAGAATGTTTCAAGGGAACTGGAAGATGCTTTGGGTGTGGAAAAGAAGGACACAAAGCAAGTAAGTGCAAAGGAAAAGGGTCGGTTAACACCATGGATGAGGATAATGGTATTGCTACGACATCAAAAATGGTTAAGTGTTTTAAATGTGGAATGTATGGGCATTATGCAAACAAATGCCCTAAGGGAAAGACTCATGAAGAGAATCAGTATGGTCATATGGGTAGTATTTATGTGGATGATGATGAAGAGACTACAAATGATATGTGAGATGAAAGAATTTTTGAAGCTCGGTCAATGGTTTGAGAATGTAGTGGCATGATTACATGTTTATCATGTGTAATTTTGGAATAAAGAGACATCTATGGATTGTTACACTGTTGTCTTTACTTGTGTTTTAAAAGTATATGATTAATGTTACCAGTATCCATGAAAGGTTATTCAGATATTTTTGGAATGTAGATGATATGCGCATAATGAAGGGATAAGGAGAAAATTAAATGTTTGATAGTATTCATGAGCTCATGATTGATATAAGGACTAAGTGATATTATGGTCTGAGTATATAGAATTTTGAGGATTTTGGTATATGGAAAGTATTAACTTTTAACTGCACTCATGTTTTCACTAAGGTATTCAAGAGAATACACGATTAAGGACTTTGAATGTTTGGAATGTGACCAACAAGACATATCTTATGATATGTGGGGATCAACGACAGTATTAAATCTCTGGTGATCGTTGTCACTATATTATGAGAGTGGACTACAGTATTATGTATAAGCCTAAAGATTAGACTGGATTATGTTGGACATAAGTTAGTATTGTTTAAGGATAGAAGATTTTCGATATTATTGATGGGATGTTATAGTAACGTAGTTTTAGAAAAAGGGACAACCTGCAGGACGGGCGACAACCCATCGCTTCGGACAAGGCTGTAGGAATCGAACCCACAACCGAAGTGAGACTGGCCTTTATCGCCTACCACTGACCTACATGAAGTCCCTATTTAGTAGAAACTAGTTTTATTATATTAAGCAGTATGATATATGAAGTATAAGTCCATTTTAGGAACTATATATGATTAATCTCACTATAGAATGACTTATGTATATTTAATAACTTTTTCTTATCTTTTGTTTGAGACAGATGGAATGACCCATCATTCTATCACATGATCTGCAAACACTTCACGAATAACAAATTCAACTTCATTTATTTAAGAGATGAAGTGGAAATTGTTCAAGGCACGAACAACAGTGATATTGTATCAAAATAAAGTAAGTAATTTATTCTAATTCAAATTTTCAACTTTAGGGAAATGATCTTGAAAACCAAAAATGTTGTCTTAGTGATCTTATACCTGATGAATCAGATGGTACCTTAGATCGTCACAAATTTATGGATTTGTGATTACTGGCTTTTCCATAGCCATGTTCTCTACCACTCTCCATCAGAACATGATGGTTAGATTTCTCTTCCATATCCATATTTTCACCTATGTGGAAACCCAGTGATTAGTTTATTTGGGTAATCGTTACATTTCATACTTTAGTTTTTAAAGCCAAGTTTTGGTATTCCCTTTTTACGATGTGGGTTTCTATTAAAGAAACTTTCAAATAGTAAACCATTTATAACCCCGACGAATTTCGAGGGCGAAATTTATTTTAAGGGGGATAGAATGTAACAGCCCAAGATTTTATAAAAAAATATCCGTTTTAATTTTATTAATGTCTTGTGTTGTACGCTACACCAAAAAGAGCTTGCACAACACACATCCTTGACTTGCCTTACATTACACGCAATCGTGACCTTCCTCGATAGCGTGTGTAATACGCAATACTGAGTTTCACTAAACAACGATATGCTATTAAAATATTATTAAAACTAGCCGTTATAAATAGTAATAACCACTTTTTGAAATTTTGTAAATTTTATTTTTCAAAATGGAATTCATTTTTAGATTCGGAGTATCGAATTTAGCCTAAGGTGAAATTTTGGTACTTTTCGGATAACTTTCATATTCTGATGAATAGTGAAAATTACTAAATTATAATTAAAAACAACTTTTTTAATCGAAATAATTAATAGTGATAAATCATTAATTTGAGTGGTTGTAAAGTATATTTAGAATATATTTTTACAATTTAATACAATGTTGGTCATTGGATGTAATTTCACCTTTAAACTAGACATAAACAAGTGTCAATCTTTTGATAGTTATTATCTCTTAAAAACACGCTATTTGTTGTGACATCGGAAATTAATTATAAAATTAATTAATGAAACTTATATGTTGGGAATTTTGTAAAATAGAAATCATTTTTGAATTCGGAATATCAATTATAGCTTAGGGTGGAATTTTGGCATTTTTCTGAAAAACTTCAATTTTTGATGAATAGTGAAACCACTAAGTGGTAGGTTAAAAACTGAATTTTTGCATAAAACTTAATTTTACCGCTTCTGTGAATGGAATTTCGAAAATCCGAGAGACACGGTTAATATCAAGGACTAAAATGTGGTTCAATGAGATGAATATAATTTTTTGGTGAATAGTAACTTTTTACTTTTTTTTTTACCGCGGTTAATAGTAAATTGGGTAACTAAGGGTAAATATGATATTAATATTACACTAACCCATGTCCTAATTCTATTGGACAAGTGTAATTCGACCAAAAACAATCTTAGGAATAAAATATGACCATTTAGGCCCACTTGGATTAGATTAGGACATTTATTAATAATTTATTTAAAGAAGGGTTAAAATAGTTAAAATCAAAGTTTAATAAGTAAATCATTTTTAATATTGGGTTATACATAAGATAAATTAGATTGTAAATATTCATTAGAAAGCTAAAAATATTTCCTACATGATGGTATTTTATTTGTAATTTTTAGACATCAAATAATTTAATTTATGTATGACACAACGATGATGCAGTAATTATCTTATTAATGAAATATTGACATAATTGATGTTATAAATACCCAAATAAATATAATTTGAGACTTTTTATGAATTCCACTAATTTTCTAGGTTACTATGATATATTAGTGTTGATTTAATCAACTTGGTTCGAACATATAATTCTGTTATGACTTTCAAAAAAATCATATATCAAATAGTGTCAAAATTGACACAAAATAGTTTTTAAATCAAATATTATATTATTAATTGTTATTTTATTCCTAAAAATCTAAGGTTCGGCCAAATGACTTAAATAAGGATATATGTATTAATAATATACAATTTGGGGTTCGTTTGGAATGTTATAGTAAGTTTATTAACCATATAGTGAAAGAAAACAAAAAGACACGGTAAAAGTTAAATTATTTAACTTAGAGTTAAATCTAATTGATAAGGTTAAAATAATACCCTAAACTTGTCTAAATCCTATTGGTTGATAGGATTTCGACCCATCCCCACTTTAGCTTCGAAATAAGACCCTTTGGAACCATTATAAACCGATTTTGACTTTAATATAAAATAATATTTTGAGATATTCCTAAGGTGCCCCTCTCCTCCCCTATAAAAGGACACCTCCTCCCCCTCCTCCTCACACCAAATTGAGCACTCAATCTCGGCCAACCCCTGCCAATTTCTCCTCTCCACTTCCCTAGCAACATACTAGAGGTTCTGGTCTTCCTCAAAGACCAATTTTAGTGCCCTAAGAGGAGGTCTCAAAGAGGCGCTTCAAAGAAGAGGTAATTACCGTTACCAATTCTTTCATCTTTATTTCTTCTTCCACTTCTTCTTCTTAGGTTGTTTCATTATGAAGTAATAACATCAGTATCACTCATATACTGATATGTTATTATAAGTATGAAACAACCCTATTTCACCATCTATCCATCCTACGGAAAAAGAAATCACCGCGCGTGCGTACGTACGGAATACCGTCTCCACGCCGTGGTGTAATCTATTTTCCACCACCACCTTACATGGATGGGTATAATGGTGTAAATAATAACTATACATAGTTATTACAACATCATATTGATTCTGATATATTGTATAATCCACTCCAATTCAATTCAATAATTATGGAAATGATATCATCGCTCGTGCGTACGTACGGAATACCGTCTCCACGACGTGATGAGATTCATTCTTAATGATTAACCATTCATGAATGATTATAAAGTATATATAATAAGTATTAATGAAATATATGACATAATAATGATACTGGATTTATGTATATATATATATGTATGTCATCTACTTACTTCCATTCAAGACAATAAAGAAAGAAAAACAGCGTTCATGCGTACGTACGGACTACCGTCTCCATGAACGGTGTTTTTCATTTCATTTATCTATCTATTATATATATATATATACTGAATATATATGATATATAAATCAAATTTTATATTCTGGAAGTAAGTAAATCATGATATAAGTAATAATAATGTCAAGAACAACAAGTCAAAACACCTACGATAAATGAAACGATTTTACCCAAAACGCTTCTTTAACATGGAATTTACAAAAGAACGGGTAATATAATGTCATAAGTGAACCATATATGATATCATAACAATGAATATGATTCTGTAATAAGTCAATAACATGATTTAAATCATTATACAGGAGGTTCGGACACTTACAAAGCAAGTCGGACCTAAGGTAAGGGAAATATCACAATCTCATTTTTATCCGAGATTGTTTATTCGTAAGTATTTACTGGGGTGTATTTTATCATCCACATCCATGTTCCCTCAATATGTAATATTATTTCCATCCACCTACAATTGTTTAAATCCAATTTTACCCTTCTATGAGTTTTTAGTAAAGGATATGAAAGGAATCTTTTTTCGTTTTTCGTACGAGGTACTTTTTGACTTTTCCGACAAAAGTACGAAGAATGTTTTTTTTAACTTATACGGCACGAACGGATTTATACTGTTTTATAAAGCCTTATTTTCATGAAGCTTCCTCTAAAAGATTTCATGACTATTTTCAATAAAATATCTTTCTTTTAAAATTGCATGATGTTTTGAGAAAAGAAATTGATTTTGAAGAAGAAAGGATATTTTCCTCAAGAATTCAATTCAAGTGTTTTATCAAAATTATTTTCCATATAAGATAATAAAGGGTTCTATTTCTATCCATATTTTTACATTGATTTGACTATGTTGTGATGGAATTATGTTTATGAATTCCTTTATCTTATATGAATGGTTTTATGATGTCATGTTGTTTAAGAATCCCATTTTTATTACATGGGTTATGCAATGATGTATGATTTATGATTTTGTGGCACACATAAGAAAGGATTCATTAAGAGATGGGTGGGACCTATATCTCCCTCCAATGCATTGGGTAAAGATTTCATATCTCATGAGATAGACATGGCTGGAATGGTAGGTTATACCGGTTCAATGAAACAGGACTGAAACGAGGATTACTCGATTCAGAAAGGGACTTTGTCCACTAAGATAGTCTTGGCAATGAGTCTTGACTAACAAGAAATGATTCTCTATGATTATGTGTGTATGCCACAATGAGTAATGTTTTAAGTTATGCTTTCATTTTCACTACTATGATTTATCCCATGTTATGAAATTATGCTCTCTTTTGCAGGTTAAGATTTCCAAAAATGTTATGTTCTTATGAAAATTATGTGATTGATATTTCTTTTGTTTACCCTTACTGAGCATTTGAGCTCACCCTTTTATGTTTTCTTTTCCCCAGGATATAAAGAAAGGTTTTAGGTAAAAAAAAGGAAGATCTTTATGGGAGATTTTGAAGATCTTTCACCAGGATTAGAAGATTACGTTCCGAGTTTCCAAAGACACTAAACTATTACGATCCTTGTGCGTGTATTTTTGTTATGTATTAAGTATTCCGCAAAAGTAATGTAATGTTCATGTACGTTAGGCTTCGGGTCTCTACAATTATTTAGAGTATGTTTATTATAATCCAAATGTTGCACATATTCTTTACAATATTAAATAATCACAAAATTAAAACTAGTATATTTCCTATACAATGTCGCATATAGTGTTATTTTTGACTATGTTATATATAATATGGTTATGAAGGAATGTAAAAAAATTAAATATAATATCCCAAATATGAAATAGGTAGTGCTCACTAACTCATCATTATTCTAAACATGTCTAACTAGGTATGATTCATCCTCTCTAGAACAACATTACACTATATTTTTATAGGAGTATTAGGCTATGAAACAATTATACAATCCCGTAAATGATCAATGGATTAATATATCTAGTATACACCACTATAATCTAATTAGATTATCATAATACATTTTCCTAGCTAATTATGTATTTCACACTAAAACTCCTTAGCGTTCTTAATAAATTAAAACTTGCGTCTAATCAGAATAATATAACCATTTAAACCAAATTCACTAATAAAGGTTATGAAGTACTTGAACCCACCACTTTGTTAATTAATCATTGGTCCACATACATAATTATTAATATGATCCAATAGAGCACTAGAAAATTCACCTTTTCCACAGAAAGGTGTTTTGGTTTTGTTACTAAATAAATAGGATTTTTATTTATCAACGGATTCCAAAAATAAATCTATATGGATTATTTATATTCACATCTTATTTATATGTGCAAAGTGAAAATTCCAAAGTAAAATGGAATTAGAATTAACTTTTTCCTTCTTATTATAAATTTTATATATATGATTATTAGTGTCTAGGATATACGAACCATTTACCATATTCCAAATTAAATAACATATTTCATTCATATATATATATAATAACTCTTTTCATTTTTAATAAATGAAAACACTATATTGTTAAAAGAAGATACCAAAATCATGTTTATATTAATGGAAGGAACATAATAATTTTTTTCCAATTCTAGAGCTAATACAAAAGGTAGATTAGATAATAATTTCCAACCTACAATGTATAAAATATTTCACCATTTCATATACAGAGATCTACTTCACCTTTAATCAATTCTCTCATATATATGAATATGTGTTTATATTAAAAATATGTGATTAAAAATTGGTATCTAATACCCCTGAGTTATAGTCAGATATATTGAATTCTATAACCTTAACATCCATATTCTCATAAAAATTATCTTTTAAGAAAACTTCTCAAATCCTAGATACCAATCTATAAAAGTTTTATAGATCATAAATATAAGTTATAACAAAATTTCAAAACATAATACAAGTCACAATCTATTAAAAAGTCATATCTATGACTGAGTATCATGTTTTATATATTTTGAAAAAATAATTATAATTAAATTACTCCACAAAAATGATGAACACATACAAAATTACCATTATTGGGCCAAGATCTATATTTCACTAATAAATGAGTCCTCTGTGGTCTTCCTCTAATAACCTAGTTATTTAGATATGAAAAATTGTCAATAATATCACACCTGAATCCTATATAGTAGAGTGTAAAACTCTTTGTACAAATATATCATGTGGATATAAATTAAAGTAAATTCATTTGGTTCACTATCTCTTAAGTTTTCCAATTTAATTATTACCGAAATCTCACAATGAGATTTTGTTACCTAACACTTTCGGTTATCCATTTCCACTATAAATTACACAAGATTATCCATGATATTTTATAACCAACCTCTTTGAATGATTGAGGTGCTTACATGTTTTCTCATTGGAATGAATCACATAATTTGTATTTGAGGGGGTTTCTTTTTAGGTATCAACAATTTAATACACATCACTTGAATATTAAATTCAGAACTATTTGATCCCATGTAATACTAATTATCTATTGTTTTATTCACTTCATTTATCATTCAAATAATGATTTAGTTTTGGAATCCATATTCCTCCCAAAAAAATTAATACGAGCAAAAAAATTAATGTTATACACTTTTCACAACTCATAGTTTGTGTTACTCACCCAAAATTAGTACCCTAACATATTTACATATATCACAAATGAATCATTTTTATATGTTCATGAATGGTTTATATAATGGTTTTTAACTATATGAAATTATAAATCCCCACATTTGAAATCCAGAAGCAAAAAATTATTAACCCCCGCTTTTCTAGAATAATTAATAAGCCTCTAGGGTACTGGGATGTATGAACCAAATATCTCTACCCATACATACTAAAATAGAGAAATTATAATTACATAATAATTCTAACACATGATATATATATAATATATTGAGAAACTAAATTCAATCTAATAACATTAATTACCAACTCATGTGAATGAAGAGAAAAATAAATATTATGTTGTCATACCTAACATGTGATGCATGGCATGTCAATTTTATAAGAAGTAATTTATCATAATAATTAAAACATACACCATATTCACAATTTTAAAAAATTTCATAAACATGAAGATTTAAAAGTAATTATTTAACAGATAAGAATATTATTTATCTAATCAACATGAGATATTAATATGAACATTTCATATTTTACATAGGATTGAAAATCTCTTAATTGAATTACCGAGTACTTATTTTTAAAAACAAATTATAAAAAATAATATTTTTTTCCACAATATTAATTTTTATCATTATTAGGTTAGATCATATATTAAAACTGATATGGGTTTGTATCAGTCATAGATAATCCTAATAGATCCTACATAGAATAAACCTTTTTCATAAATACAAACCATTTGTGTTATACTACATATGTGCATTTATTCCATAAATATGGATTAGAACATTAATTTTTTTCTTACATGGATCCCTATTATATGTTGTGATAGGGTAAATACTATGGACTAGAACCATCTTAAAAAGACCACTATAATGTGTATTTGTGGATAAAACCAGTGGTTTTTTATGAAACTGCATATCATAAGCCAAAAAAACGATGTGATACCTACTTAACCTTATGTGGGTCTCCTAACATTTCATTCCACAAGACTTGATCCATGGTTGATGATTAGATAATAGAAAACAATTATCACTTGATACACTTTATTTGGATGAATTTAATGCTTCTAATATAGGGGCCAATCATAATTGATGATATACCCTATATTACTATCAGGTTTCGATGGAATTTTTTTACACGAATATTTCTGATATACTTTCAAATATAAACTATATAATATCTTATGGTACTAAAACTATGGAATTTAAACGTTCCATACCTTATGATACATAGTGATTATACCCTATGACTAAGAAAAATTTTATTCACGAAAGTGATCCAACAACTAACATTCAACCCCATTATATCATATACTATTACATTTCCTAAAAGATTATTAAGACTCAAATATTCCTTGAAAAAAAGTATGAAATCACAATGATCAAAGAAGACCATGGATATGATACCACTAATGAGTTTGGTAGGATCATTTCATGATCAATGTTGTTGAAGAACCACATTTAATTCATGATCTATAATCTTCAATTAAATATGTATTAAAGAATAAAATAAATTTATAGTTATGACTCACATGTAATGTGTTCTATCATTCTGTGTAATGGACAAAACATTCATTAATGGAAATTCCTCTTGATCTATTTAAATGTCTTATAATGGGTATATAAAACTTATGCACTTATTTGGTTTTATGTTTTTGGATTTTAGAATACCTTTAGGAAATGTGATTGTTGATAATATAGTCATTGAATAGTGATTACACGATTTTTATAAATACAGGGCTTTAACAAATCAAGTATACTCAGAAAAAGGAAGTGATGGCCTTATACAACAGATATGATCCATACAAAGCCCATTTTTCAGATCTCATAAAGTGGGTTGTTTCATTGGGTTTCCCTCTTGACCAAGCCCAAGCCAAACTTCAACACATGAAGCTTGAAAGAAATCGCCTACAAGAGAAGTGTAAGTTGATAGGGATTACCACTCGAGCAATTTATCCGAGCCACCCCAAGAGTCTGTCACCATCGAAAAACTTACCCTTTGTTCTTATACGAGTGTTATAAGGGGTTATGTAACAATACCTTAGCACTATGAATATGTTCATTATTTTTTTATATAATAATGAATATACATTCATTTTATTATTTTTACTTTGTAAATAGTTTTTAAATCACAAATAGTAATTTTAGTTTATATTCAAATAAGAAATCTAATTTGATGAATTAAGCGATTTTTGAATTAAATAATATTTTAATAATATATTATTATATTTATTAATTTAATTTTTATAAAATATAATTGATCATATAATTTTATGAATGAATGTTTAATTTTAATTATGGTTTGAAAGGTGTTTTTGTCAAAACCCATGAATTTTCGATAAATTTTGGCTTTTATTTTAAAATTTAAAATTCACATAATAAAAAATTATGTAGATAAAATGAATTTTATTTTTTCAATCATGATGTTAAAATTATTTAATGATGAAGTTTTCATAATTTTCTGAGACAATCAAATGATTTGGTAAAAATTAAATACTGTTTAAATATATAATGTATTTTATGACATCTAATGACCCAATAGTGATGAAATAAAATAATATTAATGATATTTTCGGCCAATATATGTTTTATCATTAAAATAATGTCATTTTATATTTTTTTATTAATTTTATGATGCCTTAGTGGACCCTCCATGACTTATAAAACATTTTATCCTTTTTAAATTGTTTTTTTGGAGAGTGTGACTCACCTCCACTTAAGCAATCCTATTATTTTAAGAAGTTCATCCATTGGAATTAAAAAATACGTTTTCCACATCCCTTTGGAAAATAACCATGTGAAAAAACCCATCATTTGGTTTGTGGTTTTGATTACTTTAATGTGAGGTGTCCCAAATGAAAATAATAATGAGTTCCTTCTCCTTTCCTATATAAACCCACCCAAGCTCCCACTTCCTTTTCACTGAAATCCTTTGGAGTTCGTCCAACCTACACCCTCCTCTCTCTATAATCCTACCAAGGATCCCCAATATCCAATGAAACCTCTCTCAAGCCCCTCCCAAGCCTTTGGTATCACACTTCCAATAAGGGATTCATTCCTTTCTTATTTTTATCCAAGTTTCTTTATATTGTAATACCATTTTACATTCAATTAAAAATGTTGGGGTATGATTTGAAACCTTCCTTATATTCCCCTACTAATGTTTTAAATTATTATTGTCCTCTATCCCTCTCATTAATTCCCACCATGTACACCTGTTACTTTTCCAAAATTATGTAAGGAATTTATCTCCCCTAATTTACATTCAAGAAATTCTATTGTATTATGAATCTAAATTCCATTAAATATATTGGAAAATGTTTCTATATGACCATATTACTGTACAATTCGTTTATATTTTATGAGACACACCTTTCTCTCTCATCATCCACTTTTATGAATTCTTATGTAACATCGTTACATTGCCGAAATTGCACTGTGATTTTACAAGCCAATGTCATTGTGTAGTGAATACCATGAAAATTTCTATATCAAGGGTATTCACCTTTATAAAAATTTACTTATTGATTATAAATCGTCATGTATGTATTCCAAATCAATTTATCTTTTAATATACAATGATTAATGATTTCATGTTTTATGATCCATGTGGAACACTTATGCATGAAATGAACTATTGAAGAGGGTGCTCCCGAATAGCGCTTCAATGAATTGGGTAAATATTAGTATCATGATACATAAACTGAAATGAGGTTTTAATCATGATAATTAAAGTGCAATGGGTATTTTCTCATGCTAATTCAAATGAAATGAGGTTTTACTCATGCTCCATGAGCAATGAGCCTTGGCTCATGCTAATTCCATGTTAGTGTTGTTGCCACATTTCCATGTTACAATAATGATGCTATATCATAACTTTATGTTCAGTTGTCTCTTTTACTCCATTGATATTACTATTTCCTAACATTTATTGTAATATTCATGTTATACCTTTTTTACTCCATTAATAGGATTTATATCTCACCCTTTTCTTATGCATGTCTTCAGGTTATCCCATGCAATACTAAGTATGGGGGAATATAGTGGTCATGTAAAAGAAGTTTCAATAAAGGTATTGTCTATTTTATGTTCTAAGTTGTTATCTAATTCTCATAATCCCAAAATACACTAGACATATCTATCTTTTATGTTGTATCAAGTGATGTTTATGTAATAAATCATGTTTAATTGTGTAATAAAGTACAGGGTTTTCATAGTTTCTATTAGAGGGAGGTTTTGTTATTTTTTGGATTTGGATTAGAAATCCCTAGTGAAAGGGTTAGGTATAAAGAATAAGTATAATAAAAACATACCTATGTTTTGGTTTGTATTGAGTAAGTGGTTTATCAATAAAATACAACCATGTCTGGATACGAGCAGGCAGAGGCGGCTTTGACAGAGATGTACCTAGGAGTGAAAACTCTGGAAAAGAGTTTTTGGCTTGACCCAAGGTATCCTAGTTCACAAAAAAGGTCCTTTATACCCTCTTGGTTATGAAAATCCAAGAGGATATACTTTGGTAAATTCACAAGTTTAGTATGAACCATTATTAAGGGAATTAAAAAAACTCCCATATGATTATATTTTACAAAGTAGATCATGGATAACATAGATTGAAGCCTATAGATTCATAATTTAATGCAATAAAATTTATTTATAAGTCATCTATTTTTGTCTTTGGATTACCCATTATGTGTTACCCCAAACATTCTTTTTATTTCAGCCAATGGTCGGTAATAGGAAGACTCGGGCTAAAAACTAATGTAAAGATCAATGCGACGACTATTCTAATGAGATGCCCAATCCTGTGGGAGCGGGAATCACAAACTTTATCACGACACTCGCTCAGTTAACTCAAGAATTGAATAGAAATATGGGTCAAGAAGAAAATTAAACCCCCCCTCCCCAAGAATGAAAAAGTCTCTATCAAGAGATTCATGATACAAAGGCCTCTTAATTTTAATGGATCATCTGATCCCACAATCGCTGAACAATGGATCAAATATATTGAAAAGATCTTCTCCATCCTTCAACACTAATAAGAAGAGAAGGTTCTTCTGGCTGCTTATCATATGGAGGGTGAAGCTGATCAATGGTGGACATTGATCAAAAATACAAATTCTAAAGAGGAGATCGAGGCATTGGAATGGTAGGATTTCCTGAATATGTTTTTTCGATAAAAAATTTTCACGCACACTATGACTAAATATAGAAATTGAATTCCTTGCACCAAAGAAAAAAGATGATGGGTCTATCAGTGCTTATGAGGAAAAGATCAAAAGTCTTTCAAGATATGCCTATGGCTTTGTCATTACCCCTGAATGCAAGGGTGACCGCTTCTTTTGTGGGATGAAACCTAGCCTGCAGAAAGCCCCTGCGATCCGTGACTTCAACAGCTATGAGGAAATTTTCTGATGTGCCATCACGGTCGAAATAATGATTGGAGAATTTCAGCGATATCATGGGGATTAGAAGCGTAATTTGTACTTAGATTCTGGCAGTTTGATGGATAAATCTAACGATGCTAAAAAATCCAGCACCCTACTTTCCAAAGTTGTAGAAAGAATCACCCAATAATTTTCTAAAGGGGTAGTTGTGGAAGAGAAAAGAATCTGGCTATGAAATATTGGATAGAAAAGCCTGCGACTGCAATAGATTTGAGGAATACTCCATTCGAACCTCAATGCGTAGTTCATTGCTATAAATATAAAGAACCAGTGTACTTTGAAAATCAATTCCCTAAGACAAGGGTTTTTGGAGGAAACCAACAACCTCCAAGGCAGCAAGAGAGACCTTTTTCCATCACTAATGCAAAGTGAACCCCGAAATCTAAGTGGTGAGAGGTAAACTAGTAATTCATTCAATAATAGTGAACATATGTTTTGATTTTGGTTCTACCCATTATTTTATATATCAAAAGTTTAGTAGAACAATCCCAACATCACCAAAAATCAAGGAAGTAAAAATTTTAGTGAGTACAGAAAATGGGAAAATCATTGGATCCCATTCATATAACTCCTACCCTGTCATAATTTGTTTATTGAACTTCCTAGAAAGTGTTTTCATACTCCCTCTGGTAAAATTTGATCCAATTCTCAACAAGGATTGGATTTACTTATATAGAGCCAACATAAACTTCGGTGAGAGAGAAATCACTCTCTATATGTAGAATAGACCTTCGATTCAATATAAGTGAAAGGAGGAAGATTAATCTTATTTTGTACCATCATCTCAAGCGTGGAAAATACTACCCTATGAGCTTTCATATCGGGCTCAGATGATTTAGTCTAAGGATGAAACTATCCATGAATACATGCCTACTGTGATGGAATTTACTGATGTATTTCTTGAGGAATTGACTGGTCTTCCTCATAGAAGAAATGTTGAATTATCAATTGAACTTATACCCGAGGTGTTGCAAATATCCAAGACCGCATATAGAATTGTTATTGTAGAGCTTAAGGAGCTGAAGAAACAACTATAATAGAATATGGATAAAGGGTTTATACACCCATGTTCTTAAACATAGGGTGAACCAGCCATCTTTGTTAAGAATAAGGATGGGTCAATGCAGCTTTGCATCAATTATAATGAGCTTAATAAAATCATGATAAAGAACAATTATCCTCTTCCCTGAATTGATGACTTATTCGATCAACTGCATGGAGTAAAATACTTCTCCAAGGTAGATTTTTGGTTGGGATATTATAAATTAAATTTGAAGAAGGAATATATCCCAAATATTGTTTTTGTACAAGATACGGGCACTATGAATTCATTGTAACGCCTTTTGGACTCACAAATGCTCCATAAATCTTCCTAGACTTGATGAATAGAGTCTTTAGAGATTAACTCAACAAATATTAGGTAGTATTTGTAGATGATATTCTAATATACTTCAAAACCAAGGATAAGCATGAGGAGCATCTAAGAACTATACTAGAGACCTTGTGAAACGATAATATATATGAAAAGTACATAAAGTGTGAGTAATGGTTGAATGAAGTCTCATTCTTGGATCATATTATCACAAGTAATGGGTATCTGTGGATCCCTCCAAGATAGAAACAATTAATGGGTGGTCGATGACAACATTTTTAACAAATATCTGTAGCTTCTTGGGGTTGGTGCGATATTATCGCTGATTTGTGAGAAATTTATCATGATTGTCAAACTCTTTTACCAAGATAACTCGGAACAGAGTAAAGTTTTATTGGAGTGATGAATGCGAAGAGAGCATCAAGGAGTTGAAAAGAAGGCTTATCACTATTCCTATGATCACTTTACCCACAAGTGAATAACTTTTTGTGGTATTTAATGATGCTTTGAAGAAGGTCGTGGGTTGTGTGTGGATGTAGAATGTCAAAGTGATAGACTATGCCTCAAGGCAGCTGAAAATACATGAGAAAATCTATCTAGCACATGATATGGAGTTTGTGGCTATGATCTTTGCGTTGAAAATCTTACGACATTATCTCTATGGGGAGAAGTGTGAGATATATACTGATCACAAGAACCTAAAATATATATTCACACAAAAATATCTTAATATTCTCCAACAAAGACGGATGGAACTCATCAAATATTATTACTGCTCAATCCACTACCATTCCGATAAGGAAAAAAAGGTGTCAGATGCTCTAAGTTGAAAGGATTCTGCATATTTATCAATGATGAGAATTAAAAAGGATCCAATATTATTATATTTCTAGAGGATGGAAATGAGAGTAATTAACGGGGGAACATCATCAATCTTTTCTCAAATGATTGCTCAACTGTCCCTCATGGAGAAAATAAAGGATTCTCAATGAAATGATGTGAAAATTTTGAAAATGTTAGAATATATCAGAAATGGAAAATCCTCAGAGTTCATGGCTGACATGGATGTAATTGTGAGATTTGGGTCACAATTATGTGTACCATATGATACAGAGATAAAGAAGGAGCTTTTGGATGACTCATATATCCAAACCTTCTCTATTCACCATGGGAGCACAAAGATGTATCGAGATGTCTGAGAAAAATTTTTGTGGGATAATATGAAAAGGGAGATTTTTGAATATACATTAAAGTTCCTGGTATGTCAACAAGTTAATGCTTATAGGTAAAAGTCTATGGTGATGATGGAACCACTACCCATAACAACATGGAAGTGGGAAAACATTACCATAGAATTTGTCACTGGACATCTAAAGACATCTAGAGGAAACAATGCTATATGGTTCGTTGTGGATTGTCTTACGAAGATAGCTCACTTTATTTCAATTCAAGAGGACTTATCATTGGATCAACCTGCACAGATTTGCATCAAATTAGTGATAAGCCTGCATAGAGTACCACTATCTATTATATCTGATAATGATCTAATATTCACCTCGAAGTTCTAGAATAGTATCCAACATGCTCCTAGCACTGAATTGAACTTCATTACAGCCTATCATCCTCAAACTGATGGCCAATCTGAGTGAACTATTCAAACACATGATGATATGTTAAGATCATGTTCTATGGACTTCAAAGTAGGATGGGACCAACATCTTCCACTTAGGAGTTTCCACTCAAGCATCCGAATGAAACCATATGAAGCCATTTTTGGGAAAAGTAATAGAACACTGGCGTTTTGGGATTATGTTAGTGAGCGTAAGCTCCTAGGACCTGAAATGGTCATAGAAATGGTGGAGAAGGTGAAAACAATTTAGCAGCATATCAAGACAGCTCAAAGTTGACAGAAGCGTTTTGCAGATAACCATCGATGAGACCTTGAATTCAATGTTGTAAACATGTTATTTATACACATATCTTCATGGAAGAAGGTTATGAGGTTTTGAAATAAAGGGAAGTTAAGTCCTAGGTACATCATCCCCTTAGAGATTATTGATTGTGTTGGGGTTGAGGCATATCAACTAGCACTTCCACCTACCATGGACAAAGTACATGATGTCTATCATGTATCCCTCTTAAATTAGTACATTCCAGACTCTTCAAATGTACTCTAGTCAGAGGTGGTATAGTTAAAGGATTATCTTTCTTACGAGTAGCAACCGGTGAAGATCTTAAATCGTAGAGAAAATGTTCTACGAAATAAGACAATTCCCCTCGTCATGGTGTTGCGGAGAACCCACAGGATTGAAGAATATATGTGGGAATCAGAAGAATTAATGAAGCAGAGTTACCCACATCTGTTTTAGTGTGGGAAAAGTAAATTTTGAGGGTGAAATTTCATAAGGGTTGTAACGACCCAAACATTCATTAACGAAAATCCCTCTTAATCTATTTAAATGTCTTATAATGGGTATATAAAACTTATTCACTTATTTTTTTTATGTTTTTTGATTTTAAAATACTTTTAGGAATTATAACTGTTGATAATATAGTCGTTCAATAGTGATCACATGATTAGTATAAATATAGGGCTTTAACAAATCCAATTTACTCTGAAAGAGGAAGCGATGGACTCATCCAGTAGAATTTCTCTATACGCAACCCATTTTTCGAAGCATGGAGAGGAGGTGGCATCAATGGGCTTCACTCTTGACCAAGCCCAAGTCGAGCTTCAACACATGGAGCTTGAACCGAATCGCCTTTGGAAGAAGTGGATGTTTATAGAGATTACTAATCGAGCGATGTTATCTGAGCCACCCCAAGAGTATGTCACCATCGCACACCTTACCCTTCCGTCTTATGTGGGTGTTATAATGGTTTTTGTAACAAGACCATAACCCGATTAATACGTGCATTATTTTTTATATAATAATGAATATACATTCATTTATTATTGTTACTTTGAAAATATTTTTTAAAGCACAAATAGTATTTTTAGTTAATATTCAACTAAGAAATATATTTTGATGAATTAATGGATTTTTTTAATTAAATAATCTTTTAATAAAATATAATTATAATTATTATTAAAATAAATTTTTTTAAATATAAATGATCGTATAATTTTATGAATACAATTGTAATTTTTATTAATGTTTGAAAATAGTTTTTGTAAAAACCCATGAATTTTCGATAAATGTCACCTTTTATCTTAAAAGTAAAAATTCAAATATTTAGAAAAATATTTAGATAAAAGGAATATTATTTTTGGAATCAGGTTTTCGAAATTATCCAATGCTGAATTTTTCACAATTTTCTGAGGCAGTCAATTTTTTTTGTAAAATTTAATCCATTTAAATATATAATGTGTTTATGACATCATAATGACCCAATAGTGATTTAGTAAAATATTATAAATGATATTTTCTGCTAATATATATTTTATCCTTAAAATAATATGATTTTATATTTGTTTGATTAATTTTATAATGTTGTAGTGGACCCTCCATGACTTATAAAAGATTTTATCTTTTTATATTGTTTACCTTGAGAGTGTGACTCACCTCCACATAAGCAACCTGATTATTTTAAGAATTTAGGCCAATGTACATGTAAATTATTGTTTTGCACTTTCCTTTGGGAAAAACCATGGGAAAAAACCATGGGATTCTTTGTGATTTTGATTAGTTTAATGTGTGGTGTCCTAAACCTAAATAATAAATAATTCCTTCTAATTTCCTAAATAAACCCACCCAAGCTCCCACTTCCTCTTCACTCAATTCATTTTCAGTTCTTCAAAACTATTCCCTACTCTCTCTTGAATTCTTACAAGGCACCCCAAGATCCTAATAATCCTCTCTCAATCACTTCCAATGCCTTTGGGATCACACTTCCATGTAAGGGATTCTTTCCATTCTTATTTTTGTCCATGATTTTTTATGTTGTAATACAATTTTAATTTAAATTAAAAATGTTGGGGTATTATTTCTCGCATCCCTTATATTCCCCTACCTATGTTCGAAGTGATGAGATACCTATATCCCTCTCATTAATGCCTCCCATTTACACCTATACTATGCTGAAATTTTGTATGGAATTTCTCTCTCTCCTCATTTACATTCAAGAAATTATTTTGTATTATGAATCTAAATTCCATTAAATATGTTGGGAAATGTATATATATGAACCAATTACATTAAATTTCATGTACATATTATGATATAATACTTTATCTCTAATCAACCATTTTTATAAATTCTTATGTCACGCTGTTACACTGCCGAAATTGCACCGTGCTTTCCAAGCCAATGACATTGTGTAGTGAATACCATGCCCATTTCTCTATCAAGGGTATTCACCTTTATGAAAATTTTATTATTGACTATAAAGCTACATTTATACATTCCACATATATTTATATTGTAATATAATATGCTGAATGATTCCATGTTGTATGATCCATGTGGCACACTTATGCATGAAATAAACTGTTTAAGAGGGTGCACCTTGATAGCGCTCCAATGCATTGGGTAAATAGTGGTATCATGATAAGTCAAGTGAAAATAGCTTTTAATCATTATAATTCATGTTAAATGAGTATTTTATAATGATAATTCATGTAAAATGAAGTTTTAGTCATTCTCCATGTACAATGAGCCATGGATCATATTAATTCCATGTTATGTGTTGTTGCCACATTTCCATGTTATGATAATCATGCTATATCATGACATTATGTTAATGTTTCTCTTTCACTCCATTGATATTCATATTTCCTAAAATGTATTGAAATCTTCATGTTATACATTCTTTACTCCCTTAATAGGCTTTATATCTCAACCTTTTCTTATGCATGTCCTCAGGTTATCCCATGCAATGTTAAGTATGAGGCAATGTAGTGGTCATGTAAGAGAAGTTTTCAATAAAGATGTTGTGTGTTTTATGTTCTAAGTTTTTATTTAATGCTCTTAATCCCCGAAGACACTATACCTATTGATCTTATATTTTGTATCATGTGAAGTATATGTAATAAATCATGTTTAAGTGTGTAATAAAGAGCAGGGTTGTCATATTCTGGTTGTTAGTGGAGTACACCTGGTCCTGATCACATAGTGACAACTGAAAAAATCCAACCTTCTGAGAGATAATACAAACCACTAGAATCTATGTATTTTATGAGAAGAACCATGAAATCCAGTAGTGTTCTAAAAAAATCACCTCAATAATAAATGGTGAATTAGGGAAGAAGATAGATTCTCCACAGGTAAGGATTAATTGTGAACACACCATTAAGAGTATCCCATTCATTATATTGTATCCCTTCATTCAATAATGGGAGCTGAATGTCTCCTACCAACAATTAAAAGTGTTTATATGTGATGATAGCATATTCTCATTGGGGTTTTTATGATTAGTATATATTTCAATTACCATAACATGTTATTCATTCAAAAAACGAATCAACAAAATACTACATGACTGAAGATATATTGTGTGGAAGAAATTGCAGAGTCTATGCACTGAGAACTACTAATGGATTATCATATTAAATGATAGAGGTGGCTATGATATGGTTTAAATTAATATCAAAGGCTATGGATCAAGGTATATCAAATAATATGATATATCCATTTATTCATTTATAACACAATCCTTATTATACTCATCCTAATTTCAACACTCATGTATATATATCCAAGGTAAATCTATGAAGAGAATCACATTTACAAGAAACAATATCCATATAACTTCCCATCCCCACATATCAACATAACTTCTACAACATCACCATACTCATCACATCATGACCCAATAATTATCATTTTTTATAACATCATATTAAAATATTAACAAAATAATTATTCATATGAATACATCACACAAGTAACGAAAAAAATTATCAATTTCATATTTTATTCTTTTCCCCAAACAATATCTTATCATCTTGATATTAATATTATTGCACCAGACAATTATATTTCCAATATATTATTCAAATTACCATCACTGTATTTAATCCATGATTCCATGAAAATTCAATTCTCATTTTCATACACATCCCTTTAATTTATTTTATCCATTATGTTGAATCAATACGGTTTTCCTTATGACTTTTCCATTATTTCTTGTAAGGGGGTGATTATTGAGTCATTAATGTTTCTTTATGACTTGACCATTCCTCTTGTTTTGAAAATCACAAACACCTTTTCTTAAGGCAAATTCCATTTTACCCTATATTTTACCCCTATAAGAAAAAATTTCTTTCACTAACGAAATTTATCCTTACCATGTTTTCTTTGCTCAAATCATAATTTTTCAAAGTGTAAAAATAGGATTGAAATCAAAACCTCGGAATCATATAATACTTAGATATGAAGAATTCTGTTTAAGACTCCGAATTCAGGTTACAAAATCTCATAAAGTTTAACTCCGAATTCAGCTTATGAACTCTCATGAAGTTCAACTCTGAATTCTTGTTATGAACTCTCATGAAGTCGAACTACGAATTCTGGATACAAAAATTCATGAAGTTAGACTCCAAATTCTAATTACAAACTTATGTAAAATTAAACTACGAATTCAGATTATGAATTCCGATTACGAACTTGTCTATGTTCTGACTCCGAATTCTCATAAACTCTAACTCCGAACTTTGTAAGTTCAGGTTCTGAATTCTTATTGAATCCAGACTCAAAATTTCCTTGAAATTCAGACTCCAGAATTCTACAAAATTCAGGTTCCAAATTCCTAAAAAATAGAATCTGAATATCCTTGCATTATAGTCTCTGAATTCTATTTCGGTTAGACTTCTAACTCTCATTTACTTTCATTCTGAATATCTATTTTTGGTTATACCTATATTCATTTTGTTTTAAAACGATGTCTTGCTTTCAGTTACCCACTAACCATTTTTTGAGTGACACGTGTACAAGTCCCTCCGAAATTCAAGGAAAAATATGACCTTTTGAGGATAGGGATGACTGTTGATGCCATGCCTATAAATAAAAGCTCATTTGAAAGAGCTCACAACTTTAACACAGAAATTTTTCGAGTCTTTTGACAAAGTGCTGGTGTAGTGATTTCTAAAGAGAGAGGCTCTTATAAAATCTCAAGCTTCGTGCAGAATGTCTTGAACTGCTCATTCAAACATTGCTGCGTGCAGATTTGCTTAGTGTAGAGGTTTGATTTATTTGAAATTAGAGACATCGGGTTGTGAAGTCTAAGGTGTCGATTTCCTTAAAAATAAAGGGCTTGCGGGGATAACAAGACAGATACCGATCTTCAGATTGATGGATTACCTGGGTTTGGGTAAGATAGAATTTCTTGAATGTTCAAATCAGGGGACCTTTTATCGAGGGTTGTTGGATACCCTCCTCTTTGGGTTAAAATAGTTATTACTTGTTACTTGTAATATTTTGTTTTCCGCTGTGTATTTTAGTAGTTGAGGAAAGTATAAATTTCTTATACTTCCTTAAACTTGTACTCTGATTTTATAGGATTCTATATGATTTAAGGTAAAATCTTATTTGGTGTAAACGTTTTATTTGTATCTCATTTTACATATTCAATCTAAAATTTGTTATTATAGAGTATATCATACTTAGACATACCATTTTAACAATTGGTATCAAAGCATTGCTTCAATCTGAATTAATGTCACGATTAGATTCAAAAGAGAATTCTCGGAATTGCATTTTCCAGATTCATATTTTTTTTCAGAATCTATTTTTCAGACTCATATAGTTCAGATTTAATTTTTTTTAGAGATTCAATATCTTTCTTAGGATATTTTATCTTCTTTAAAAACTCATTCTACTAACAAGTTTGTGTTCAAAATATTTTCTTAAGAATGACAAGTTTAAATGTTGGTTCTATTGATAATCTGAATCCTACCAGACCTCTTATTTTTTATGGAAATGATTATGAGTACTGGAGTGATAGGATGAAGACTTTTTTTATCAATACTGGAGTTGATAATAATCTTATGTTAACTAGAGACTATAAAATTCTAGATAAGGAATTGAGAACCTTTACAAACCATGAGAAATCGTAATATCAAACAAACTTCGGAGTCAGAAATACATTGTTATGTTCCATGACTAGGAACATATATATTCAAATATCATCATTTGAATCTGAAAATAGTATCTGGATAAAACTTTAAGTTACACATTTTGGAACATCTAAATTCATAGAGACTAGAAGAGCTATGTTGAGAGCTGAATACCACAGTTTTAACTTTTCTTATAGAGAACCTATAAGAAAATTACAACAAAGTTTTATGAGTATTGTGAATAGATTAAAATATATTGGAGAAAAATGTTTTGATGATGAGGCTCTTGTTGATAAGATCATAGATATCATTCCAAATGAATGTGAGTCCAAGAGGACAGCTATTGATGAGTACATGAAAGTCAATCAGATTTCCATAGATGAGTTGTTTTCAACTCTTCTTCAAAATGAAACCAGAATGAAGAGAGATTCTGAAAATGTTAAGAAGAAGAATGGGAATGGAGGAGTTACTTTTACAACAACCTCTAAACATATGAAATCCAAGACCCCAGAAAGAGTAACTAGATCAAAGAAAAAGAAAGTTATTATTCAGTCAGAATCTAGTGACACAGAAAAGTCTGAGATTGTGTTAGCTAGTCTTGCTTGGAAAATGAACAAGATTGTAGCTCATAAGAATCATCAGAATAGGTACAAGAAGATTGACTACAAAGATAAGAAATATGGATATGTTACTTGTTATGAAGGTAGAAAAACAGGTCACATCAGACCCGATTGTCCCTTATTGAAAAAGAAGGAAAAGAAGGAAAGGAATTCAAAAAGTAACAAGAAGAAATTCTATCGATCAAAGCACAAAAAATCCTTAATGCTAATGATACTTGGAGTTCTAGATATGGAGACTCTTCAGAAAGTGAATCTTCTGAATATTATTTATCAACACCGAATAATATGGGATTCATTGATACTACTTCTTTCCCTAATACATGTCTTATGGCCAAGGTACGCTTGGTTGAGGCTTTAACAAATTTATCTCTTGATAAGAATTACTACTCGGAAAGTAGTACTTTTAATGATGATACTTCATCCTCATAAAATGATGAAATAACTTTATTTGAAGAATTATCTAGATTCTCCATGTTACTTGAAGGAAAAAAATTGTAAAATTTCTAAGAAATTAGACAAGGAAAGTACTAGGGATGAAATTCTTATAAAAGAGATTTCATATCTTTCTAGAGATCTTGGAGATAAAGATGAGCTTTTAGAAAAACTTTATAAAGACCATGAGAAAACAAATTCTTCCAAGTAAAAATTTTCTAATGATCTTATGAATTCTATTTTAATGATAAAAGTATTTGAGGAAAAATTTAACTCTATGGAAATGATTCTTAAAGATAAGAATTTGGTCATTAGACTAAAATCTGAAATATTTTCTCTTAATAAGCTTCTTGAAAACCATACCTCTAGGAAGAAATTTTTTTACAAGATGTATTCCCAAATTAAATTTCAAAGAAGCACTTCTGAAGTAGGTTATACTCACCAAAAATCAGTTTTCAAAAACAACTATTTTTTTCCTTTTAGAGCCCCTTTTTTCACTAAATCTCAATGTGGTGGGCATTGGACGAAAAATTGCTCCTTGAATAAATTTCAATCTCTTGGGTTTCATACAGCTTATTTTTATAAACAAATGTGGATACCCAAAGTTTTATTGTCTAACAATTCCGGATCCAATAATGTTTGTATTTTGAAAGTCTAACTCTCTTATTTTCAGGAAAATAAAGAAGATAACAACAACAATACTTAGTACATGAATAGTGGATGTTCTTGACATATGACTAGTAACAAAAACTATTTTGAAAAGACTATCAAGATAAAAGGAGGAAAAGTAACTTTCAGAGATAATGCTCAGGGAGAAATTATTGGTACAAGTAACATTGATCTTCTTGGAAAAACCTTGATTTCAAATGTCTTATTTGTCAAGGGTCTTAAGAACAACCTCATTAGTATAAGTCAGTTATGTGATGAAGGATACCTTGTGAATTTTAGGAATGCCAAGTGCTTAGTACACAATTCCAAGGAAAAGTTTATTCTTTCTACCCATAGGCAAGTGTATGTTTACACACTTAACATAGAAGACCTTAGGAGCCAAGACTTACCTTGCCGTATTGCAATGGAAGATCATTCTTAGTTATGGCATAAAAGGCTATGACACTATAACCTTAGGAACTTATGCAAACTTTATAAGAAAGGACTAGTTAAGGATTTACTAGAACTTTGATTTGATTATTCAAAAGTTTTTGACCCTTGTCAATATGGAAAGCAACATAAATATAGTTTTAAATCAGTCGGTGAAGTATCAACTACTAATTCCTTACAACTAGTGCATATGTATTTTTTTAGTCCTATATAAACTGGAAGCATTGGGGGCAAGTATTATGAATTTGTCTTGGTTGATGATTACACAAGATTTATGTGGGACTATTTTCTAGAAAAAATGTTTTAAGATTTTTCATATTTCAAAATATTTAGAGCCCAAGTCAAAAATGAGAAAAGTATTCCATTGAAAACTATTCATAGTGATCAGGGTAGAGAATTTCAAAATTTTTAATTTGAAACTTTTTGTAGTAGAAAAGGCATCACTCACAACATCTCAGCACCCAGAACACCTCAACAAAATGTTGTTGTTGAAAGAAGAAATAGAATTTTTCAAGAGATAACTAGAACCATGTTGAGTGAGTATTCTATTGCCAAACATTTTTGGGCTGAAGATATAAGTACTGCTGTTATACAATAAATCATGTTTTGAATGGAGCTTTTCTTAAAAAAACTCCTTATGAGTTATGGAATGGTAGAAAACCTATACTTTTCTACTTCAAGGTTTTTGGATGCAAGATATTGATTCTGAATAATAAAGATAATCTAAATAAATTCACACCAAAATCTGATGAAGAAATTTTCTTAGGCTACTCCACAACTTCGAAGGCATATAGAGTTTTCAATAAAAACACACTACCACAAAAACAGTTTTTTGCAGCGCCCCCCTTTATCAGCGCTTTCTTAGTAGCGCTGATAAAGGGGGGCCTTTATCAGTGCTTTTTTTAGCGCTGATAAAGGGTTGGCTTCAAAAAAAATTAAAAATATATTAATATATAAATATAGTTATATTGTTATATAAATATAATATATAATTTTTAAACATATTTTAGATAAGTATAAATTTACATTTACACTTATTATACTTAATATTTAAGATATTTAGTGAAAATGACTTCTTAAAAAATTTAAAAAATATTTTTAATTAATATTTTGATAATCATTATGGAGTAATAGTCATTTAATAACAATTTGAGGACTAAAAAAATTAAAAAAATTAAAAAAAGATCCAAAATATGTTGAAAACGCAACTCAAACTTTAAATGGACATAACTTTTGATCTGGGTGTCTGTTTGAGCTCTACCACATATCAAATCGAAGCCTGTGAGGAGCTCTACGTCGCTGTGACTCAGGGGGACCCCCTTCAAGCGTTTTTGGAGGCCAAAAGAGGCCCAGAAGGCCTCCAAAACTGAGTTTTTTGTCGGGGTACCAATATTGTTTAACATTTTGTGGATTTTCAAACTCGTTTAAGGGGGTATTATTGGCTTTTCATGGTGGGGACTAAATTTATTCTAAGGTATTACATTAATATTGATATTATGACTTTGAAATTTTATCCTTTTTTATAATGAACTGCTATTTATAATCAAATATATAACTATATGTACATATTTTTTATATATTCGCACCTAAAAATTAAATTTTTTAAATAAATAATTAAACATATTTACATATAAAATATATTAGCTTTATCTAAATAATAACTAATATCCATTTTATTTCAAATACCAATATATGAATATTTATATACTTATATATTAATCTAACTATATATATATTTATCTAACTATATATATATTAATCTAATAACTATATATATATTAATATAACTACATATATATATATTAGTATTACTATAAATATATATATTAATATCACCATAAATATATATATTAATATCACTATATATATATTAATATAACTCTATAAATATATATTCATATAACTATATATATGTTAATATAACTATATATATGTTAATATAACTATATATTAATATAAATATATATTACTATACGAATAAATATAACTAACTATATATATATATATAGATATATATTAATACCACTATACATATATATTAATATTACTATATATATTATAATATAACTATATATATATATATTAATATAAATATATATTACTATACGAATAAATATAACTAAATATATAAATAAATATATATATAGAGATATCATGAATTAGAAAGCAAATCAAAATAGAGTAGTGGTAAGGGCTTAGGCGCGCAGGGGGGAGGTCTCGAGTTCAAATCCTGGTGGAGGCAGGGGTGCGTGCGCATGGGGAATATTGGAGTAAGCGCTGTTAATGGGTAGAGGGGGGTGCGTGGGATGTGTGGGGTGTTGTATTGGGGCCAAAAAGCGCTGTAAAATTGGGGGTTCAAGCACTATAAAAGCCCCCCCGATTGGCAGTATTTTTTAAATTTTTTAATTTTTTTTTAAATTTTTTTAAATTTTTTTAACTTTTATCAGTGCTAAAATGACAGCGCTGATAAAGGACGCGCTGATATAGGGGACCCCCCCTTTATCTACACTGGCTTTATCAGCGCTTTTCTAGCGCTGATAAAGGACATTTTTAGCGCTGATAAAGGCCGTGTTTGTAGTAGTGACACTTGTACTATTAAAGAGACGGTACATGTTAAATTTGATGAAAATGATCCTTTTTTTAAACAACCCCATCCTACATCCTCAGATGTGTTTTCAAAAACTGATTATCAACATTTGATATGAGATCATTCTGATAAGAAAAATTTTCAAGAAGATACTTCTGAAATATTTACCGCAGAATATTTCCTACCCTATGATGATGAACATGTTTTAAAAAACCGAAATCAGTCATTTCTAAATAATCATCCCTGTGATAGAATCATTGGAGATGTGAATCAACCTGTAAGGACTAGAAGTTCCTTAAAAAATGAAGTAGAACATTTATCATTCCATTCCCAATTAGAACCAAAAATCACTGATGAAGCTTTAGGTGATGATGATTGGATAAAATCCATGCAAGATGAACTAAATGAATTCGAAAGGAATAAAGTCTGGACCTTGGTTGAAAGACCTAATGAAACTTCTATTATTGGATTAAAATTGGTATTCAGAAATAAGTGTGATTAAAATGGAGTCCTTGTTAGAAATAAAGCTATATTAGTTGCTAAAGGCTATAACCAAGAAGAAGGAATAAACTATGAAGAAACCTGTGCTCTAGTAGCTAGACTCAAATCTATTCGTATTTTACTTTCCTTTTTAGCATTCTTCAATTTCAAACTTTTTCAAATGGATGTAAAATATGATTTCCTTAATGGTTATGTTCAAGAGGATGTTTTTATTGAACAAACTCTTGGCTTTGAAGATACAAAACATCATAATAATGTTTTTAGACTTACCAAAGCATTGTATGGTCTTAAACAAGACCCTCGAGCCTAGTATGTTAGACTTACAAGATGTTTTCTTCAAAATAACTGTGATATGGGAAATGAAGATCCAACCCTTTTTATAAAGAAGGATAAGAAAAAAAATTTATTGTTCAAATTTATGTTGATGACATTATATTTGGTTCAACTCAGTAATCTTTAACTGATTCCTTTGAGGATCTACTTAAATATGATTTTGAAATGAGTATGCTGGGTGAGTTAACATTTTTCCTCGGTTTTCAAATTTCTCAAAAACCAGAAGGAATCAATATATCCCAACATAAGTATATTAAATATCTTCTTAAAAAGTATGTATATGAAAACACTGAAAGTATAAGTACTCCAATTGATACCTCAAATACAATTGATCTTGATGAAGCTGGGAAACCAGTAGATCAGACATCCTTTAGAGGTGTGATAGGAAGTTTAATTTACATGACATCTAGTTGTCAAGACATAATTTTTTCAGTATGCTTATGTGGAAGATATAAATCCAATCCTAGGGAATATCTCTTAAAGGCAGTGCAGAGAATATTTCTCTACTTAAAAGGGAACCCTGGATTTAGGACTTTTTTATTCTTCTAGAAATGATTTTGTCTTAAAAAGCTTTTCAGATGCTGACTTTGGTGGATATAGAATGGATAGAAAAAGAACATCCGGAACTTTCCATTTCATAGGAGATTCATTAGTTTCTTGGTCTTGCAAAAAGCAACACTCAGTTGCAATTTCCACTACTGAAGCTGAATATGTAGTAGCAGGAAGTTGTTGTGCTCAAGTGTTGTGGATGCAACACACTCTCACAGACTATGGATTGAGTTTTACTAAGACTCAAATATTGTGTTACAATACAAGTTCCATTGCCCTTAGTAAAAACTCTGCACATCACTCTCATGCAAAACACATAGATATTAGGCATCACTTTCTTAGGTATCACAAAAAAAGGAGATATCATTCTTCAATTTATCGGAACACAAGATCAACTTGTTGATATTTTCACAAATTCTTTATCCTCTGATAGATTTGAATACATTAAACAGAATTTAGGAATGATAACCATAAGGTAATCTTTCTTATATAACATTATATTGAGTAAATCTCCTTACTGTAATAAACTCTTCTTATATAGGGGAGTACATTTGTTATTATTGGATTTTGAAAATTTTTCTTAAAGTATATTTTCGTAGTTGGATTTTCAAAATTTTTCGTTATGAAAATTTTCATTGTCGGTTTTTTTCAAAAAAATTCGTAATGAATATTTACGTAGTCAGATTCTTTTGCAAATTTTTTTGTAATGAAGTTTTTCATATTTTTTAGAAATGAAGATCTTAAAACTAGAAGTTTTCATAATGAAGATCATCAGATCTAAAATTTTCATTATGAAAATCTTTGGAACTGAAGTTGTCGTAATGAAATTCTTCGGAAAAGAAATTTTCTTAATGAAAATATTTGGACCTAAAATTTTCGTAATGAAAATCTTCAGACCTGAAATTTTCATAATGGAAATTTTTCAATTTGAAATTTTTCATAGTGTTGTTTTTTTTCCCATATTCAAGTATTTTTTGGAATCCAATTTTATTGAAGAAGAATATTTCTCAGTATGAATAATATTTTAAGAAATCCGAAAGGTATGATTCTTTATTGAGTTTTTTGTAATTACCTTTTACTTACTGTTAATTTATTTTGTTTTCAAAATTACTCGTATTCAAGTTTTTGTAAATCTGAATGTTTTCCTTTTAAAACCTCAAAATATTGGATTCAACCAAAATTTTCCTTGCGGCTATCATTTTAACTGTCAGATCATATCTGAAGAATTCTCAACCCTTGAATTCAAATAGGATGTTCAACCTTCAATTTTTTGCCTATATAAAGGGGACCCCTGGTTGTTGTCCCACATCAGTTCTCAAGCTTGTGCGTGCTTAAGCTCTGCCCCTCTACAAAAGCTCGTTCCAAATTCTTCAAAAGTTCTCAATCCGAATGTTTGCAAGAGCCCCTTCTCAAGATATATCTACTATTAAGCCAATTCCAGAGTGGCCAATTTATGGGGAGAGGTTAGTTCATCTGAACTTCTTCAATAAGTATGACTCAATTATCTCCAAGAACATCAATATCAATGGATGGGAGAGTGTAGACATTTCATAGACACGAGCTCAGGATGTAGTCTATCCGGATCTTCTTATATACTTTTATAAATGAGTTACCTTTTTCAAAGAAGATGGTAGGGAAAGGTTATCCTTCAAAAGTTATGAAAAAAGACATATGAACTTTCTTACACCATGGCTACTGCTTGGCGGGGTTTTCCTATGAAAGGAAAGCCAAGTTTTTCTCCCCCAAACTGCCAGAGGTTCAAGGAATTTTAATTAAGGAAAAGCCTATGGAGTGCCTTGGTATTATTGATGTCAAGACCGCAAAAATTTCCCATCTGACTACTAACAATCAGATTCTTCAACTATGAGTTGAAGTTTTTATCATACCGAGGAAGGGTGATAAGGACACCCTTAAGAAAAGTGACATGTATATACTGGAATTCTTAGTAAACCTACTGAAGGCCAATCTCATGATACACATTCTCATTATGATTAAGAATATGAAAAATGGGAATTTGAGAGATCAGATTATTATGTATCATGCCTTACTTTACAAGCTTATAGTTCGGTGTCTTGAATCATTCAAGATTCCCTGCAGTTCTAAAGCAAGGAATTGCAAAGTTATGCTGATCAGGGATGAAACCCTTAAGAGGATGAAGGTTGGTTTCTCCAAGGAGTCAGGTGAATTTTTTGATCTTCATGAAGAAGAGGAATAAGCTATTATGGAAAATGTTGAAAAAGCTAAACCATCAAAGAAAGTAAGAAAGAAAATAATGTTGAAGGAAGTGGAAGCAGAAGAAAAAACCCCTAAGTCCAAGGAAGTTCAATCTGCACCTCCTAAACCAAAAAAGCATAAAGCATACCCAGATTAAGTCGTAGCAAAATAGAGGGAGGATAATAAAAATAGAAAAGCAGGGGAGCCACAGTTTGGTTTGGATCCTGCTCAGGATATGTCCTTGAAAGAATCAATTTCTGAGGAGCTAGAAAAGCAATCCAATGAAAAGAAGATGAAGAAGAATATTTCTAAGGAAGAGATTGTCCAATCTATTTTGAAGGCCACTGAAGTTGCATCTGAACAAATCCCCAAACCAAAAAATTTCCTAGTAGAACAATTTCCTGAGACTCTGGGTAAGAGGTTCATGTCTCCCGAAAAATTCAAAGGGAAAGAAGCTTAGAAGAAAGTTTTAGAATAAGTACAAGATGTAGAGAATAGTGGTGTCTCTGATGATGAGACTAAGCAAGTTGAAGAATATCATGAAAAAAAGTGCTTCAAAAATGTTTTTAATCTGGACATCTCAAGCTGGATCTTCAAAACTTGTTACTCCTGGAGTTGATGAGGAGGGTGAAGAAGAGGAGGTAAATAAATTTTAAGAGGAAGAGAGTCATAATCATGACTTCATTCTTCCTGAGGATATTGAAGCTAGAGCTGAGAAGGAAAAAGTCGATAAAGATAAAATTATATATTTATCTGGTAGTGAGAAGGAATCTCTTGATGAGGAAGCAATTTCGAAAATTAGTAAGGGTAAACATGTGGTTATTGATACCCCAAAGAAAGATATTATGATGAAGAAAGAAGCTGGAGGAACCTCTAAGAGGAATATGGTAGAGTTATAGGAAGAACCATATCCTATTAAATTTTTTGATTCAGAGTCATCTGCCTTAGGACATGATTTTGTGGTTCAGTCCCTGAAGAAGCTGGTGGATACCATTCCGATTTTTCCAGCTATTAAATCCAGATTCCAGATAGTCCAACACAACATGAATTAAAAAACAGACTCTATCCATAGTGATGGATAGATGTGTTAAGATTGAGTCTGATCACAAATATTTCCTGATCAACTATGAATCCCACAGAAAATATTTCAAGAATATCACCAGATGGTATAATAAAATTGTTTAAGATATCGAAGAGATTGATATGTTTCAAGAAGATTTCAAGGAATCCTTTAGTACTGATGATGCCAAAATTAAAAATCTTTCAGACATATTTCAGGAAAAGCTACATCTTAAACAAAATTCTCAGATTCTAGAGGTAAAATATCAGAATGGGAAGCTATGTTATATTTTTCAAAGCATGAGAGTAGAAAGGGATCTTTGGATTCAGATCCTTGAAAAGCTAGTGAAGCAAGAGGAATTTCTAATGTCTCAGGAAGAGGCCATGAAGGATCAGGAAGACAGGATCAGGGAATTAGAAAATAAGAAAATGAGGATCACAAAGAGCTGAAAAAGTTGAAGACCATTGTGAAGATGCGAATGTCGAAGGAAAAAAGATACAAAATAGACTCAAATCCAATATTTTGTGGTAATTGCTTTCCCTTGTACTAATTCTTCCAATCGTAACAAAATTATGGTTGTTTGTTTGGATGTCTATACTAATATTTCAGGTACAATATTATTTTTCCATTCCATCAAACTCTTTTTTCAATTCATAATGGGGGATAAGGAAAAATAATTCTAAGGGGAGAAGGAAAAAGATATCTAAGTAAAGAAGAAATATACATAAGTAATGGAGAGTTTATTTAATAGGGAATTATCATTACGAAGATTTCCACATTGAAATGAAAATTCTCATTCCGGAAATCTAGAATACGATCCTTAGAGTTCCAAAGTCTAAGGGGGAGTTAGTTTTATTCATCATTGTAGATAAACAAAGTGAGATAAGCTTTAATTTCAAAGTCTAGAAATTTATTCTAAGTCCTTATATTATTTTTTGTAAGGATGTTTGTGCTTTCCAAAAAGGGATATATTTTTGAGTCAATAAGGTATTCCTTATGACTTTTCCATTCCTTCATGTAAGGGGGATATTATTGAGTCATTAAGGTTTCTTTATAACTTTACTAATCCTCTTGTTTTGAAAATCACAAACACCTTATCTTAAGGAAAATTTCATTTTACCTTATATTTTTCCCCTATAAGGAATTTTTTTTCCCCAAGTAAATTTATCCTTACCATGTTTTCTTTGCTCAAATCATAATTTTTCTATGTGTAAAAATCATATTGAAACCAAAACCTCGAAATCATAAAATACTTAGATATGAAGCATTCTATTTGAGACTCCAAATTCAGGTTACAAACTCTCATGATGTTCAACTCCGAATTCTTTTTATGAACTCTGATGAAGTTCAGCTCCGAATTCTAGATACGAATATTCATGAAGTTTGACTCCGAATTCTGATTACGAACTTTTGTAAGATTCGACTATGAATTCAGATTACGAATCCGGGTTACAAGCTTTTCTAAGTTCTGACTCTGAATTCTCATTAACTATGACTCTGAACTTTGTAATTTCATGTTCCGAGTTCTTAATGAATTCAGAGTCTGAATTTCCGTGAAATTCAGACTACATAATTCTACCGAATTTAGGTTCCAAATTCCAACAAAACAGAATCCAAATATCCTTACATTATATACTCTGAATTCAATTTTGGTTAGACTCCGAAATCTCATTTACTTCCATTCCGAATATCAGTTTTTGGTTATACCAACACTCATTTTGTTATAAAACGATGTTGTTCTTTCAATTAATCACTAACCACTGTTTGAGTGATACATGTACATGTCACTCTGAAATTCAAGGAAAAATATGACCGTTGGAGGAGGGAGTCAACCGTTGAAGCCACACCTATAAATAGAATCTCATTTGAAAGAGCACAAAACTTTAACACAGAACCTTTTCGAGTCTTTTGAAAAAGTACTATTAAAGTGATTTCTAGAGAGAGAGGCTCTTATAAACTCTCAGGATTCGTGCAGAAAGTCTTGAACTGGTCGTTCAAACTTTTCTTACTGTAGATTTTCTTAGTGCAATGGTTCGGTTTCCATTAAATTAGAGACCTCGGGTAGTGAAGTCAGAGGTGCCGATTTCCTTACTAATAGAGGGCTTTCTGGGATAGTAAGATAGATACCGATCTTCGGATTGAGGGCTTACCTGGGTTTGGGTAAGACAGAATTTATTGAAAGTATAAATCAAGGGACCTTTTATCCAGGGTTGTTGGATACCCTCCTTTTTGGGTTAAAAGAGTTATTACTTGTAACTTGTAATATTTTGTTTTTCGTTTGGTATTTTAGTATTTGAGGAAAGTATAACATTATTATACTTCCTTAAACTTGTACTATGATTTTAAAGGATTATATATGCTTTAAGGTAGAATCTTAGTTGATGTAAACTTTTGTTAAGTTTCATTTCTGGAATCACTTTTATGGAATCATTCAAGTTATTAGAACTTAGAGGAGTTGTGAATTTTGGTTACACCAAATTTCCTTAAGGATTTTTTAAAGTATACAATTCACCCACTATTGTATTTGTATCTCATTTTACATATTTGATCCTACATTTGGTATTATAGACTATATCATACTTAGACATACAATTCTAACACATTATTATTTCTACATGTTACGTGTAACTATATGTCAGAACATTAACCTAAGTATATAAATCGATTAAAAAAGAAAAGGAGATAATTTGGAAACCCAACATCATCAAAGTATTCCTCCAATTAATAATATTCATCAATATCATATTTTTAGTCATATATTTCTGATATATGATAATAATCACTTGATTCATCCATCTACTCATTCAATCCATGAGTAAAATAGAGAAAGGGAATATTTTAATAATCCATTTCACGAAATAAAACACGAATTCCACTTATTTTTATCCAGCACTATATCCAATCACTCAAATAAATAAATCCTTCAATGAATTATTAATATCCTATAAAACATCTCCCATGTATTCGAATCCCATTGTTAAGGATAAGTATCAAGAGTAAAATTGATGTTTCAGGTGATTGTCAATATTTTTTAAACATTTCATAATTACCATAACCATGACATCATGTTCACAATAAAATATTAAAATGTTAATCAAGGATTAATATCAAATTTATCATATAATTTCTAAAAGTTGATCTAATTAAATCCATAAAAGATTAACTTATACCATAAATTGGTAAAATCCACCATGGAATGGTTATTCAAATCCATCCAAACCATGATATATAATCCTGAAATTTTCTCCACCTAAGGAATTTGCAACATAAACTCATTCAAAGGCATAATTAACCAAATTTGTCACCATTATGTTGTTACATATATTGGGGGAATTAGATTCATAAAAAAATCATCCAAATCAACACTTAAACCAATATGGGTTTCCCACAAACCATTACATTATGCAATATATATGTATATTTTAAATTATCTATAAAATTTATAGGCTTTAATAATATTATTTATCATACCAATATTTGAACTATGTCAATTTCTAACAACCATAAATTTTTTAATCAATTTTTTTTATTCAATAACATGGTGAATTTTTATCTAAACACAAATTTGTTTTGTATTTTTTTCCATAACTAGACATTGAATCTATTATTTCCTCCCCAAATACCTTTAAATTTTCAAATTAAATAATCATGAAATTTCATACCTCTATATTAGATTAATATGAAATTATTTTCTTCCTTTAAATTCAATTATATATAATATGGAACAAATTGATAAGTCATAAAAAACCAAAACCATCATATTGGATACCTATCAATACTTTTAATACATTGAAATAGACAAAACATATGAATTCAAATTCAAAATTTTTATTTACATGAAATGATACCAGGTTTAAAATAACATAGGATATTGAATTCTCAAATTAGAATCCCAATCTCATGTAAGTTCCACTAAGACACCATTTTATCATTGAAAACACGCCAAATGAATTATCAATCAGTACAATACCTTCTACAAATGATCTTGTACATGCACTAGTTTTTTTTGAATAAATTGAATTTCTCTCGAAATTTATATCATCCTAATATATTGCTTGGGAATTTTATTATATGTAATTTAAATGTCTTGAAACATGAAAAACATTGTGAATATATTATAAAAAATGTGGAATTTCTATCCAAAATGTGACTTGAACTATATGATGTAAAACCTAAGTGTAAAATGAACCCCACAAAAATATTACTTCCTTTAACAAATCGTCATTGTTCATTAAAGGGTTAAAATTTCAGGAAATCCTGATCACCAACCTCTAACAAAAATAGTTTATTCATCCTATAATCATATTAAATTAAATAAATTTTTTCTATATTCATTCACTCTTTAATAACTTGATCTTTCTTTTTCACATTCTTACAAATTCAAGTCCAACAATCACTATCCCTCTAATTTCAACCCAACACAAGGTTTATTTATTAGATAATACATACAATTATTCAAATTTATATGTCTCAATAACTAAAGAATAACTATTATTAAAGTAAAAAATGTATATGTGAAAATCATTTTCTGATGGTCTATTGAAGTCTAAAATTCATTCCCTAAAAATATCTTTCAAATCTAGATTTATTTTATTAGTTTGAACATTTTCCATATTGGTGTCAGTTTCTGTTAAGAAACCTATAGGTTTTAAGGCACGAAGAAATCTTATTAAAACATATGATGTAAAATATGGGAAAACCATTCGAATAAATCTTCTTTTAAACACCATGATGGTTTTTTTATCATTACCATATAAAGGATTTATATGTTATAATATGAACTTGGTAACCTAATTAGTAATAAATTGGAATAATTTTTTAATTTTCCCGTAACAACAAAAATATATATTTTCACTTAAAAGTATGTGGTAATAAATATAATATTTACAATGAGCTATCTTCCAACTTAAAAAGAGTGAAATTAATGATTTATAAAAAATCAAGGGAATGAAATGTGTATCATTCACTTGATGGCATATAAAAAACATAGAAATGATACAGATGATTTATTTATCCAAAACCACAAGAATGGATTCATCAAAGAATAATGAATATTAAAACTACATGTATATTCTATAAAACGTTTGTCATGATACTCATGTAAAACTAACATTTTTATACTATAATTAAAACAAAACATTCCTTTAAATAATTCTAAATGTTCCTGTTCTTATATTCTACCATCGAAATCATCTACACTACTTGTATGATATCCCGACACATTAACCTCAATGTCTCCAAGATCAGTATCCATCACCTTTTAAAACAAATTATAATTCATAGTCATCATATACAAGAAAAATTAATCTCTATCCTTTTATAAATCCACAAGCATACTTATGAGATTATAGATCATCTTTTACTCATCACTTCTTAAGAAATACTTTTCCCAATCTCTTTACTTAATGAATCATCAACATTATTACCCTTACATAGATAATATGATATTATAAAATCATAATACAAGATAAATTAAACCTATCACCATTAAGTAAGGTCTTAATCCCCATGTGGGAATACATAATGAAAATGTTTTTTTAGTGAATAACATACAAATTCTCCATGTATGTAATGTCTCTATATCATTTGATAAATTATAAATGTTTTAAATTTGATATCATGTATCACATAATTTCAATTTATAGTTAACAAAATCGCAAATAACTCTGATATATATTCCCTCTCCTATATAAATATGCACCGTAAATAATGATGTGATGTTTCATAATAAACATAAAAAACATCCTCCCAATATAATTGCAGGATAGTTGTGTTATTCAACTTCTCAATATGGAATTTAAATATTAACTAACACTATAATTTCTAAATTAATGATTGATCCTACTTGGTAATATAATTTAAGGATCCTAAAATTCAATAAAATTTAAATACCAAACTCTTATAATATACACCAAACCCAAGAAAAATATTCACCTTAGAGGCCTTATTATTCCATTATCATGTATAAATAACATCACTATTATATGGATATATCTATACACCTTTATGATAAACAACACATCCTAAAAAAATAAACTTCTCATGTATAAAATATACACTTTGATATTTTTACATAAAACTGATGTTCCTAAATAATTACTTAAACCATCTAGAGTTTGTCAATATGATATTTATCAAACCATTAATGAACCAAAATATCTTCAATAGACACCACTATAAAATGGCCTGGATGTCGACCAACAACCCAATGAATAAACCCTATAAACACTAATATGTAATTCGTGACTCTAAAAGGCATCATCATAAAATCAAAACTCACATAAAGGTACTAGAATTAAATATTTTTAATATATTCTTCCATTAGAATAATCTAGTGATATTCCAATTGAAATTCAATATTCAAGTATATTGACTTATGATATTATAAAAATAAGTATCACTCCATCTAGTGTATCTCCCTAGGGATCCCCGATATTATTTTACATGAAGGTTAATGGAAGATTTAGTTTGTGTATTGAATATTATTGGTTGAATTATTTGATGGAAAATAATCATTATTTTAATAGTCAAAAACATCCTAACCGGTTTCTATGTGTGGTTAGGGATATTGAGTCTTTGAGAGGAATTCATGATGTTTTTTAGAGGTCTGTAGAATTTTTTGGTCTTTCTAAGGTCAACCACACTACATTTTTAGGAATGGTTGTGGATATGGTGAATCTATCTTGGTGTTTTGGGTGTAGATAATAGTTTTTTTGGATGATTGGTCTTAGGGTATCCAGTTTTGGATAGTTTTTTATAAGGGTGAGAATTTAGAGTTGGTTTTGTGGTGTTAAGTCATACCATGAGGAGTGAAATTCCTGGGGTGACCATTTCACTAGGAATTTCATATGACAAATACTAGTTAAGTTCATGTAAATGGGATTTGAGTTACATCAACTTAGTTATGGTTTTCTATCACTGTGTAAAGGTATAATTCGACCTTTGAAATACTGATATTAATATGGAAAACCCATATAATGTTTATTTTGGTATTCATTACCCGTATGAAGGTAAATTTAGAGATGTTTAAAGGTATTATATTATTTAATAGTAGATAATCTCTTTTCGGGTACATCTTATCTCACATAAGGGCCAATTGATCAACATATTTGGGTAGAAGGTCTCATTTTAAGGTATATTCAATGTTTCCTAGCATATTTCATGGTATAATCATGTAATGGTCCCCATGTCAAGGTCCATGTGTAAACTAATTTGCATCATGTTTATTTTTTCATGGGAATTTTGATTTATATTTTTATTGTTGGGATATGAGAAGGGGTGAAAAATTATTGGGAGGCCTTTGTCTAGATTTCATTCATAGATAATTCTCCTGTATACAATTGGGAGATCAGAATGGTTTCCTTGAAGGATGTGGTGTTACATTGGGGAAACGAGAATGATTTGATTGAAATAGAGACCATGTATTCACCATTTCATCTCTCATTCCATTGTTGTTGTCTGTTAGGCTAAAACAACTATGGGAATTTTTAAATTACATAGTATATCCCATGGTAACTATTAAACCCAATTAAGAAATATAAGAAACCATTATAGAAATGAGGGATTTATCATATCTGAATTTTGGGATTTAATATCTCATTTTTGAGGCCATTATAGTCATTTCGAGTGACACTATTCTAATAGAGTGGATTTTTAAATTTTATGTTCTTGTAAGGGTGGATCTGTCTACCCAGTTCAATCTAGTATCCTTCCCTTGAGACTTGGAAGATTCAAGAGCCTAACTTAGGCGTGTTTTCCATCAAATATGGATATTTACCTTATGGATTCTTAGTATTTAATCATCCTTATATTTTATGTATCTATCATTACCTACTATGTTTCTACTCATTTTTATATCAAGGATGATGGAATCATCTTCATTGTATAGTTTCTATAGATATTTATGATTGTATTCGTGATTAATTTAATGTTTAAATTTTTATGGAGTTTCTTATGCATTTATTAGTGTTCATGCTTGTTTCTACTCTCATGAAGTTTCTTTTTTCTTGAGGTCAAGGATTTTTAAACACATTTTCAAATTTATTAAATATTATATTTATGATTTTTCTTACTATTAAATCTACTAAAAAATTATAATTAAATAAATATAATAACTATCTAAAACGTAAATTTATTTCACATGTGTTTTTCTATATTCCCCTAAATTATTTAATGTGATGATACTATTTTTATTATCTAAAATAACATAACATGAACCCCTAAAAAGTATTATGTAAGTAATGTAGTAAGAAAAATCCTAAGAATAAAGTGGATTAAAAACCCTAAAAGGCCTACACTATGTTTTCATTCTAAATAAAAAAGAAAAGTTACTTTATGTTATTCCTTTTGAGTGTGCTCCCAAATTGTTGTGAAATTTTTATCCCTTTAAAGTGTGAACTAATTCTATTATTAATTTTTGGAATCACATCACATAATTTGATAATAATCAAAGAAAAAATTAATGGGTTTCTTGATTAACTAGGATATGAGATAATGATTGGTGTTAGAACATTTATTTTTTATGATTGGTTTTTTTTAATGTAATTATTTTTTTATATCTATGGAATATTTTTGGTGACTTCTGGTATTAGGAAATATATTTTTGTGTGTGTAAAACCAAAAAATATGGTGAACTGGAAAAAATATGTTTGTTTGAATTCGAAAATGGGAAGTGTGATAGAATTTAATAAGGGGTAATGAAAATAATTAAGGATGGATATTAGTGTAATTCATTAGATACTAATGGTTATTGAATATAATCCAATGAATTAGTGAATAATAAAATTCAATGAGGTTGGAAATTTGTAATTTATGGGTATGAAAATAATTAGGAAATATGAAATTTTTGTTGTCTGGGCCTCCTTTTTCTGGAGCTTTTTTATGGTTATGGATGTTTCTACTTTGTTATAAAAAGTACAACTTGATATATATTTATTTTGTTGTTGCATCATATTTTATTAATATGCTTATTATATTTTCTTATTTTGATTTTGATTTTTATTTTTTCTTGATTATTTTAACACATGCCTACTCTATCGAATTTATTAGACACAGATGTTTATTCTTATAGATATATCATCCTACTATGTACTCCCAAGTGATCACCCCATTATATTTTACTAACTATTTTTAGGTTTGGTAATTAATGATTCAAGATACAGTTCTGGTAGATTATATGGATTTGGTATATGTCATTGAGCTTAGAGGAAATATTTCTTATATTTTATGAATATTTTACATTTGAGATGTTGTAATTATAATATATGTGGAAATTAATTTATAAAATTGAAATTCTTAGTGTTGATTGGTGGATCTAAAATTATCTATTAACTTTATATTCTTTTGATAATTATAATACCTTCTACAATTTGTTTTAAAACCCTAGTTCTTGTTTCAAACCTGAAGTATAATAGAGGTAGTATTTGGGGGTCACTCCTATAAATGTCTATACCAAGAGGGTTACTAGTGGAGTGGGGGTCATAACAGAGTGGTATCAAAGATAATGGTTGAGATATATTATGAATATTGGAGTAAAGAAAATGTGAGGATTGAATTGGATTGGTAGGGAAGTAGAGAAACTAGATCCTAACTTGTGATTTAGAACAAATAGATTATTTTGGAGATTGTTATTTGGGGACCCCTATAATATGGTGCAAGGAAATTAAAAAACTACTAAAATATTTAGGTGTACATGTAGCCGATGTAGGAATAAAAAATATGGGGTGGATCCATTATTATCATTTGTTTTATTGATATAAAATTTAGTATTTTTATGTTTATCTATGATTTTACATCTATGTTTTATTTTTTGATGATTTATCGCTCCATATTATACAAATTATGTAACTTTGACTTGAAGTGAAAAACATGGAGTGAGTGGGAATATGATTCTTAACTAAATTTTTTTAAAAAGTTTGAGTAGTTGTTCCCAGGGGTATTATAACCAGTTTCCATCTTGAATTCAATTCATTATTGAAGTGAATAAAATATTTTATTATTTTAATGATTCTTAAAGTTTATAATAATATTTTCTTACGATTTCAATTTTTTTAGTTACTGATTTTTGAAAACATTTCCAAAAAACAAGCTATCCTTAGTAAATTCTATATTTATGTATTAGAATGATATGTATCGATAAATTAAATATTTATTTCCATGATATTTTATATTATACATGTTACCTTTTTCTCATAATAAGTCAAGAATTTATTTCAAGGTATAATTGTATTCATTCATTTAAATAATTAACAAAAAATGGAAATCCTTTGTAGTGTTAAACTATTTTGAGATTATTCTATGAATATATTCAAAAAACCAAATAATGAAAAACTAATATATTATTATTATTATATATCATAGGATGTTTGATAAAAATATCAAACATAAATTCACATAAACATCAAAATAGTAGAGAAATAAAACCGCCAAAACATTTGTTCCCCTTCGATAATGTGTGCTAGAAGTAGGAAGACAAAACACCCTACCCACATCATAGTGTCTACATTTTAAAGACACCATAAAAAAAATAGATGAAACTTAAAAACAATCAAGGGTAATATATTCAGTTGAATAAAATAAAGGATAAAATTAACACGAGATAATTTAACATCATTAAAAATTATTCCATACGATAATGGAAAGAACCAATGAAACATATTTAAATTACCAAAATTACAAAGAATACCAAAAATAATAATCACTATCAATAATATTTAATTACATAATTATTAACACTTGTAAAAACTCAGATGTGATGTTATATTTCAAGTATTAATTAGGCTTAGTCCCCCTTTATTTTATAGGAAACTTAGTCGGTTTACTATGTCACACCACTTTACTATATTTATAGTAATACCTCAAAATAGAATGTCATTAGTGATCTCCCCTAACACTGTTGACGTCAATCTATTACCCTAATAAACACATATAAAATCTTCATCAGATAGGATAACTTATACAGGATTCACTAAAATTTTGCACCAACTTGGATATCAATATAAGATTTGAACATCCAATGACCAAAGTACTTCTAAAGAGGGAAACTATCACAACCTACACACTAATCCCCACAATATTTCACTGAACAAATTTATGATACATGTAAATATTATTCTCAAACATCCAATTATATGATCTTATGATTTCATAAACACTCTATTTTTTGAATAAGGATTCGTATCCCATAAATTTCATGATTTATGAATTGATCTCAGAAAAACCTCAACATCCCTCCCCATCAAATTTACACTACAGTAACTATATTCGTCCTCCTTTTCCATTTTTCCATTCACCCAAGCCCCAGAATGGCATGATTATTCCTCATACATTATTAAGATATAGTCTTAGTGAATATTTCCTCAATATTTTGGCTACCATTAATCTTCTAGATATTTAACAGTTTCTCCTACAGAATGTTTTTTATGAAGTGGTACTTCATGTCAATATTTTTTTCCCTTCTAGGGAAATATCAATTTGTATCCATTTGGATTACACGTTGGATATCAGTAAAAATAGTACCCCTTCCCGATTATATCCAAATTCATCAAGAAAACTCTTTGACAAAACTATTTTCATCCAATATCTTATTTAATCAACATACTCTAATTATGTTATACATAATGTAACAATATTCAACTTAAATGAAATCCAATATATTTTTTTCCTATGTAAGTGAATATGAACCATAAAATATAATTTTAATTATCCAAGACTCTATAAAAGTAGGCTTCAAAAAAATATTATAATTGATCTTCCTCCTAAAAACAACGTGCTTGATCTTCTGATGCTTTTAAATACCTCATGATCCACCTGAATAATCCCATATGTTTCATTATTGTGGGTTTAAAAATCTTATTATAACTCTCCTGGTAAATAAAATATCTATTTGAGTAAAAATAATTGCATATTTTAAAATTTTATAGTTTAATAATAAAGAAATTTCTCTATGTACTGATCCACATCTTCCATTATAGGTGCTTGAACCTTTAAATAGTTTGAATAGTACTTTAAGATTTATAGAAATATGTTTTCATTCATCCATACCAAGATTTTTAATGATTTGATAGATATACTCTTATTTAGATAGAACCAAATATATGGTCTTCCAATAAATTTCTATCAACATCACTTGTATCTTCTCCACATAACTGAGATTTCATCTTGAAACATCTAGAAAAATTATTTTTTAATTTTTGAATATTTTGAAGATATAATCCAACCCACTTTATTTCATAGAAATATTACAAAAAATGATGAAATTATCAACAATTCATTCCTTCTAGTAGCATCATTTATTATAATTAAACTTTTCAAATACTTATTTTACATAAACCAATTTAATTGTAAAATTTTATACAGTGGTGATTGATTTAATCTGCACAATATTTTCTTCATTTTACAAACAATGTAATAGTTCTTAAATTTTAGTAATTTTTTTAGTTATTTCATGAAAATATCCTCTTCAAAATCACTAAGAAGGAAAGGTATCTTGAAATCAATCAACCATAGATACAGATATTTTGATACAATCATAGTTACAACTATTTTGATGTTATAATGGTTAACTAAATATGACTAGATTAATGAGAAATACACTATTTCCTTCTATTGAATCCCCCTCACAATCAAATATTTTTTATATATTTTTTCCATAAACTATTTCCTTGATATGGTAAATATAATTGTTCTTAAGTGTTCTTTAACACTCTTGAATTCAATCGATCTCCCAGGTTTTGTTTAACATTAATGAATCCATATCCTCATTCATGGATAAATACCACTACTTAGAGTCTATATTAGAAGCTACATCCTTTGGTTTTTAGGTTCTAATGTATCAATTAGGAGTAGAAATAATAATTTATTCCCCAACCTCTACACTAATCTAATGATTTGAGTTGATCTCCTCTACTAAATTGGTGGATCTTAGTTTGTTATCATGTGCCTTTGTATCAGGACCTATGATTTCAATAAACATACTTGTAGGAAAATTACCTCTGGTTCTATGTCTTGAGCTTCATCTTCTCTTAAAATTTTAATTCTTTTTTTGGTCTTATATCCTGAATTATGATTCATTTTGAGTTGATCAATTTATGTAAACTAATAGAAATATGATAATCCTGTAATTTTACAGTTGATTTTCCCTCAAATTATTTCTCCACAATGTTCCCTTCCATGAACTGAACCTTCTCATAAAAAATAACATCCCTGCTTTTGGTGATATTTTTTCTCTCACCATCCCACAACTGATATCCAGGTTTTTCAACTCCATATCTGAGAAAGAAACACATTTTTGATTTAAATTAATTTTTTTTGTTTTTCCTTATAATTTACATGTATATATACTAAACTATTATAGTCTGTGTTATTAAGAAATGACAATCATTTTACCATCAAAATATCATCTAGATGTTCCTACCAAACAATTGTTACAGGAATTATATTGCTGAGATAATCCATTATGTTTTATCTATCATTCTATTTCACATTCGGAATTCCGTGTAGTGACCCAAAATTGTCATACATAAATATTCTATAATAATATAAGAATATTAATTATAGAACATAAGAATCCATGCCATAAATATTTATGTCTAGTTCCTTTGGGAACATAGAAACAAAAAAAACCGGTCCATAAGTTAGCGACATCATATCCCAGTTTGTTCTTCATAAATGGAACCCTTACAAGATGTCTCATTCATAATATATATTATCATAATCTAGAGAAATTAAACATAATATCGGGTGATCTTAGATAACAATTAAGGTTAAATAAGTGATATATCAATATATCATGAGAATAAGGGTATAAGAATATGATAATCTCATTTGAAAACTATACCATGCATATCATTGATCATAAACTTGATTCAAATAGTAATTATCGGTAATTAATAAGACATGAATCATAAAAGAATAAAATAAAATGATCAATAAGAATATAAAATTGGAATAAGCCATATATTTTTGGCATATATTTAAGCATACAATATAATTTACATAGTATTCATGGCACATTTCCAAGGTTATCATAGTGGAATGGGTTTAGTCCCCAAACCATCATAGAAATCAAGGTTCACTCCTAAGACATTCATAGTGGATATATTCCCTTAATTAATTGTGTTCACTCTATATTCCAATATTATTTATATCATGATATATTGATCATTACCAAATTAATTTTACGGAGATATATATAACAAAAATCAAATAATTAAAATCATATGTATGTGTGTCACAAAATAAGATGAAAACTCCTCATATCATAACCAATGAAAAGAAATGGGATTTTTAAATATTCTATGATAATATATCTTATAAAAGAGATATTGTTTTCATTCTAATTTCATAATTTCATCTAATTATAACTCATATAAAAATATTTTAGTTGAATAAGAATTTTTTCATGGAATAATATGATGAAAAATAATCCACTTTCATAAGAATTTCATCATGGTATAACCCATGGAAGAAGAATGAGTTTCATAATGATCATTCCATCATAAACTTAAAACATTTAGAGATAGAATAAGAATAGTATCCTTGGATGATATTCCTAGAAAAGCACAAGTAATATGAATGGATTTCATCGAATATTAAAACTGATTTTGAAACATCACATAGAAATTTTCATGAGGAATATATCCTTATTACTTTGAAAAACTTTTTTTAAAACATAAAAAAATTTCAAATCCCTTTTCTTAAAAAACATTATTTTAAATTGAGTTTTTAAGCACAAAAATTCATCAAAAACTATTGATATAATTTTATTTAAAAAAAATAAAACTAGTAAAGGAAGATGTAAAATCTATGATTTGGTTATGATGGTGGAAAATATTGTTGATGTTGTACACATTAAAAAAATATTCCTTTCACATTTTTGGTAAAATATAAATGGGAATTACTTGGAAAATGACATGAATATTCCATACACATAATTTTTTAAAAAGTAAAATATAGTTAAAAATGAATTTAATAAATCATTTGGAGAATTTTAAAATTATTTTTGATTTTATTAGAAAATATGATTTTTGAGGGAAAAGGGTTTTCAGCCGAAGAGAGAAATAGAGATGGTTTTTTCTTAAAAACATTATTTTCAAATATAGAGTATATAAGGAGAGAAAAAATGAAGGGGAAACATATATTCTCATGAAATAACCATATAATAATAAAATCAATGAGTTTCTTGAGAGGTTAATCTTAATATTTCATCATTAGAGACACAATCATAAACAATCTTGATAAAAGATGAGATTCTACCATAAAAAACATACCTCCATGGTAAAAGTGAGTCAAAATCCCCATGAAATAATAAAATTAAATTAATTTTAAAATATAACAAGGATAAATAAATTCATTATATAACATTTCAATTTGGTTTTATATACACCTCAAAAAAAATTTGGATCATAAGATAGCATATGCCTCAAAGAAAAAAAACTGAGAAAAAATAATCCCTTACCAGTTTAGTAGGCTTTTGAATAATAAAACAGAATAAATCATAACATACAATTAAAGTTTAAATATCATCAAAATTCTAAAATCTATGATATAACATATCAAAGGTATAGTATATAAACCACATAAAATAAAGGATTAGTGAATTGACCTATGTCTGCCAGAAATAAAAGAGATACTAGAAATCCCTTACCATATGTTTCTAGTTCCTTCACATATGTTAAAACCTTCCATATAATAAATATAAATTTAATATAAATATATTAAAAATAATTATGATATATATCATATAGTATAATATTTAATGATGGCATTTTATTACCCACTTATTAACAATTCTTTTTAAAACTCACGTGTCAAGAAATAACTACTTTGTTTTTTGTATGTTCTAATTTATTATTTTAATTGTACTATTAATTTGATCATGGTTAAATAATATACATAATATGAAAAATGATATTGATATAATATATATTTATATTATATTTATTTATAGTAATCAATAAATTGTTAGATATAGAAAATGAATTACAATATCTATAGAGATGGTAGGCCATACATAAGAATGAATGTTGTTTCCATTCTCTCAATATATTAAATTAAATAAAGGTAAAAATATATTAACATTAAATAATCCTATTTATTACATATAAACAACATATTTTTATTAAACTCATCATTTTTACCTTCCATGTATTGCGTGAATGAATCATATTGCTTCGTGAGGTGTTAGTTTGTCATACACACAAGCAACATTACCATATTTCCATAGAATAGAAATTAATGTGTTATATATGATATAATGATAAAATATTTCAATTATATCATATATAAAATTTTAATCTATCACTATTTCCATCAATGATATGTGGTGATGGAAAATGAATATCATCGGTTCGTGAGGCGGTACTTCGCTATACACACGAATGATGATTGTGTATCCCATTTGATGGAAGAGGAGAATAATTTAGTTTATTAAATTATAATTAAAAAATATTAGCATAGGTAATATATTTATGATATTATTCCATAATTTTTTAATAATAATTTAAGGATGTTGTGGATGAAATAAAATAAAACACAAGGTTAGAGATGTTACAACTTCTTAGGAAAACTTATTTTGGTTTGAATAAAAATCCTTATTATGTTGGATTTATGAAAAAAATATGGATTATTTGATGCTGGGATGGAATAATGGAATATATTTGGGTAGTTATTGGTCAAATAAAATATTTTTGGAAGTGTAAATATATGATTATTTTGGGTGTCCTTTTATTACTGAGGTGAGTGGGACACTTTTAATATTTTTAAAATAGAAAGGTGTGACCATGTTTTTAACATGTAAAAGGGAACCAAAATGGAAAATTATAAATTAATATACACGAAAAATTCTAAATAAGTCCATATTATAGGTGTTTGAAATGTTTTGGGTCATTTTTATCCCTTATATTTTTATATTAACACATGATAAAATTATTTTTACGTTATCCGCAATAAATAATTTTTAATATTTATAATATTAATTATGGTAAAAAATTAAATTTTAAATTTTCAGATAATATAAATTACTATTATTAATAATATGGAATTAATTTTGAAAAATAAAAATCAAATACATTAATTAATTTAATTTAAAATCTAACTGATAAGTGCGATTAGAAAGTGGTTTTCCAAAGAGAAATTGGTCAAAAGTTTAATATGTTTTTATATCAAAATTAGACATGAGAATTATTTTGATCACATAAATTGTATTAATTGATATATAATTGAACAAATTTTATAGTAAAATCCATTTAATAAAATTAATCCTTATAAATTCTTTAAATAAAAACTACTTTTAAATTAAAACCAGTATTTTTTAATATACATTAAAAAAATAATATTTTCAAAAGAACTCCAAATATTAACCATAAGATAATTTTTAAATGATGATTTAAAAAAATTAAGTTTAAATTAAAAAAGTTATTATCTAAAAGATTAAAAAATTTATTTCATTATTTTCCATAAAAATAAAAATAGTGACTTTTTTTAGAAAATAGTATTTTCTAAACATATGAAGACTTTTCTAAAAATTATATAAATTTTCAATTTAATTTATTTATATAAAATTATAATGTGTAATAGTTAAAAAGTAGTTATTACTATTAATATAAACAAATTTAATGGTTAGTTTATAACTATAACATTTAAATAATAATATTAATAATATATCATAGTTTTTTTAAAATTTTCTGTCACGTGTAACACAAGCTAATCAGGGAGTTGCATGTAATGTAATTTCTAAAATAAATTTAATTTATTTTTTAAAAATATAATTTCTTTAAAACATAGGGTTTTACATTCTACCCCCCTCAAATTTAATTTTTCCTCAATATTCACCACTATGATTTAAATAAATATTGACACCTCCACCTAATCGTTTCCTCAAGTCCCCTTGTGGCTTCCTCAAATTGGTGGTTTCTCTACAAAACATTTAACATGTGATCTCATATAAAATTATCTTTATGATACTAAATCTGCACCAGTTTTTCCTCATTATAATTATCCTTCTCTAATGTTATGACATCTGAGATCAATATATGTGAAGGTTCTGGTTTATTTATCCACATGAGAGATATATGAAAAACAACATGAACATGAGAGAGGTTTGCTAAAAGTTCCAAGTGATAAGATACTATCTTTATATGATAAATAATTTCAAAGGAACTGAAGTACCTAGATATCAGTTTGTCTATCTTTTAAACACACAGAAATTTTTAGAGATACCTTCTCACAAAATTCAAATTCTGTATCACATTTATAATTATAAACAAATAATTTCTCTCCACTTTTTTATGACCTTACAATTTTCTGAATGGCTCTAACCATCCCTTTGATTTTAAAAACTATCTAAGGCTGAAAATGATATATTTTTAGAAAATTAATTCTATTATAGTTGAGTTCTAAACATAATTTCATAAAGGTATTCATAAAGAGCCTTTTAAATGATCAAGCTCAATATGTTTTTGTATGTAAAATCAACTAAAGGGGTGTGTTTATCCCAACCTACATTGAAACCCATTGAACTATATCGTATAATTTCATCTAGGGTATGAATTGTTCTCTAAGACTAACATCTATATGAGGATGATATGCAGTTCTAAAACTCAACCCTATATCAAGGTCTTATTGAGGACTTCACCAAAACATCATGGTAATCTTCAAATCTTAACAAGAAAAAATTTAATGTGGTATTCCATGAAATCATAAAAATTTCTTAATGAGTATTATGGAAATCTAATATAGATATAAATCTTCTCTAATATTAATTAAGTGTTCTGACTTCATAAGGTGATGGAATACAACCCATAATTTTATCAACATTAAAATAATATAAAGACTAAAGGTTACTTGTACATTTAATCATATGTCCAAAATGATCAAAGGAATTATTAAACAAATTGATTTACCACAAAAAAATATACGAAACCTAAGGGTTTCATTTCCATAAATACCTCCCAAAATATCCTTAATCTTGATATGATATCATCACATAAAACCTCAAAAGTAATGTAAATGGCATTGAACATACGATCATCCATAAACTCAAAAACTCATGATGCTATCCATAACTCCAAATTTAATATTAAATTTATATATATACACTTCCATAAGTTAATTAAATCATTATTCCTTATATAAGATCTTATCTTATACAAAAAAAGTTTATTAGAAGCTTGGGTTCATCCTTGAACTGGTATAATATCAAATGTTATTTCATTATTCTAAAATCCATGTAAAGGGTGATAATCACACTAAATTTCACTTAAAAATAACCATTAATATTTTTATAAGACTTATTCATACAAAATAAAACATTAGATTTTTGACTAGGGAGTGAAGGATATTTTTTTTACTATTTATCATGATTCAATTCTTCTATTGTGATTTCATAAGATTTCTATTTCTTCCTTTGACTTTAGCAGTCATTATGGATTAACATCCAAATTACCCCTTAGATTGGGGAATTTATTTAAATAATTTCCAAACCCCTTAAACTTCAAGATCTAGAGTTTGGGTGGTGGATTATTTAATGAATTATCTATTTTAATCAATAGATTAATTCTTCACATCATTTCGGTATTCAGTCACTATATGAACAAGCTTACCATGATAAAAAAATTGTATTCCCTTTAAGAAAATTTCCTCCATTTTCTTTACAGTCAATGACCATGAAAGAAATCTCATTGTCTTCTCTCCATGATTATTAGAGTTTCTCATTAATTATATCTTTATGTTCTCACCAAAATGATGTAACTGATGGTCCATTTAAATCTCTATTTTCTCTATGTTATCACATAACATAATTTATTCATATCTATTGATGTATATTATAAATATTTCACTTTGAATCCATTGTTTTAATCCAATGAATAACTGATCTAACTTACATTCAAGTTGTATGATAATACCTAAATTATCAGTCGCATGTCATGTAAAATTTACGTCTTTGGTACCACCTAATTCATCAGGTTTTTTGTCTTAGATCAAGGGATTAATTTTCCATTTCATTAAAATGAATATGAGGGAATTACATATTGAAAAAGAATATATTAAACTTATCCAACTCGATGGAGTTAATTTCATTTGGATCCATTGTATTGTTGATGAGAGTCTATAATGATCTTCTTCACCTTTCAAATTATATCCATCCAAATTGAAATTTTCTTATTTTATACATTGGATAATTGATAATATATAATTAGTGGTAATAAGAAATTACTTTGTAACTAAGGGATCAATGAGACCACGGGAAGAAGGTGGATATTACCTTATAATGAAATATATAGAACATTGTTCCCACCTTTTCAAATTATTAAGTTCAGCATGATTGATGGATTAAGAACGTTATTGAAACATATAAATACATTTTTTTTAATTTTAACTCCAATAAAATTTGTATTTTGAGGAGTAAAATAATTTCATTTTATATTACATTCAGTATTACCCTCATTCCATTGGGTTCATACCATTTAATAAAATGAACAACATAGTGTAAGAAATAATAACCAGTGTAAAAACACATAATCATGAAAAATCACTTTTAGGATGTCTAAATCATGGGTATTTTTAATCTATGAAACATTTGGTTTATACTAAGTCATTAATTGTTATAAACAGTTTAAATCCTTAAAAATGGTTTATAAATATTTTTTGAATTTACAAAACATATCCATTGGGAGTGTCAAACCAGGTGAGCTATAAAGTTCATTTTCATGCACCATGTGATGATTGAGTCCAATTCAATGCAACCTTTTGGGGTTATTTTTTCTAGGTACCTTTTTTTTGGGACACATTGAATTTTAGTATCTATAATGGGATATAATTAATTGGGAACCGCTCTGTATATCATTTTCCAAAATTTGATGGCATTTTCCTATACATTGATTCATCCTTAATCTGACACTTAGACATATCCTTGAGGATCATACTAAATTCTTATCATCATAGATTCTAAATATTATTTACACTTCTCTCTGATACCCCCTATAGTGACCCAAACTATCATAAATAAATTTTACATCATAATATATGACTATTTATGATATAACATAATGATGTACTCTAGAATCATTTAGGTCTAATGGATTTAGAAACATGGAACAATAAAAAATTCTTCCATAATTGGGCTATGTCATTTCCCATTAATTTCATCATAATTTTCACCCTTAATCGAAATATTATACATAATATCTTTTATTATAAATTGTTGAATGGAAACAAAAGAAAGGGTGAACTCATATTCTTAGTTAGGTTAAAAATGGTGATATCAAAATATCATGAGTATAAGAATATGAGAACATGAGAGTAACATTATAAAACCACACTCTTTATATTATAGATCATAAAATTGAGCCATGGAATTTAACTTGGTTGTTCATAAGACATGCGTCAAACTTGAATATAATATAATGATGCATAAGAGGATAACATTGTAATAAGACATAGATTTGTGGTTTACACATAATCATAAATCACCATTTTCCAGGTATTCAAGGATTATTTACAATTCTATCACATTGCTATGGTTGAATACCCAAACCATCATAGTAGTCAAGGTTCACTCTAAGCACGATCATAATTGAAAAATACACTTAGTGAATTGGGGCCACTCTCCATTCTAGTTATATTTATCTTATGAGAAATAAATCTTCACAAAATTAATTATATTGTTGTATAGATCCCACCATTAACATAATTAAAATAATATATACACATTCCAAAAGATAAAAAAAATCATATTAGAACTGATGAAAAGAAATGGGTTTCATAAAACATTCCATCATAAAATAACAAGCAGAAAAGAAACAGGTTTCATAATAATTTCATAATTTATTGCGATCATAATCAATGGGAAAATAAAAGTTCTTCATAAGAGTTTTATCATTGTATAAACCATTGAAAAATAATCAGGTTTCATAATTTTTTTTATCATTGTATAACTCGTGGTAGAGAAATGGGTTTCATAATCATCATGTCATCTTAAACAGAACCCATTTGTAGAAATAATGAGAATAGAATCCTTGGATAATATCATCGATAAATAATAATTAATATAAATGTATTTTATCTTATATAGAAACTTATTTTTAAAGATAACATGGAACATTTTTTAAGGAATAAATCCATCCCACTTTGAAAAACACTTTTTAAAACATAAAACATTTTTAAAATCACTTTCTTTGAAAATAAACCTTATTTGAAAATAAATTTTTAAAACTAAAAATTGATAATATTTTTTTGAAATATTTTTTTTAAAATAAAATTTATATCTTATAATGGAATATTTAAAAACAATTATTTAGTTATGATGACAGAGAATACTATTGAATTAATACACATTAAAAAATATTCCGTTCATATTTCGAGTAAAATCAAAATTATAATTGTTTTGAAAATGGCATTAAATTATATTTAAAAACATTTTATAAAAATAAAAAATTGTGTAAAAACTAATGTAAACAAATTATTTGAGCAAATTCCACAATATCTATGAATTTTGTTTATATAAAATATGATTTTGGATGATTTTTTTTCAACCTCGGCTACAGATTCATCCTCAGCTCTTAGAAGCTTCGAGCATGCTTCACTTGCTGTGGCGACATCTTGGCTCTCGATTTGTCCGCATCTTCGAGGTTCGGGATCATATTATGAGGGTTTGTGGGTCCTCTGGCGGCGTCGTGGGCGGTATCCATCATCGGGCTTCTACGACATCGAAGGTTCATGACCGTTGGTGGACTCGACTTCTCCATGGTGGCGCGATTTGGTCGATTTCATGTCTGATGTGGTCCGAGGGTGCAGTCATGTGTTGGTTGTGTGCTTTGTATGGATCTACAGTCTTTTCGAGTGATGGCGGTGATGGGTTTAGCTTGGTTTCTTACAATGATGATACTTCCTCCATCTGGTTAGGGTGACCGGATTTTTGGTGATGGTTTCTGGTCCTCTTTCTCATGCCTTTGTTTTTCGATTTTAGTTTTTCCTCATGTGATGTTTGTTTATGCGGTTCTTGATCTGTTTTGGGTGATCTTCGGTTTGTTTTATGTGTTCTGCTAATTTTGTTTTGACGTTATTATTTGTGGAAGATTTCATGGTGAAGGAGGTCGGGTTGGATTTGTGGGAGGTGATGGTTGGTCGATCTTTTTGAAGGAACGAGGTTTGGTGTTCATGTGATCTGTTGGTTTGGGCTGATTATGGTGAACTAGGATATAGCGGGAGCCCTTGGATATTTTCATAATGATGTTATGTTAAGTTGGTTTGTTTTTTGTATGGTGTTGATTGTCCCAGACATTCTGCAAAAATTACTTCAGACAAGGATATAGAGCAGGTTGGCTTAATCGTGCATGGCTATTCGGATTCAGATGTTTGAGAGGGTATGGAACATCCATCGGTACGAGGCCCATTCTTCTGCATGGGATAGCTTGCTGAGCAGTCATGCAAGGTGGAGGCGTACCATATAGATGTCAATGGTGGGGAGGAGTTTTTTTGCGTAGTTTTGTCTTATAATGATTGAGACCCTTTAATATTCATATTGTGTTAATGTATTTTTTTCGTGGAGTGTTGTGAGGTTCCCAAATTTTCCATTAAAAGGTGGTTTATCCAAAAACATAACAAAAAATTTTGACCTCCGGGCCATTCAGTCAGTCATCACCATAAATATAATTAGAAACAATGTCGATAAACATTGTGAGTGCACCATATAACCCTTACTACTTCGTTAAGATTAAATTTTACAAAACATGAAACAATAAAATTAAATGAAACATATAATATCATGATAATAAATAATTTTATGATATTAAATTTAAAATTATCTTCATATACACCTCATAAAATAAGGTAGTTTCATAACATACCATATCTATTAAAGAAGGAAATTAGAGACAAAAATCCCTTACCAATTTAGTAATCATTTGAATCGCAAGTCACAAAAAGTAATAACATTAAATGAAACATTAAATATAATTAAAATAATTATATTCACGATATAAAATTTCAGAGGGTCATTATATACACCGTACAAAAATAAACAACTGGTGAATTGGTATATGACTCCCAAAAATAAAATAGATACTAGAAATCAATTATGATATGTATCAAATTCCTTTTAATTAATTTGAACATCGTAAATAATAAATATAGGTTTAATATTCATATAATAAATAACCATGAATATATGTATATATATATATTTATTTATTTCATACCATATATGACTCACTAGTGATATTTTATTATTTGTTTATTAACAATTCCTTGTTAAAATATCGTTTCAGGAAATAACTACTTTGTTTTTTGTGTATATTTTAATTTGTTATTTTTTGATCATCCTAAGTTTATTAGGGTTCCATAATCTCATAAATCTGAAAATTGTATAAATATAATATATATTCTGTTTTATGTATTTATAGTTATCCATAAAAGTTATAGATAGAAAATGAATTACATTGTTCATGGTGACATAAGGTCGTACTTATGCATAAAAATTGTTTTCGTTTTCATTATGGGTTGAAAGAAAGAAATGTAAAAAATATATTACCACTAAAAATTTAATTTTATTTCATATATGTTGCATATTTTAATTAAGCACATCCCTATTAACTACCATGTAAATCGTGAATGAATCACATTGTTTCAAGACGTGGCAGTCTTTCATACACACGAGCAACATTGTCATATTCTCATACAATGAAAAGAAAAGAGATCTATATATATATAATATAATAATTCAAAAATTATAATAAAATATTAAATATAATATATTGACCATTAATCCATAGTTATATCTAGTAGTGATAGTTGGTGATGGAAAATGAATAACAGTGGTTCACTTGACGGTAGTCAACCGTACACACAAATGATGATTTCAAATCCAATTTGATGGAAGAGGGGAATTATTTGTGTTATTTAATTAACATATCAAGATATATGTATATATGATACACCAAGGATATTATATCATCATTGTTTAGTAATAATTTAAAGAGTTTGATGATGAAATAAAATAAAACATTTGGTTTATGATGTTAGCTCTTCTTCAGAAAACTTCTTTTGGAATACACCAAAATCTATCCTAGGTTTGATTTATTTCTAATCTAAGGCTTCCTAAATTATATGAGGGATATAAGGAATATATTTGGGTAGTTAATTTCTCAAAAAGTGTTTCTTATGTGTGAATAAGTGAGGAGATGTGGTGGACTATTACAAGTGAGGTGAGTGGCACACTTGTTATTTTTTGACAAGAAAAGGTTGTACCCACATTTCCATATGAAAAATGGAACCAAAATGAACTATAATTTAGAATTAGATATTATAAGTTCTAAATATGTTTAGGAAATTTGTTTTGGACATATTTTGCATCATTTATAACTCTTATCTTTCTAGTTTGACCATCATATAAACCCAATTTTACCTTAACCACAATAAAAAATAATTATTATTTTTATCATTAATTATCAGAAAAAATTATATTGACCTTGTTATATAATAAAATTTTCGATTATTCAAAATATTTAATGAATATTTAAAGGAAAATTTACTGAACTATGATATTTAATTTAAAAATAAACTTACAAGAACAACGATAAATCATTTTTCCAAAGAGAAAAGGATCAAATGCTTAAAAATATTTTTTTAAAAAATAAATATTAAGATGATTCCAATTACCTAAATTGAAAAAACTGATATATATATATATATATACTAATTATTATTTTATAAAAATTTTAAAACAAATATATTCCTTTAATCTCTTTACACGAAAATGTATTTTTAAATTAAAACTAGCATTTTAACTATTAATAAAAAAAATAATCTTCTCTGAAAAATACCTATAATTCACCCAATGATGATTTTAAAATTTTTATTTGAAAAATGTGATTATCATATAAAACTAATTTTATAAAATTTTTAAAAACTAATTTTTTTATTTTTCGAAAAAATAAAAAAAAACATTTTTTTTGAGAACAATTTACTTTTAAAACTTATAAACTATTATAAAGATTAATTTTTTTAATATTTTTTTATTTATATAGAACCCTTGTACATAATATTTAAAAGTTATTTATCACTATCTATGATTCAATTTTTAACAGCTAGGTTATAACGGTCGTGTTTAAAAAAGTATATTGACAATATATTTCAGTTTGTTAATAATCAATGTTGTGTGTAGCACAAGTTAAATTCGGTGTTACATGTAATGAAATACATCAATGAAATTTAATTTTTTATAAAAATAAAAATTCATCAAAACTCTAGTTGTAACATTCCCTAGTGAAAAATCATACTTATAAAATTATCTATCAATTTTTTATTTATCATTTCAACTAATCTATTTTTATTACATTTTTATTGTAATGAACCAACCCAAGCTACCATCTAAACACTCACCTAAAATGATTCCCTAATGACCTAAATAGTGTTCTCGTTCTCCATGGGCTTGAGGCAAGAACCTGTGCATCGATAAAAACCATTGGGAATGATTTATCCCTCAAACTACTAAAATAATTGTCTAAAATGTGGTAATATAATTATAAAAATATATCAATAAATACATACATATCAAGTACATGGAGACACTGAGAAAAATGAAAGAATAAAATAACCACTAAAACCCATCTCTTGGTGTTCCATGAACACCCACCTAGTCCCAAGTCACCCACCATTTTCACCCAAGGATGAAACCACAAAGGAGGGTGAGAGTATAAATTTTTTTATAAGATAATAATAGGTTTCAAACACCAAATGGTACAAGTAGGTTGTAAGATTAAGATCCCAGTAGGATTCCACCAAATATTATATGAGATTACTTCATAAGGTAATTAAAATATTCTAAAATAGGAGTAAAAATGTTAGAGTATTAGGATTAGTTTAAAAATATATTTTTATAATTTCAAAACCCCATTTATAAAACTAAACCTCTAAAACATGCCATTTTACTAATTATAAAGTGGACATTTTTTTGATAATATTTGAAAACCACTTCACATGATAAAAGAAGGTAATCAATAAGAGATAAGAATATGAACTTGATATGTAATGAAAAATAGTAATTAATAAAATAGATTTTAAGGTTAAAAAAACATTAATTGAAGAAATCAAGGAAACTCTAATACCAAATGCATATCAACAAAAAAATAGATTTCAATTTTAAATAAACATGAAACTCATTTAAAAAATAATATTAAAACAAATCATGATTTATGTTTCAAATGATGGAATTTTTCTGAAAAATAGAATAATAAATCATTTCATACAAAAAAGTTTATATAAATTCCAAATTCATGTAAAAATTTCTACCACAATGGAATATATTCATTTAAAATACATATTAGTGATAAAAATTGTCATGTTCCAAGTCAGTAGGATAGTTATAGGCCATAGGGACCCAAACTATGAATATGAAAATGTGTGTACGTATTACCCTTGAAACAAGGCGATGATAATTCATAAACATCACCTAAGGGATGTTGAGTGTTCATAAGATATTTTAGAATGTGGTAGAATCATAATGTTCCACCCAAAATAACTCAGTAACTATTTAAGGCTTTCAGGTTATCTATGAAAAAAATTATTAGAAATTTATTTTACGACTCCTTAAAATACAATAAGATCCCATATTGCATTTCAATATAAAAATTTTCTCTTTAAATACCATAACTTGTTTTTAATCAAAATCATGCCTTTTTCAAAAATAAAGAAACCACTGGGTGTCCATCAAAGACATTTTGAGCCATTTTTCATAAACAAGGATTTTATGCCAGTTCATTATTCCGTCTCACAATCCAATTTCACAATTAGATTTAGTAATTTAATTTTCCTGCAATTCAATCAATTTTATCACAAACCCCCAATCCCCAGGAATTTGGGGTTTCCACAAATGTTCCATCAAATGAATTTATATAATTATATTTAACAATTTAATTAATGAATTTTACATTGAGAACCAAAATTTCAATTCAAAACCTTTTAATGAATTTTAAAATTCAACAGGGTAACCATACCTACTTCATTACACAATTCATTATTTTAATGAAAAACAAGCCATTAAATCAATCAAAAATTTATTCCAATTAATTATACATAATTCAATTTATAAAAAGGGTAATAATACTAACTTCATTTCAAATACCATTATTAAAATTCCAAAGAAGCCATTAAAATAATAATTTATTTAAAAGCATAACTAAATAATTTATAAGAAGTATTTTAATTTAAAAATGATTGAATAAATATTAAAATGTTGGTTTAAACACTATTTACATGAGTATAAATATCTTATTTCAAATAACCTATGAAAACCAATATCCAAAACAATGAAAAAACCATTCAAAAGAGGTTATTTTACATTTAATAAATTCATGCATTGAAAACAACTTTGAAAACATCAAATAGTTCAATTCAATTAATTAAAATAATGGAAGTTCATTTTATAAACAAAAAATCAGGCCAAAGCCCTCAATTTGACCAAAATACTATTTAGAAGCTCTAGGAAAATAAATCCAAACAAGAATGTCATTTATTAATTCAAAAAAATGTTAGTGCAATCAAATTCAAACCCATTTAATTCATTCCATGTCCAATTCCATGGGAAATTTTTCAAATAAGATTTTAGAAAGAATCAATGTAAAAAGTCATAGAACATGCATTGTAAAATAAGAATAGTGCATCTATAAATTATATAGTAACAATGAATCATAAAACTATGTAATAGAATATAAATGACTACGTTGAAATTAAGGAATCCAACCCCAACAAATCCAGGATGCGTGACCTTCGATGGTGATCATCAAATCTAAGAAGATTGATCTTGAAAGATGAGATATGAGAGTATATATCTTCAATTCCACATTAATTCTTCAATATATTAAAAAAACTATAGTTCATCGTGACCTTTTGGAAGAAGTAATCAATAGGATAAGGGAGATCTATGTTCAAGAATAAAATAACTCACAAAAAGATGAACACCTCTTTGATTGGCAATTCAATCTTCCAAGAGATGAGGTTTAGGAGAGACAAAATGGTTCTAGAGGGCCCCCAAAAGTATTAAAATAGATTAATGTTCAAGTTTGATGTGTTTATGTTCAATATGGGGGGTTTCAAGATTTTCATTAATATTTTTTGAACTTTAATTACCGTCTTCATGGTTTCTTGGGCCAAGCCACATGGTTTTCATTAACCATGCACAAACTGTGAACCTAGGATAAAGCCAATGGATATGTTGCCTAGTTTAGCTGAACACATTGTCAAACCAAGAACCAACCAAGTGACCCCATATTATCCAAACTGCACACATTTTTAAACCATGCTTAAACCATGCGCAGACCATGCCTAGGCCTAGAAACCCTAAAAAAGGACAGAAAAACTCCATAAACAACCCGAGAAGATACATAATCATTTGGTAATTAAATCATCGGTTTAAAACCCATAAAAACTAGTAACTAGATATTACATATAGGTACATAATTCTCATTCCATATCCCTTTATCCTAACATAGGCTCAAGAAGTTTCATCAAGTGTATTCACCGACATTTCCTATTATGATATACATCATCTTCTGGTAGTATTCCCTTTATACCAACACTTTCCCTTGAATAAATAGCTAAAATATATCAAATTTATGCTTCAAAAAGTAAAATAGACGCTTTTCATGTATCATCATAAATTATTGTATGAATTTAATGTCAACCACCTTAGGGTTGAAAAGGGGTAGGTCCCCAAATATATGAGTGTACAAGATGAACCATTTGGTTATGGGATTCGAACCATCAATGTTCAAGGACACACTATTCATATTTCCTAACACAATACCTTAACACATTCAAATTTATATGCAAAAATACTTCACCTTCATAACATTCTGGTTATTTTAGTTGAGGTGTGTGATACTATAATGCGACACTTATAGATCGTCATAATTTATCCTTCTGATGACTGTACTCCAATATGAATTTTTAGTCAGGTAAAGGGTCTCATCCTTTACACATTTTAACGTTAACATGGATCCCATGATAAATTTCCTAACCCTATTTTAAAATATAATTATATAACCATAATCTTTGAAATTTCCCAAAAAAATAAGATTCACCATAATAACAGAGATGTGATGATATTCTGATAGTTTCAAGTATCCTATATTCTTCATTTGAACACCGCCTTCTCCATTTATAACAATATTCAGGGCTCTATCATCCACTAGATGGACTTTAAAAAACTCTCTAGATACATAGTTTTATATTTATCTACTTTAACTATTTTATAATATATATTCAAGCACTCAATGTTTTACCAGTGTGTTCACACAGATCATCTATGCATTATGAACTTCAGTTGTATTAATAGAATCTAAATTTCTTATAGTTGATGTACTTATTGTTTTCTATTTGTAAATTTTGTAGTTCTTATTTATGATTCTTTTCATCCCATACTTCCAGTAGGTTAGACCAGGACTAGCTAACATAACTAAAGTCCTTTTTTGGTATTTTTCTTTCATTGAGTTATTTTTACAAACCTTATTATGATGTGTTGGTCAGAGTGGATACTCAAGAGGGATGGGGGTGAATTGAGTTCCAATTAAAATTTCTATTAAAAATATTCTTATTAAAAATCCCCCAAATTGAATAAAAATTAAACTGTAGTGAATTTATAAGAATTGTAAGTTTTCAATTAGTTTCTCAAGAGATTGATTATTTCTCAGTTTACTCAATATGAAGATTAGTTAACTTTTGAAACTAAATTACTGACTAATAAAAGATATAAAAACTTTCTAGTTTAACTATCAGTGTTACTTTAAATTATATTTGTATTTCAAAGTACTTAGCAGCGGAATATTCAATATAGTTTAAAACAAAAATAAATAAGCACAAAAGTTTTAAACAAGAGGTTCAGTCTCAAGACAAGACTTAGTCCTCTCAAAATATATATATAAATTTTTATCCACACCCTTGATCGGGGTTAAACAACAGTACAAAGACTATCCAGGTCCAATGTCCTCTACCACAGTTCTACATGGGAAAATATATAAACAATAGCACACAAGCTATCCTAGTCATACTTGACCTAAACCACTATCCACAGTAGGAACTAGATAGTATGGGAAAGATTGAGTGAGGATTTATAAATTCTCCAGTTCAACATAGGCGACAATGTGTGTATAGAATATACAGAGTATACACACTGCTCAAACAAATAAGTAAAATAATGACTAATAGAGAGTAGATATGAGTTTAGAATGCTCTAGTGATTTGAAGTGTAGCTCCTGACTCCTTTTGATTAATCAGAAATGCTTCTGAGTCCTTCACTAGTTTTTGTATAAAAAAATAGAGTATCGTTTACTTCCTTTATCTTCAGGTTCAGCTTGATCAGTTTGAGTGCATGAAGAGCTCATTGTAGTTCTTTAAATTTCATATTGTGTTCTTATTGTATGAATGTCCTTGTGTATGTCCAGTGTTCTTCAAGTAAGAGAGTGAAAGTATGTTGCCTCTTTTTTGTGTATATGTGTATATATTTTCATGCATATGACCTCCCCACCCTTTGTGTCTTCGAAGTTTCCTCTTATATCTTCAGCTCTCCGAAAATGGAAATTATTACTTGTTGGTAGGTATGAGGTACTATTCCTGAAATTCCAATAACTATCATTAATTAATAGTAGGTGCATTAAAATCATCAAATATGACCGTTGCTAAATTAAGAAATAGAAATAGAGTTTAAGTATCAGTGAATGGTTAGCAGTAATATTCCATCAGCAGCTGTCTGTCGGTAGACTTATAATGGTGGACTTCGTATTAGTAGATTCCTTGTATCGGTATCTGTTACTCTTTTTAACGGTAGCTCCTTGTATGAGTCAGTGACTTATTGTATCAGTGATCTTCTATCGATAGTTGTAACTCTTTATAACAGTAGATCTATGTATTGGTAGCTCCTTATATCGGTAGCATTGGTCTATTGGTAACTTGCTTGTACCGGTAGCTCCTTGTATCGGTAGACATGAGTAGTGATGAATTCCTTATACAAGTGGAATTAATAATGGTAGACTTTCATACTGGTAGACTTATCTAACAGTAGCTCATATCGGTAGACTTTGTCTATCTGTTTGTATCAGTAGGTCTGTATCAGTCGACTTGTGCATACTGGTGAACTTATTCTATCGGTAGCTGTTATGCGTATCAGTGACCTTAACCATATCAGTAGACTTCTATACCAGTGTACTTAGTTCTATCAGTAGCTGTGTATCTATTTGTATCGGTAGACTTATTCTGTCTATATCAGTGAACTTCATACCATTGGACTTAACACTTATCTTTTCTATACAAAACATGTCCATATTGAGTTAGAACTATTTCAAAGTATGTATAAACACAGATAAACATTGGTTAATATATTCCAATGATTATTTTGATATTTTTATCAACTTAATAATAGAATATCATATATTGAAAGAATTAATATATAGATAAACATCATTTGGGATTATCAAAACATATTAAAGCATAATTGGGATTATCAAAACAGGTGAGGTCAACAATCTCTCCCTTTTTGATAATCACAACTTATGGTATTGTAACCCAAATTACTCATTAGTGTTTTAGAATGAAATAAAATGGTTCTCATTTCTCAGTTTGAGTAATGGGATTTCCAAATGTGAGATTTTAAAACAATATCATAGGATATAATATTAAATGCAATTCTATGATATTTACTAATAAAAACGATGTTCTAGAGTTACAAAACAAGTATATCATAGAATATATTAATAGATGAAAATGTATAATAGCTATGAAACAACTGTATTAGAGATATAAAACACTTGTATCAGAGGTAAAAATATAAAACAAATGTATCAGAGGTAAATGTTGTATTCTCATAAAATATAATGATTCTTCAAATTAGTTCTCTCCCTTTGTATTATTTCTACCCTGTTATATTATTTATCCCATATTATATTATTTATCCCTTATTATATTATTTCTCCCCTGTTTCTCATCCTTAGAGATTATTTATCCCCCTTTGTGATTAGCAAAAAGTGGGAAAAATGAAATACATGAAATTAGAAGTAATAGAAGGTAAAATAGAGAAGAAAAGCATTGAAATATTACCTGAGGCAAAAATACATATAAATACAGAAGTGAATAAAAAAGAATACAAGTGATTCCTAGAAAAGGTCCTGGTCATGAATCAATCCACCTCATGAATGTCCACTTTGAATTTGCCTTTGGGTTCAGAGGTAGAATCAGACTGGCTATGTAACACCCCAGGTAAATAAAGAATATGACATCTTTATATTTATCCATATTTGTGAATAAAATATTAATTTTACTTTAATGGGGATGCTATGCTCGATGGCATACCCAATATTCAACAACGAGTTTCTTGGGAATCTTACGTTGCACTCTAATAATAAAATAATATTATTTTAAATAGTAGTAAACGCCTAGCCGTTGTAATGGCAGGAATGAACAGAACTAACTACAAAATTATTATATATTTTTTTAAAATATTTTTATTCTTTACGATAAATGTTAGAGGATTAAAAACGCGAATGAATCAAATTTTAAGCGTAGATATTCTAATATTCTTTAAAAGGCCAATTAACCTCCTTTTGATGGCGATCCTCTTTTAAATCCACTTTTTGACAATTTTATGTGTTATATTTAACAAAATAAAATTCTTCTTTAGAATCAGGACATCAAAATTTACTTTTTGTAAATTTTTGGTATTTTTCTGAAAAAGTTCAATTTTTAATGAATAGTGAAAAATGTTGTATTTTAATTCAAAACCTCTTTTTAATCTAATTTATTTATATGATTAGATTATCTTTTTTATTGCTTTTAAAGTTAAATTAGAATATATTTTTACCATTTAATCCAATAATGGTCGTTGGAATTAATTTCACTTGAAAATCGGACTTAAACTAGTGTCAATCTTTTGTTACTTTTTGTTTCATAAAAACACGTTATTTACTCTGACAGCGGGAATTAATTATTAAATTAATAAATGAAACTAATATGTTTTGAATTTCATAAAATATACATCATTTTTGAATTCTAAATATCAAATATATCCTATGGTGAATTTTTGATAATTTTCTGAAAAACTTCAATTTTTTCTGAATAGTGAAACCACTAAGTGGTACTTATAAAAACTGATTTTCCGTTTAAATGAAATTTTTCCATATTTGTGTTTTGAATTTCAAAAATCTGACATACATGGTTATCATTAAGAATTAAAATGTGGTTCAATAGGATTAAAATAATTTTTTGGTGAAATGTAACTTATTTAGTTTTTAATCGCAATTAGAGGTAATTAGAGTAGTTTAAGGTAAAAATAAAGTTTTAATAATATTAGATGAGCATGACACATGTCCTACCCTCATTTGATGTGTCATGGACGACCATGAAAATCCATGGGTCAACTTGGGGACCCCATGGAGACACTTTGGTTGGGAAATGACATAAATAACTTTTTATTTAATGTTAAAGTAAAAATGACACAAACATAAGATGTTTTACGAAAACAATTTTTACATGGGGTTATACAAGTCATATTTTTTACTATAAATATTCATTGGAAAGATAAAATGATTTCATACATTATATTAGTTTTATTATAATTTTTAGACATTAAATAAATTATATTATTTATGACATCATGATGATGCAGCGATGACCTCATTATTTAACGATTTAAATAAAATGGAAAGACAATGTAAAATATAAGACCTACACATGTCCAAAACCTATTGGATGGGTGTATTTAGAACCATTATCACCTTTCATCTAATTTTATCAATGTGGGACCTTTTAAATCCGAAAATAATCTTAAAATAAAGGAACATTTCTTTACTTTCCAAGAGTGCCCCTCCTCTCCTCTTATAAAAGGCCCCCACCTCAACCTCTTTAACCAAACTTCCAAAGCCTTTGGCTCAACAAAACCCTGCCCATTTTGTCTCTCCACATCCCTCTCTAACTCCTTGAAGCCTCACGTTGGGCAGAAGTCTTCCCAAGGAAGCCTTTGAGCTCAAACCAAAGGGAGTTACCCGATTTTAAGGTAATGTCTTCACTTGAGTCCTTTTGTTTTATTTTGCTTCTCCAACCCCCTAAACTCTTTTTATTCATTTATTTTGTAACAACTCCAGTATCTTAAATATACTAGGATTTTGTTATAAGAAGTATTCGAGCTACACTTACACACACCTTCGTCTAATGGTTAATGAACATACTGTTTATGTGGTTGGCGATTTTCTGCCTCACGAAACGATGATTGTCCAATATTCTTTTATCACCTTTAAAGGTGGCCATTAAGATGTCACTATATTTATATATTATATATAATATGTTTATGTTTTACTTAATCTTCTCTATTTTTCATTTATGGCATATCCTTTATGGTTACCATTATGAGTAAACACGATATCTTCATTTTAGGAAGTGCGGACTACCGCCCCCTCAAAGTGATTCAATTCGTTAATTCCATAGGTGGGACGTATAAATGATTTAATTAATGGTATTCTATATGATATTATACTGGAATTATAATATACCTTTATATCATTATGATTCCATTCTATAAAATACGAAATAGAAATGAAATGAGCGTTCATGCGTACGTACGGCTTATCGTCTCCATGGACAGTGCATTTCATTTCTTACCTCTAAATGATTATGTAATATTATAAATGCTTGTATATACTGTATATATATGATATATAAGATATATACATCATGATTATAACTCTGGATATAATGGATACATGAACAAATTTTAATTATAAAGAGCATATTTTGACTCAAGTACCAATGATCGTTTAAACGACCGTTATTAACTAAAATAATTACATAGTGTTCATGACATGGTAATAAGTGATATAAAAGGAATAATGAACTTGAAAAAGGTTCTTAAGGAAGTATAAATTAAGTCATCTTTATTATTCAATAGATTAAAGAACGATCGAGTCAAGTCGGACCCGAGGTAAGGGATCCTACTCCTCTCTTTCTTTTTAAGTACACTCTTTTATGTCATTCCTTTTAAGTTCATATTTCTTGTGATTGGGATGTCCTTTTATATTACACTCACTATAATTTTTATGTTCATATGATTGGAGACCCTATTCTCTCTCATCAATCCATTTTGGAAGTTTTGAGTGGCGCCGTTAGGCTGCCGAATTTTCGTAAGAGATCTAACCTCTCTCTTTATTTTTAAGTACCCTCCTTTATGTCACTTATTTTAAGCTCATATTTGTTATGTTGGGGGATGTTCTTTTATATTAATATTTCTGTAAAATTCATGTTAATATGATGAGAGGCCCTATTTTATCTCATCAATACATTTTTGTAAGTGTTAAGTGGCGTCGTTAGGCTGCCGAGTTTTCGTAAGGGATTTTTCATCTCACTTTTATTCCCGTGAGATTTATGCTACATTTGGCACAATTTCCTTTGAGTGGTGTATGTACTACCCATTATTTTAGTCATTGTGTAATATAATTTCATTTATGATTATTTACATCAATGTTTTATTTTCCTTCTTTCACGTGGTGTATGTTTCAAAAGTTACCCAAGTCGGTAAGGGAACCTTTCACCTTCCTCTTTCTAAAAGACTTATTTTATTATGTATTTTAATTCACATAATATTATGTTGGGATATGTTATTATATATCCTTATTGATTTAAATTTTATTACCAAGTGATGAGATACCCTTTTATCTCTCATCAACACTTTTTCTGAATTTTGAAGTGACGCCGTTAGGCTGTCGAATTTTTGCAAGGGAACTTCTTAACCCAATTTTGATTCTTTGGGATAAACTTGTACTCCTTGAATATGTCGTTCTATGATTATGTGTGAATGTCCTCTGATTGTATTACACTTAATACGCACTTATATTTCGTGTATTCATTTGTCACACAGAATTATGTAATTGATTTATCCTTAATCCAAGGATACCGTCTTTGTATGGGACATCATCTCAATCTCCTTTCATTGAGGCATATTTTGTTTTATACACAACCTTATTTTATACGGTGTATAAATCCCTTTGATTTTTACGTTTATTGAAAAGGAATATTCTTTATACGAAGCATTTACTAAACGAAAGAAGGGAATGTTTTTGACGTACGTATGTGGCGAAAATGAATTCTCCACCGCCGTGACCATTATTTGAGTTTCAGCTTCCACTACAAGCCATTCATTCTTTTTAAAAGAAAAATAAATACCATGTTTTAATTTTCTTTTATTTTGGTAATGAAAATGGTTTTCATAATGTTTTTATTATATCAATATGTTGTATTGATATCTTATGATTGAAATGTGGAAATGTTATGTTTTCTTTTATGCATGTTTTATGTGATACGAGTATGTTATGGTTCTTGGGAATTATTATGAAGATGGGTGGTTCCGTGATAAAATAAGGGTGGGTGAGCCCGATATAGCTCTCCAATGCATTGGGTAACGCGAAGGAGTGAAACGTTAAGGTTTCTCCAAAGATTTTTAGGGAATATACTGTGGTGGGTATTCCAAACGTAACCAAGAGGGTTACTCCCTACGTAAGAATGTTATGAATGCCTCAAGTTACCTTTTATGTCTTATGAATTCTATTAATTATTCATGATTTGATGAGTTATGTTAAAGTTCCTATGTTTTATGGGTAAAGTATGATTTAATTCTTATGTATATATGAACTCATGTTTCCATTCCATATTTTTATATCCCTTACTGAGCTTTTTATGCTCATCCCAAGTTTTTTTGAAATGTTTTTCACAGGTCAAGGGAAAGGTACATGATATGATGATAGTGTCAAGGATGTGTCAAGAAATAATCCTAGTTTTATTTTAAATATGTTTCCGTTGATGGGAAAAAATGAATACTATCTATATGTTACCACTTTGATTAATTGTGGAATGTAATGCAAGTTTTATGATCTAATTATCTAAAACTCTAAACCTGAAAAGATCCTCAATCTGTAATCTTGTATTAACTCAAGATTAAGTAAGGTTTAAGGCTGGGGCCTTATAGTTGGTATCAGAGGTCGGTTTAGATAACTTTAGAGGTTTGGGTATTCTTTAAGCATAAGTGACATTAAGATAATGGTTAGGAATTCAGAAAGAGCCCTAGTTTTAGATAAAGTGAATGATTAAGTATATCTTAGTGTTTGTCTTCCTCATTAGTACATGATGGTTTTGTTGATATACTCACATTGACCTTTTTGGTTTTCGTAAATGGATGGATCTAGCAGGCACCAATGTAAAAGTGGATGTGAAGGAAACTATGAAAGTTTTTGAGAAAGAAACTGAATGATATGGGAGCTGCAATGAGGTATCTTGTGTTTATCCTCAACCAACTATCTGGAGTCATGATTAACCACCTAAACCTTCATGATTTCTATAAGGAATCATATATGCGAGAAACAAATTGCTACGGAACTATGGGTAATAATCATAAAGGTAAGTATGTTTAAAAACCTATGTGTCAAAGATGTGGAAAGAAACACCTAGGAAAATGTTTCAAAGGGATAGAAATATTCTATAGATGTGTAAATGAAGGTCATAAAGCAAGAACCTGCCTTGGAAAAAGGAAGCATCCAGTTGACTCAAGGAAAGGGAAAGAAGTTCTTTCAGAGGGATCAGTTGAATGTTTTAAATGTGGTGTGCATGGTCATTATGCAAACATATGTCCTATGAAGAAGTTTCGTGAATGGGATCACCAAGATCGTACAAATATTCGTTTACCAATACCTAATTCCATTCCAAATGAAGATGAAGAAACTGATAATGACCAATCAAAGGTATGGATTATTTCATAACTTTTTCTTTCCTATTTTGGAATATTGGGATATGATTCATGTTTTTTTTGTAGGAAAGAAGTATTTCAGAATAAGTTGGAAAGGAATGGTTAATGAATCATGAATAATTTTGAATGAGTGAGAAGTCAACATATAAGGGCTTCAAGAGTTATGGTGAAATTCTTAATATTATTAAGTGTCTTTTGATGATGGGGTTACATTAGAAGACTTTTGATAGTATGTGTAACCCTGATGTTTAATATATAAAAATTTTATTCAAGGAATAGTAATCTGTTCTTTTGTGGACATAGTTATAAAGAACCATTTGGGTTTATATGATCCTTACTTTTGAGGTAATTATGGTTTACTATATGTTATGATGGAAGTGAAAGGCATGAGATTAAATTGGTGTTAAATTATTTTATGGTTATTTTTTATGATTTATCTCTTTTTGGGAATGATTTGAGAATTATATAGTTTTGGAAAAAAGGACAACACGCAGACCGTGTGACAACCCGTCGCGTCGGACAAAGCTGCGGGAATCGAACCCACAACCAAAGTGCAACTCGTATTTATCACCTACCACTAGACTACGTGAAGTCCTTGGTTAGTTTTACTGATTCATTTTAGTTAGATGATTTTATGAATTAAGAGTCAGTTGATTTTGGGTTAACTATGGAAATTTATTAACCTATCATGGAGGATATGTGATTAGGTTAATTACTTTTCAATACGAGAAATTAAGAGCAACTGATGCTGTTTGGAGATAAATGTTTCGATTTAACTTGGAAGACTATGTGACTAAATACTTCAAATATTTGGGTTTCAATATTAGTTTGGTTTACTTTGAAGAATTTTATGGACAAATTGTTTATTGAATGGTCCTCGTTGAACTTTGGGTTTTGTTGGAAAAAATTTGGAGATTAAGAGTAGATTTTCTTTTTATAAAGGGTTACACTTTTCTAGATTATCTAATCTTGTACTAACCTTTTTGGTTTTGTTTTTGGGTAAAGTCTAAAGACATGGGAAGTATATAGTTCTCTTTTGTGGATTAGGTGATTCTTTAGAAGTTGATTATAGTACTCTTAATGTGAACAAGTCTTCCTAAATAATCGTCTTTTGGAGAAAATATGAGTTTGTTTAAGGAATCTAATAAAAGTTGAAAGTCAACATGATAAGTGATTATGTTTCCTAATGAATAAATTCCTCAATAAAAAGTAACTTAAAATAAAAATGTTGTCTATTAACTTTTCCTAATGGGAAATTGAATACCGTTTAACCCATCACATGTTTGTGATTTTCTTGTGGTTAACTTTTTCTCAAACATGTTTTCTATCACTCTCCATCAGAACATGACCCTATTTTATCTCCTCCATGTCCATGTTTTACTACATGGAATCCTAGTATGGGTTAACTCGAGTGACCTCTGTACTTATCTTTCTTTATTTTAAAGTGATTGTTTTACCGACTCTTGTTCCGATGTGGGAATTTCAAGGATGTTTCCCAGCCCAATTTTAAAATTGAGAGGACGCAATTTCCAAAAGGGGGGAAGGATGTAACACCCCAGGTAAATAAAGAACATGACATCTTTATATTTATCCATATTTGTAAATAAAATATTAATATTACATTAAAGGGGATGCTATGCTCGATGGCATACCCAATACGCAACAACGAGTTTTTGGGAATCTTACGTTGCACTCTAATAATAAAATAATATTATTTTAAATGGTAGTTAATGCCTAGCTGTTGTAATGGTGGGAATGAACAGAACGAACAACAAAATGATTATATATGTTTTTCATATATTTTAACTCTTTACAATAAATGTTAGAGGATTAAAAATGCGAATGAATCAAATTTTAAGCGTAGACATTCTAATATTCTTTAAAAGGTCGATTAACTGCCTTTTGATGGTGAACCTCTTTTAAATCCACTTTTTGACAATTTTATGTGTTATATTTGACAAAATAAAATTCTTCTTTAGAATCGGGACATCAAAATTTACTTTCTGTAAATTTTTGGTATTTTTCTGAAAAAGTTCAATTTTTAATGAATAGTGAAAAATGTTGTATTTTAATTCAAAACCTCTTTTTAATCTAATTAATTTAAATGATTACATTACCTTTTTAATTGGTTTTAAAGTGAAATTAGAATATAATTTTACCATTTAATCCAATAGTGGTCATTGGAATTAATTTCACTTGGAAATCAGACTTAAACTAGTGTCAATCTTTTGATACTTTTTGTTTCATAAAAACACTCTATTTGCTCTGACAGTGGGAATTAATTATTAAATTAATTAATTCAACTAATATGTTTTGAATTTTTTAAAATAGACATCATTTTTTAATTCTAAATATCAAATATATCTTAGGGTGAATTTTTGGTAATTTTCTGAAAAACTTCAATTTTTGATGAATAGTGAAAACACTAAGTGGTACTTATAAAAACTGATTTTCCATTTAAATGAAATTTTTCCATATTTGTGTTTTGAATTTCAAAAATCCGACATACATGGTTTTTATTAAGAAGTAAAATGTGGTTCAATGGGATTAAAATAATATTTTGGTGAATAGTAACTTATTAAGTTTTTAATGGCGATTAGAGGTAATTAGAGTAGTTTAAGGTAAAAATAATGTTTTAATAATACTAGATGAGTATGACACATGTCCTACCCTCATTTCATGTGTCATGGCCGACCAAGAAAATCCATGGGTCAACTTGGGGACCCCATGGAGCCACTTTGGTTGGGAAATGACATAAATAACTTTTTATTTAATGTTAAAGTAAAAATGACACAAACATGGAATGTTTTGATAAAAAAATTTTACATGGGGATATACAAGTCATATTTTTTACTATAAATATTCATTGGAAAGCTAAAATGATTTCATACATCATAGTATTTTTATTATAATTTTTAGACATTAAATAAATTATATTATTTATGACATCATGATGATGCAGCGATGACCTCATTATTTAACGATTTAAATAAAATGGAAAGACAATGTAAAATATAAGACCTACACATGTCCAAAACCTATTGGATTGGTGGATTTCGAAACCTTATCACCTTATCCTCGAATTTTATCACTGTGGGACCTTTTAAATCCGAAAATCATTTTAAAATAAAGGAACATTTCTTTACTTTCCAAGAGTGCCCCTCCTCTCCTCTTATAAAAGGCCCCCACCTCTACCTTCTTACCCACACTTCCAAAGCCTTTGGCTCGGTAAAAACCTACCCATTTTGTCTCTCCACATCCCTCTATAACTCCATGAATCCTCAATTTTGGTAGAAGCCTTCCCAAGGATTCCTTTGAGGTCAAACCAAAGGGAGTTACCCGATTTTAAGGTAATGTATTCACTTGAGTCCTTTTGTTTTATTTTGATTCTAGAACCCCCTAAACTCTTTTTATTCATTTCTTTTGTAACAACTACAGTATCTTCAATAAACTTGGATGGTTTTATAAGAAGTATTGGAGCTACACTTACACACACCTTCGTCTAATGGTTAAAGAACATTCTATTTCTGTGGTTGGCGATTTTCTGCCTCACGAAACGATGATTGTTCAATATTCTTTTAACACCTTTAAAGGTGTCCATTAAGATGTCACTATATTTATATATTATATATAATATTTTTATGTTTTACTTAAGCTTCTGTATTTTTCATTTATTCCATATCCTTTATGGTTACCATTATGAGTAAACGCGATATCTTCATTTTAGGAAGTGCGGACTACCACCCCCTCAAAGTGATTTGATTCGTTAATTCCATATGTGGGACGTATAATGGATTTAATTAATGGTATTATATATGATATTATACTGTAATTATAATATACCTTTATATCATTATGATTCCATTCTATAAAATACGAAATAGAAATGAAAGTAGCGTTCATACGTACGTACGGCTTACCGTCTCCATGAACGGTGCATTTCACTTATTACCTCTAAATGATTATGTAATATTATAAATGCATGTATATACTGGATATATGTGATATATATGATATATACATCATGAGTATAACTCTGGATATAATGGATATGTGAACAACTTGTAATTATAAAGAGCATATTTTGACACAAGTATCAATGATCGTTTAAACGACCGCTATTAACTAAAATAATTACATAGTGTTCATGACATGGTAATAAGTGATATAAAAGGAACAATGAACTTGAAAAAATGTTCTTAAGTAATTAGAAATTAACTCATGTTTATTATTCAGGAGATTAAAGAACGATGGAGTCAAGTCGGACCCGAGGTAAGGGATCATACTCCTCTCTTTCTTTTTAAGTACACTCTTTTGTGTCATTCATTTTAAGCTCATCTTTCTTGTGATTGGGAAGTTCTTTTATATTACTATTACTGTAATTTTTATGTTCATATGATGAGAGACCCTATTCTCTCTCATCAATCCATTTTGGAAGTTTTGAGTGGCACCGTTAGGCTACCAAATTTTCGTAAGAGATCTAACCTCTCCCTTTCTTTCTAAGTACTCTCCTTTATGTCACTTCTTTTAAGCTCATATTTGTTATGTTGGGGGATGTTATTTTATATTCCTCTTGCTGTAAACTTTATTTTAATTTGATTATATACCCTATATTATCTCATCAATCTATTTTTGTAAGTTTTAAGTGGCGCCGTTAGGCTGCCGAGTTTTCGTAAGGGATTTTTCATCTCACTTTTATTCCCGTGAGATTTATGCTATATTTGCCACAATTTCCTTTGAGTGGGGTATGTACTGCCCATTATTTTACTCAATGTGTAATATAATTTAATTTATGAGTATTTACATCAATGTTTTATTGTCGTTCTTTCACGGGGTGTATGTTTCGAAAGTTACCCAAGTCGGTAAGGGAACCTTTCACCCTCCTATTTTTAAAAGACTTATTTTGTTATGTATTTTAATTCACATACTATTATGTTGGGATATGTTCTTATATATCCTTATTGATGAAAATTTTATGACCAAGTGATGAGATACCCTTTTTATCTCTCATCAACTCTTTTTCTGAATTTTGAAGTGACGCCGTTAGGCTGTCAAATTTTTGCAAGGGAACTTCTTAACCCAATTTTGATTCCTTGGGATAAACTTGTACTCCTTGAATATGTCATTCTATGATTATGTGTGAATGTAATCTGATTGTATTACACTTAATACCCACTTATATTTCGTGTATTCGTTGGTCACACATAATTATGTAATTGATTTATCCTTAATCCAAGGATACCGTCTTTGTATGGGACTTTGTCTCAATCTCTTTTCATTGAGGCATATTTTGTTTTATACACAACCTTCTTTATATGGTGACTTTTAAGTTTATTGAAAAGGAATATTTTTGATACGAAGCATTTACTAAACGACAAAAGGGAATGTTTTTGTCGTATGTAAGCGGCGACAATGACTTCTCCACCGTCATGACCATTATTTGAGTTTCATCTTCCTCTACAAGCCATTCCATCTTTTTAAAAGAAAAATAAATACCATGTTTTACTTTTCTTTTATTTTGGTACTGAAAATGGATTTCATAATGTTTTTATTATATAAATGTGTTGTATTGATATCTTGTGATTGAAATGTGGAAATTTTATGTTTCCTTTATGCATGTTTTATGTGATACGATTATGTTATGGTTCTTGGGAATTATTATGAAGAAGGGTGGTTCTGTGATAAACTAAGGGCGGGTGAGCCCGATATAGCTCTCCAATTCATTGGGTAACGCGAAGGAGTGAAACGTTAAGGTTTCTCCGAATAGATTTAGGGAATATACTGTGGTGGGTATTCTAAACGTAACCAAGAGGGTTACTCCCTACGTAAGAATGTTATGAATGCCTCAAGTTACCTTTTATGTCTTATGAATTCTACGATTTATTCATGATTTGATGAGGTATGTTAAAGTTCCTATGTTTTATGGGTAAAATATGATTTCATTCTTATGCATATATGAACTCATGTTTCCTTTCCATATTTTTATATCCCTTACTGAACTTTTTATACTCATCCCAAGTTTTTTTGAAATGTTTTTCACAGGTCAAGGGAAAGGTACATGATATGATGATAGTATCAAGGAAGTGTCAAGAAAGAATCCATGTTTTATTTTAAATATGTTTCCGTTGATGGGAAAAAATGAATACTATCTTTATATAGCCACATTGATTAAATGTGGAATTTAATGCAAGTTTTATGATCTAATTCTCTAAAACTCTAAACCTGAAAAGATTCTCAATGTGTAATCTTGTATTAACTCAATATTAAGTAATGTTTAAGGATGGGGCCTTATAGGATAGCTTCAATAGAAGGCTTAGGAATTCTAGAAATAACGACCATTGGTTGAGCAACAGAGACTGTTCCTGGACTGTAGGGGGTAGCTCTCTGTGTGATCATGGGAGTGAGGCTCCAGATTTCTTGGACTGGAGTCATCTGTGGAATGGAGGCAGACTGTGCAGAGGCAGGCAGGGCTGGAGGTGCAATGATAGGGGTACTGTCTACATGACAGAATGGTATCAAAAGATTACTAAAGTCCATAATGATCCCTCATCCTCTTTTCATAGTAGAAATGAAATCATAATTGTTTTCCATTAAATTTTCCAAAGCTGGAGTCAGTTCCCTGAGCATTCTTACTTGTTCTCTAAAGGCTTGACTGACAGGAGATAATTTCAAACTTTCCAAAAGAAGTTTGAAATGGTTGGTCAACTGATGCTTGGTATAAACTTTCTAGAAATAAGAATAAACTTTAACTTTTACTTCATTCTGAGAGGCAGAAGCTTCTCTCATATAATCTTAAAAAAATTTCATGATATCTCTAGTGGTAGTTACCTCCGGGTCAGGGCAGATGAGTCCACAAAGCCACTAGTTGATGCTGAACCATGCTACTCTTTCATCAAAGCTTGATTCTGATCCAACTCTAATGAAGGCCTAGAAGCAATATAACTAATAGAAAAAGTCAAAATTTCCATGAAACTTTTAGTTATCCCACTAATAAGATTTTTCACTTCCAAATCCTGGGTCCTAACATGCTTCTTTATGAAATGCTTGAATTCCTCAAAAACTGATACCATCTGGCTAAATACACTCTTCACAAAAGCCAAATCCTTGTCTGGTTGAGATTTAGAACTCATATAAAATTCTAGAGAGACAACTGATTTCTTTAGAAATTCAACATACTAAGCTGGACACTTGATTCTGGAAAACCGAGACTTCATCCATTATCTCTGCCACAGTGTTTGACACACTACAACCAGGAGAGAGTTCAACGTATTTTTCCATGTTGCTCAGATCCTCAAAAAAACAATTATTTAAATTGTAAATAGATGCATTCAAAGACCCTTTCATCTCCACCTTTAAAGACTCAAGGTCAGCCCTGGTTACCATACTACCAGGCACAACAACATGTGCTCTTTCTGACACAATAATAGCCATATAGGCATTCATAATAGATTGAATTGATGAAATCAGTGAAGATTTCATTCTCCTTACTTATTCCACAAAGCTGGCCTTTAGCTCAGACATTAACTGATACATATCAGGTTTTATAACTACATCCTCAGGTAAAAACTCAGAGAGAATATCCTAATTGACTTTAGGTCTACTGAGGGATTCCTCATTATCAGAATCCGGACAATCCAATCCACAAACCACAAAACCTGGGTCTGCTGCCCAGTCTTCAATTCCATCAGCTACTAAGACACTACCAAGTCTAGTAGGATGCTCCCCCTCAACTGGTGCATTATCTTGTATAGCATTATCACCCTCATCAACTAGGTCTTCCTCAGAATAATATTTCACAACCATCTCTATTTAACTAACAACAGGATACTCCTCAGGAATAGGTGCAGGTTTATCTACTTCATCATGGACAGCCCCTGGCATGATAGTACTTCCAATGAAAGGACCCAAACTCAAGGTGGAATAAGCTGATGCTTTAGTTTCAGATTCTCTTTCTTCTTCCTCATTCTCTGGGTCAACCTCTTCTTGATCTAATCTCTGCTAGTCTTCCTCATCCACAGGTTCCTCTCCACTGCTTACTGCCAAAACAGTTTCTCTACTAAGTAGTTTCAATGAAGCATTTCCTTTTCTTGTGATACAATTTCATGAGTTGGGCTGTGTGGCAAGTGTGGATCTTCTCCATCTGCTATAGAGGAATCCTCCTCATATGAATCTTCACTATACTGGGGATCCTCCTCATCTGGTCCTAGACATGGATCTATCTTATCTTTTGGTCTATTTGAATGGTCAAGTAGATTGAACTTCTCATATATCTTATCATCATCAGTAACCCACTGCCTTCTCCATGGGTTCCATCTAATATTCATGTACTTACATACCATTCTTTATATACAAAACTTGTTCCTTACCACCACTGTCTTATCCTAAGACTCAGAAACCCCCTTTACTTTAATCATATCTCAAATCAATTTTCAAAAGAATAATACATTGGTTTTTGATTTGGGTCTGGTCATATCCTCTATTTGAATCATTAACAGCCTGCATAGATTAACCATCACACCATGCCTTAAGAGATTCAAAAAATAAATATCTTTATAGTTAAGATTTTCAAAGTCCCCTCTCCTTGGACTTAACACATGTTGAATGAATTAGAACAACAATCTATTTTTCCCATCCATCTCAGCAGCCATCACCTTTCTCTACTTGCAACTACCAGTGAGTTCCTCTAAGGTAGTCTCATAGTAAAATATGTCACTGGTAGGAGGTATTGTCTTTGATGAATACCCAAATACTCAATCATGTGGTACCTTCATCCATTCAGCCCATTCAATGGACGAAAAAGCTATTTCCTTTCCATTTACCAATGAAACCATTCTATTCTCCTTATACGATTTCTCAAAGCACACAAAAGCATAAAACTCTTTTATCATCGTTGGATAATAAGGACCATTGTTGTTTGTGAAACATTCTAACCATCTCTACCCCTCCAATATTCCTAGGTTCAACGATTTTCTTGGAAAAATCCATTCTACACACAGCTCCTTCTCGATTACAATTTCTCTATTTCGCAAATGCGGGTTAACTGAACGCCTCACTGACCTTGTTTGATTGACATTTCTACTTGCTTCAGGTCCTGTCTTCTTCTTTTTCGCATTCTGATCATCAAATTCATCTCTGACAGTTGGAAGTCTGGTTTTTTCAAACTCTGGAGTGAAGAGCTAAGGGTTTTTGTGAGATTAGGGGATTCAAGGAGTTGGGTTTGAGAGAGGAGAGTTCAGTGGATTAAGAAGTAACTAAGACTTAGTTTTTATCATTTAGGAATCCTAAAATAAAAAAAAATAAGTAATGTATAAATGACACAGATTCCAACAGCTAAAGATAATTTTAAAAACAACACAAACTTAACGTTAGGGTATACCGGTGAGAATTCCTAACTGTGAGGTATAATTATCGGTGAGGTTCACTTTTAGTGAGGTATAGTGGTGAAGTTCATACCGGTGAGGTATAACAGTGAGGATTCATACCGTTGAGGTATAATAGTGAAGTATTCTAACGGTGAGGTATAACAGTGAGGATTCATACCGGTGAGGTATACTAGTGAGGATTCATACTGGTGATGTATAACAGTGAGGTTTCTAATGGTGAGGTTTCTAACGAGAGTCTATCATTCCTAACTCATGTCTTATGTAACCTATCCTATCTGAACTTAAAGGATTGGTTAAAATATTAGGTAATTGATGTTCAGTACCTATAAATTCAAGAGTAATATCAGCTTTTTAGTAATTATCTCTCAAAAAATGGTTCCTTACATCAATGTGTTTGGTCCTAGAGTGAGACACAGGATTCTTAGAGATATTAATAGAACTAGTGTTGCCACAGTTTAGTGAAACAAGTTTGAAATCATATCCATAGTCCAACAAAGTATGTTTAATCCACAAAATTTGTGCACAATAACTACCAGCATCAATGTACTCTGCTTCAGTAGTTGACAGTGCAACAGAATTCTACTTTTTTACTTCACCATGATACTAGGGACTTACCCAGAATATGACATGTTCCAGAAGTGATTTTTCTATCTTACTTTCAACCAGCAAAGTCAGCTTTTGAATAACTTTTTTAATCAAAAGATTGTCCTTTTGGATAAAACAAACCTAAATTTGTAGTATGTTTAGGATATTTGAAAATTATTTTAACAGCAAGAAATTGGGATTCATTAGGATTAGCTTGAAATCTTTCACACATACACACACTAAACATAATATCTGGTTGACCGACAGTCAGGTAAATCAGACTTCCAATCATACCTCTGTAATTTTTTTGATCAACTGGTTTCCCAGATTCATCAATGTCCAACTTACTGACATTACTCATAGGTGTGTTACTTTCCTTAATACTGTTCAAACCAAAAAGTTTCAAAATATCATTTTTATATTTACTTTGATTTAAAATAATATCATTTTCATTTTGAAAAACTTGAAATCCAAGGAAGTATTTGAGTTCTCCCATTAAACTCATTTCAAATTCATTTTGCATACTCTATGAAAAATCAAAACACAACGTATTTCTAGAAGATCCAAAAATAATATCATCAACATAAATTTTCACTATCAAACCATCTTTAAAAATTATTTTAATAAAAAGAGTTGGAACAACAATCCCTTTAGAAAAATCTGTTGAAATAAGAAAAATACTAAGTTAATCATACCATGCTCGTGGGGCTTGTTTCAAACAATATAAATCTTTAGAGAGATTAAACACTTGATTAGGAAAATGGGGACTAGTAAATACAGGTTTTTGTTCAACAAAAACATCTTTAATTATATAACTATTTAGAAAATCACTTCTAACATCCATTTGATATAACTTGAAATTCAGATGAACAACAGAGGCAAGTAGAATCCTAATAGATTTTAATCTAGGTACAGGTGAAAAGGATTCCTCATAGTCTATTTTTTCCTCTTGACTATATTATTGTGAAAATAGCCTTGCTTTGTTCCTAACTATATTTCCAGATTCATCAACATTATTTCGAAAAACCCATTTAGTTCCTATGGTCAAAGTTTCCTTTGATATATCAACTAATTCCCAGACTTTGTTTCTTTCAAATTGATTTAATTATTCTTGCATATCCATTACCCAAAATTCATCATTGATCGAATCATTGATATTTTTAGCTTCTATCTGTGAAACAAAGGCTTGATGTTCAACCTAATTTCGTAGAGAAGCAATAGTCTGTGTCCCTCTATCAAGATTACTAACAACAGCATCTAAAGGATGATTCTTTAGAATTCTAATTGATCTAGTTATGGTTGGACTAGAAATTTCAGGTGCTTCTCTAGGTTTGGGTTCACCAGAAGTAGATTCTAGAATATGTCCAAAACTAGTTGTATTTACAACAGGTTCATTGATTTTATCATTATGGTTCAGAATAGACAGATCTTCTTCAAGATTTTCAAGAGAAGACTTAGGTTCATGTGGACCAGTTTCGTCAAATTTTATTTGAACAGATTCTTCCACACATTTGGTTCTTTTATTAAAGACTCTATAGACTTTTCTAGTTATAGAATAACCTAAAAGTATTCCCTCATCACTTTTAGAAGAAAACATGTCAAGATTATCCTTATAATTAAGAATAAAGACTTTGCAAACAAAAACTCCGAAGTAACTAACTTTTTGCTTCCTATTATTCCACAGTTCATAAGGGGTCTTCTTAAGTACAGGTCTAATCAAGACTCTCTTTATAATATAATAAGATTTATTCATAGATTCATACCAAAAATAAATAGGTAAATCATATTCATTGATCATATTTCTTTTAATTTCTTAAAAGAATCTATTCCTTCATTCTACTACACTATTCTATTGAGGTGTCCTAGGTGGAGAAAAGTTGTGACTATATCCATTGTGTGAGAAATAAGATTCAAATTCATTATTTTCAAACTCACGACCATGATCACTTCTAAAGGTCTTAATATTAAGTACACTATGGTTTTCTACGGACTTGGAGTATTTAATAAAGTAATATCAAGCTTCACTTTTTTTTGCTACGAAGTATACCCTAGTGTATCTAGTAAAGTCATCAACTAAAATATTTTTTGAATTAAAAACATTACAAGAATAATTTTCAAATTTAATATTGAAACCATCATCACACAACTAATAAATACTTAACAGGTTATATTTTAATCCATATTCAAAAAACACTTTAGAAATTAAAACTGATTCGGTGTTACCAATCTAGCCTAAGCCGATGAGTTTTCCTTTTTAAATTATCACCCAAGGTGACATGTCCTCCACCAACCTTGATTAAACTTTTGAAGAATGAAAAGCCTCATGTCATATGTATTTAACATCCATATTGAAAGTACCATATCTTCTTACAGGAAATCTTCAAGCAAGTTTCCTAGAAAACAGGTTTAAACAGAAAATGATTTTGGTACCAAGATCTTCTTAGGTCCAGAGAGGTTAGAAAGAAAAACTTTTGGTACAAAGATTTGTCTAATGGGTTTTATATAATCAATAGATTCAAAATATTTATAAAGATAAACTTTGTTTGATCTAAAACCATGTGAATAACTTGTTGAGGAAAACAAATTACTAGAACTTAAACTAACAGCACTCTGTCCAGATTTTGGAATAAATCTAGTTTTAGTAATATTTCTCTGTCCAGGCTGATAGCCTATTCCTGTAGTATATTTTGGTGCCACATGTATTCATAGAATTTGAGTAAAAATGTTCTTTCAATTCGTGAACCTCTCTAAGAATTTTCTAAGTTGATCATTAGACAATTTCATTTCAGTATTTTCCATAAGTAATTGAACATTATTTTCCTTTTCTATATCAAGTGAAGATTTAACAGAGCTAGTCAAAGAATGTTGTTTCTTCAAGGCTTTATACTTGTCCATCAATTCATTGAAAGTTTCTTCTAGAATATTACAATATTCAAATAATTATTCACTAGAAATATTTTCAGATTCAGAATCAGAATCAACTCTATAATAATATGAATTTAATGTTGGAGTATACAATGTTACCTCAGATGTGTTTTTCATGAAACACATGTTGGCATGATTCTTTTCAGAATTAGAAGTCTATGATTCACTTGTGCTGTCTTTTGAAGGACTGCGTGTTTCTTTCATGGCTTTCTTATATTTTTTTGTCCTTGTAGCCATATTTCTTCTTGAACTTTAACTTTGGAAAATCAGCCTTAATGTGTCCTTTCCTTTTGAATTCAAAACAGACAATTTCATCACACTTATCAGAATTTTTCCAATCCTTCTTCCAATAACCTTTTTTGTCATATTTTACTTTATAATTTGGTTTTATAAAGAATTTCTTCTTCTTGTAGAACTTCATGAATCTCCTGGAAATTTGAGCAATCTCTTCATTACTATCAGAATCTGAACCTTCACTTTTTGAGCTTTCATTAGGTATGAAAACATTCTCATTGTCTTTGCTCTTTGAGGCAGTAGATTTAAATTCTATTGACTTCTTTTTTGGTTCATCATCTTCTTACTTGTTTACTTTAAGTTCTTCTTCATACATCATCAACTTACCAATTAATTCTTTAACAGGCAGTGAACTTATGTCACACGATTCTCTTATTGAAACTATTGTGACTCTCCATCTTTATGGAAGACATCTTAGTATTCTAATAATCTTCTCCTTTGAAGGAAAAACTTTTCCAAGTGTGTTCATAGTGTTAAAAATCTCATTGAACCTGAGATACATATCAGAAAGAGTTTCATCAGGATTCATTTTAAAATTATTATACGTAATATTATATGTGTTTAATTTCATTCACTAAACATTGGTTTTTCCCTCATGGGAAACAGGCAAAGATTCTCCGATTTCATAAGCAGTTTTATAAGGAGATATGCGATTAAATTCCTCATCTCCTAAAGCACAGTACATGGCATTCATAACTTTAAAATTATTATTGTAAGCTGTTTAGTAGGTTCATCCCAAGTAGTTCTTTCAGTTTCTGGAATCTTATATTGAGTCTCTATAGCAGTCCAGATGTCAAATCCCATAATTTCAAAATGAATTTTCATTTTTAGTTTCCATTGGGCATAATTGACACCATTAAAGAAAGGTGGCATGTTGGTAGCATCACCTTCTGATCTATTATCCATAACTAGATCTTAGCAAATATATTTAAGGATATAAAATTTAGAACTAACAGAAATTTAGGAACTTTAAGATACAACCAAAATATCTGTTGAAAACAAAGTGTTTTTAAATCCTTTATAAACAAAAACAACCATTTGATACCAAATGTTGGTCGGAGTGGATACTCAAAAGGGGGGGGGGGTGAATTGAGTTTCTATTAATATTTCTGTTAAAAATATTCTTATTAAAAATTTCCCAAATTAAATAAAAATTAAACTGTAGTGAATTTATAAGGATTGTAAGTTTTCAATTAGTTTCTCAAGAGATTGATTATTTCCTAGTTAACCCAATCTGAAGATTAGTTAACTTTTGAAACTAACTTACTAACTAACAAAAGTTATAAAAACTTGGTAGTTTAACTATCAGAGTTACTTTAAATTAGATTTGTATTTCAAAGTACTTAGCAGTGGAATATTCAATATAGTTTAAAACAAAAATAAATAAGAACAGTATTTTTAAACAAGCGGTTCAGTCTCAAGCTGAGACTTATTCCTCTCAAAAAATTTATATAAATTTTTATCCACACTGTGGATCGGGGTTAAACAACAGTACAAAGACTGTCTAAGTCCAATTACCTCTACCACAGTTCTATGTGGGAAAATATATAAACTATAGCACACAAGTTATCCAAGTCACACTTGACCTCTACCACTATCCACAGTGGGAACAAGATAGTATGGGAAAGATAGAGTGAGGATTTATAAATCCTCTAGTTCTGCACAGGAGACTGTGTGTGTATGCAAGATACATAGTATAAACACTTCTCAATCAAATAAGAAAAAGAATCACTAATAGATAGTAGATATGAGTTTAAAATGCTCTATTGATTTGATGTGTAGATCTGGACTCCATTTGATTAATCAGAAATGCTTTTGAGTCCTTCTCTGGTTTTTGTCTAAAAAAAAGAGTGTCGTTTGCTTCCTTGACTTTCAGGTTCAGCTTGATCAGCTTGAGTACATGAAGATCTCTTTGCAGTTCATTAAAGTTCAGACTGTGTTCTTCTTGTATGAATGGCCTCATGTATGTCCATTGTTCTTCAAGAAAGAGAGTGAAAGTATGTTGCCTCTTTTTTGTTTATATGTGTATATATTTTCGCGTATATGAACTCTCCACCCTGTGTTTCTTTAATGTTCCCTCTTATATCATCAGCTCTCCGACAATGGGAATGATTAATTTTTGGATGGTACAAGGTACGATTCCTAAAATTCCAACAACTATCATTAATTAATAGCAGGTGCATTAAAATCATCAAATATGACTATTGCTAATTAAACAAATAGAAATAGAGTTTAAGTATCAATGACCGGTTTGCAGTCATCTTCCATCAGTAGATCTCTGTCGGTAGACTTGTAATGGCGGACTTTGTATCAGTAAATGCCTTTTATCGGTAGTTGTTACTCTTTGTAACAGTAGCTCCTTGTATCAGTCGATGACTTATTGTATCAGTGATCTTCTATCGATAACTGTAACTCTTTATAATAATATCTCCATGTATCGATAACTCCTTCTATCGGTAGCGTAGGTCTATCGATAACCTGCTTGTACCGGTAGATCTGTGTATCGGTAGACTTGAGTAGTGATGACTTATTCCGGTGGACTTCATAATGGTAGACTTGCATACCGGTAGACTTACTCTAATGGTAGCTCGTATCAGTAGACTTTGTCTTTTTGTTTGTAACGGTAGGTTTGTATCAATTGACTTGTGCATACTAGTGAACTTGTTCTATTGGTAGCTATTATGCGTATCGGTGACCTTAACCATATCAGTAGACATATATACCAGTGTACTTAGTTCTATCAGTATCTATGTATCTGTTTTTATCGTTAGACTTATTCTATATTTATCAGTGAACTTTATTCTGGTGGACTTTACACTTATCTGTTCTTTGCAAAACATGTTCAGATTGAGTTAGAACTATTTCAAAGTATTTATAAACATAGATAAACATTGGTTAACATATTCAAAATATTATTTTTATATTTTTATCAACATAATAATAGAATATCATATATTTAAATAATTAATGTATAGATAAACATCATTTGGTATTATCAAAACATATCAAAGCATAATTGGGATTATCAAAACAGGTGAGGTCATCATTATGGGGTGAACTAATCATTCGGTCGATATTATGTTCACTATAAAGAGGTGCATGAAGTTCCCTTTACTAAATTTATTCATTGAGTACCAAATTTCTGATATCTTCAAACACCATCTCATATTTTATACTATAGGTACTATATACAATAACCATTAAATTCAATCTATATATAAGTAAAACCAATAGACGTTTCACCCATATATCATCATAAAACGTTACCTTTACCAATTTTATCTTCCCATGAATCATATAGAATTCAGTTAAATTATTTTCCATTGTTTCTACTGAAGTTTTAACCATGATCATAGACTCAATCCCCTATGATACCTCTTTTTAGTGATAGAAAACCACAAGACATTCATCTTGAATACTACAGATATACTACTGGAAGTATGACTGATAGATCCACTTCATATTCATGAACATATCATCATATCATAAATATAAAACATTTGAAACATCACTTCCCCTTTTACTAAGTGTATCAAAAGTAAGAATATAGAACACCCTACCCACCACAGTAAGATGAACTGATACCCACATATTAGTGGAAATAATAAATGAAACTGAAAAAATGGTAATGTGTAAAGATTATGTACATAAAAAAATAAATTAACACATTATAATTTAACATTATTTTTAATTTTATCCTAAGTGATTGGGCGGAACCAATATGACTTCATGAAATTATTGGAATTATAGAGAATAAAAGAAAATTAAAAACCCCCAATGTTTTATTTTCGTGAATAATAATTAACACTATATAAAAAATTGATACATTTTTTAGTTTCAAGTTTAAAATAGGTCATACCTTACTTCCTTTTATTGGAAATTGAACCAGTTGAACAGGTTACAATACATTTCTATATTCATGGATAATACTCTAAATCTAATTTCACTAGTGATATCCCATAAAACTATTAAACTCAACCTCTTTCCTCTCTTAACAATTCTAGATTCCTATATATAGAGAATTAAATTTATGATATTCTCCAAAATTCTTGTATCCATATATGTTAATGGAATATATGAACATCCAATGACCCAACTACCACTGAAGAGAGTAATTTCTGCTTCCGACACAATGATCCTTTTCTTTTCAACATATTGAATATTTGGTACACATAAATCAAATTCCATACATCAAATACTCTAAATTTATTATGTTCATAAAAAGGATCCACATCCCAAGAGAATAAAACAAAAATAATTATAAAATGATGTGTATAATTTTGTAATACTAAATAATTCTTGTGAAAAAATGAAACATAATTTTTCATTGTTATTTGATTTAACTTTTCATTAATAAAATACATAGCATGTCATCCTTATTTCATGGTGTTTATGATTTTTATGTAATTAATAATTTAGATATTATTATGTTATGATAGTAGTGAATTTTTATAGCCTCTTGAAATTAATCACTAATTCCTAAGATGGAATAAATGGTATTGGATCTATTCTTAGGAGTACTTTATTTTCTGTTGAAATTATTATTTTATGTGTTACCTTCTCAATATGGTTTTTATCACGTGTCAAATATTTATTTTAATGAGATATTATAATTACCTATTTTATTAAAATGGTAAAATTAAATATATTTTTAGTGATAACACATTTAAAATACCAGAATATATATAAGTAACCCTATCTCTTCATTTTTAGGAATGTATAAAGTGTTTTAATGATAAGTTAATTAATATTGATATTCCAAATCAAGTTTATATCCCTTGTGTACTTGTGAGAACATTAATGAGAATTCGTAAGGGTAAAAGTCTATATCATTTATGTTTCATCAAGCATGTGTAAAATTGATAGCTATTATGATAAATTAATATCGAAACATGTTTCATTATATGTAAGATGCTTATATAATTTAAATTTCTTGAATAATGAATTGGAAATATAAAAGTAAAATCCTAATGAATTTTATATTATGATCTAAAAAAATGGTTCATATTTTGAATAATACTAAAATAATATTTAAATTATGTAAAAGAGCATAATTCCTCACATCATATCATGTGAAGATTTTATTTTTATGTTTGTAAATCTTGAATATGTGTTGTTATTAAAATGAAATTTATAATGATTTATTAAAATTGTGAGTTTATGATGATGACTTTTATTCATGATATCTCTCTAAATGATGGGTTTCCTTGAAATATTGATATTTTTTGTTAAGAATCTATTTTCTAAACTATATATTGTCCTAATAAAATATAGAAAATGTAAAACATTCCCCTAGTAGAACTTAATCCTAGGAATTATATTAGGTTAGTTTAAAACTGGTATAAAGTGATTACTTTAAAAGACTTTTTCTACCTCCATGATTGCATGAACTTTTTGTGATTGGATTGATGTAATCACTTCCTACAAAATAGTAACTATTTTTATGTTGGTGAAGAAAGTGGTTGGTTGGAAAATCTAAAAACTAGATTTGATGTCCTGTTATCTGTAAATAATCTGTATGAAAGGAATGATAAAAGGGGTGTTTTCTCATTTTGTAATATTATTGGGTTTGTTGTGATTATCTTTATACTAGTAATTTATGTTTTAGATTCATGAATATAAAGAGGGGGTAACCTTCCCCATTAAGAAGTGGTATTTTCAGGACATGTCTTAAAGACGTATGAGTTGGATAGTGAAGGTTATGTGGTGCATGGTGGAAGATGTTGGTCCCAGAATTTAAAAAATTTATCACAAGAGTTAAAAAACGTTTTATATATAGTGATCTAGGCCCCAATAGAGGTCATAGGATTTCATATGAATTTACTAAGACACAAAATTAAATTGAATGTCTACCATGTTTGAATCAAAGCCGTCTTGAATGATGCTCATCACTGGTGATCATTTCTTGAATGATCTAAATTAAAACTATCTAGATCATCCAAAAATGATCTAATAATACATTCCTTTTCAATTTTTTAAATTCTAGATGTTAGTGTGGATCTCTGATGAATCCATCAGTGTTGAAACAATCACCTCAATCTCATGCCTTCAATTCATTAGAGGCATCTTGGATGGGTCACTAGGAGAGAGTCATTATCTCTACAGAATTTAGAAGGAGAGAGAGGCTCTCATTCCATTGAAATAAAAAATTAATGGAATGAGAACATCTCTCCTGCTTATATATACAATTTCTCAAGATACCCAAACGAGTTCCCCAATCCCTTGAAAAATAAACTCATAATAAATAAGAAATAAGTAAATAGTTATTAAAAACTAAATACAAAATAAATATTTTGTATACTTTATCACCTCATTGTAATATAATAAATATATTATATTATAAAACTCAAGTCATTAACTTAACTAAAAATTAACGCTAATATTAAACAGACCTTGAATATTAAAATAATATTAATTTGTATAATACTTTCCTTGTATTTACATAAATTCATGTAAATACATTTAATATATAAATTCAATCCAATAATTCTATTGTGGAATAACTAATATTTTTTTATATTTCTATGAAAGATTACTGAAAAAACTTCTAGATCCTATCGTGGGGCCCAATAGTCTAATATACCTATTCACTAGAATAAAGAAGATTCATGAATGCCAAATGTGTATGAACCTATATTCTCTTATCGCAAAAGTAGTGAATAGTATTCGCATAACAAAAGTAGAGACTAGAATCCCATCATGGGCCAAGAATATATAAGGAATATTTATAGTAAAAATAACCTTCATACAAACAAAAAATGTGTAATGTAATACCTCTACATTTAGATATCACGAAATGTATGATGCATACATGTGTAACTTTCATTTCTTGTATTATTATTTTTTGATCTAACTAGAAGGAAATACCTATGAATACCTTTTTCAAATATTTATAATGGTACTACCATCATGTTCAACCAGGCCTAAGACTTTACTTCCTCAACTCAGAGGGTAGAATTCAATCATATCCATTCAACCGATTCTATACCACTAATGGCATACCCAATAAGAAGCTACCTCTCCATGAATTAATATTCATGGTTTTTTACATGTATAAAATTATATGATCAAATGGACCTCATTGATAACGAACTCATGTTAGGAGACTGATACACATTTACATAGATATGATCAACCAATGACACCTAAAACACGTGGAGTTTCTTTTAGTGGGTATGTCCTTATGATCTCACCTACTAGATATCACAAATTTAAACTTCATGAGAAGAAGTCTCAAAGATTATAATCCCCTTGCACATAGTCATATTTAATCCATCATTTCTAGTCAGTATGATGTATCTAAACCATAGGTAATTTTTTATGATTAATTTTATAGTATCTCAAGGTTAACATTATATCATGGAAACTGCTATAACCATTTTAAATGATAATTATTCTGTGAAAATTACTATTTAGGTAGTTGATTAACAAACATATACACTATAATGGTAAGTGTAAATCATATATAACTCACTATATTTGTGTAACGATAACCAAAATGTACATTTTAGTTGGTTATATGGAATCAACTATTAAATCACTCCCACTTACACTAGATCCAACTTACTGAACATCCTTTTAAGCTCTCAGATGACTAAGATCATGTTTATGGTGAGTCATGGATTTAGTTTTTAGGTCTACCACATCTCTGCTATGTGGTTATTATACCATGGGAAACCTCACATTCTTTTGTAAGACACCTCAAGAGATGATGTGCCCAAGTATATACATTTTTCCACTACCAACACTATCCATCTTGTCTAGTACCAATAATGGAATTTTTATCAGGATAAAACTATAAATACTAGATGTAATTCCATGAGCTGGAAGAAATAATTTCATATTTTACACTGCTTTCTTAGCTGCCTTAGAAGCTACAAAAGCTTGGTATTTGTAGATATAGCTTCCACTATCTTGTATAATATTTTCTTGAACATGACCTTATATTGACAGTGATATTATATCACATTGATACAAGGAATATTAGTTTATATCCCATAAAAACTAATACCCCTTCCTCTATATATACCAGGTATATATCCTCAATACTTGTATAAGTACAATCAGGTAGTTAGGACTGTATCCCTTATAGTTCCCCTAGATATAACTGATAATTTCTAACATGTTTTAAATATAATTTCTTTTACATATCATAGAATAATTTATTGGACCATCGTGAAAACTTATGGAATTAAATTCACTATGTCAATATCATCCTATGCACAGACATGTCGTCTTGGAGAGATTTATTCCATGTGTCCTTCGAAATAATTCTCTCTAAAATTTTTCCAAAAAAAATCAATACATTGTCAGTAAATGTAAGATTTAATTGTTCCAAGAAACTATCAGGTATAAATTTGTTGATCATGTTCCTATAACACAGGTATCTACTTTATGTCAATCTCTGGAGAGATACATTTATTATTCTCATAATTTAATATATGATTAATGTTTTCTTCAATATGTTTTTAAACATGTTTTATATGAAAAACAATGTCTCTCCCACTAAACTCTTATATACAATTTTAAAATATTTTTTCCAAATTAATGTTCTAATATCTTGTTTGTTACTTTAATCAAAAACTATATTCCAGTAACTTTCAACCCTTATTTGAATTTCCTGGTGTCACCACCCATTTCTGTTTGTATTGTATGTATACCTTCCATGATTATTGGTCTTGAAATACAAATTTCAATATAATGATCATATAATGTAGCTATTAAATGATAGATTCTAATGGATTTAGGCATAATTATTTTATGTGACCAATCATGATTTATTTCTACCATGTTTTTACAATCCATGTATAATCTCACTTGAATTCCCACCAAAACATTCAAAATAATATACCCCTTATACTTTGTTACATGGAATCCATTAGTTTATTTTTATTTTATCTAATCTATCATAGAAAATTAGAAAATACCTATTGTAGGATTTATTATTATCAATGAATAATTTATCATTGAATATTGTGAATATAAATCTATCACATTATTTTCTTCATTACTATGAAATGTGTATCTCTAAAAAAATCCTTTTCCTCACCTGATGTGGGGAACTTTATTATGTCAAATTATTTTTATCTTTAGCATTGACTAAACCCAAGTCAATATTACTCCCAATAACACATGTAGATATGTGAACCCTTTTATAGAAATATAGTCTATCACTAGACTATAACATGTCTATCATTGGTATTTATAAAATACCCAAATAAACATTAGGATAAATACTTTAGATAAAAATTATGTCTTTTCGAAGCATGTTTTTCATATCCTTTACAAACACATTGCATCTAAAACCATTTTCTTATGACATAATGGACCTATATCATATAATAACTCATATAATTTCCATTTTCATGGATGTTGGATTATTATTATCATATAACATAACTTTTTATGAGACACGTCTTGAAAATAATGGAACTATCTACAATGAATTTAAATTCTATCAATGATACTCCTTTTACTCACATCATGACTCTAATGTGTATAAAGAAATAAGAATTTACAAATTACTCCCTGATAAATGTTTTTGATAAATGTTAACATATAAACATATTACTTAATCCTCTTTATTTACATCAAATATTCTATGTGGATAAGGTAATGTGTATTTATGAATTTCATTATGCTACATTTTATTGATTTATGAATGCTAGGTCAATATATTCTCTTGCATGTTGGACCAAATAAAATCATATATTCTAACCCAGAATATATCATAAGTCACTTTCAAATTTCATAATAAACACTTAAGTGAATATTATGAAGTATATTTACCACTATCATGTCCTTGGAATAGTTCACACTCTCTAGCTAAACTAATTCTAAAATATTTGTTTCTTACATTTATTTTAAAATGTTTTTTGTCCAAAACGAAGTAAATACCTTAGTTGATAATACCTATGACCTTTAACTCAGGATATTCAAAAAATAATATGGGTATATAATTGAAAACTATATAGTTTTTTTGATAAAGTATTGTCTTTCCACAACTTTTTATATTTGTCTTCCATTCTATATTCATCAGATTATTCTAATTATTCAAGCATTAATGAACTATTTTTTGAATAGTAAACTCCATAATGAACTTTCATTCTTGAATTGGAATAATTTCTCCCTATGTCCAGATGACACATGAGATATTTTTTTTGGTGGTATATAACAAATGTTCAACTATAATCAATAATCATAACAATATGCATGTTGTGTGTTTCTCACCGATAACCAAGGAACCACCCATTCTCAGCTCCTTGGAGAACACACCTTGCTTCTAGTAATGATTCCATAATTGGTTTCTATATTTAAATACACATATATGATAATAAGATTGTATTTAATAACCATGTAGTTTAACAGAAACTTCAAATATAATGATGAATATACCTGAAGAAGAAGAAACTACATGCTTATTCAATTCATGTCGCATTATTTAAACATCAATAGACTTTATTTCATGATGTGTGAAGCAAACAACCTCTTTTTTGATAAAAAAATATTTTCCATGAAGAAAATTTTGGATGTTCCTTTAGGGTTATTTATCTTATAGGACTTTAAACTTTTCATTCAACTTGTTCACCATAAGAATTATAGTTTAATATTTAATTAATGTTATTATTTACTTGGTTAAACAAACCAAGAATGTAATAAACCATTTTTCTCAATAATATTTGTTTTTTATTCTTAAATGAAGCTAAATTAAATGGGATAAAATTATATGATAAAGGGATCCATTTAAAGATCATGATCCATATTTCAATTTACACATATCTTTTGTAGTCATAACATATTCATACATGGGATTCTATTTATTCTCCCAGGCTTATAAAATATGATACAACATGTAAAACCAACCATGTTCTAATGTTGTATCCAAAAATCACATAGGAAATTAATTATATCATTATAAAATTACCATCATATGCATCATACGTGAGTCTCCTAGAATATTTTTTACACCCTTTCTTCTTGCAGTGGATTAATAGGTATCGGGAACAACAACAACATGAATTTTTGATGTCATAGTACTTTATGGGTGCATAAGTACTACTATATAGAAAAATGTTCCAGTTTGAATTTTTTTGAGGTATTATAATAGTGTACTTGTGGTATTACTTTCTTTTTTATAAAAAATAAAATCTAGAAGATTATTAATTTTATATTGATTATTGAATAGACGTTTCCAGTAAATTATATCATTAAATATTCCCACACTTTTATTAAAATATTACAAATCGCTATACTCAATTAAGAATACTCTCTCTCTCTCTTGAGTATTCTAGTGTAAAAAATCCTTGATCCTCCCCTCATAACCTACATGTTACGGCTATTCCACTACATAGAGAGTTCATGGTATGAATTTCACAGACCAACCACTTTAACATGTGTCTCCCTGATCTGTTGATGGAAATTCCAACTTATAAAATTGAAAATATGATTTACTCATTTATTTTCCTATAAAGATGAAAAAATATAGATTTGGATTCTTATTTTCTTCCAACATTAGTTAATTCAACCCATAAATCTCTTATAACCTCCTCAGTAATAGAATCCACCTTCAAATTTGGCTAATAAGCACCTAATACACTGGGTTTTGTTCAAATTTGAATGATGGAATATATTAATGATATAATATTACTTCTAGGGTTTTTATTATTTTTTGATGAATGTAATTCACTTCTATTAATTTGTTAATTCTATGTTGTGTCTCTCATAATTGAACATTAATAGAAAAACATTCATCATGTATTTATGCATTTTATTTGTTATTATGTTACATGTTTCTCATTATAATGAAAATACATAATGGAAATAAAAATACCTAACTATTCTTGAGAATATAATATCGGTCAATCCATTTAAACATAAGGGATCAACCATGACTTAAGGGAATCATACATGAGTCATAGATTCACCCATGATGTATCTCTTCCAACTACAATGTGTCCAATTCTTGTCTGGAATTTACCTCATCTTGAGGTGGTCCACTATATTCAACTCCTATGTTATTGTATAAAAATACTTGCTCGCATGTTAGTGTAACCTAGGAGTAAAAATTACAGATAAAACAGTTTTGTATAGGCGTGCATAAACATATACATAATAAACGAGAAAAATTTTGATGCCCAAACTATATTAAATTTACTAATTATTAACCACATCACAAAGTTGTAATAAATACTTAAATAAATAAAACCAATCATACATAGGTTTTGTTAGTGATTAACACTAGTCAGTGGGATAAAATTAAATTTCATCAAATTTAAAGTACAATGGCATTTAAAAAATAAATGAATATTTTATATTCAAATAATTTATATAATTCAAATTCTGCTTAATGATTAATTTAATTTGTTATCCTAAAAATATTTTTCAAATAATAATATTTTTATTATTTTTCGACAAAAAAAATAATGAAATTAATTATTAATTATGTTAATATTTACTTGTCCCTAAACCCTATTCATGACTAATTCAGGTCAATCCAATCATGCATATAACCATTATGGGGTGAGAAAATCCATTGTAAAGTTTTTCTGGGATAGGAAGACCCACCATGGCCCATTACAGGTTGGGCAGACCCACCCATGCCCATATCCGGTAGGTAGAACCTGGTTATAGCTGTTGGTAGAAAAGAGTGAAGAAGGATAGATAGGATTGGGGTTACCATCCGACTACGAAGGATGTTGTAGGGATTTACAAATCTCACCGGTTAGGGGATCATGAGGGGCTAGAGTTCCAAGACCAAAATATCTAGTCAGAGGATGTTAGAGAGGAGTGGAAATGACCACTCAATGGTAGGGACCCATTCAAGGTGGAAATAACTGACCATGATCTTTTCTTTTGGTAGCCATATGATAGGGGTTCGAATGACGAGAGTATATTAGGTTGGGGTTTGTCCGAATGTTGGTAGTGGTGGTGGGATGGAATATCACCTGTGGCTATCAGCATGATAGCTCGATAGAAGCCGCGAGTGAGGAGGGCCACTAATGGGGCCGTGAGTTGCTTGTGCGGTGATGATGACTATGACCACAGTGGTGTCGACATAGGATGGAGGTGCACTAGATGAGGTTAGGGAAGAAGGATGAAGGGAAATGAACTAAGTTTCCCAAGGAATAATATTTTAATCATTTTTTAACAAAAAAGGGAACAATGATATTCTTTTTTTTATAACTCAATCTTTTTTTACCTAAAACTCAAGTCATGATACATTTACGAAAATTCTCTCTTTTTTTGTCCTACTACCACCTTCTGTAATTTATTTTGTTGTGGAGATTTTTTCAAAACCTATCATTTATAGGCATTCATTTTTTTATTTCATGAATAACCACTCAACAAATCAGGTCGAATTATAATTTTAATAATTGTAGAAAAACCATTAAGAAGGTACTATTCCGGTAACCTATATCTGGATAAAACGTTTTTGGATAAATTGGTGTTCCAGAATAAACAAAAAGAAATATTAAAATATATATACAAGGCTTCTTAGTTTTAAATATCTGTAAACACCCCAGTTGATATGGATAAATTCTTCCAGTTTCCATAACTTGATCATTCATGATCAGATCGATTCACGATCAAATTTATTGAGATCAAAATAATTCCCCAAAACTTAATTTGAGGCATATTAAATTTTTTTATTAGCTTCAAAATATCACGTGATCACTCTAAAACTAGTTGAATGTAGTAGGGAATGATTTGTAATACAACGAGTTGTGGATTTAAAAAATATATCACTAGTGTGATGAAACTTGTCATATCTAGCTGTTTGAGCTCTGGTATAGGTATGATGTTATCACATGAATCTAATAAGTAAAAAAATAAAACCAAACTGTTGAGTTATTCGAATCAATGTTCAATTTAATCCAGATCATTACTGACAACCATTTCATGAAGGATTGAAACCCAAACCCCTATAGATCTCCCACACACACTCCATGAATATGTGCGTTCACCATCTACTAAATTTTAGTTGAGATCATAGAGCTCTGATGAATCCTTAGACATCATGAAAATCATCTTAATATTTTCCCTTTGATCCATTAAAATCATCTTAGATCAATTGCTATGAGAGAGGGTTTCTCTCTACATACAGAGGGAGGAGAGAGATTCTCTCACTATGTTCGAATGAAAACCACATAAAATGAGCTCCTCTATCCATTTTATATAATGGATTTCTCGAAATACATAAAAGGATTCCCTAGAACCTATAAATAAATTGACCACTAAATAAGAAATAAATAAATAGTTATGAAAAAATAACTATATCATAAATAATTTTTTGTTATTTTATCAGCTCCATGTACTTTAATAAATATCTTATGTGATAAAACTTGAGCCGTTATTTTGACTCAAAAGTCCTCATATTATTAAATGATCCTTTAATACTAAAATATAATTAATTAGAATTAAATTTTCCATGTATTTACATAAATAATTGTAAATAAATTTAATAAATATATTCAATCCAATTATTCTATACATGAATAATAATGAATTTATTTATTTTTAGTGATCGATTACTCAGAAAACTCTCAAACCCCATGGAAGGCCCACCATGTCAAATATACCATATCACCATAATAGGGAATGTTCTTTAATACACTATTGTGTGTGACCCTTTAAACTCTTATCTCGATTACAGTGAATAATATTTATTGACTAAAAGTAAAATCTAGAAACCCATCAAGGCCCATAAATTGGCAAGGAATTGCTATATAAAAGTCAACGAGCCTCAGAACATGAATTGTGTTATATATTCTCTGTTTATATTTATATCTCATAAAGAAGGAAACATACTTGTGTAATCATCCTTTCTTTCCCTATTATTTGTCAATCTAACTGGATAGACTTACGTCTAAATAACTTGGAAAAGTATTAGTTAAGGTGCTCCCATCATGATCAATTAGGACTGAGATATTACTTCCTCAACACGGATGTGATAAAATCTTTTATCACTATTCAACCAATGTCATAACACCAATAATTCACCCAACACAAGATACATCACCGTGGCTTCATTCTCATGGTTTTTTTTCTTGGAGTAAAGTATGTGATCATGTGGTACACATTGATATTTATCTCAAGTAAAGAGACCAATAGAACTATTCATAGATAGAAAAACCCAATTCCAACTAAAACATGTGACGTTCTTATTATAAGTTCTATCATCATGATGTCACCCACCAAAGATCACCAGGTGAGAACCTCATTAAAATAATTCTCAATGATTTTGAGTCTCGAACACCAGATAGTCATACATCAACTTTGTCTAGTTAATATGATATATATTGACTAGTGTAAATATTATTTTGAATAATGTCATATTATCTCAAGCCTCTCATTATAGCCTATTAACATTATTTATCATTTAGTATGATAATTAATTTATGGAAATTATTGTTTAAATAGTGGATGCAAAAATATACACCCTATAATGGTAAGTTTTCATCATTTTTAAATCACTGTATACAAGAAGTGATAATTCAATTGTACTATTTTTTGGGTCTAGGGAACCCACTATTACAACTATTAGGGATACATAAGGAAGAAATATCATGGTGTAGTGGATAGTTTCTCTTGATTTGCATACTTAATGTAGCGATGGAAATATTTATGAGATGAATATGATAGGTAGGCTTTTAAGACCTCTATATTTCATCATTCTTCTTTGGATTTTGTTTTAATTCTTGTGGGAATGATTTTTTGAGAGGTACATTCTATAATGGACTAGAATTTGTTAACCAATTACTTCGTTTTTTTGATATATGGATGATTTTAGAGGAAGTGTTGAGGTTCTTTGGTGGACTGAAGTGAGTTTTGGCATTTCTAAGGTCAACTAAACCATAGTGATGGGTGTTTTGGTGGTCATGGAGAATCTCTATAGGATATGTTGTAATGTATATAATGGGTATTGGTTATTTTGTCATGTGGAATACCATATTTTCTATACATTTTTTATTGGTGAGCATTTGGAGTTGGCTGCATGGTGCTCAGTTGCACCACGGGGAGTTAAATAAGAAAGGCATCCATTTCACATGACATTTTGAATTACTGAGTTCTTATAAGTTCACAAAATAGTTTTATTAGGGTAATTCTGGGTTTTTCATTGTTGCACAAAGGTTGAATTTTACCAAATTAATGGTAATCTAAATTTTCATAATCTATGTAAAGGTCAATTTGGTTTATCATTAATTATATCAAGGGAACTTTAGAGATGTGTACATGATGTGTTCCATATAAAGGTGTTAAAAAACATGTTAGGGTATATATTTTATCATATAAGGGTCATAAAATATTTTTATTTTAGAATTACATGGTATCCTAGCTTGAATAATTGTGTACTCAGTTAATGGTCTCCGTGTAATGTTACCTATGTGAAGGTCATTTTTTCACGATTCTTTGGGTAAGAATATGTGAACTTTTACAGTTAGTGGTGAAACATGACACAGGGACAAAAAAACCAAGGGAGGTCATTTTTAGGTGTTTTTATGGAGAATTAACCAGTGGAAAAGGGGATAACAAAATTGTTGTATTAGAGGACTTGATGCTACTATAAAAAGGGGGGTAATTTGTTAGAAATGGAAATAACAAATTCACCACATCATAGATCATATCATTGTGTTTATCTTTTCTAATAAAATGGTTTTGGTAATTTTCTTACATTGTATAGGATCCAATAGTGTTGTTCAAAAACCTTTTAAATGAGATAACTAAGCTCTATTTAAATATAATGGGATAAGCCTATGTATATTTAAGTTCTTAATTCACAGTGATTGGATCCTCCTTATATTTTAGGTATCTATCATTCCTAGTTATTTTTACTAATTATTTTCTCTTAGATGGTATCATCATTGGAATATAGTTTCTATTGACCTCAATCGATGCATTGATAATGGATGTAAGTCTCAAGCTTAAGGGTGTTTCTTGTGGATTAATTGGTGTTAAATTTCGGTTCTCTTATTATGGAGTAACATCGCTTCTGGTGTTAAGGGATTTCTAAACTCTTATTTTATCATTTGAAATAACATGCTCCGTATTTGTCACTCTATGATATATATAAGGAATAAATAATTACATTAATATAGTCACTAGGTAAAAAGGAAATGTTATTCACATTTTTTTCTATATGCCCATGCATTATTTTTTATGTTATTAACATTATTATGAAAAATTAAATAGTATAAACTCCTGAAGAGAATTTATAATTTTAATTTAAGTGAAATAATTTTTAGAATTAAGTGGTATTTAATTCCCAAAATTTATACATTTTATTATCCTCTTAAATGTTGAAGAACTAATTTTGTGTGCTCTACCAGTTTTGGTTCCCCTAAATTGTGATGATATTTTTATCTCTTGAAAGTGTGAATTGTTATTATGATTAAATGTTGTAAGCAAATCACATAAATTGATAATAATAAAATATAAAAAATAATATATCTTACGAATAATAAATATTTTAGATAACGATTGGTGTTTTCCAATGTATTATTTATTCATGAAGTTATTCTTGTTCTTAAAGAAGTTATATATATGGAATATTTATAGTGTGACATGGTGATAATATTATAAATTATGTTGATATTATATCCAAAAAAATTATTAATTTAACTAAATAAATCAATATAATTAATTAGTTTTTTGTAAAAATATAAATTATGGTGAACTAGAATTGAATATATTTGTTTGATTAAATATGAAATTGGATAGTGGGAAATAATTTAATGCGTGTTAATTATAATAATGAAGGATACAAATTGATGTCAGATATGGTATGATAATCATTGTTGAATGTTATCAGAGAAATTAATGAATAATTAAAATCTTTAAGGATATAAATTAGTAATCAATGGGGATGAAAATAGTTTATATATATATATATGATTTTTTTGTATAAAATCCCTTTATTTGAGATTGGATTTTGTAATTTAAATTCATTCCTTATTTTTAAAAGTAATCATAGATGCATGGTTATTAATTAATGGATCCTAAATCTATTAATATTATTGTTATATTTATTATTATTCTTATATTATTATTGTTTTCACCAACACCAATGACTTTATATTTAATGAATAAATATATTGATTTTATTAGGTAGATGATCCTACCAAGTTCTCCTGAGTGCTACTCCAAACCCAATTTTCTATGTTTTTTATAGTTTGATCATGGAATCGTAGAGTTTCATTCAAGGTAACTTACATATATTTAGTAGATGGATTAAATCATATTCTCAGTCTTGTATGTATTTTATCTATATTTTACATATACATGTTGGAATCATACTTTTCATGTAATTTATTTATGAAATATAAATATTTCACATTGATTGTTGGATTTATAGTTATCTATTTTCTATTAATTATTTTAGTGAGTGTAAATACATTCATTTTATTCTTTATACCATTGATGTTAGTTTCCAACTCAGGGCCTATTGGAAGCAGTATTTAAAGGTCACTATTTTTCTTAAATTTTATCCCATGAAGGGTAACCGTAGGGGTCATGATAGTTATCATATATTGAGAATTGATAAATTGTTTTATACTTCATCTTAGTATTCTATTTTTAGATCCTGAATATTATAATAACCTTCCGATAAGTGGAAAATGATATCATAGACATACTTGGATATAGACCTATACACAATTCAATTTCTGTCATTAGTGGAAAACTAGTAGTACCATTAGGGAAAGGTTAACATAACCATATAACACCATCACTAATTCCTTTACCTCTACCTAAAATGCGTAAGTCATTAATAGAAAGTTTATATTTGATGATTTATGTTCTGATATAACATAGACCATTACTTTGATCCCTTTATCCAATGATTACCAATGAATATAAATTCACTTTATAATAAATCATACTCTTGTTAGGTAAATTAATATAGTATTTCATATAATTAAACGAATCCGTGAAACATATAACATTATATGGTTTCATTTGTAAAAAAATTAGATCCCACCGCAGATGATCTCTCCTTATTACCATCTCATATATATTAACCACCACAACTAACCATGATTGAAAGAGGTCATTAAATCCTTTCCCTAGAGAATTATAGTACTCTTAATAATTATAGGGAAAAAATTAATGTTATGTATTTGAATAATATAAAATAATAAAAATATATTAAAAGATAAATATTATAGCTCACACTACCTCATGTCATCCCAACTCATCATCTTCTATATTATGGATATTCGAATGACCGTCTTTTATACCATCCTAATATAATTATCTATCTCTTCATCTAGTTTGATCACTCCACATTACCTAAGGGTGATCAATATTCATAGGATAACTTCTACCTTAACCACCCTACACAATTACTTTATCGGAACACTGATTATATAATGTTTGAAATGTACAGGGTGGATATTGTGGTTTGTGAGGTGGATTTTCAACCATCACATTCAGTCTTAGTCCACATTGACCTCATAGATATAAATGATACATAAGATTTCCATTTTATCTATATCCACAAAAAAATTGGTCATATTACCACACTTAGCTAAGTGGAATAAACTTATTGGTTACAAGAAATGTGAATAAGGGGGTTTACACCAATGACCCAATTTAATTGATAATGGAGAGATTCTCCTTCAATATATATATTAAACCATGTTTTTATCCTTACTCATATAAATCACCAATCCTCTCCAATTCATTTTCAATAAAATTTTCCTTCCTTATCACTGAATAATATATTTCTAGGGTAATAAGAATGACCTATTACAAGATCACTAGCCATAATACTCTATCAAAATGGTGAGCTCTCAACTCATCATTAGCTAAAAAAATTATGGAATATTTTAATGGTCTTAATAACATCACCCCATATTCTTAAACATTTTATATTCTTGACTTGATAAATAATATTTCCTACTACCAATCTGATGAATGAATTGTAACTAATCATTTCTCTATGAAATAACATTAAAACAAGTTTCACATAACCAATGATACATAATGGTACTAAGGTAAAACATCAGCTAATTTCAATCTACCCCTCAAAAAATATCAATATTAATGGTATTAAGTGATCCTTTATCTCTTAAAAAAAGTAAAAGGATATATCAACTCTGAATAATCACTTATATTTTTATTTTTTATAAATTAATACCTCATAATTTTGTAATATAATCTAATGTAACTATTTTAGAGTAACTATATATGCTTCCAAAATTATTAGATCCACCACTTGATGAATAACTGTGGGTACCTCCTATATCCTCTCTTCCTCTTCAACATTATTTTATTTCACGCAAGACATAAATTTAAATAAAAAAACATTTCATCCCAAAGACAATATGGATGGCTCAAGTTACGTAATTTAAGGATCAATTATAAAGAATAATATATTATATAATACATGAACACATTGTGACCTAATACTATATAATACAAGATCTCACACCTGTATGGATATTTTATTGTAAATACACCATCCCTATCCTAATGATTTATAGTAAAATAGATTTCATACTTATAATCATAGGGTTCCTCTCCATCGTTTGATAGTTTACCTATTGTACTTATAATTCTAGATTATATTACTATAATGGCCTTATGAACCCATGAAATCAACATTATGGGTTACACCAAACTATATCCTAGAACACTCACTTTGATATAGTTATTTTCTCTCTTATATCCACCCAGACTCCTACGTAGTTGAAAACAACATCACAAGCCACCAAAAAAGTAAACCTCTGATACACAATGGGCCATATACTAGAACCAAGGATATGAATTCTCAACATTTTTATGGTATTATCATTATTTTATTTAAACCTACATTCATAACCATAATAAACCAATATACCATCCTTAATATTTAAAAAACAGACACCTATGTGAGTATGTCACACACATGAAATTAGAAATATGCACTAACACAAAAGAGAAATTAAACATACAACTACTCATAATCCCAATTAGATCACCTCCTTCATAAATTAACATATCCCACCACCACACATTAAAAAATACTATAATTATAAAAAACAATTGATGTAAATATGGTGAGTATATGTCATTACCCATCCCCTAGGGCCCGTGTCATGACTATCCCAAGCCCACCTTCTATAGGCCAGTGGCTGGCGACTAGCACCAGAAAGGCATACCTCTAAAATGGGAGGGAATTTACTTTAAACCTATACCATCAAACATAGTATAACACAAAAAAATTCAACCATGAAGTAAAGTGATGTAGAAAAACTGTGCTAAAAGTAAAGGTGTCAGAATACATGCCCAACTAAAAAGAGTATAAGTAAAACTTAATAGTACAAAACAACTCCTGGATTGTCCACCGTGGATCCTACCAAAAGGGTAGGTAGAGATTGTCTCCACAACACTCCACATTAGCTTTCCCCCTCTGTGTACCTCCTCATCCTACCTCCCTTAGCCTCAATCAACGTTGTACATCATCTGTACAAGACACAACAAGGTGCAGGCAAAGACCGTACAGGGGTGAGTATAATGATACTCAGTGGGGACCCTAAGACCCCATAGGTATCCTAGATTTCCACAAAGGAAAAACAATAATGTAAGACATTAACCCTAATTAGGTATATGCCCATAATTATAAATAAGTTTTCAAGATATACTCATCCCACACATGAGGAAGGAATACCACAAAGGTAACACCACGATGGTAGAAATACCACACAAGTAACACCACAATGATAGAAGTACCACAAAGGTAAAACCACAAAGACTACCCCACAAAGGTATAAGTACCACACATGTAACACCATGATGCTAGAATTACCACACAGGTAACACCTTGAAGACCATTTCATAATGGTAGAAGTACCACACAGGTAACACCACGAATATTGATGCACCACACATGTAAAAGGAGCCATCTCACATTCAGGTATAACTTAAGTACAAAAGTACAAATAATTAGTCCTAAGCTAGATCATATTATTAAGTTAAAAGGCACTGTTGCTGACCCACATAGGATTAATAGGTACTAACCCCCATTGAAACACAAATAATCTAACCCACACATGATTAATAGGTACTAACCACCACTGACCCACATATGATATAACCCACAGACGATCGATAGGTACTAACCCACGCTGATCCACACATGATCTGACGCACACAGGATTGGTTTGTGCTGACCCAAAAAGGATAGAAAAGCGTTAAACCACATAGGATCTGATGGATACTAACCCACATAGGTTCGATAGGTGCTTACCCACACAAAATTGATAGATGCTGACCCACACAGGATCAATGTTCTTTCTTCACGTTACAACCTGCCAAATGATTCCTCGCACCCTGTGCACTCGAGTTCTGTAGAATTATCCCCTTGAGATATCGGTCATACCTAAACCACCATTAGGCTCCAAAAATGAGTAATACAAAAAACCACATGACTTAAGGGTTCAAACGCGACAAACAGTGTATCAATCGGACGCCCGATCTGTGAGTTATAAGCATTTTAGTTCTGAGGGCCCGATTGAATTTGGGTTTGATCCAACCCGGCCATGCTCCAACAGTCTCCAAAACTCAAGTGAGGTATACCAAATAGAACTTCTTGATCCAAGGATCCCTATTCCATAGACGATTTGTTAAATGGACATCCGGTTCTCAAGATGTGGCCCTTTGAGTGTTTCTAGGTCTTGTTTGACCCAGTCCGACAGACCCGGCCCGACCCGGTCTAGGATTGGTCATGGCGGGCTCAACCTTTTGGGCTGATGTCTAGACCAGCCCACAAGGTCGAGGCCTGAAAAGGGCGGTCTATAACAGTGGACTGACCCACAAGGGGGCGGCCTGAAAAAGGGTGGCCCGCAAGGGGCATCCCATTGGACGGTGACCCGCTAGGAAGGCGGCCCGGCCCCGAGAGGCTTGCACTACAAGGTGGGTGGCCCATGGTCCACCCGATATGTCATGGGGGGGGGGGATTCCCCCAATATATCGATCAGCTTTTAGTCCATTCAGTTTTTTGGAATAGTGGCACCATGTGGGTGCCGCCTGGTTTCCATGGAACCCTCCGGGTAGGCGCAGGTTATGCCTCCACTACAGCTTCAGCCATGACCCTCTACTCTCTGTAGGAACACTGGTATCACCAACTCCCCACACTCTGGTGTCATGCTGGTCCTTCTACCTCCCCTTCTGTAGCTGGATAATGTGTCAACTTCCTTCTCTGACCGCCACGGCTGATGAGCCGCGACCCCTTGTTCACCGGCGGAGCACCACACCTCTTCTGAAACTGGATGGTGCCGGCCACTTCATTGACCTATGTGTCCACCTCATGTTCCATGAATTGGAACACCAAATCCTTTTTATCTAGTCAGTTACGCTCTGATGGTGTTCTTCCACAGAGGGAGCAAAGGTATATGTGTAGCGAAGGGTTCGGGTCAGGTTCGTTAGGCATGTGCCCTTTGCGTTAGCTTTTAATCACGAGGGAGATAAAGAAGTAAACAACATCACTTGAATTCAATAAGTATCAAACCCTTTCCACATAAATACATTGGAGAATGGCCACGCTTGAAGGGGAGTCAATGTTCTTCATTCCCAAAACATGCTTCCAATGACACCACTCATATGCCATACTTCGGTTCGTGGTTCGGTGTCACCCGTTACCTCCTACTGGAACAGGCTCTGTCCTCCAAGGGTTTAGAATCTCAACACTTGGTCAGATTTTTTTTCTTGATGAAGTAGTGTTGATACCCCTCCCCAATATCCATATAAATATGAGAGGGGAGGGTAATTAACGATGTTGGGAATTAATTTTGGCTCATAAATTTGGGACCTTTCTAATTCCCCAACGAGGCTATTACACAAGATTGAAAGGTCAATCCTTCTATTGGATTGACACGTCACGGGTCCCAATACCTCTGGACCATTGAAGGAAATGAATGAAAAATAAAATAATAATGTTTTTATTTATTTATTTTAAAAAGTATCAAAACATAAATTTATCTTGAGACCTACTGTAGTCAATGTATAGTTTCACTTAAGAGAATCCTGGAGCTGCAGATTCAACGATGCCCTCATATTTTTAATTCGAGCACCAGATTAAAAGATATAAGACGCCGCCCACATGATTACTGAACATACCATAAAAAATGTTCAGAAATTAGTTCCAGACACACCGGGCCTTGGAATCACACACCGTCAGTTTTAACTGACTGGTAATAATTCCATATAATTGAAAAAAAATTACATGGAAAATTCAGGACTTTACAATCTCCCCACCTCTTAGATTTTCATCACTGAAATCCACAACATAAACTAAGGAATCAAATGGGGGTACTGAGCAGGAATTTGAGCCTCCCGCTCCCATGTTCTCTCATGGAAGTTCTTGTGCTGCCAGAAAATGCACACCAAAGAGATTGACTACCCATAAAGGACTCACTCCTATCGATCCTCAATCTCCACTGGAACCACTATAAACATCACCCCATCATCGAAGTCTAGCTCATCGTGGTCGATGATATGAGATGGGTCGTTCACGTATCTCCTCAGTTGGGATACATGGAAGATGTCGTGCACCCTCTCTAACTGCAGTGGATGTTCCAATCAGTATTCCACCTTTCCAACCCTCTGAAGTATCAGAAATGGTCCTATAAACCTCAATGATAACTTTTCACCTCAGCCAAATCACCGTAGTACCCGTAGAGGAGAAACTCTCAAGAATACATTGTCCCCCTCCTGGAACATGAGAGGTATTCCTCTGTAGAGACCCAAGATTGACGTAGATGGATATTAAATTAAATTTGTGGAATACTTAATACATAAAAAACAGACACCAAAGGACCGTAATAGTTTATTATCTTTGGAAACTTGGAACATAATCTTCTAATCATGGTTAAAGATCTTCAACATCTCCCATATTTATCTTCCCCTTTTGTTTTCTTACCTAAAACATTTCTTTATATCATGGGGAAAATAAAACATAAAAAGGGTGAGCTCAAATGGTGAGTAAGGGTAATCATAGAGAATATAAAACAATCCATAAACATTTTAATGTAATAACATGAACATAAAACATCAAAATCGTGAGTAATGACAAAAAGCTTGACAATACATAAGGCATGGATCATAAAGGATCATTAATAATGATAAAATAGCATGGTAATAAAACATATAATTGTTGAAAACCATTAATCCCATGTTATTATTTCCATGGTAGCCATGGAATTGCTTCTAACACCATCATAGTGAACAAAGTCCATTAATGAACTGAGTTTACTTGTCGTTCCAACCGTGTATTACTGAACCAGATTCACTTGTTGTTCTTGAAATGTTTTACTGAACCGGATTCACTTTCTGTTCCAGCCATTTTCATCTCATGAGATATAAAACATTATACAATGCATTAGAGGGAGATATAGGCCTCACCCATCTCATAATGAAATCATTCTTACATGTACCACAAAATAAACATAAATCATTCTTCACAACCGAAATAATAAAATTGGTTTTACAAACATCATCCCATCATAACATAATCCATATAAAACAAATGGATTTCATTTCATCATACGAAAAATCACACCATGTAAATAATAGAGAAATTATACTTGAAACATAAACATATTAAATAATGTCATTTTAGATGGAAAATAGTTTTGATAAAACACTTGAAATGAATACTTGAAGAAAATATCCTTTCTTATTTAAAATAATTTTCTTTTCACAAAATACCATGCAATTTTAAAAGAAAAGGATTTTTTGGAAAATAATAATGAAATCTTATAGAGGAAGCTTCATGAAAATAAGGCATTATGAAACCGTAAAAATACGTTCATGCCATATAATATTAAAAAATATTCTACTCGTAATTTTGCCGTAAATGTCAAAAAGTACCTCGTATGGTAAACAAACGAAAGACTCCTTCCATACCATGTGGTAAAAGTCAAAAAGGGTAAAAATGACTTTAAACGTACATGGAAGAATAGTAAAAAAATTATTAAATCATTTTGAGAAAATATGGACATGGATGATAAACATAACCCCCATAAATACTTATAAAAAACAATCTCTGATAAGAACAAGATTGGAATAATTATCCCTTACCTTTTATGATTGGTGGAATCATACGTGTCATAAAATAATGAAATTTAAATGAATATTTAAATATCATATTCTTCATAATAAAATTCATATAACATTTTTAGGAAGCATAAACACCATACAAATGAAATAGATGGTGATTAAGGCATATGTCTCACAGAAATAAAAGTGAGATGAAATAATCCCTTACCGTAGGTCCATTTTTTATGCATGTGTCTAAATCTCTTGTATAGTGGGTTTAAACATATTATTAACTTGTAACATAACCATAATAATATTTATGATATCATATATGATTCACTTAAGACCTTATATTACCCGTTCTTTTGTAAATTCCATGTTAAAGCAGCGTTTTCGGTAAAATCGTTTCATTTATCGTACGTGTTTTGACTTGTTGTTCTTGATATTATTACTTATATCCTGATTTAAATAATTCTTTAATTTAAAACATGATTTATATACAATATATATTCAGCATATAAATATATGATAGATCTAAAAATGGAATGGAATACACCGTTCATGGAGACGATAGGTCGTACGTACGCATGAATGATGTTTTTCATTTCCTTATTGAATTGAATGGAATTATGTAAATGAAAAATATATGTACATAAATACAGTATCATTATTATGTAATATATTCCATGATTTTTTATTATATATACTTTATAATCATACTCTAAAGGCTAATCATGGATAATGAATCTACCGCGTTCGTGGAGATGGTAGTCCGTACGTACGCACGAGCGACAATATCATTCTTTTGATATTAAAATCATATATAATTGGATGTTATATCATATATAAAGAATCATAATAATTTTATATTTATTATTTTTATCTTTTATACTTATTATTATACCCATCCAAGTGATGAAATGTTTGAATAACAAACTACACCATGATGTGGAGATGGTAAGCCATACGTACGCACATGTGGTGACTTTTTCAATCAAATGATGGATAAAATAACTAATATGGTCGTACCATTTTTATAATAACATCACAGTATATAGAATATACTAGAGTTATTATTTTAGAATGGAAACAACAAATAATGAGTAAGTGGAAGAAGAAAGGATCATGAAATAGGTGGTGAGATATTTACCTCTTCTTCCGGTTGTTCCTTTTGATTTGATCAAAAGGAATCTTTTGGCTAGATTTATGACTAACATAAGGCCTCTTGGATGATGGGAGGATAGTTGGGAGGGTATTTGGTCAGGTTTTGATCGATCCAAATGGATTTAGAGGTGTGAATTAGAGATAAGGGGGAGTGCCTTTTTATAAGAGAGGTGAACGACACCTTAGGAAAAACATAAAATATTATTTTATAATAAATTCATTTTTGTTTTATAATGGATCCAAATTAGATTGTTTCGAAGATAAGGTGGTCATGGGTTGAAATACACTCAATCAATAGGTTTTAGACAGGTTTGGTTCACTATATTATCTTTAGCGTTTTGGCTAAACTCCTACTTAAATAGTTTGACATTTACCATGTCTCTTTGTATTATTATATTATATGGCCAATAAACATACTATATATGTCAACTAAACCCAAGTGGTTCATTAATGATATACCTATAATTATATAAGTCTTTTGGTGTTACCTTATATTTTTATGAATATAATAACAATTAATAATATAATATATGTTTTAAAAACACTTTTATCTCATTTTGACACTATTTGGTATTTTTTTATTTCTAAATTCATAACAGCATTATTTCTTCGACAAAAACTTACATAACCAACCCTAATATATTACATTAAACTAGAAAATTAGTTTAATTCATATGAAGTCTCAAATTACATTTATTTGGGTATTTATAAAATCCATTTTGTTAATATTTCATTAATAAGATAATTACTGCATCATCATTGTGTCATAAATAAATTAAATTATTTAATGTCTAAAAATAATAAATAAAATACCATTATGTATTAAATCGTTTTATCTTTCTAGGTAATATTTATAGTCAAACTTATATTGTGATGAACCCTATATTAAAAGTGTTTTAGTTATTAAACAATGATTTTAACTCTTTTAACTCTTCTTTGAATTAAATAATAATAAATGTCCAAATCTAATCCAAGTGGACCTAAAGGGTCATATTTTTTTCTTAAGGTTTTTTTTGGTCGAATTAAACTTATCCAATAGAATCAGGACATATTTTAGGATAATAATAATATCATTTTTAACCTTAATTACCCTATTTACTTTTACCAGTGGTAAATAAAAGTAAAAAGTTACTATGCAAAAAAATATTTTTATCTTATTTAACCACATTTTACTTACTGATATCAACCGTGTCTCTCAGATTTTTGAAAATTCACTCACAGAACCAGTAAAATTATGTTTTATGAAAATTTGCAAAAGCTTCTAGGTGGTGGGTAAAAGACAGTAAAAAGATCAATAATATTTTGATTTATCTAAAATTATTATAAAATGACTCCAATGAATTAAATTTAACTTATATAGGTATTATGTATCTATTTTAGACTAAATTAAATTTAAATAAAATAAATAATTATTTAAATAAAAAGTCGGTCTTATCCAAAAACATAGTGTTTTCAATATTCATCAAAAATTGAAAGTTTTCAGAAAATACCAAAAATTCACCCTAGGATAATTTCGATATTCCGAATCCAAAAATGAAGTCCATTTTGAATAAAAGAAATTTATAAAATTTCAAAAAGTGGGTATTACAATTCACAAAGGCTAGTTTATATAATATTTTAATAACATATCGTTGTTTAGTGAAACTCGGTATTGCGTAAAACACACGCTATTGATGAAATTCGCTCTTGTGTGCAACACAAGCCCAAAATAGTGTTTGCGTATACTGCAAGCTAATACGGTGCTTCGTATAGAGAAATATAATCTTGGTGTATCCTACAACACAAGATATAAATGCAGTTAAAAATAATATTTCTCATAAAATCTTGGGGTGTTACATTCTACCCCCCTTAAAATGAATTTCACCCTTGAAATTCATCGGGGTTATAAATGGTTTACTACATGAAAGTTGCATTCATATAATCCCACATCATAAATATGAATCCTAAAACTTTATTTTAAAAACTAATGTATGAAACGTAATGGTTACCCAAATTAACTCATTACTGGGTTTCCCTAGAGAAGAACTTTGGTGAAAATATGAATATGGAAGAGAAATATAACCATCAAGTTTTGATGGAGATTGGCAGAGAACATGGCAATGAAATATCCAAAATCACAAGGCCATAAATTTGGTATGATCTAAGGTTCCATCTAGGACAACGTTTTTGGTTTTCAAGATCATTTCCCAAAAGTTAAAAAAAATTGGAATTCGAATAAATAATTAGTTGATTTTGGTACAATCTCACCGTTGGTCATTCCTTGAAAAATTTCCACTTCATATCTTAAAGAAACGAAGTAGAATTTTTCATTCATGAAGTCCTAGTAGATCGTGTGATAGAATGATGGGTCATTCCATCTGTCTCAAACAAAAAGATAGAAAATGTTATTAAATATATATAAGTCCATCTATGGGGTGATTAATCATACATGGTTCCTAAAATATACTTATACATTATATATCATACCACATAATAAATTAAAACTAATTTATACTAACCAGGGAATTCCTATAGGCCAGTAGTATGCGATAAAGGCGTGTCACACTTCGGTTGTGGGTTCGATTCCCACAACCTTGTCCGACGTGACAGGTTGTCACACATCCGACAGGTTGTCCTTTTTCTAAAACTATACTATTAAAACATTCCATAAATAATATTGAAAAAAATGTTCCAGCCTTAAATAATACTATCTGATGTCCAACTTAATCCATTACAATCGTTAGGCTTATCCAAATTACTTCTGTACGATTACTAGAAACTTCATCTACCGAGCATGTGAATACCTTCATTTATCCCCCATATATCATAAGATATATCTTGTTGTTGATCACATTCCAAACATGTGAATACCTTAATCATGTATTCTCTTGAAAATTGAATACCCATTGAACTTTAGTGAAAACATGAATGCTGCCAAAATTAAAATCTTTCCACATACCAAAATTTCAAAATTTCTATACACTCAAACCATGATATCACATTGTCCTTATATCAATCATGAGATCATGAATACCATCAATCATATTATTTTTTCCTTATCCCTTAATTAGGCACATATAATCTGCTTTCTAAAAATATTTCAACTACTTTTCATGGTTACTTGTACCATATAATTATCGAAAACCACAATAAACCATTACATAGATATTCCAATATTCCACGATAATTAAAATGAGATTACACAACATTATTTTGGAATCCCATTACATAATCATATAATCATTCCACCACATTGTTGTCATACTCAACATTGCCAATAGTGATCGCATGTGACTTCCCTTTTTTTCCTTTGACTTAAGATGTTGTTGATGTTGATCATCACTAACCCTTGGATTAGGTCATTGGTTCGCATAATGCCCCATTTCCTTTCACTTGTAGCACTGAAGTGTTGGTGGAGCGTTCTCTATAGTCTTTTCTCTATTCACATCATTACAATCCTTTTTCCCATTACTTCGGTACTTACCTACTCGATGACCTTCTTTTCCACACTTGAAACATTTTCTAGTACCTTTTAGACAATCTCCACCATGTTTATTTCTACACATTGAGCATAAAGGAACATTCACCTTCTTTTCACCATTGTTATGAGATTTTTGTTGAACTCCATATTTCGTTTCTTGTCAAAACCATGATATGGATATGTAACACCAACTTCCATTTCTACATTGATAGAAAAATGCACAATTTCTTCATAATTTCTGATGTCTCTTATCGCTAATTCCCTTTCGAAGACTTGGTTTTAAGCCACTAAAGAATCGATAAACTTTATGTTCAGGTTGGCTGATAAATCCAGATGCATACCTTACACGCCGTGTAAAATTCACCTCATATATACCAACAAATTCATCATCCTTTTGCTTAATCTCAAGGAAATAGTTTTCCATCTTTGTTTGAAGAATATGAGGGAAATACTTAATGAAAAATAAGTTCTTGAACTCATCCCATTCCATGGATTCAGTTTCGTCTTGGGGACTTGTATTCTTAATTAGATTCCACCACTGGTCTGCTTCACCTTCTAAAAGGTAAATAGCTAAAATGGATTTTTCATGTTCTGAATAGAGAAGTATGGAAAATATCTTTTCAATGGTACTGATCCATTGTTCATCAATAGGTCGATTAGAAGACACATTGAAATAAGCTGAACATTGAATCTTGAATGACCTAATAGAATATTGTTTCCTTATCTGCTCATTTGTATGTCCAGAATGATTCATAGATTGTGTAAGTATAGAAAAAAGATTTTTCACTCCATCTCCCATAACATTGGTTTCTTCTGGAGGAAATCATTGCATATTCCATTACATTGATCAACACGGTTCCTTCAGGTTCTAGATATCATATAAAACTAAAAACTAATAGTGTGAGGAAAAAATCATCATAGAGAAAACAATATAATAAAGGGGGAGTACCTTCAATATATAACATCTTATGTTTAATTCTAAGATCGTTAACCTAATTCATGGGTTGTTACCTATACGTATAATTAACCTTATAGACATCTCTATAAATACCATGGAAAATTCTCTAGGAATCTCACTAAAGATTTCGCATCCTAGTTTCCAAAGGATAACTAAAACTTTCCTCTCATACCAACTGTAGAGACCAAAGATTGATGTAGAGGGACATTACATTACATTTTCAGAATACTTAATACATAAAAAAAACAGACACCTAAGGACCGTAATAGTTTAGTGTCTTTGGATAATCAAAACATAATCTTCTAATCATGGTGAAAGATCTTCAACATCTCCCATAAAGATCTTCCCCTTTTGTTTTCATACCTAAAACATTTATTTATATCCTAGGGAAAAGAAAACATAAAAACGGTGAGCTCAAATGCTCAGTAAGGGTATACATAGAGAACATAAAACAATCCATAAACATTTTAACATAATAACATGAACATAAAACATCAAAATCATGAGTAATGACATAAATATTGACAGCACATAAGGCATAGATCATAAAGGAACATTAATCATGACAAAATAGAATGGGAATAAAACATGTAATTGTGGAATACCATTAATCAAATGTTTTTATTTCGATAGTAGCCATGGAATTGCATCCAAGACTATCATAGTCAACAAAGTCCAGTACTGAACCGGGTTTACTTGCTGTTCCAGCCCTGTATTACTGAACCAGATTCACTGGTCGTTCCAGCCATGTTTTACTGAACTGAATTCACTTGTTTTTCAAGCCATGTTTATCTCATGAGCTATAAAACATTACCCAATGAATTGGAGGGATATATAGGTCCCACCCATCTCATAATGAAATCATTCTTACATGTGCCACAAAATAAACATAAATCATTCATCACAACCCAAAAAATAAAATGGGTTTCATAAACATCATCCAATCATAACATAATCCATATAAAGAAGATTGATATCATTTCATCATAAGAAAAATCAAACCATGTAAATAATAGAAACATTATACTTGAAACATAAATATATTAAATAATTTAATTTTACATGGAAAATAGTTATGATAAAACACTTGAAATAAATTCTTGAGGAAAATATACTTTCTTCTTCAAAATCATTTTATTTTCACAAAATCCTATGCAATATTAAAATAAAATGATTTTTTTGAAAATAATCATGAAATATTGTAGAGGATGCATCATGAAAATAAGTAGTTATGAAACCGTAAAAATCAGTTCACGTCGTATAAGTTAAAAAAACATTATCCTCTTACTTTTGCTAGAAATGTCAAAAAGTACCTCGTATGGTAAACACATGAAATATTCCTTCCATACCATGTGGAAAAAGTCAAAAAGAGTAAAAATGAATTTAAACATACATGGAAGAATAGTAAACATTTTATGAAAACATATTGTGAAAACATGGACATGGATGATAAACATAACCCTAGAAAATACTTACAAATAAACAATCTCAGATAAGAACGAGATTGAAATAATTATCGCTTACCTTTTATGATTGGTGGAATCATATGTGTAAAAAAATAAAGAAAATTACATGAATATTTAAATATCATATCTTTCATAATAAAATTCATAAAACATTTATAGGAATCATAAACACCATACTAAGGAAATGGATGGTGATTAAGGCAAATGTCTCACCGAAATAAAAGTGAGACGAAATAATCCCGTACCGTAGGTCCTATTTCATATGTATGTGTCTGAAACTCTTGTATAGTGGGTTTAAAAATATTATTAACTTGTAACAGAACCATAATAATATTTATGATATCATATATGATTCACTTAGGACCTTATATTACCTGTTCTTTTGTAAATTCCATGTTAAAGCAGCGTTTTGGGTAAAATCGTTTCATTTATCATACGTGTTTCAATTTGTTATTCTTCATGTTATTACTTATATACGGATTTAAATAATGATGATTCAATAAGGTTTTCCTTATGAATTTTCCATTCCTTCTTATTTTGAAAATCACAAACACCTTATACTTAAGAAAATCTATATTTTACTCCTCAAAGGAAAATTTCCTTCCTTCAAGAAATTTACCATAACCTAGATTTCCATATACATATCAATATTTTTCTTAAGTAAAAAAATAGGATTCATACCTAAAACCTCAGAATCATATAATACTTACATATGAAGCATTCTTTTTTAGGATCTAAATTCTGGATACGAACTCTAATGAAGTGCCACTCCGAATTCTGGATAAGAACTCTAATGATGTTCCACTCCGAATTCTAGATACAAACTCTAATGAAGATCCACTTCGAATTCTGGATACAAACACTAAAAAAGTTCAAATCTGAATTTTGGACTCCGAACATATATGAGTTCGACTCCGAACTTCTACTAGTTCGACATCGAACTTATATGAGTTTGACTCCAAACTTTTACTAGTTCGACTCTGAACTTCTATGAGTTCGACTCCGAACATTTACTAGTTCGACTCTGAAATTCTATGAGTTCGACTCTGAAATTTTACTATTTCGAGTCAGAACTTCTATGAGATCGACTCCGAACTTCTATGAGTTTGACTCCGAACTTCTACTAGTTCGACTCTGAAATTATATGAGTTCAACTCCAAACTTCTACTAGTTCTACTCCGAACTTCTATGAGTTCGAAACTGACCACTTACTAGATCGACTCCGAACTCTTACCAAGTTTGACTCTGAACTCTGTAAGTTTAGATACTAAATTCCAGTGAAACAAGACTGCGAATTTCATTAGAAATTCAGACTCCGGATTTCTACATAATTCCAGTTATGAATTTCTATTAAAACAGAATCCAAACACCTTTTTATTATAGACTCCGAATTCCTTTTTGGTTAGACTCTGATATTTTATTTTCTAACATTCCAAACTTTAGTTTTGATTATAGCTACAGGTGTTTCATTAAAAAATGATGGCATGATTTCATTTATTGACTAACCATTGGTTGAGTGACACGTGTACATGTCCCTCCGAAATCCAAGGAGAAATATGACCATTGGAGGAGGGAGCTGACCGTTAGAGGTTCGCCTATAAATATTAGCTCATTTGAAAAGAAGCAATAACTTTTACAAAACTTGTGCTTACATGCTGTTGAATTGATTTCTAGAGAGAGAGGCCCTTATCAACTCTCAATGATTCATGTAGAAAGTTTGAACAACTTGTTCAAACTCTCCCATGCGCAAACTTTCTTCGTGAAAATCTGATTGTTGATGATTATAATCAAGGGCTTCCAAGGATAGGAAGACAGAGGTTCCAACACCTTGAAGTTGAGATATTCCTTTCTAACGAAGAAAGAGGTGTCGACTACATAATAGTCGAGGGATTGCGGGGATAGCAAGATAGAGACTCCAATATTCGTATCGAGGGCTTACCCTGGTGTGGGTAAGACAGAATTTCTTGAAAGTATAAATCAAGGGACCTTTATCCAAGGTTGTTGGATACCCCTCTCTTTGGGTTAAAATATTTATATCTTATTACTTGTTTTTGTTACAAGTTTTTCCGCTGCATTTTTTTATTGTAAGGAAAGTATAACATTCATATATTTGTTTAAACATGTACTCTCATTCAGTTAGATTCTATACGCTTTAAGGTAGAATCTCATATTGTAAACTTTGGTTAAGTTTTATTTTATGGATCCATATTTTCGGAACCGGTTTTTGGGAATCACTTTCCAGATTTAAGAAAGTGTATAGAACTAGAAGTTTGTAACTTCATACTTTGTCCCAATATTTGAATTAGAGTTATAGGTGTTGTGAATTTTTTTTGTTTAACTTTTTTAAACATAGATCATTCCTTGTTTAAGGAAATTTTTAAAGTGTACAATTCACCTCCCTCTTGTATATTGAGCATCTACACCATTATTTTGATCCTAAAATTGGTATCAGAACACGTATCTGAAATACTTATACTCGCATATAAGTTTTTCATGCTTAGTTTTTCATTGTTCTATATTTTTCTTACATAGGAATATTCTCATTGAATCTGAACTTGTTTTATTAATAAGTATTTGTTTGGAAAGATTTTCAAGATGGCGGTAATCAATGTTGGTTCCATCGACATCCTGAATCCTAAAAGGCCACCAATTTTTTATGTTAATGACTAGGAGTATTGGAGAGATTGAATGAAGAGTTTTTTATCTATACTGGAGTAGAAAATTTTGTTATGCTTACTGGAGGTTTTAAAATTCCTAATAAGGATGTTAATACTTTCACCAATCAAGAGAAGCATGATTATCAGTTAAACTATAAGGTACACAATACTTTACTATATTCAATGACTATGAATATATATAGCCAAATTTCTTCTTGTGAAGTAGCTAACTATATATGGAAGAAACTCGAAGTTACACATTTGGGTACATCCAAAGTAATTGAGACCAGAAGAGCTATGCTTAGAGCTGAGTATCTTGGTTTTAACTTTCCTTATGAAGAACCCATTTCTATGGTGAAACAAAGATTTATGAATATCGTGAATAGCTTAAAATATATGGGAGAGAATGGTAAGGATGATGAAGATCTTGTTGACAAGATCATTGATACTATTCCCAATGAGTGGGAATCAAAGAGAACAACTATTGATGACAACAGGAAGGTTACCCAAATTTCCTTAGATGATCTGTTTAGAACTCTTCTTCAACACGAAACAAGGATAAAAAAAGATGCTAACAACATCAAAAAGAAGAATGGGAATGGTACTATTTCTTTTACTACAACATCAAATCACATGAAAACTAAAACTCATGAGAGAGTAACTAGATCCAAATCGAAGAAGGTTGTTATCCAATCCAAATCTAGTGAGAGTGAAGTCTCAAAGAATGAGTTAGAAAGTCTTGCTCGAAGGATGAACAAGATAGCATGTCAGAGAGATTTCATATCCAAGTATAAGAAGAAGGAAAGGAAAGATAAGAAAGATTCATAAGTCACATGCTACGAATGCAATAGAGCTAGAAACATAATACCTGATTGTACATTACTCATGAAGAATGAAAGAAAAGGTAGTCATTCTGAAAGGAACAGAAAGAAATATTACAATCCCAAAGCTAAGAAAGTCTTGAAAGATAATGAAACCTCGAGTGCTGGTGGTGGTGACTCTTCTGATGAATCTTTAGATTATGAATCTTCTGGATAGAAGAATCTTGGTCTTATAGCCAGATTTCCTATTAACAATCATTTCATTATGGTTAAGGTACACAAAGATGAATCATTGACCAATGTTTCTTTAAATTCTAAAGATAGAAAATATTATAACTCTTCAGATGAAGAATCCTCTTCTGATGAAGAAAATACTTTACCTACCTATGAAGAAGTTTCTATGTTTTATGAACTTCTTGAGATTGAGAATTCAAAACTCAATAAAAACATGATAAAGAAAATTCTAGAAATACTATTCTTACTAAGGAAATATCAGATCTTTCTAAATATCTTGATAAAAAATGCTGATTTTATAAGTATTTCTAAAAATCTTGAGGAAGTAAATTCTGAGAATAATAAACTTTCTAAAGATCTAGAAAACGTGATTTATAAGAAAAGTGTTTTCAAGCCTAGCTCTAGTTCCAAATCTAATGACTTTGAAGATAAAAACATGGTTATAAAACTCAAATCTAGAATATTTTACTTAAAGAAGTGTTTGTAGAACATTACCTTAGGTAAATAAAATTTTGATAAGATGTATTCACAAACACAACCTTTAAGAAACAAATATGGATTTGGTTATACCCATGCAAAACCAACTTTTAGTAACAATAATTTTGTTCCTCAAAGTGCCCTATTTTGTACCAAGTGTCAATGTGGTGGTCACTGGGAAAAGAATTGTTCCTTAAACAAAACCCAATCCTTAGGTTTTCATAAGGATAATTTTTCTAAAAAGATGTGGGTTACCAAAATTTTGTTATCTGAAAATCTTTGATCTAAACAAGTTTGGATTCCGAAAGTCTAATTCTTTTCTTATTTATAGGAAGATAAATGAAGTACCAACCGAAATACATGGTACATGGATAGTGGATTTTCCTAAAATATGACTGGTAACAAAAACTATTTTGAAAAGATAATAAAGATGAAAGGAGGAAAAGTATCTTTCGGAGATAATGACCAGGGAGAAATTGTTGGTATAGGTAATATTGTTCTTCTTAGTAAAACTTTGATTTCAAACGTTTTGTTTGTTAAAGGTCGTAACCAAAATCTCATTAGCATAAGTCAATTATGTGATGAAGGATACCTTGTGAATTTTTGGAATGAATAGTGCTTAGTACACAATTTCAAGGAAGAGTTTATTCTTTTTTCCCATAGGCAAGAGAATGTTTACACACTAAACATAAAAGACATTAGGAGCCAAGGATTAACTTGCCTAAGTGCAATGGAAGATCATTCTTGATTATGGAATAGAAGGTTAGGTCACTATAACCTTAGAAACTTATGTAAAATCTATAAGAATAAACTAGTTAAGGATCTACCGGAGCTTAGATTTGATTATTCTAAAGTCTGTGATCCTTTTAAATATGGCAAGAAACATAAACCTAGTTTTAAATCAATCGGTGAAGTCTCAACAATTGATGCATTACAGTTGGTTCACATGGATATTTTTGAACCAACACAAACTGGAAGCATTGGAGGCAAATACTATGTTTTTGTTCTAGTTTATGATTACACTAGATTCACATGGGTCTATTTTCAATCAAAGAAGTCTGAATCTTTTTCTTAACTCAAAATTTTTAGAGCCCGAGTTAAAAATGAGAAAAACCTTCCACAGAAAACTATTCATAGTGATCATGTAGGATAATTTCAAAATTATTATTTTAAAACTTTTTGTAGTAGAAAAGGTATTACTCACAACTTTTTAGCACCCAGAAGACCTCAAAAAATGGTGTTGTTGAAAGAAGAAATAGAATTCTTCAAGAGATAACTAGAACCATGTTTAGTGAATATTTTTTTGCCAAACATTTTTGGGCTGAAGCTGTAAGTACTTCTTGTTATACTATAAATTGAGTTTTAATTAGACCTTTAATTAATAAAACTCTTTATGAGTTATGGAATGGTAGAAAACCAAGACGTTCCTACTTCAAGGTTTTTGGTTGCAAGGTATTCATCCTGAATACTAAAGATAGTCTACACAAATTCACACTAAAATCTGATGAAGGAATTTTCCTAGGCTACTCCAAAACTTCTATGGATTATAGAGTTTTAAATAAAAACACTTGTACTATTGAGGAGACAGTACATGTTTAATTTGATGAAACTGATCCTTTCATTTTCAAAAAACCTCCACCTACATCTTCGGATGTGTTTTTAAAAACTGATTATCAACCTTTAATAGAAAATCTTTCTGATAAGGAAAATGTACAAGAAGATGCTTCTGAAACATTTACCCCAGAAGATTTCCTACCTTATGTTGATGAACAGATTATTCAAAACCCAGGTCAGGTGTTTCTTAAGAATCATCCCAGTGATAGTATCATTGGTGATGTAAATCAACCTGTAAGGACTAGATGTTCCTTGAGGAATGAAGTAGAACATCTAGCATTTCTTTCCCAATTAGAACCAAAAATCACTGATGAAGCTTTAGGTTATGATGATTGGATCAAATCCATGCAATATGAGCTAAATGAATTTAAAACGAATAAAGTATGGACATTGGTTGAAATACCTAAAGAAACTTCTATTATTGGAGTAAAGTGGGTCTTGAGAAATAAGTGTGCTAAAAATGGAGTCATAGTAAGAAATAAAGCTAGACTAGTTGCTAAAGGCTATAATAAAAAAGAGGGAATAGACTATGAAGAAACCTATGCTCCATTAGATAGACTTAAATCTATTCCTATCATACTTTCCTTCGCAGCATTCTTCAATTTTAAACTTTTTCAAATGGATGTGAAATGTGCTTTTCTTAATGGTTATGTCCAAGAGGATGTTTTTGTTAAAAAACCTACTAGCTTTGAGGACACAAAACATCCAGATCATGTTTTTAGACTTACCAAAGATTTTTATGGCCTTAAACAAGCCCCACGAGCATGGTATGATAGACTTACATCATTTTTACATCAAAATAACTATGCTAAGGGAAATGCAGATCCATCCGTTTTTATAAAGAAAGATAAGAAAAATGTTTTGATTGTTCAAATTTATGTTGATGACATTATATTTGGTTCAACTCAGCAATATTTAGCTAAATCTTTTGTGGATCTAATGAAATCTGAGTTTGAAATGAGTATGATGGGTGAGTTAATATTTTTCATTGGTTTTCAAATTTCTCAAAAACCAGAAGGAACCTATATATCTCATTATAAGTATATTAAATATCTTCTTAAAAAGTATGGATATAACAACCCTAAAAGTATTAGTATTCCGATTGGTACCTCAAAAAAACTTGATATTGATGAAGACGGGAAACCAGTGGATCAAATATCTTTTAGAGGTATGATTGGAAGCCTACTATACTTGATATCTAGTTGACCAGACTTAATGTTTTCATTATGCTTATGTGCCAGATATCAATCCAATCCTAAGGAATCTCATTTAAAGGTAATGAAAATAATTTTTCGCTATTTAAAGGGAACCATGGATATAGGATTATTTTAGACTTCTGGAAATAATTTTGTATTATTGATTTTTTCAGATGCTGACTTTGGTGGTTGTAGAATGGATAGAAAAAGTACATCCGGAACTTGTCATTTCTTAGGAGATTCGTTAGTTTCATGGTCATGAAAGAAGCAACACTAAGTAGAATTTTCCACTGCTGAAGCTGAATATGTAGCAGCTAGAAGTTGTTGTGCTCAAGTGTTGTGGATGCAACATACACTCATAGACTATGGCTTGAGTTTTACTAAGACTCAAATTTTATGTGATAACACAAGTTCCATTGCCCTTAGTAAAAACCCTGCACATCACTCCCGTGCAAAACACATAAATATTAGGCATCACTTTCTTAGGGATCACACACAGAAAAGAGATATCATTCTTTAGTTTATCAGAACATAAAATCAACATGCTGATATTTTCAAAAAATATTTACCTTCCGATAGATTTGAATACATTAAACCGAAGTTAGGAATTATAACCATAAGGTAATTCTTCTCTGTCAACTTCTTCTTGAGACAATATCCTTACAGTAATAAACTCATTTTCATATGGGGAGTACATTTGTTTGTTATCCTTTTGAAAAATTAAATTCATAATGTGATTTTCAAAAAATATTTCTTACTAAAACATTCGTAATGAAATTTTTTTACTGGAACTTTCGTAATGAAATTATCATACTCGAACTTTCGTAATAAAATTTTCGTACTGGAACCTTCGTGATGAAATTTTCATACTCGAACTTTCGTAATAAATTTTCGTACTAAAAATTTCGTAATGAAATTTTTGTAATCAACCTTTCGTGATGAAATTCTTGTACTGGAACTTTCGTAATGAAATTTTCGTACTGGAACTTTCGTGATGAAATATTTGAACTGGAACTTTCGTCATGAAATTTTCGTACTGGAACTTTCGTAATGAAATTTTTGTACTAAATATTTCGTGATGAAATTTTCATACTGAAACATTCATGATGAAATTTTCATACTGAAAATTTTTCGTAATGAGAATTTTAGTACTAAGAATTTTCGTGGTGAGAATTTTCGTAATAGGAATTTCCTAGTCATTTTTTCCATAGTACGTTTTTCGTAGTGTGTTTTCCGTAATAAATTTTTTGTAGTCAAATTTTCTTCAAGAAGAATATCACCTATTACAAATAATCTTCCTAGCCAATCTGAAAGGTATGACTTCCTTCCTCAAGATTTTGTAGTTTTTTTAGTTGTTGGGAGTTTCTTTTTCTTATAAAATTTCTCGGATTCATTTCTTCTCAAATCCGATTATTTTTGTTAAAACCTCAAAATATTGGATTCAAGATTTCCATGCGGGTAGGATTTTAACCGTCAGATCAGATCAGAGAAATTATAAACCGTTAGATTGATTTTGGAAGGTGAAAGGTCACCTCCATCTCCTATAAAAAGGGAAACACCATTTTGTGTCCCGCATCGTTTTTCATGCTCTCGCGTGCCGAAGCCCTACCTCTGCTCTTAAATCCTATTCTGAATCACTCAGACCTCCTCCATTCCAAATTTCTATAGAAGCCACTTCCCAAGATATGTCTACTAACAAGACAATTTCAAAATGGTTAGTCTACAGGGAGAGGTTAGTCCATCCGGATTTCTTTAGTGAGTATGATTATCTTATTTCAAATAATATCAAACTCAATGGTTGGGAAGATTTTTGCATATCGAAACTAGGGTGTCAAGATGTTGCCTATACAGATTTTCTTGTTGAATATTATGAGTCTGTTTCCTTCTATGAAGAAGATGGCAGAGACAAATTTTCCTTCAAGTCTTATGGGAAGGCTTACAAGATTTCATATACCAAGGATTCAAACGTGGTAGTCTTATCATATGATGGTGAAGCAAAATTTTGTTCACATAAGCTACCGAATGTGCAAGGATGTTTCAGCAAGGTGAAGGCAATGAAATGCCTTGGGCTTAAAGATGACAAGATAGAAAAGATTGCTCATATTTCGACCAACAACCAGATTCTCCAGTTGTGAGTTCAAGGATTTCTCATTCCGAGAAGAGGAGATAAGGATAACCAAAATAAAAGTGATATCTACATCTTATATTTTTCGGTAAATCTATGAAAGATCAATTTGATGAGGCACATTCATATTACAGTTCAGAATATCAAAAATGGAACTTTGATGGCTCAAATCATTATGTATCCTGCTCTTATCTCCAAGATTATTATTCGATGTCTTGATTCGTTCAAGGTTGCTTGCACCTCCAAGACAAGAATTATTAAGGTGATGCTGATAAGTGATGACACCTTAAATAGGATGAAATATGGTTTTTCAAAAGAATCAAGTGAGTTCTATGATATGCCAGAAGAGGAGGCATAAGTCGCTCTAAAAATTGTAGAGAAGGTTGATCTAGTGAAGAAGGTTTCTAAGAAGAGGAAATTGAAATAAGTGGTTGCTGAAGACAAGACTCCCAAAGCTAAGGAAACCTAGTCAGCACCTCCCAAGCTGAAAAAATAGAAATCATATCCAGATGAGGTGGCTTCTAAGTGGAGGGAAGATAAGGAGAAAAGAAAAGAATGGGATCCACAGTTCGGATTGGTCCATGTTGAGGCTAAGGCCTTAAGACAAAAAGCAGTGGATGAGTTAGAGAAACAGGCCAAAGAGAAAAATATGAAGAAGAAGATGACAGAGGAAGTGATTGTTCAATATCTTTTAAAATCCACTAAGTTAGCCTCTGAGAATATTCCCATTCCAGAAACCTTTTATGTCCAACCATTACCAGAAACCCCTGTGAAGAAGTACTTCACTCCAGAAAAATATAAAGAAAAATAAGTTGTTGAAGAAGTATAGAAACAAGATGGTGAATAAGTAGAGGAAGATGTTGTTGGAGAAATTTAAGAAGAAGAAGAAGTAGAAGAAGGAAGCGATGATTTGGATGACTTGATTAAACAAGTTGAGGATTATCAAGAAAAGGCCGAATCCTCAAAGCTAGTCACTCCGGGAAAGGGATATGACAAAGGTGGTAAAAGAGATGATGTCAAGGAATAAGAAAATTAAAATGAGTTATCTGTGGAGGAAAGCTATGAGAAGAATTTTCTTGAAGAAGGAGTAGAGAAGGATAAACCAGATGAAGATAAAATTGTTAAACTATCTGAAAGTGAAGAAGAATCTTCTGATGAGGCAGTTCTGAAAATTGATAAGGGGAAGCAAGGGATTATGGACACCCCAACAAAAGATGTTATAAGAAAGGAGGATTTTGGTGGTTGTTGTAAAAGAATGATGTTAGAAGTTGAAGAAGAACAATACCCTAACAAGTTATCGGATTCAGAGTAATCAGCTATGGGACATAACTTTTTGTTGAATCATTGAAATGTTGATGGACACAATTCCAATCTTTCCCACCATTGAATCCAGATGCTAGATGTTGTAACATAGCCTAAATCAGAAATCAGAATCCTTATCCATGGTGATGGACAAGTGTGTGAAGATTGAGGTTGATAATAGAAATTTCCTTATCAATTATTATGTTCATAGAAAATCATGCGGCAAAATCACTCTTTGGTCAAAGAAAGTTGATGGAGACATGGAAGAGTTTGATAGTTTTCAGAATAATGTTAAAGTTGATTTTGACATTGAGGATGCCAAGATTAAGAATATTGAGGATAATCCGACTCTTGAGGAAAATTCTCAGAATCAACAAGTAACGGACTTGAATGGGATGGGTAACTCTCTTACTCCAAATTTTAAAAGGTATAGGGATATCCAGATTGAGCTCGAAGAAATGCTTGTAAATCAAGATGAGTTGTTGAAGATGCCCGAAGAGGCCATGATGGCTCATGCAAAAATCTTGAAAGATCATGATGAAAGGATAAAAGCTCTGGAGAAGCAAGTTGAGGAAGACCAGAAAGACTTGAAGAAGCACAAAACCTTGTTGAAAAAGTTAATTCCCAAGGAAAAGGAGGACAAATAAACAAATCTATTTTTTTTGTAATGCTTTTTGTTGTAAAAATTCATTCAACTCTAATGAAATCTCTGGTTCCTTGTGATGTTTGTTGTCTTTACTAATATTTCAGGTACTGTATTTCTTTTCCATTCCTTTAAATTCTTTTTGAAAATCACACAGGTGGAGAATGAAAAAATAACTACTAAAAAGGGGAGAAGGAAAATTTGAAAATAGAGAAGGAAAAATTTCTAAGTGAATAAATATCCTTAAAGTAAGGTGGAGTTTCTCAGTACGAAGTTTTTTTTTCATTCCTATTATAATTAAAACTCCATTCTGGAAATCCAAAATAAAATCCTTAGAGTTCCTAAGCCTAAGGGGGAGCTAGTTGTATTCACTACCATCCATGAACAAAGGGAGATAAGTTTTAATTTCAAAGTCTAAAGGAATTTTTTTAAACCTTATTTTCTTTTTCGTACGGTTGTTTGTGTTTTCCAAAAAGGGGGAGATTGTTGAGTCAATAAGGTTTTCCTTATGACTTTTCGATTCCTTCTTGTTTTGAAAATTACAAACACCTTATACTTAAGCAAATCTATATTTTACTCCCATAAGGAAAATTTCCTTCTTTAGGGAAATTTACCGTAACCTAGATTTCCTTATACATATCAATATTTTTCTTAAGTATACAAATCAGATTCATACCTAAAACCACGGAATCATATAATACTTAGATATGAAACATTCTATTTTAGGATCCAAATTCTGGATACGAACTCTAATGAAGTTCCACTCCGAATTCTGGATACGAACTCTAATGAAGATCCACTCCGAATTCTGGATACGAACTCTAATGAAGTTCCACTTTGAATTATGGATACAAACTATCACAAAGTTCAACTCTGAATTCTGGACTCCGAACTTATATGAGTTTGACTCCAAACTTTTACTATTTCAACTCCTAACTTATATGAGTTCGACTCCGAAATTTTACTTGTTCGACTCTGAACTTCTATGAGTTCTACTCCGAACTTTTACTAGTTCGAATCCGAACTTCTATGAGTTCGACCCCAATCTTTTAATAGTTCAACTCCGAACTTCTATGAGTTCGACTCCGAACTTCCTTGAGTTCGACTCTGAACTACTACTAGTTTGACTCCAAACTTCTATGAGTTCGACTCTAAACTTCTACTAGTTTGACTCTGAACTTCAATGAGGTCGACTCCATCCTCTTACTAGTTCGACTGCGAACTCTTTACCAAGATTTACTCCGTACTCTATAAGTTCAGATATTGAATTCTAGTGAAACCAAACTCCAAATTTCCTTAGAAATTCAAACTCCAGATTTCTACAGAATTCAGGTTCGGAATTCCTATTAAAACAGAATTCGAACATATCTTTATTATAGACTCCAAAATCCTTTTTGGTTAGACTCTGAACTTTAGTTTTGATTATACATACAGTTGTTTCATTGCAAAACGATGTCGTTATTTCAGTTATTGACTAACCATTGGTTGAGTGACACATGTACAGGTCCCTCCGAAATTCAAGGAGTAATATGACCATTGAAGGAGGGAGCCGACCATTGGAGCTTCACCTATAAATAGGAGCTCATTTGAAAATAATAAATAACTTTGACACAAATTGTTCTTACATGCTGTTGAAGTTATTTCTAGAAAGAGAGGCTCTTATCAACTTTCAAAGCTTCGTGCAGAAAGTTTGAACAGCTTGTTCAAACTTTGCCTTGTGCAGACTTGCTTTGTTCGACTCCGATTGTTTCTGATTACAATCGAGGTCTTATGGGGATATGAAGACAGAGGTTTCAACACTGTGAAGTTGATGTATTCCTTGCTGAGGAAGACAGAGGTGCCGACTACCAGATAGTTGAGGGCTTATAGGGATAGCAAGAGAGAGACTCTGATCTCCGTATCGAGGGCTTACCCTGGTGTGGGTAAGACGGACTTTCTTGAAATTATAAATCAATGGACCTTTAGCCAAGGTTATTGGATACCCTTCTCTTTGGGATAAAATATTTATATCTTGTTACTTTTTTTTGTTAAAAGTTATTCCACTGCATTTTTGTATTGTAAAGAAAGTATAACCTTCTTATATTTCCTTACACTTGTACTCTGTTTCAGTTAGATTCTATACGCTTTATGGTAGAATCTCATATTGTAAACTTTTGGTTAAGTTTCATTTTCTGGATCCATATTTCCAGAACCGGTTTTTCGGAATCACTTTCCAGATTTAAGCAAGCAAATATAACTAGATGTTTGTAACTTCATAATTTGTCCCAATATTTCAATTGGTGTTAGAGGTGTTGTGAATTTTCTTAGTTTATCTTTGTTAAACTTAGATCTTTCCTTGTTTAAGGAAAATTTTAAATTGTACAATTCACCCCCCCTCTTGTATATTGAGCATATACAACATTATTTCGATCCTACAAATTAATTACATAATGTAAAACATGGTTTATATATAATATATATTCAGAATATAAATATATATGATAGATCGATAAATGGAACAAAATACATCGTTCAAGGAGACGGTAGGTCGTACGTGTGCATGAATGATGTTTCTTGTTTCCTTATTGAATTGAATAGAATTATGTAAATGAAACATATATGTACATAAATCCAGTATCATTATTATGTAATATATTTAATGATTATTTAATATATATACTTCATAATAATACTCAAATGGTTACTAATGGTGAGTGAATCTCATCGCGTTCGTGGAGACGGTAGTCCGTACGTAAGCACGAGTGACAATATCATTCTTTTGATATTAGAATAATATATAATTGGATGGTATATCATATACAAAAAATCATCATAATGTTATATTTATTATTTATTTGAATTATACTCATTATTATACCCATCCAAATGATGAAATGCATGAAGGACAAACTACACCACGACGTGGAGATGGTAAGCCGTACGTATGCATGTGTGGTGAGTTTTTCATTCATTGGATAGATAAAATAACTAATATTGTTGTAACATTTTTATAATAACATCACAGTATATAGAAGATACTGGAGTTATTAGTTTATAATGTAAACAACAAATAAGGAGGAAGTGGAAGAAGAAAGGAACTTGAAATAGGTGGTGAGATATTTACCTCTTCTTCGGGTTCTTCCTTTTTATTTGATAAAAAGGGCCCTTTAATTTGGTTTTGTAACTAAAGGAAGGCCTCTAGGATGAAGTAGGATAGATGAGAGGGTATTTGGGTAGGGTTTGGCCGAGTCAAATGGCTTTGGAGGTGTGAATTAGAGGGAAGGGGGAGTGCCCTTTCATAAGAGAGGTGAGGGGAACCTTATAAAAAACTTAAAATATTATTTTATAATAAATTCATATTCCATTTATAGTGGATCCAAATTGATTTATTTCGATTATAAGGTGGGAATGGGTCGAAATACACTCATAAAAAAAGGTTTTAGACAGGTTTTTATCACTATATTGACCTTATCATTTAAATTTAACTCTTAGTTAAATAGGTTGACATTTACCATGTCTCTTTGTATTTTTATATTATATGGTTAATAAACATACTATATACATCCAAGAGAACCCCAAGTGGTTAATTAATGATACAACTATTATTATATATTTATTTTGTCCGACCTTATATTATTATGAATAGAATATAAATTAGTAATATAATAATTTTTTTAAAAATTATTTTATGTCAATTTTGACTCTGTTTGGTTTTTCTTTTTCTAAATTCATAACATCATTATTACTTCAAAAAAATTCATCTAACCAACCCTAATATGTTATATTAACGTATAAAATAATTTTAATTCATTAAAAGTCTCAAAATACATTTATTTGGGTATTTATAATATCAATATATAAATATTTCATTAATAAGGAAATTAATGCATCATCATTGTGTCATAAATAAATTTAATTATTTAATGTCTAAAAATCTTAAATAAAATACCATTATTTATTAAATCTGTTTATATTTCTAGTGAATATTTATAGTTGAATATATATTCTGTTTAACCCAATATTAAAAGTGTTTTAGGTATTAAACATTGATTTTAACTCTTTTAACTCTTCTATGAATTAAATAATAATAAATGTCCTAATCTATTCCAAGTGGACCCAAAGGGTCATATTTTATTCTGAAGGTTGTTTTTGGTCGAATTACACGTATCCAATAGAATTAGGACATAGGTTAGGGTAATAATAATATCATTTTTACCCTCAATTACCCTATTTACTTTTAACCGTGGTAAATAAAAGTAAAACGTTACTATTCACCAAAAAATATTTTTTATCTTATTGAATCTCATTTTACTTACTAGTATCAACTGTTCCTCTTATATTTTTGAAATTCCACTCAGAGTAGCGGTGAAATTAAGTTCTATGCCAATTTTCAGAAGCTTCTACGAGGTGGGTAAAAGACGGTGAAAAGGTCAATAAAATTTTTATATATCTAATATTTTTCTAAATTGACTCCAATGAATTACATAGAACATATATAGGTATTATGTATCTATTTTGGACAAAAATATATTTAAATAAATAGTCGGTGTTAACCAACAACTCAGTGATTTCACTATTCATCAAAAATTGAATGTTTTTAGAAAAATACAAAAAATTCACCCTAGGCTAATTTCGATATTCAAAATCCCAAAATGAAGTCAAATTTGAAAAAAAAAATATATAAAATTTCAAAAATTGGGTATTACTATTCATAATGGCTAGTTTATACAATATTTTAATAAAATATCGTTGTTTAGTGAAACTTGGTTTTGCGTACAACGCACGCTATTGAAGAAGGTCTCTCTTGCGTGCAACAAAAGCCAAGAATAGTGTTTGCATATACTGCAAGCTAATATGGTGCTTCGTATAGCGCAAGCTAATCTTGGTGTAGCGTACAACACAAGACATTAATGAAATTAAAAATAATATTTCTCATAAAATATCAGGGTGTTACATCGTCTCCTCTCGGTATAAGACTTTTGTCTACTTTGTGTAGTCCTCCTCCAGTCATGGATGATCTGCACCTTCTCAGTGGTAGCTTGTACCAACTCTGGACCCATAAGTGCAGACTCCCCTAGGTCTATCTGACATAGAGGTGATCTATAAGGTCGACTGTACAAATCCACGAATAGTACTATACTGATTGTGGAGTGATAAATGTTGATGTATTCATACTCCACCAAGGGAAGGTGATCCTCCCAACTACGGAAAAAATCTAGGAAGCAAGCATGTAGCATGTCCTCTAAAGTCTAAATGGTCAGCTCCATCTGACCATCCATCTGTGGATGAAAGGAAATGCTTAAAAATAGCTGAGTCCTGAACACCTCCTGTAATCTCATCCACAACCGACATATAAAAATTGTGTCACTGTTAGAGATGATCAGTGATAGAACCCCATGAAGTCACACAATCTCTTGTATGTAGAGGCATCCCAAACTCTCTACTGATTCCCTCTCTCGAATAGGTAGGAAGTGGGCTGACTTGATGATTCGGTCAACAATCACCCAAATGGAATCATGTCCCATGGAAGTATGTGGAATTCCTGTCACAAAGTCCATGTAGATCCCATCCCACTTCCATTATGACACCTCTAGTGGTTGTGTTAAGCCTGCTGGAACTAGATTCTCGGCATTCACTTAATGACAAGTGAGGCATCGAGAAACAAAAATTTCCATTTCTTTCATCATATCTCACCACCAGTGTTAACGCCAGAGGTCCTAGTGAATCTTCCTCACACGGGGATGTAGTGACAGAGGCGAAATACGGAACTCGCTCAACACCTCCTCTCATAGCACCATTGATATCATGGTATGTCCTCTGAAGAGGATGATGTGCTCCCTACCTTCATAAAATCCTCCAGGGGCATGTCCTAAATATATGTGAGTATATTGAGCCTCACAGTAAATGTCATAAAGTTGTACATCCCTAACTCGTTGAAGGAGTGGGGGAGTTACTGTCATAGACTGGAGGCATGCTGATCCATCTCTATCCATAAAGGATATCTGCAATACAGGTAGCTGATCTATCACCTTACTCAGCAACTGTAGACCGGACCTCCTACTGAGTGCATCAGCTACCAATTTCCCCTTCACAAGAGTATAGACTATCTCAAAGTCATTGTTCTATAGAAACTCAAGCCATTGTCGTTGTCTCAGGTTCTGGTCCTTCCAAGAGAAGATATACCTATGACTCTTGTGATTAGAGAAGACTGTAAAATATTCTCCCATCAAGTAATGTCACCACATCTTTAGGGTGAAGACCACTGCTGCTAACTCCAGGTCAGGGATATCATAGTTTTGCTCATGTTGCCTCAGCTGTCATGAGCCATAAGCGATCACTACTCACTCGGGGATTAGGACACATCCATGTCTGGTCCCTGATGCATCGTAGTAGATAGCATACCCAACTGCCGCTTCTCGTATCCTCATGATGGGGCAGTCTTCAATCTATACATCAGCTATTGAAAACTCTGATGACATCCCTTCGTCCATATGAAGGGTTTTCCCTTCTTCACCAATGCTGGAAAGGGTGCTACAACTTTGGAAAATTCATCCATGAATCTATGGTAGTATCCATCCAACCCTAGGAATCTCCGCACCTCGGTCACACTCCTGGGTGGATCCCAAGCAAGTATAGCCTCTATCTTCACTGGATCTACTGCAACTCCAACCTCTAAGAAAACGTGTCCCAAAAATTCAGCCTCTCGTATATAGAACTGGCACCTTGAGAGCTTACTATAAAGATGGTGCTCTCAGAGTTTATTCAAAGCTATCTGCATATGATAGGCGTGCTACTCCTCCATCATTTAGTATATCAAGACTTCATCAATGAATTCCACCACAATGTGATCGAGGTATGGATGAATGATCTTGTTCATGAGTCCCATGAACACTGATGGGGCATTGGTCGCGCTGAATGGCAGAACCATGAAATCATAGTGTCCATACTGATATCTGAAGGTCATATTCTACACAACCTCATCTCATACCCTAAGATGATGACAACATTATCTGAGGTCTATATTTGAAAACCAACGAGCTACCTTCAATTGATCAAAATGATCGAAAATCCTTGGAAGTGGATACATGTTCTTCACATTCACCTGGTTCAGGTTCCAATAGTCCACATAGAGTCTCAAACACCCATCTGCCGTCTTGGAGAACAAATTCAAGGCTTCCCATGGAGAAACATTGGGCCTTATGAACCCCTTTCTCTGCAAGTCCTCCAGTTGTACCCGTAACTCACTAAGCTTCAAGGGATCCATCTGATATGCCAGTGTAGATATCAGTGTTGTCTCGGGGTACATGTCGATGTAAATGTCTACATCTCTTTGTTGAGGTAGTCGTGGAACATCATCAAGAAAGACATCGGCATACTGGTTCACTACAACATGATAGCTTGGACTCTCAACAACTACTAATATGAGTGCAATTCTAACCAAAATATGTGTGATCGGTTGCACCCTCCTCTGGTTAAGTCTATCCTATGATGTAATGGTTCCCTTCTATCTTCTGAAGGAAAACCTGGTCCCATCTATGCGGACACACCGCACATTGCACCTAAATATTGTTAATATGGTCATGGAATGTGGATAACCAGTCTATACCCAAGATGAATGCATAAGGCATCAAGGCTTCTATTAGAAGATCCCAGCCGAAGATCTCGTCTCCTAGGGTAAGCTCACACTTCCAACACCTGTGTGTAATCTTTTAATCCCTTCTCGTAGGAGTCTCTATCCATAAGGATTGAGCCAACAGCTCCACTGGAATCTCTGAGCTCCAAAAGAGGGTTGTGGCAATAAAAGAGTAACATGAATCTATGTCTATATGTACTATAGCAAAGGTAGAGTAGAAACAAACCGTACCCCTAATCATCTACGGAGGGCCATGGACATAGGCCTCAGCTACCTGTAGTTGTGCTTGCCCTTGTCCACCTGCCCCCTGTTGTTGGGGTGGACTACCTAGGGGTGGAGGCGGTAGAACCTCGAATCGCTTCCCACCACCTACTACACGGCCAGCTCCTCTACCACGTCCTTCTGCTACCTGTGGAACTCCCTGATCGAATCTATACCTCTTCCTTAGAAGTCCCTCAACCATCTAATGGTTTTCTATATTGCGGGTTGGGCAGCCCTGAGCCATGTGACCCTACCCGCCGCACGTGTAGCATTGTATTCTCCTCAACAGTTCTCTTCTATCCCATGAGCCTCGCACCACTACCCCAGTATCCTAAGGTCTTCCACTAGAAGGCCCGACCCACTTGGGACCATGAGTTTTCTATCTACTTCCTGCTGCAGATGACTCTTCCACCTGAAGTCTGGTGGTGGCTCTCACCATGGGTGCCTACTCAACTAGGAATCTCTCTACCAAAAGCACTCACTCTAGCACCCCATCCCACATCAGAATGCTGAGCGATAACATCAATGATGTAATCTCCCACTGGAGACCCTGATCAAAGGTCTGGGCCCTGAAGAAAGGGTCTCATACCATGTCGTTGGAGTAGTGAGAGTGATCAGAGAACCTTGCTGAGTACTGGGACACAGTCATGCAGCCGAGCTGTAAGTGCAACAACTGCTATATACACACTAAGTATATAGTCAATGGGAGAAACTCTACCATAAAAGGCTCTCAAAGTCTACCCAGATGAGGGTCACCTAGTCGTGTATCTGGGAAATCAATCTTCACCTTGTCCATACTACTTCTTGAAAGAGACTGGCTGTTAGGATCACCATAAGGTCAGCTAGTGTCCCAACTAGGTGGAAAACTCTGACTAGAGCCTCCAACCAGTCCTTAGCCGCTTGCGAGTCTGTCTCGCCTCGGAATCATATAATCCTATGTCTCTAAAACTCATGAAACACACTCAATTGGCATGAACCCTCAACTGGTGGGGCTGGTGGCAACAACTGCCCCACAGGTAGTGGTGCTGCTGGTACACCACCCGAAGGTGCTAATGCTATAAGAGGGCTCTACACCGAGGACTCATCACAAGGTGGGCCTTCATTGTATACTCTCTCAAGAATATTTGATGTCTATATATATGGTAGTATCCTAAAGGAAAACAAGTGTGTCACTGTAAATAAGTTATAACTGGTGAGCAGAATCAAATATATCACAAGAAAAACTATCCAAAAACATATGAAATCAGTGTTTTGGTGCACTGAGTCAAAAATCAGTATTCAAGGTTCTGGTGTATGGATACGTCGTCCTCCGCACCAACACTGGATTCTCCATGTTGAAAACCACACTCATAACAGTTAATAGTTCTACTACTTATAAAAGATCATAGTTCTAGTTCTTTGGTAGAATCGACTCCTCTGATACTACTTTGTCATGACCTGTCCCTCGGGGCATGTGACATGACTACCCCGTGCAGAATTTCCATATTCTAGGGGTTGGACACTAGCACAAGAATGTTGTATCATGAAAATGGGAAGGTATTGATTTAAAACTGTACAAACACACAGAGTAAAATGAAACAAAATTCAACCATGAAGTAAAGTGTTGTAGTATAATAGTGATAAAAGTAAAGGGGAAGAATTACAAGCCCAACTGAAAAATAAACAAGTAAGAAAAAAAATTAAAATACATCTCCTGGATTATCCACCAAGGATCCTACCAGAAGGTTAGGTACATGTCATCTCCACATCACTCCACATCATCCCGAACCCTTTGTGTACCTCCTAGTCCTGGCTCCCTTAGCCTCGATCAATTTTGTACATCGTCTGCACAAGACACGACAAGGTGTGGGCATAGCCTGTGTAGGGGTCAGTATAACCATACTCAGTAGGGACCCTAAGACCCCGTAGTTATCCTAGAGTTCCAAAAAGGAAAAACCACAAAGCAAGACATTAACACTACATAGGTATATGTTCATACATATACCTAACTTATAAAGATATAAAAATCCCGTAAATGAGGAAATAATACCAAAAAGTTAACACCATGAAGGTAGAAATACCACACATGTAACACAATGGAGATAGAAGTACCACACAGGTAACACCAAGAAGACTACACCAAAAAGGTATAAGTACCCCCCAAGTAACACCACAAAGCTAGAAGTACTACAAAAGTAACACCGCAAAGACAACACCACAAAAGAAGATGTACCAAATAGGTAACACCATGAATATTAAGGTACCACATAGGTAAAAAGACTCTTCCCACAATCAGGTATAACTTAAGTATAGAAGTACATATGATTAGTTGTAACCTAGATCATCTTATTCTATTTAGAGGCACTGCTGCTAACCCACATAGGATCGATAATTAATAACCCCCGCTGACCCACACCGGATATGACCCACATTGGATCTATAGGTACTAACCACCGCTAACCCACATCAGATCGATAGGTACTAACCCCTGCTGACCGACACAGGATCTTACCCACACATGATCGATAGTTATTAACCCCCACTGACCCAGATAAGATCTGACCCACACAAGGTCATTATGCACTTACCCACACATGATCGCTGAGGTCTGAACCATACAGGGTATGATGCATGATGACCCACACAAGATTGATAGATGCTGACCCACATAGGATCAATATATGCTACCCCACATAGTATCAATGTTCATTCTTTACGTTACAACCTACCACAAGATTCCTCGCACCATGTGCACTCATGTTCCGTAGAATCTGCCCCTCAAGATATCGGTTGTACCTCAAACACCCATAGGCTCCAAAATGGAGTAAGCCAAGGGACCTCCTAGTCATAAGGGTTCCAACAAAACAGATGGTGCCTCAATTGGACGCTCGGTCTGTGAGTTCTAAGCGTTTTAGTTTCGAGGGCCCGATTGGATTCAGGTTCGATCCAACCCGAACATACTAAAACTATCTCCAAAACTCATGTAAATTATACCAAAAGGACAATATTGATCCAAGGATCCCATAACTGTAGACGATTCATCAAACAGATGTCTGGTTATCAAGATATGGCCATTTGAGTGTTTCTGGGTCCGATTGTGCACAGGTCCGGTCCGGCCCGATTTAGGCTGGTCTGCGGCGGGCTCGGCCTAGTGCTAGACCATCCCGCAAATGGTGCCCCAACCCACAATGGGGTATCCAGAAAATCGGTGGCTCGCAATGGGTAAGCCTGCTGGGTGGCGGCCTGTTGGGCAGGCTGCCCACTGTGAAACCTGATGGGTAGGCGCAGGTTCTGCCTCCACCGCGGCTTTGGCTGTGACCCTCTACTCACCGAAGATGCTCTGGTCAGGCAACCTCCCCTTCTGCAGTTGGACAATGTGTCGACCGCCTTCTCCGACCATCGCGGCTCACGAGCAGTGACCCCTTTCACACCGGGGGTGCGTGATGGTCCGTCGCACCTCCTCTACAGCTAACCAGTTCCCGACACTCCATCGACCGCCATGACCTCCTCTTACAGAATGAGTTGGCACACTTCCTCCTTTGTAGTCTGTCGGTGATGATGCACTAGCGGTCTTCCATGGAGGACGCAAGTGTATCAAAGTTGCAGAAGGTTCAGGTCTGGTTCGTTTGGTCTACGCCCTCCGCGTAAGCTTTTAATCACAAGGGAGACAAAGAATTCAACAAAATCACTTGAATTAAATAATAAACAAACCCCAACCTCATAAATATGTTGAATAAAATCTACTCTTGAAGGTGATTCATTGTTATTCTTTCCCACAACAGGCCTCCAACGACGCTGCTCATACATCATCTTTTTGGTTCGTGGTTTAGTGTAACTCGTCACCTCCTACTAGAACCGGCTCCATCCTCCAAGGGATTGGCGTCTTAGTACATGGTCATCACATAGTTGCTTGACGAATCCGGGCCAATACCCCTCCCAAAGATCTATATAAATATGAGAGGGTAGGGTAGGTTACAATGTTGGGAATTAATGGATGCTCATTAGTTAGGAAACATTAAAATTCCCCAACAAGGTTGTTACACAAGATTTAAAGGTCATGCCATTTATTGGCTTGACACATTGCTTGTTCCACCTCCTCCTGTCCATTGTAGGAAAATAATGAAAAATAAAATAATAAAGTTATTTTATTTATTTCTTTTAAATTGTCCAAAAGCATAACTTTTTCCCCAGACCTACTGGAGTCAATGTAAAGTGTCCCTTAAGTGAATCCCAGCAGTACGGATTAAACGGTGCATTCAAATTTTTAATCTGAGAACCGGTTCAAAAGTTAGGAAAATCTTCTCACATGTTTACTGAATGTACCATAAAAAAAGTTCAGAAATTAATTCCTGCCACACAGGGACTTGGAATCAAGCACCGTAAATTTTTGGAGACTCGTAATAATTCTATATAATTAAATAAAACTGCATGGAAAATAAGGGTCTTTACAGTATACATGTATACCCATCAGGTGTATCCTCAAACCTTTCATGTGTTATTTGGATGTGAATAATTAAGCCTTAGTGAATGAAATATATAATTAAAAATAAATTATACCAAATAATCTAGGGAAATAAAAATATAGGTAAAACTCCACCACATATCACCTACTGTACCATTCACATATCTGTATCCACATCTCCATATATTCATTTTTCACAACATCCAAATCTCAATTTCCTCACCTCTAATGATTATATAGTTCTAAATAAAACTATTGACTGATGGTGCAAGGGATTATTAAATAATTATGACAAAAACATATGTATAAGGGTATGAATATAACAATGAAAACCATACCTAAATCAAGAATACCACATTCTATGGGATACCATATCTACCAAATATACATTTATCATTATTCAATACAACATCTCTCTATAAATAACATCATTATATAGCCAAAAAACATTTGAAAATTTCATTGAATAATAACATAAGCATATAACATGTTATATATTTAAAATCACAACATCAACCATAACATATAACTATAATTCATTTCTTAAAAACATGTACAACTCAATAAAAACTTCAACCAACTACATTTGTATTTTTCTCATCCCAATATCTATATTGATATCCACATGTACCGGGTAAATCAACTTAAAAAATCACAAGATCCTAATAAAATCAAACGCTAACTTTTTTTCACCACAAATCAACATACCTTTATCATATTACAATTCTAATTATATCAGTTATCAAGTTTCATAACATCATTTAAAAAAATTAATTAAATCATGCTTTATATAACATTATCTGAAAATTAATAAATAAATATTTAATTCCATATTTTACACAGTAGTCAAAATTATATATTATAGTCATATTATTCACATTATTAGAACAATGAAATTACCCTTAACATTTTATTTTTCATAAATAGTATCTTTCAATAAGATTCCTAATTCCATGAAAAATAAATTTCCACTTCCTCGCATATCCAATTAGTTTAATTTTTATAGAATTAATTGAAAGTGTTCCATGACATTAACTATCACCATATAAAACAAACTATATGAATCTAGTTAACATATAAAAAAGAGATTTTTGAATTTACCAATATTATTAAATTAATATTCCTCTAATGAACACTCATCAGTATCATAAATTTAATACTGAATTCATTTTCCATGAAAAATAGCTTCATGATTCATCGATCCAGACATTTCATAGCTAATAGATTAAGAGAAAAATATGTGTGTACCAAGACAATATAATGAAAGGATCTAAAATGAAATTTACCACTATTCTAAGACTCAATATGATCACTCCTATAATGAAATATTACAATATATATTTTAATTATTTATAAATATCTCTAATGTTATCCAAAGGTTCTTCCCAATACTAAGGAGAAGTCTCGAGAGAGAAAAAATGTTTTAGGTGTATTTCAACATTTTATAAACTTTTATCACCAACCATTTCATGGTACTCATTTTCTGAATGTAATTTCATCAGTCATTGACTGATATAGGAATAATGAAAAAGTATCTTAATTCCTCTCATTAAATTTAAAATCCATTCCATTAAAATCTATATAATGTTCATTTCAATCAAAATTTGGATTAATAATTCATTATATTTTTATCTAAATTCATAAAAACCATGATATATAACAACAATTTTTCCCATATCTTATCTCAATCAACAAATCATGAATATCCATAATGAACTGCAACCATTCCAATAAAACAGTTCTATTTCATAGGGGATAAAATATTTAATAATATATGATACCAAATATCTTCTTTAAAAATGACCATTTTCTCTAAGACTATGATGTTTTATCATAATTCGTCACATGGTTCTCTTACAATAGAATATAAGGTTTTCTGTAACCTTATTTATCAAATGATGATCTTAATAATTAATATTTTTATCAAACCTACTATTTTTTTAAAAATCATTATTTTTTAATCATTAAATACATCATGATTTTAATTTAACATGTATTTTAATTTATGTCTTATTTAATTTTAATTTAAACCAGCCTTTCCCTCCCCAAACCCAATTAATGTTTAATTAGTAAATATTCAAAAATTTACAAACGTACATATAATATGTGAATAATAATTTTTTCAAAACAGATAATTTACTCATGTTAACACTCAAGATGTCAAGATCAAAATTTATATCTTTATGGAACACATGTGTATATCTATATAAGAATCCTTGTATGAATTATAGACACATTAAAATATCAAGGTATTCAGATATAAAATTAGATATATCAATGATGGTCACACATTGAATCATAAAAAAACCATTTTTATAATTTTCATATTTGATTAAATTATTATAAATTATATCAGAAGATAATATTAAAGTATTTTGGTTCAATGTTTTGTGATCTAAAAAAAATTAAATATAAATTATTTCACATACCTTAAACTATGATCAAATATTTCAAGTGCGATCAAATTGGTCAAACCAAATTTATAATTATTATATGAATTATACCTGATAAATTAGACTTCATGGTTTCGTTAGAGTTCTAATGTACAATTGCATACAAGAATCAGAGCCCTTATGGGAAAGAATAGGATACAAAGGGATACAAATTTAGTCTAAAGGACATAAAAATCTATTGGAGGGTAGAATGTGGATGACTATGTGTTCGTAATACACCAAATGCACATGAATGTATCAAACATGAATTATTCGACTCCCCTATAACAAAATATAATTTAAAATATAGTTTCATTTAATTCCACCTCCCCTATGTGCACAAGATTTTTCTAGGGATAATTTGAAAAAATATATATTTTTTATGTATTTAATATAGGGGAGTGAAACCTCCACTATAATTTTAGAAAATTATAATTACATACATACATACATACATACAAGTATATATACAATAATAGATAGTGTGTGTTAATTTTTTTAAAATTAGATTTATTATAAAAAATATTTTAAAATATTTGGAATTTAGTTAGGATGTAAACCACCATAAGAAAAAAAATTAATCTAATTAGAAATAACATAATATTTATTATCTATTTATTATTTAAGTAATAAAAATTAGTTGATATTTTTATATTTTTTATTCAGTTATGTTATTTTTTTGTTGTGAATGTTCATGGGAAAGTTCAAATTGTGAATGTTTTAGTTTATTTATTCATTTATTTGAATTTATTATATGAGTCCATATTTTTAATAATAATTATTAAATTAAAATAAATGACCAAGGAATCATCTACATATCTTTCATGATGTACATAACAACATTTCCATGATTATTTTTTGTAATCCCTCTCTATGGTCTCCCTCACTTGTGTGTGAGTATCATAATAAAATATATATATTACACATTTAGGTGGTTTAATACATGGACCAAAGTAAATAAAAAATTCGATCATAAAAGAAGTTAGGATGATGCAATACAAGTTGAAAAAAATAAAAGACCTATTCTCCGTCGGGTAAAGGGTGGTTTATCATGGCTTGATAAAACAATGGGTGGTTATAACACTATTCATAATTTCAAATTTATTTTATCTTTTCATTTTTAATTATTTTTTAATATTTCTATCAAATAGATTACAATAATTAGAAATAATTCTGGGATACAAATAGATTATTTTGAATATGATATATTTTATGGTTCATGGTTAATTATTTTCAGAGGTGGTGAAATATAATAATTATAGATTAATCTTAGTTAAAACATGCTTTCTTATGATAGTGTATATTTTTTGAAACAGTCAAAGAAAATATTAATTAATAAAAAGTGTGCCAGATTATTAACTGGAATAAAATCATATATCAAGGTTCATTATTAAAAAAGTAAAGGAATTTTTTATTTATCAATGAGTTACAATGAAATTTAAAGGTTGACCTATCCATTTTAGAAAAATTGGATGTTTATAAATTATTAATGGTTAAATTTAGAGGTAAGTTTTATGTAAATACAAGTATAGGGTTTATGGATTTGGGAGTCCACAAAATAAAATTAAGTAGTTTTGAGTTAATGAATATGGAAAGATTAAATCCTATCTATATACCTTATATTATATTCATGGAAAAATTATATGATATATGAAGTGAAATGTGAATCCTTTGCACTAAAATATATAATAATAAATATTAAAATCAAAATGAAGTGGGTTGTTATGATTTGATAAAATAGTGAGAGACAAAAATAATTATTCAATCAATAAGTTCTAATTTATTATAATAATAAATATAATTCACTAATATACTAAACTTTATTTGTAATAGATAATGATTGGTAGTAACAAAATCTCATTATGACTATGATAAATCTTAGATAAGAAACATTTCCATAGTGGTGAAAATATTCAGGAGTGGTATAAGAAATTGTGAACAATATTATTCGAGTGGTTTCCCTATAAATATGAATAATTTATTCTTTTTTATTATTATATAATATATATATATCATACCTACCCAAATAGGTTAATTAATTTTATATACACTATATAATAATTTCCATGGATTATTTGTTGGCTTAAAATAATATAGAATTTCCTTTCTATAATTGGAACAATGAAATTCTATGATAATAATATTAAATACATATATTTTGGTCTAGAAACATAAATTTTACTTGGAATAGATGGTGTGTAGATATTTGGTGTTAGGGGATCAAAATAACTTAGAATTCTTGTGATGAAATTTTCACTTGGTGATCTATAAGGATTGAAGATCACGACGACTAACTGACATATAATAAAACAATACGCTTGATTTATCATTGTTTATTCAATCTATAATCATATGCACTGATCTATAGACATGAAATTGTTATTAATGTGTTAAATGAATCACATAAGATGATTCATGATGAAAACCAATATAGTTTATCTTAAAAAAGGTTAATTGTTTTAGGTGCATCATTAGTTATATGGAATTTCATGAATAATCAGTACTAGATTTGTATTTTTTAAGTAACAGAAGATGATATCTTTAGCCTGTAGAATTGAATGTTAATAATTTAAATATATTCATGGACACTATTATCATGGGAAAATATAACCATGATATAACAATAAAGATATATCAGTCATGAATGGATGATGACACAAGTTTATATTCTACTTAATGAGATATGGGTTAACAATGAGATTGTATTACATAGTATATATTTTTCGGGGTGGTTTAATTAATCTGAATTATCCACATATCTTTTTTGATGATGAATCATTTCTAGATAACACTACTAGAATAATAGTTGGACTTAATAGTATTGAGATAGGGGTTTAGATGGGCACACACAATGTGTATTCATAGGTTTGAATGATTTAGTTAAATCAAAGTTTAGGATGAACTGAACTGCATGTGTGTGGTATAGGGATATTTTTAGCATGACTTACTACAAGTAAAATTAATATATAAATTCAATTATAAATTTTTAATTTTTATAGTAATTTAAATTGAATTTATTTATAAATATATTAATAAGAAATTTATAATTAAATAAGGGAATATAAAAATTAATTTATTGAATGAACATTATGTGTTAAAGTATTGTAACGATTATATAAGATGAAACTAGTTGAGTAAGTTATTTTTTATTTAATCAAATTATACTTTTAGGACTAAAAAGAATTTGGGTAAATATTTATGAAAATTAAGAAAATATAAAGCAAGACTTTATGTAGAATTTTTGGATATTTTTATAAGTTAAGTTTCTAAAGAGAATAATGTGAAATTTACAAACTTATAATCTAGGTATAAAATAAATTTTTCCTAAAATTCAAAGAACAATCCTATTGAATTAATTTTAGAACCTTCTTACCATTATTTATAGTCTATGTTATGGAAAAATATCAAGTATCACCTTCTATTTTTTTAATCTTTCATGGATCATGTTAGTGCTTAAGTGCTTATAAAGATATATTACGATACAACATTCTTATGGGATTGTATATGGGAATACAATATTTATGACTATGAAACTTTGAAACACATGTGGGAACTTCTAGAGGGGCCCTCATTTGAATAATTTTATTTATGAAGAATCATTGATGATTTTAATAGGACCATATAACTTAAAATGATCAAGGGTTTGTTTATTTTATCTACATATTCTTATTATTCTTGTATAAATTAACTTGGTTAATCTTGGTAATAATATATGAAATATATTATTATGAGATAGATCAAACTAAAAATCAAATAAACATGGAATATGAATGACTTCTGTGTTCCCAATTTCCTCATAGTATTATGATAAAAAAGAAATATTATGTATTAGAAGCCTCTCTTCCCACTAACCATCCTCAAAAAGATAGTGAGTATGAGAATGTTTTTATTAGAGAGATGAGGATGATACACTATATTTTAAAAAAACTTGTTGAAATCAATATATAGTGATATTCTAAAGAAATATGAGAAGAATATTCATTTACCATGTTGTATAATCTCCATGATATTTACTTGGATTATTTTAGAATATATATATATATATATGAAATCTCCTATAAATTTTTCACCATGGAAATTTAGATAAAGGATTATCTATTTAAACTCATGTTCTCATGTGGATAGGGAACATAAATCCTTTAAAAAGTTTAGTATTTGATCTGGATAAGTATCTACCCATAGATCATATACTTTCATTATTACCTTTTAGTTGTGAAATATTATTTTTAATTTTAACAAGAAAAATGTTGAGAAAATGATTTCTAATATTGTGACAATTAATTACCAAGATTATAAGGATATGAAACATATAATGTCTTTAGTTTTTATGGTGTATAAGAAAAAGGTAACGGTAAAAAATATAATAGTTGGATGAAATTGAAAGTAACTTATATATCACGCTTCTAAAAATAAAATATTCATGGGACAACATTGAGAATGAGGATATTTTATTTTCTAATGTTGATAATGGCTGTTGGAATAGAAAATTTAAAATAGTTAAAACCTAAGAGAAATCTTGTTATATATTTTTCATTGAAGTTAATAATTTTTATATCTATAAATTTTTAATTACATAAAACATATATCTAAACAATTTATATCAATATATAGGAACAAATTATATTTTAAATGATTTTAAAAAGTGAAATGGATCTTCAAGATGAAAAAAAGTGAGGATTGTTTCAGTAGATATAGGATATTGTCATCACAATTTTACAATTGGAATCATTTTATAATTTAAAGAAATATTTTTATTTCTGAGGTGTTACCAAAAACACTATTTTTATTTCATTTTTTAAATAAAATAGTTTTATTTAAATATGGGGAATAAAATTACTTCTTTTCTAAAGGAAATAAATTATACGATATGAAACATTTATAAATTTTTTTATATATACTTGAATTCCAAAATCCCATACTGTAATTAAATGAAATAATCAATTCATATACCCATACTACACCCAATTGTGAAACATTTGATTTGATCATATAAAAAAAAGAATATGAAAATGTTGTATGAAAATGATATTCATACTCCATATAATTAATAACCTTATATATATTTTTCATACTTCTTTAGTAGGTAAAATGACCATGTAACCTTTCAAAGGTATACTAAATAAGAAAAACAATAGTCTACAGTTGGTTCACATCTATTTATGCAAGAAATTTCCATTTTAAAGTAGTGGTGTATCCTCATACATTAATACTTTTTTTGATTAAATATATAGATATATGTATATATACTTGTCAAGGAACAAATAAGATTCCTTTATGATGATTAATGAAATTAAAATGAAATAGATAATCACATGGGATTAATATAAAGAAACTATTATTAGATTGATATAGAAAATATATTATACAAGATTCAATTTTTTATTTAATATAGTGTGGGATAATATCCCAAATCACATATCCATATACAACATAGTGTAACGGTGTAAGTGAAAGGAGGAAAAAGAACTTGGTAAACATGGTGTGATAGATGATGATCTGGAAAAATATTCCATTATCTCTTTAGATATATTCATTTTAATCTAATGATGGATTGGGGGGGATTTATGAAAAAACAACAAAAAACATCAACAGAAAATGATTATGTCAAAAATATTTTTCTATTTATATTAGATTGAATAAATATCAGTGTACATATTCCCTATTGATCTAAATCTTTCTAAGATATTCTACATGAAATTATTAGTGATCATTGAGAATAATGAAATAGAATACTTCCACATATGATATCCAAGGGTTTTTTGAATCTCCCAAAACATGGAAAGGATTCCTTATTCCCCATGGTTTGGTAGAACCATACGGTTAAAGAGAGAGGAAGAGAGAGAGAAATGGTGAAATTTTTCCTAAGGTAATATCAAAACATTTAGATAATCACCAATAAAAATATATGTGTCTACTTATATATCGATCCAAGGAGACACCATGGATTACGAATATTCAGCTATATTGAGTGAAACATTTCATGAAATTTTCATGAGTTAAATTATTTAAAAATATTGGATCTTCTTATGTATTTGATAGTTTAATGGTAAAATTAGTAACCTTGATGTTCAAACTTATGATAAAAACACAGAAATATGAAAAAAAAATTATAATAGCTCAGATTGAGAGATTAATTCCAAGTCATCTTGTATCTCATACCACATAAACTACTATGTATATCACTATGGTGTGGTGACATTCACAAAGAAATAGTATATGACATTATATACCAAAAAATGGTCTCAACCATTACATAATGGTATTACATTTAATAGATATTTTCAAAATTCTCCAAATTGTACTAAATATTATAAATATTGACAAATTTCACCTTATTACACAATATATTTAAAACCTTGTGAAATCAAATAAAAATATACTTTTGGAAATTTTCTGAAACCCATTTTGGAATATTTATAGTAAATTTTAACTAAATATAGAATCATGTGTAACAACTTTTAAAAAACCTTCCATGAAATATTTTTCATATTTTATAAAATACTTTTAGGATATAGCTAAAAAATTTACAAGAACATATATAAAAAACTAAATCATCAATCACAAAAATCAAAAAGTGGAACCCACATATCATTATAGAGATATCAATAATCATGAATTCCCTTTTATATAATTTTAGTCAAAGACTATACACTGGTAAATAATCAATTATACTCAAGACACAAAGGGATTTTTCAAGATCCCAATCAAAAAAAAATATCTTAATGCCTACTAAATTAGGTAGTCCCTGAATCCAATTTTAATATGATTCAATTAGCCCAATAATATTTTACAGGTGAGTTATATCAAAAGGAATGAAATGTGATTTCATGAAACTAACTTATAGCCAATTGTATGGTATGATTGGACATATTTTTAGGTTCCATTACCATTAAGTCATAATGTATGACTTCATATATAATAAGGGTGGTATATATTCCATTTTTTGGATCATCATGTTGGATAAAAATTTAGTGTTAATGTTACTGTGAATCTTGTATGGGTTACCTATCATTATATCATTATTTCATAAGATGAAATAGATGGGATATACATTCATAAAAAAGTTACATAAGGTGGATGAGGTATTTATTCATGCATTGAGATGAATGAATAAATGCATCAGCAATTGAGGATAATCCTTTAGGGTTATATATTAGGAGAAAATGCCAACATGATGTCACAGGTGTGTCCATGACAGACTACTAAATCCATAGACAATACTTACTCAAACCCAAGTCAATATTTATTATTATACTATTAAACCATGAGACAATAGAATTCAATTGATTATGGATAATACCCCTTGTATAATGATATACTCAAACACCCATGGATACCTCTTGATAAGGGATTCCATTTGTATTCCTTTCAGTGATATTCATCAATACTATATGAAGATAGTTCATTGGATGTAATTTTGTATGGTAAACATTTCTAATTTCTATTTTTACAATTTACACATGGATTCATTTATCTATCATAGAGATAAATATTTAGGTTTAATTTTTTTACACTATGTCTAATAATTATTTTTAGATCCTTTCAATCATAACTATATATATAAACACATTTCATACAAAATATTACATCTTATTATATAAATATTCAATTCATAGCATTACAATCCAAACTATAATCAAATACTTCTAGTGTTTTGGAAACATGGATACATAAAGAAATTATTTATGTAGAGATCTACATTATATCCCACACAGTTCTTCACAACTATCAAATTCTTAGAAATACCAAAATTAAATCATTATTCATATCTTGGGGAACAGAAACATAATAAATGTTTATATTAGATGCTATGTAGGGGAAGCATGAGATATATTAATGACTACATAAACATAACATGAGAATAAGTGTATAAGAACATGAGATTGAAATTTTATAACCTTACATATATTATCATATATCCTAATCTAAAAAATGACATAAATATTTTTAGTTCATAAGACATGAAAAAAAAGAATCAAAAAACCTAAACTATGAGAGAATAACATCAGAATAAGTTATATGTTTATAGAATAAACATATGTATAAAAAATTATTTCTTTAATTAAGGATCATATACAGGACTGTCATTGCAGATTTGGTTCACTCTTAATTTTATCATATCGTTTGTAAAGGTTCAATCCCATGACTATCATAGTTGAAAAATTCCCTTACTAAACTTGGATAACTCCACATTCCATTCCCCATTATCACATGAGATATCCATCATTACCCAATGAATTTGAGAGATATTTAAATCCATCCCCACACAACATATAATGAAAATCATACATATTTGTTCTACAAGATCATAAAACATTCCATGTAGAATAAACCATAAAATGGAAACAGGTTTAATAAATATTTCATCATATTATGAAAGAATAACCAATGTAAAAGAATTATTTTTCATAAATATTTAATAATAATATAATTAACCCTAAAAAATAAACAAATTTCATAGAATCATCATAAAATCATCCTCATAATCCATCCAAACAAAATAAGTGGATGTAATCATTGTATCATATCACCAATAAATCCTAAGTAACATAATGGTATGATATCATAGATGAAAAATGCCTGTAAAATATCACTAGACCATTTCGTGAGGAAAATGCGCTTTTCAATTTGAAATCACTTATTTAAAAGATGAAAAAATTACCATATATTAAGGGAAAAATTTCTATGAAAAGTAACTTTGAAACTTATAGAGAAAATATCAATGAATTTAATGGTTATAATTTTAGGAAATTCAGTTCATGATGTGTATGTTAATATAAATATTCCTTTCGCTTTTTTGTTAAAAAGGAAAAAGTACCTTGTTTGGAAAATCAAAAGATGATTACCTTTAAAATAATTTATAAAAAGTAAGTAATGGGTAAAATTAATTTTATAAAATATCAGAAAAATATTAAAAATATTCTCAAAAAAAAAGATTAAATGGATATATAAGAAAAATTATTTTCGACCGAAGAGAAAAATAAATTATATTTTCCTTAAAAATATTATTCTAATCACTTGAGTACCTAAATAGATTAAATTGAAATAAAAAACTATAATCCCAAAAAATAACAAAAGGAGAATAAAATTCATGGATTTTGGAGAAAAAGGTAATAAAATTTAATCATTATAAACACAATCATATATAATCATGGTAAACAATGGGGTTGCAACATAAGTCCCTTACCTTAAGTTTGACTTGCTCAAAAGAACCTTATCATATTATATAATAAAATTAATATTATTATAATTATATAATAGAGTCATTGAAATAATTATTATGTCATATTTGATAATCTTATAATATTTAGAAACCAATTTATTAACGATTCTATAGAAAATCTTCTTTTTAGGGTGTTAATTATTTCATTGTTCATTAGAATTTTGATTCTAAAGTTCTGGGCCTTACACTTTGATTGTGGTTACATCATCTAGAAGAGGTTTAAAATGATATAAATATCATATTTATACATTATATATATATATATTAATATTCTTACATAATGTATAGATATATAAAAATGAATTACAACATTCATAGAGATGTTATGTCGTATGTACTCATTAACAATGTTTTCTCTTTTTGACTGATGGAATGAATGAAAGGTAAACAATAAATAAAATTTAAATATTAATTACTATATATTTTATATCATATATATTAATTAAATCATAACCTTTTACCATACATTAAAATAGGAATTAAAAAATGAATCACATCACTTCATATAGGTGGTTGTCTACACATAACCAAAAATGACATTATAATTTTCTAATAAATGGGAAGGTAAGAAGGTAAATATTATCTTATAAAAACATAACCATAATTATATCAATTTTTAGAGTGAATATTTTTTAAATAAATTAACATTCACCTTTATTTAACAAAAATAATATTTCCCAAGTCTAAAAGTATATTTTTTACACAAATATGTATTCCAAAAAAGAGAAAATATAATCAATAACATTTTTTCACCACATCAGGTTAGGAGAAGTGAATAATTTATTTTAATACCTATCATAAAATATATTTTTCTCAAAATATGTATGGGTGATTATATACTTCATGTATGAGATTGTATCTTGCATATGCTCCATCTTGTAATAATTTTCCAAGATAGATGAATGATACCCTTCCTAATAGCTTGAACATGGGTACAAGAGTCACATTTAATACCTAAATTGGAATATCCATGTTTCTTTTCAATAAAAACTGCATTGATATTACTGATCATTTCAATATAAAGGGAGTTGTGACACCATAAAGAATATAAAATCTTCCCACTATTTCACCACTATGACTTAGGAAAATTACACCATAATGAGAAGGACTCAGATTTCCTCTTGATGCACCATTAGTGATTAATTTGACATATCACAAAAAATGGGAAATCCACGTGACATGGAAGGTTACTGAAGGTGGATGATAATTACCTAGATTTAAAAAATACATAAGTATAGAAATATCATGAACTGAGTTATCACAATATCCATTTTGGCTATCATTCATAAATTTTATAGTAGAAAAAATATGGGCCCAAGTCGACTGAACACTGAAAGAAACACCTGAATGAATTATTTTATTTTGAATATTCCAAATATTATGAATGCACTAAAAATTGGAAAACTGAACGGGATTGTAAAACTAATTTGAAAGAGGCAAAGAGTTGTATTAAATCATGTGATCTTGAATTCTAATTATGTTAAGAACTCTGATTTAAAATAAATCCTCTATTAAAATTCATAGCATAGAGGTAATATCAGATCCTAAGATTAAATAGTAAATTTCCTCTCTATGATGATGAAATAGAGAATATCTAGAGCCATGAATAATTTTGAGACCGTGCAAAAAAATCATCAGTAGGAATTTTTTAGTACATGAGTCTCTAGACAAAACAAAATCCAGAAGACAGAATAAAACTTCTTCTCAATGCTTTATCTTAATCGACGCCATTCCCTTTAATAGCCTCTTGAAAAAAACATTGATGAAATTATCCCAATGAAGGTAGGTCCCAAAATAAGATTATACTCATTCATAATTTAATCATAGTTCAAAACCAACACCTTTATCTCAAAATGATGAACAAGCAAGGAAGTTTCCAAATAATATTTTATTGACACATTTTTATAAAAAAATTATTATGAGTGTTAATTAAAATTATAGGAGTCAAACATAACCAATTTTCTAAAGAAAAATGTAAGGATGAAAAAGAGTTTCACGTAGTTAGAATTAACAGAGATAGTGGAAAAATGTTTTATTAGGAGAAGGCTAAATAGAAGATTCCAAATAATTTAAATTCCCATCTATAAGATAGTTTAAGAATTTGGTCTCAAAAAAGTATATGACTCTGATTTATCATTAATAAATATCGACATGAAATTATAATTAAGTGATTCTTCTAATTTTTGAAGATTTTAAATGACAATACAACCCAAATAAATTGGTTTACAACTTTGATTCTAAGAAACCCTCACATGTTTTCTTTGAAGAATGATTCCCCTCTTGAATTTGTTTTATGGAGGTATTGAAACACTTAATAGAAGCCACTATCCACTATATATTTATAAAACATAGAGGAGTAATTTTTTTAGATGACCACATATTTGATATGGGTAACCCTCTAAACCATCTATAATGTTTTACCCTTCCATGAGGCTAGATGGTTTCTTCCTTACCTATGAATTTCAAAAAAAATCCCAACATGGGGGTTTTCCCCAAACATGGGGACCGTAAAATAAATAATAAGATACAAACATTCTCTAATCCCCATATCATCCATTATTCAATCACTTATTAATGAATTATAATGTTTTAAAAATTATAAGTAGGATTTATTCCATTTTAACTTCTTCCCCAAACATTATCATAATGAAGGAGAGTATATTTGATGATCTTGATATTTATTTTATTAACTTGGGTGAAAATAATAACATCATCAACATAAATAAAATTACTGGGGGTGGACTCTATAAGATCTGATGAGATTTAGTTTATCATTACTCACCATATTGAGAAAAAACCTGATAAATATTCATCAGCAATAGAGAAAATGAAGCCCAAGAGAGGATCAACTTATATGGAACCTCAAGTACAGGTGAAATATCCCTAAGGGGGGATATTTATAAGAACTAAAAAAATGGTCTTAGCCCAATAGATGGAAACCCCAATTAATAATTATTTCATAAAATCCATATTTACTTAATACCTTTTAGACGAAACCCCAATATAATGTATCGTAGGAATTTTTTAATGTAAATTTGGATTACAATGTTACCTAATATCATAGTATTCCTGAGTATATTAATGCATTCAGAAGTTGTAATTGGTAAATACAGAATAGTTCTACCATCAATGAAGAAAAAGGTAATCAGAGAGACAATTCTATTGGCAATATTTCAAAGTCTGTTGTAAATAATGTTACTACTTAAAAAATGATATTAACAAGATAAATATTAATGAAAGGGTGGATATCATTAGCACTGGTAACCTCAGGGATAAAAGAAAAAAATTGAGATTTAATTATCTATGATAACTTTCCACTTTTGAAAAAATTTATGATAAACCTACAAACATCAGAATGAATATTCCCCCAAAAAGATTACAAAAATGAGTTGGTAGACCCATTTTCCTTAGGGGAGCTACAATAGTTAAATCTAAAAACAATATCCTTTATATAAAATTATATTTTAAGAGAAATATGTCTTTAATTATCATCATTAGTTAAATTTTTCGGAATAATACCTTCCATATGATCAACACTTGAATCTGGTCCAATAAAGAGATTCTTGTAGAAAGAAACAATATGAGCAGCCATGTTGTCTCTTTTATCAATAAAAACCAAATTTTCATTGAGAATATAAAGTGGTATATTTATCTTCCTATGACCATAATTATATCATAAATATAACATATAAAAGTTAATCTGGCTATAACAGAAATCCATTAAATATGGTGGTGGAAAATTAATTGTATCGCTTAGTGGAGGTGGTAGTCCACATGTACACTCAAGTGATATTTTTACGAGAACTTCTTTAGATATTTTATTAAGGACCCTTTTAAGGGTCATTTAAGAATAATAGAACCTATAATTCATTGATAGGGATTTTTAGAAGATAATTTCATAGAATTGCATTGAGATTAATAATGCAAGGTGTTGTACATAAAATAGAGAACGACATCCTTTTGTAAGGGAGATAATGGAAACACTTGGATTATATTAATATATTTAAATATAATTAATTTAATTATCAATTATAATGATTCTAAATGTTTATGATTTAAAATAAAAAGTGGTTATTATTTGAAAACTCATGTGAAGAAATTTTGAATGAATTTGGTTTCTTTTTAAAACTTATATTTTGTTTTAACCCCGTCTTTAACCACTTTTAACCTTAAATGGGTTAATGAATTTTTCAAATATTAAAGGGTTATATTTTTAATTATAATGTATTAATTAAGATAAAAATTTCCAAGGTATGAAATTTAAGACAATTTTCCATCATTGTTGTCCACTTCCAATATTGTTTTTCATTTTTTAAAATTTTAACAACATATTATTTTTCATAAAATATCATTAATGTCATTATTGACACTATTCAGATAATTAGACATTAAATACATCAATATAGTAATATAATCAAAATATAAATATTTAAAACATAATGATTTGAAACATATTTACCCCGATAACTATTTATAATGACCCAAAATAAAAGGGGAATATTTAAAAAAATTGATCTAAAAAATAAAAAATATGTAATAAATATTTCAATATTCAATTCATAAATGTTTTATAATTTACTATTAAATTAAACCCACAAATCATGATTAAAAGAAATTATCCATAAAAAATATCCCTAAAGTATAATAATTTGTATAATAAAATCAAACATTCAGTTATTTCAATTAAATATAATAGTATCTTTAAAAATATAATGTACAAATATTACTTTTAAATCAGTTTTAATAACAAATTGAACATTGTAAATTTTTTAAATGAAAAGACAGTTTTCAATAAAAATATGAATTTTTTACAATTCATTGAAAAATAAAATTATTTCCAAAAAAATAAATGATTAACTTCAAGATAATTTCAGTATTACAATATCTAAAATGAAGTTAATTTTTTTAAATAAATTTTCTAAATGTGGAAGAAATTAATTATATTATTTTCTCATAAAAAAATAAAAAAAATTCTTGTGGAAAAATAAAATTTTAAGGAACATAATTAAATTATAAAAAATGAGTACATATTTTTCATTATATTTTCATTATCTAAAAACGTTCTACATATATTTCTTTTAAAAAAAATTATTCCTATATACTCCTCACAAATAACTACTAGTTTATAACTTTATATGAAATTATTTAACATTTAGACTCAGGGTTTCATGTATTGAAATCTAATAATGAAATTAAAATTATTTAAAGATAATTATGTCATAAAATCTCAAGGTGTTACATTATACCACCTTAAAATGAATTTAACCCTCAAAATTTGATCACTTTAATCAAATAAATGATGATATATCTATTTCATCAAATACTCACATTCCCAAGTAGCTTCTTAGAATTTTGGATTCCTCCAATGAACATTAAACATGTAATTATTCTTGTTTTTTATAAGTTTATATCCACGATCCATGATTTCTTCTAATTATTCTTCAAAATAAAAATCATTCTCTAAAAATATAACCTCTAAGTTAAGTACTTATGAAGGATAAGTTATGTACTTCCTTTGAAGAGACACATGGAACATGTCGTGAACCTGAGGTAGGTTCGGTGGAAGAAAAAAAGAAATAATCGATCAACCCTACCCAATTCAGAATATCTAAGGGGACAATATACCTAGGGCTCAACTACCCCTTCTTTTAAAATCTTGAAACCTTATTCTGGTGAGAAATTCATAGATATAACTTCTCACCAACATCAAATTTCATATCTCACTAATGATTACATGTATAACTTTTTTCGAATCTAAGATACCATGATATGATTTGGAATGGATCATACTTTGTCTTCCATTTTGTCAGATAACTCAAGTCTCAATAGTATCTTTCCTTAACTTCATACCAACACATTTGAGTTCTACACTTCCTCCCTTTGAGGGATTGATAAGTATCCATCTAAATTTATGAGTGAAAGGTATTGTTTTAAGAAAAAATTTCTAGAGAAAGGTATTGGTCTCGAACACCTTTGAAGTCCATAATAAAAGACCTCAACATATCCTCCAGGGTTAGAATGGTTCTCTCATACTTTCGATCAATATGAGTATAATAAGTAGTTCTAAAATATACCTTTGAAAAAAATGTATACTGAATATTTCAATAGAACATTGTAGTTAACCTCTAATCATGGCTAGATAAAATAAAATCTGGTACACCATCAAACATTTCCACTTTCATAAGGTATAATATGGAGAAATAATTTTTAAAATATTCCTATTTGATAGATGTGAAGTGTTCCAATATCATAAGGTAGTCAACTATAACCAAAATAGCATATGTCATTTAAACATTTTGGGGATTATGATAAAAAAATACTATGTGACATTTTCAGAACTACATTATAATTTGGGTAATAGTCATAACATCTATTTAGTCTTTTATATCTGAGCTTTAAGTTTCTAACATAATAGTAATTCATATAAATACTCTACAATATCTATCCTTATGTTATACCACTAAAAATAATCTTTAAGATATCTCTATATCCTCATACTTTCAGGATGTAAAGATAATAATAAATTATGATATTCAAATAAAAACTACTTCCTCATTCACTATTGTAATTTAAATGGGGGAAATTATAATAATAATGGTGATGTTTTTGGTTTTTTGGATTTTTTGGTGCATCTTCTTCAATGTCATCAGTGAAGGCTTGTTTGTTTATTTGTTTGAGTGAGTGATCTATTTGTGCTTGTACAGTGAAGGTTATGACTAGGAGGATAAACAGAGTTTACCTATGTATCATCAATGAGGTTATATTCATGTGATGTTTTTTCAAGATGATTTTATGATTAAACATATGTAGTTCTATGTAATTTTCATAAAGATAATGATGGTGAATTTTGATCATAAAGTTAATATGTTGAGGGGATTATCTGTGATTTTATTGCTCTAGTCATCATCCCTGGTTGTGATGGGTAATAATGATGATGGTGGAGTGCCCACAAATATTATGGATGATATAAGGCAATGTGACCCAAGCTGACACAGGTGAATCATGATTTGAGGCCTCAAGTTCGGTTTTTATTTTTTAATTTGAAATTTCCTAACATCGTATTTTATCTTTGGAATCCTTCCTGAGGTTTGTGGGTTCACTCACCCTTAAAGTGACTATTTAAAAAATACAAAAAATGAATTTTTAGTCAAAAACTCTTTCAAATCTGGTTTGGAAAAATAAATACATGGTTCCTGAACATTATTATTTTATTATAATCAATGATGAACTCAGGAACATTTCCACCTTATTTTTTATCACTGTGTATTACTTTTTTGACTCTTTAATCATCATATGGTTAGATGATTGAAAAAATTTCATATAAAGATAGAATCTATCCCCTTTCCCTAAATTTTAAAGTTACATATTATTGAAATCAAAAAGTACAGGATCTCTTTCAACCCCTTTAATGGAAAACTAGAAAAGTCATTATGACATACAGTTGAATCTACCTTGTCTCCTTTCCATGGTGAAAATGTATTGAAAAAACATAATATTTAATCAAAACCAATCATTCTCTCTATAATATATTCAAACCTTTATATGTAAATTCATACATTAAATTTTTATGGTAAGTATATATGTATATATATATCTCAAACATTTCTCTATAAAGTTAATTCCATTATATATTTATCAAAAAATTATCTTAGGTGACTCCAAATCTATTACTGGGTTGTTTTTCTCATGAAACATAAATTATCATGATACATAAGGTATAACCATATCATTATGAATGGGGATACGACCTTGTAACTTATTTAATTCATCAATATTGATCACGAATCCTTCTATATTATAGGTTCGTGTATGAAAAAAATAAAATGAAGAACCATCTATTCAGTTCAATGAAATTTTATTTACATTCATATTCCCAAAATAATTCTAAGATAAATTGGTGATAGGATTAGAAAACCATGAAATTTTTTTTAAAATGAGGTGATAATATTTATCGAAACCAACAGAAATATGGATCTCAGTCACGGTGGTTTTTTTAGGCCAACAATCAAAAAAAAATTTCCTTGAGGGATCTATGGATATACACTCTCTTGAGATCATATGACTAAAAATTGAAACATTTTGTAGCCAAAATCCACACATGTTAAATTTTCCATAAAACATATCCCTTCATAGTGTCGTTTGGTACAATCATCAAGTAATCTTAAATCACTTCCTTGATAATGGAATATATAATAATTTTGTCTAAAAATACTAACACAAATAGATCAAGGGAATATCTAAAGTCTATATTCATTAAATATATTAAGATAGTGGGAAAATTAGTTTGGCCAAATGGAATCACTATAAATTCATAGTGTCCATAACTCATACAGATGGCTATCATGTGAAATTATTCACTTTTTACCCTAAAATGATAGTATCTAGATAAGATATGAATATTGGAAAATTATTAATCTCCTCAAAATTGATCAATAAAATCATCAATATGAGGAATTTGATAATAATTATTGAATGTGAACTTGGTGAGTTCTTAATAATAAATGTAGAGTAGTATAGATCCATCATTATCTTTAACAGAAACAACATGAATACTCCATGGTGACCCGATTGAATGAATAAATTCATTATAAATATTGTCATAGAGTTTCTTATTCAATTCCTACAATTAATGATGGTCTATTCAATTTTGATTCTTTTAAATAGGTGAATTACCAGTTATGAGTTTTGAAGGAATCAAGACTCATATAATAGATGAAATTTCAAATGGAAATTTAGAATCTCATCAGAAGATGATCATAGGTTGGTTCTAAATATCACGAATGACATACCTTCCCTGATAATTGATATTGGATTTATATATAAAACATTAATCCATTCATAAATATACATGAAATTCCACTAGAGGAAGAATATAGCAATTTTTAGGAAACACATTCCTATAATCTTTAAGTAGATAAAAATCATATACATGAGATAATATCATCATAACATTAGGTTTTTCCAAAAATAATTCAACATCCAGCCATTATGGTGATACTATGATACTCATGGAAGATGTTATAGATATAAATATTTGTAGATCCAAAACAAATAAGACATTGTAAGTTCTAGAGTGGTTGTTAAGTATACATTTTACCAATTCATTATCATACCCCACATCTATAACTATGATCACAAGAAATTTACCTTTGTCTCTGGGCCTAAGAGTTTCTTGATGCTGATCATCATTATTAAACACCATTTTATATCACTATTCATCATAATTTCCATAAAACTTCTGTTTCAAACACTAGAGTATGGTTGGTGAATTCCTTGGAACTGTATCTCCATCATTAGATTACTTTTCATTCCCATTACTTCAATATTTTATTAAACAATTACCTTTCCTAGCACACATAAAACATTTTAAAGTCACCGCTAGTAGAAATAGAAGCTTTAAAATTGGGGTTTTGACATTGGATTCATTGAAACTAATGTTAAATGATATTTTTAATAACAATTACCCTTGGTCTTATATAAATATGACATTAGAATATCATTGATATAATTTTAAAATCATTTTTCGATAATACCAAAATTAAAAGTACATAAAAAATACATTTTAACATCAATTTTTAATAAATCGAATTATAAAAGTAAAAAAACCAAAAAAATCTAAACCTCTCATTTTTTTGTCCTAATCCCCCAACCTATCATCCTTAAGTGACACTCTATTACACCTGAGGACCATCAATTCCAATAAAGCTTCTCATTCACTAGATTATAGTAAGATTTTTAGTTAAATATTCAATAATTAATATTTCTTTAACAATCTGATCAATTATTTATTCCAGGTAATCCCTATTACGGTCAACTAGAAACCTTTCTTAAAGGTATTTTTTTGTTATTTTTTGTAATTAGTTTTTGAAAATGTTTTTTTTCAATATTGTATAAGTCTCCCTATTTCCACTAATATTGAGTGTTTTTTTGTAATTTAGGATATATTTTCATTATCAACCTCATAATTTTTAAATTTATTTTTTATTTTGGATGATAAATTTATTATATATTAGTTATATATTTGAGTCATCAAATAATTTATTTGTATAAATTTTATTATCAAACATAATTTTTTTGTTAAATTTTTTTAATGTTATAAATTTTTTTTCACTTTAATTTATTTTCTAGACCTTTTATATTAGTAATGTGTTAATCATTATAATTATTTTTTAGTTGAATTTTTTCCATTAATTTTTTTTTCAATTTTTAATTGTATTTTTCAATATTTTCACTTTTGATTGCTAATTTTTTTACTTGTTTTTCCTTTTCATATTATTTGTAAAAAAAAATTTATTTTTTTATATTTAAATTATTCTAATCACTTGAATTTTAAATTTTAAAGGATATATTTTGATCATTATTTATAATTTTTCAATATGTTAAAATAGTTATCAGTAATTGATTATATTGATTATATGTTTTTTTGTTAAAATTTTTCTATTTATATATATTTATAATCATATATATGTTTCAATAAGATCACCTTTTATATTGTGTAATTAGGTAATTAAAGGACTGTAATTGGATAAATTAATGAAGAACTACAGATGAATATGAAAAAAGGGTTGTTGATTTCATGGAATATTCTAAAAAAATATCCAAATTTTTTATTTCATTCCATTACATAAAGTGTTTGTTTATAATAATGCTTAATTATATAGAAATAAAGGATAATGTCATTTCATATTTCTTTATCCATAATTATACACTCTGAATATGGCTTAGTGAAATAAGAGAAAATTATATATCTAATGCTGATAAAAATAATGAGAGTGAGACAGAGGGTCATGTTGAAGAATTAATTAGTGTTGTTGGTGTTGAAACCATTGAAGAAAAACTGTTGAATGGTTTTATAGAGATTATAAGAATCATTTATTATTATATTGCACTAAATTTATAGTGTTATCATTATTTTTGATATTAGTTAACATTTAATATAGAAATTGGTAGTGTGATAAATATTTATATGAAATTATTGAACTATTAAAAGGGATACTTACGAAGGAAATTTGATTCTAGAGTCTAATTATATTGTGAATAAATTATCATTACCAATGGGATTAAGGAATTTAAAGATAAATGATTAACATGGTGATTTTTTATAAGATGATATATGAATTTCTATAAAAATATCTTAAATTCAGGACATCACAAAATAATATGGATGAAAAATTAAACTCTTGGACATTATCTAGTACTGGAATCAAAATTACAACTGAATAAATTTTGAACCTTCAAATAATTTACAATTTGTACTATCTATTTTCAAATAAAAGTGATGGAAAAACTTCAACATGAAATCCATATGAGTGAATCTCTAATGGAAAATTACGTTAACCTGCCAATTCACCATAGTGGAAGAGGACTGATAAAAAATTATTTATTTTAGAAGATAATCTAAAAATATTAGAATGGGACTATATGTGTATAAAATAAATCCATATCAGAGAATAATTAGACAATATAGTTCACTAACTATTTTTTGATACTTGAAAACATTTTTAAATATAAATGTATGAATAAAAAATATTTTATTATATGCTTGACGATTTTTATACACAAATAGTTATCAAAAGATATTTTTCTGTGTCTTTATCCATTAATTGATGATTTAAAACTTTTATTTGAGACAATTTCTACAATCTATGATTCATATAATAATGTTATTTTCTTTTTTGTGTTATAATAATCTTTACTATAAGTTTATTTATACACATGGAATCATATCGGGATATAGTTTTAATGGGCATAAATCATGTCCAATTTTTAAAGAAGATACTTGATATTGTTATTTGAAGAATGGAATTAATAAAGTTTACATAGTACATAAAATATTTTTTTAATTGACTATCCTTATAATAAATTGAAAAATCATTTAATGGTTTATAGTAATATAATATTCCCTTTCAACCTTGTTCAGGTGGCGAATATTACAACAAGGTAAAAAATATTGATTTTAAATTTGGAAATAAAGGAGGTTCTGATCATCATATACAATAAATATTCTATATTATTAAAACTACCTTATTATATATTTTTATAGATAAAACATAATATTTATGATGATATTATTTTGAAAAAACATATGTGAAAGTTTAATTGTAAATTGTTCAGAAATAAATATAAATACAAAAGATTGATTTCCTTCCATTTTGGACTTGATATGAATGGTAATACAACTATAGTTATCTCACACTATAAAAGGAAACACAAAATGTTTACCTATGTCTTGTAAAACATTAAAAAAGAGTGAGAAGATATATTTTTTTCAGCGTCTACATGGTATTAAAGTACTCGGTACATACTCATCAAATGTGAATAATTTTGTTTCATTGAAGTATTTTAAAATATTTGTATGAAATATTATAACTGTAATTTATGTATGTAATAACTACTAACATTCACATTATGTATTATATTGTCTAAACTTATTAGAAACATTGTCATCATGTTATGTAATTTTCTTAAATAAATTTTTAGAAAATTAGTTAATCCAAATTTTTTATATGTATTGAAAAATAAATATTCACTATAATAATTCTATAATTTTACACATATTTTTAAATTATTTTAATCATAATTAACCATGATATTTAAATAAACCAAAATAAGTTCTAGTGTCATAATAAGGTTACGTACATAATTGGAAAGAATGAACTAAATTAAAAATATTATTTATTTAAACTCCATAAATATCTCCTAACATACATTGATATCTTACATCTTCATAGGATAAATTTGGGAATAAATTGAAGAATGAGATGAGTAAAAAATCTTAGTAAATTAATAAGCATACAAATAGAACATATCACATAGTTAAGAATCCATATCATAATTACATAAAAAGGAAAGGAACATGGATAACCATACTGTATCATGACATGTAGAACATGGGATCATGTAATCATTGAATCCTAATAATGTGGAACCAATATAAAAAATTACATATGAATTATTCAAGGCTAAATTCCTAGACTATTTCACATGGAAGACAAAGTCACATAAAGGAAGCAGGTTCACTTTCTTCCCCAATATGACATCTCATGAGACTAAACTTTCCACAATGAATTATTGGACTATCTAGGGGAACCCATCATAAAATTTCTATTTATATATGTGAAAAATTTATAATCAATCATAAGTAATAAACATAAGGGTTATAAATGGACGGAATTGAGTACGGTAATCTTGTTATGAAGCTTAACAAATAGAAATATCATAAAAGTGTCCATGATATATTGGATTTAAATCATTAATGGAAATTAATAATATAAAATAGGTATATTAGATAAAATATGATGTTCAACTAAAGTTAAAACATGTAAAAATTGTGTTTAAGAAAATTTAGAAAAGATTCTCCTTAGGGAAATTTAATGTAAAATGTTTAATTATCTTTAATGTGGGAAAGTGCATAATTATTTCTGTCAAACCAAAAATAAAATTATGTTATTTTCATAATTAAAATAATTTTTTTATTAAAAAATTGATTAATTAAAATAAATTATGGTGTTTACTTGGAAATAGGTATGAAATTGGGAACTTCCCTTTAACCGGGTTAGCTTATTAGGAGGAATTGATAATTGATCCTTATAAAAATAAATTTCCACATCAAATAATGTTGAATTGGTTTTGATATATACTTTTAGAACAAATACAAATACTTTATAAGGAGTAAATAAAAATAAATAAGAAATAATTTGGTGTAAATAAATAGTAAGTGTAACCTAAAGGTAATTTGGAGGTTTGTAGATAATCACTTACCTTATGTCTAAAAGTATTCTGCACTTGTACATAATGTCTTGGATTATCAAATTGAATCCAGTAGACAATTAATTCATAACCTATTGTACTAGTATTTGATTTGTTATAATTTTTCATTTTTTATAGAGATTATGATAACATATAAAGTTCAATTATATCATTTGGTGAGTGTTCATTTTTATGGTTTTTAAGATATGTATGCTAGTATAAAGGTATGTTAGGTCATGTAAAATGACAATAATTATATAGAGTTGAAATTATGTGTTATTAATGATTGAAAAATGTTTAATTTTATATATATATATATCATTTTTTAATATTCTATGAGATTATTCGTCAGATTAAACATTAATAAAATTGATTTAATTTACATTTCAATTTTTATGATTATCATGAACTTATATCAATTAATTTAATATCTGGTTTATATGTTAGTTCTAGAACATTATATGACTTATAATATGTACAATAAAATCTATGTTAACAATAATGATGGTTTTATGACCAATCCTTGAATGTTATAATGAGAAATGAAAACACATAATACGTGATGATGATAAAATAAAAAATCAAGGTTGATTTATTCATTTTGAAGATAAAACTATAGAGGAGAAGAGGTAGTGAGGGGTGGAATTTATAGTTGGAATAGAGGCGTATTTTTTATAATTATAATTATTATTTTATTATTTTGGCTCAAGACTATCGATAGTTTTGAACCTTATCAATAATATATTAAATAATGAAGGAGGATTGAATATTACAGTGTTTACATCAGCCATACATCAACCATGACTCAAACATTTATATATTTTTAAATATTATTGTAAATTATCATATTTAACTATTCAAAAAAAGTCAACTAATTTAGAAAAATTCTAAAAATTGAACCTAACCGTTTTTTGATGGGTATAATTAATAAATATAATCAATTATTTGAAAATAACTTTCAAAATATTTTAAATTTAATATTTAATTAAAATCATCATTTGTTAGTTAAATAATGGTTTCAGTATTATAATATATTTTATGACATATTTAAAAGTAAATTAATGTCTCATAAAATTGTAATATAATCATAACAAAACAAAATAACAATTTATGAATCTAATTTATTAAAATACATTTTTTGGGATCAGTATATTAATTATAAAATTATAAATGAACATTTACAGCTTACAGAAATATCCATACTTAATTTATCATTTACACAAAATTATTTACTTTTAACATGACATAAATATATCATATTTACTTTTATAAGATACCTAAATTATACTTTCATAGGTGAGGTTACAAATCTTGATGGGTTACTATTTTTAATGGTCACATTATTATTCTGAAGGTAATGTTACAACTCCATTGGTGTAGGTTTATCAAATTCTATAAATACCAATTATTTCATTTCTCATTTATGAGAATAATTTTTTTATTGCGTTCTATATGTGATATTATGTGATTCATTCTATATGAAATAATTAAAATAATGCAAATTTCATTGATAAATGTTTGGGTTATAACATTCTTCCCCCCTTAGGAAATTTATCCCTCAAAATTACTTTTAACATACTAAGTTGAAAACCAGTGAGGGTACACCTCTTTCATCGCGTCCTCCAGTTCCCATGTTGCCTCATCATACTTATGATTCCTTTTTAGTACTTTGATCTTGGGAGTTGTCTTGTTATGCAGACCTTTATCTCAAGAGTATAAAATCTTCATCAGATTATCTTCATACAAGAGGTCATTCTCTAGTTGTACCACCTCCATATTCAGTACATGTGAGGGATATATTATGTACATCCTCAAGAGGGATACATGGAATATATATAATACATGAGATATAGTAGGTGATAGTGCTATTAAATAGGACACAACTCTGATATGATGATGAATATTGAAGGGGCTGATGTACCTGGGTCTCATATTTCCATTCTTCCCAAATCTCATGATCTACTTCAATGTAGATATGAGGAGGAATACCATGGAACTAACCTTAAAATCCAGGTATTTCCAAAGATTTTCTACATAGATATTATTTTAAATTTGGGATTCCTTAATGTGATTTTTAATCATCTTCACTATTTCTACTATTTCTTTGAACATTTCGTGTCATTTTCTCTTACATTCATCATCTTCATCCCAACATTCTTGTGTTCTGAATCATTTCCTATAAAGAGATTCCTATGGATCCATTTGTATTATTGATTAGAAACTATTGTTATAGATGTACTTTAATAGTTTTAGATATTGGTACCATCCTCCTTTGAAGTCCATAGAATATTCTCTCATCGTGTCTTCCATTTTTGGAATAGTTCTCTCAGACTAACCATTAGTTTGAGGATGATATGCCGTATTGATGTTTTGTTTAGTGTTTATAGAATATTGGATAATTTCCCAGAACATGGAGTTAACTATGAGTTCTTGATCAGATAAAATTGATAGTGTTACCCATTGTAGTCTCACCAATTGGTTGATGTATATTGGGGAAAGTTGGTCGAGTATGAATTCCACTATAGTTGATATAAAGAGAGCTACAATGGTAAGATGATCCAAAAAACCCATATATAATTGTTTCATATGAATGTATTTGGATGTCCTATGATAAATTATATGGTGATTTTTTACATTTCTATGTTGGTATGGGTAACAGTTGAATCATCTGATTTGAATCAGAGATTTCATCCTTCACTTGATAACATACTAATCACTTTTATGTTTATTCAAAGATCTATTTCTTCATATTGTCTCACGAATATTTTTTTAGAGACCTCAATACATAATTTTTCTCCCTGGGAGAATATAAAAGGCTGATCTATGTTCATCATTCATAATATTTTTTGTTGTCCCTAGATTGTAAGGTATACATAATCATTATCAAAATATTATGAATCATTATTCATCAATATTTAACTTTGAGTATTCCCCATTTCTAATAGCTTCCCCCTATTTTTGAATTTCCACATCATTTCATAAATTATATTCTATTTTAACCATGTGGGATGACTGATCAATCACTTTAGAGAGTATTTATGATTTTCCTCCTTCAATGATTTCCATGTCCATCATTTGAAAATCTAAGAACACTGAATCCTTCCCAATTCTCTTCATTGATAATGTCTAGGTTAAATTATACTTATAGAATATTGAAAATTATTTTTTTCCCTAGGGTGGTAGTGGATTGAGAGGTAATAATACTTGATGAGGTCAAACAATATTCACTGGCACATATTAAGATCCTTCTATGTGAATATATATGTTAGGATCTTATGATAAATATGTTTCTCAAAATTCTTCCCATAGAGATAATACCACAAGAATTTAAACATAAAGATCATGACGGATAACTCTGGATCTTTAATGGGATAGTGTTTCTACTGAATTTTTAACTACCTTGAGACATAATATATCACATTATCCTTTTTCATCAGTACACAATATAATTCCTCCTTTGAAGCATTAATGTATATCACAAAGAGTTCCCCACTTTTTTTGATGTGTGATTACAAGAACGGTGATAAGCCTACTTTTTTAACTCTTTGAAATAGTGTAAATATTCACTAGTATAGAAAAAATTTTCTCTCTTCTGATTCAGCATGTTTAGTGTATTTAAAAATTTTGATAATTTATTCAAAAATTACTAGTAATACTCATCTTGACCAAGAAAACTATGGATCCCAATTAGAATTGTTAGCATGGGACACTTTTTTTATTACCATTTTATTAGAAGGGTCTATAGATATTCCATTAATTGGGATAACATTTTCCAAGGATGATACCTCCTTTATCCAGAACTGAAATTTATAGTATATTTTATATAGTTTCTCCCTTCGAAGTGTCTTCAAAAAAATGTTCAAATTCTCATCCTGATATTCCATTATTTTAGAGTATATTAGAATATCGTCAATAAAGACTATAATAATTTTTTTGAGGTAATATCTAATGACCCTATTCATTAAATCCATGAATATTTATTGAAAATTAGTGAGTCTAAAAGTAATCACTAAGGACTCGTAGTGTCCATACCTCATTCAAAAAAGGATTTCTAGGGAATATCTTTCATCCTCACCTGTAATTAGTGATATCCTGACCGAAGGTCCACCATATAGAAATACATGGTCCCATATATCTAAATGAATAGTTCATCTATCCATGATAGGGGATACATTTTCATTATCAAAATTTTTTGGATCTAACAATAATCAATGATGAGGCACATTGATCCATCCTTCTTCTTGATGATGATGATCTTCGCACCCCACGGTGAAGCAATCGACCATATAAGATTGTTTTCCATATTATCTTGTAACTTATAATTCAGTTCCTCTAAGTAAATGGTGGGAATTACATAAGGTTTCTATAATATATGCATACATCTCTGAATAAGTTAAATTAATAACTCAACATTTCATTTATGAGGTAGGCCATAAAGTTCTTCAACTAACACATTAGTGTAATACCTCAGAATGGGCATGTATTTGAGAATTATATGCTCATTTGTCTCAATAATTTAAGATATATATTCTTTATATAAATTAATAATATCCATAATTGAGATTTTGATTCTTAATGAGATTTATCCCCCTCCTAACACTTTTACAGAATTGGTGGGGGCTTCGGGATGTGAAGATCAATCTCCCCTTCATGGGAACAAATATTGGATTTGTATAAAGTTATCCAATCCATGTCCAATATAAAATCTAAATCCACTAAAGGATGTAAGACAATATTTTGTAGTAGTTTCAGTCTATAAACATTAACTGGGAGGAGTTATACAATTTTGATGCAATAAGTTTCCCATTTTTTGGCCTTAGAGATAACCCAACCTCTATATTTGTAAGTGGTGTTTGGATAGTTCTAATAAACTTGAAATGTATTTATTAATGTTTAGAACTAGAATCAAATAGTAGGATTGAAATTCTTAAATGAAAAATTAGTGTACGTATAATCCAATAATTTTTTTTGTTCCTCCATAGTAGTAGTGATTGAATATGTCCGTCCTTGTTTCCGTGGAGGTTGTTTTTGTTGAATTACTCCAATAACTACTGTATTAGGGAAATGGATCACATAATTCTCCTATTTTATACAGTTGAAACACTACACTATAGGATGTGTATTGATCGAAACCTTCCTTTCTTCCTCCACAATTGTGGAATTATTTATATCTATTCGACAATAATTAGCTATATTCCCCTCTCTTTCACATTTAATGAATCTCATTGTTCTATTTATATATTTCATGGGATGCTTCATCCCAAACTTTGGTTATGTGGGAGTTTGGATTTTGTTTACATAATGGTATTTATCTATTGATCCTACCATATTAAAATCCATTTTCCAATTTATATATCTAGGACCATGACACCACTTACAGTCTTTGATCTCTATTTCAACATTAAGGTCATAATGAACAATCTTCTCATTGTTTTTATATTATCAAATATATCAAGATTTTTTTATAATTAACTTTTTTCCACTAAAGAAGAAATCCAATTTTATTTTGGAGTTAATGAAAATGATAAATGACTATCATGAAATCCTTATGATATTTTCATTATATTACATAATAGAATCATATTCTTCCTGCTTTAGAGTGAATAAATCCCATTCCATCTTAAGAAATGGAATTTGGGGAAAAATTTTATGGAAAAATATTTTCTTGAAATATTCTCATTCCATGGATACAATTTCAAATAGGGATTATAATTTTTTTATTCATTTTACCACACTTATCATCTTCCCAATCTAAATCATAGACCACTAGTAATATTTCTCTTCTTCTGAGAATTTAAGGACAATTAATATGTTCTCAATGGAGTTAATACATTATTCCTTGATGATGGGATCATAAGATCCACTAAATATGGGATCCCTTTTTTGTATAATGTATACAACCACAAAATTCACTTTCTTAGGTGAATGAGGGAAATCCACGTGATTCAAGTTATTATTTATAACTTTAGCTAGCTTATCAATTACATTTATGATGTTTTGAGAGCCCGTTCCCATAAGATTTTCCATTTCAATAGGGATATCATCACATTTATATAACAATGATTATTTGAATATGATATTTTATTTATATCCATTATCTATGTAATATAAATAAAAATTAGTGGAAATTAAACACTTAGAAAACAAATATATAAAAAGGTATAATTTAATATAGGAGGATAAACTCATAAATGCAAAGTACATCATAACATGTGATTCACTACGTTTCAATCATGGTTATCCATAGTGATAGAATTTTACTAAGAGTTGTTACTAAAATTTTACAATATTACTCCCTAAAAATAATTACACTATGATCTAACACAAACTATGAATACCATATACTTTTCACATATTTTTACAAGATTTAATAATAATTAACTATTTAATAAAAACCAAGGATCGCAATGTACAAGGTCTTTGGAAGATTAGGTACATAATTATAAATCATGAAACAAAAATAAAAAAAATCATTTATTTAATCTCCATTATAGATCCTAACTTCCATTTAGCACTTAAATATTCATTGTGGAATATATAGACAAAGCGGTGATGTAAAAACCCAGTAAGGAAATTAACATAGAAATAAACCATAACACATGGGTTAGAAGGAATATTATGATGACATAAAAAGGAATGGAAGATGGATAAACATATGGTATAATAACATATAGAACAATATGTATTGTAATAATGGAATCAAAGGAATGTGGTAGAAACATACAACATGACATAAACATTAGTCAAGGATAATTTCCATGACTAGTGCACATGGAAGAAAAAGTCCCAAAAAGGAATTAAGATCATGCACTGCCCCAGCATGATTGCCTCATGAGACTAAAAATAACCCAATTCATTTGATATATATACATATGGGAATACCCATCACAATTTCTTTATGCATATGGGTTCCATATTAAGAATCAAATATAGGTAAAAAATATTATCGTTAACCATGAATGGAATTTATTATCGTAATCATGTCAAGGATCATAAAAATGGGAATATCATAAAATTTTCCATGAATGATTGTATTTAAATCATTCATGAACACTAATAAGGTAAAATTTGTATAGATGATGATAAATGATTTTCAAGTGAAGTGAAAACATGTAAAAATAGTGTTTAAGATTCATTAGAAAATAACCGATTTAGTATGGTTTGAGGGAAAATATTAATGAGACATTAAAGCAGGAAAAGACATAATTGATTTCATAAAAAAAGAAATTAAATTAGATAGTTGTTCAGGATAAAAATTGTGTTTTTATAAAAATATTATTGGATTAAAATATATTATAGAGTGTACTTGAATATGGGTAAAATATTGGAAAGTCTCCTTTAATCAGGACTGCTTATTTGGTGGAATTGAGAATGGGACCTCATAAAAAAAATATTTCAATCAAATAAGGTTTAATTGGTCCGGATAAATAATTTCGGAACATATACATAGATTTTAGAAGGTTTATAGTGGGAGGAGAAGGGTATATTTGATTATTATATTCATTTTTTATAATTTTTTCTCAATAATGTCTATAGTTTTGATCCTTATTAGTAAATATATTAATTAATGAAAGATATTTCATGATTATAGTGTTTACATCTGACAAACCTCAATAATGACTAAAAAATTCATGTATTTAGCTATAATTGTAAAATATCTCATTTCACTATTTACATAAAATTCAACTATTATAAAAAATCCTAAAAAGGCACAGTAACCATTTTTATACCTGAATAATTCAAAAATGGGTTCAATTTTATGAAAATAATTTTCTAAATATGAAAAAAATTATTTTTAATTGAAATATTAATTTATTTGAAAAATTATATTTTTATATTATAAAAGATTTTATAAGAGTTTGGAAAATTAAGTAAACTCTGGTAAAATTATCTTATAATCATAATGAAATAAAATATTAATTTATGAATATATTTTATTAAAATAAATTTTATTTTAAATAATTATATTAATTATAAATTTGAAAACAAAAAATTCACAACTTACAAAAAATTTCAAAATGTAATTTAAATTTTAAAAAGAATTGTGTATACCGTGATATAAATATATCATATTTTCATATATAAGATGCATATATTATAATCTCATAGGTTAGGATACAGTTCTATAGGTTGAGTTAAAATTCTTAAAGGTCACTATACTATTCTGACGGTTATGTTACAATTTCATTGGCATAAGTTCCTTAATTTACATAAATTCCACTTATTTCATTATACATTTATGAGAAATTTTTTTATTAGGTTCTCTATGTGATTTTTTTGATTTATACTTTCTGAAATAATTTTGATAAGGGATATTTCATTGATGAAATATTGAGTCATTACATGCACTCAAACTTTGTTAAATAGAAATTTATTCCTCAACAACATTTTTATTTTGATATAATGGTTTATCCGGTGATTGATTTTTTCCATCAGATAAGAATATTTGGGAATATTTATTTATGTTTAATGTATAATTTTTAAGGATAAAAAAAATTATTAAGGGATATTTTTAAATACACAATAACCGAAGGATTATATTATTCAAAATATGCATCAAAGTGGAGATTAAGCTCTATAATGATTATTTATATGAATTAGAGCATATTGTTATCCCTATATTTCAATATTTGAAATTTGGTAGTGATAGTAGAGGGATTCATGGATTAAAATTAAAGATCATTCCATATGATGAAGTGATGAATGCACATTTATACCTTTTGAAAATCACAAAAGTGGTTCAATAATAAATATTATCACATATTGTTTTATTAAATACATGATAGCAGAAAAGAGATGAAAATTATTTAATTATTGAGAATAAAAAGGCATTTCATTCATGGTTTAATGAGTATGTCATGAATACTTTATATAAATCCAAAACATTGAAATGATTGGATGTTGGAATGTCTCTGAATGTGATCACATGGACTAGTTTTGACATTAATGGTTGACCATTTTAAAAACAAAAAAATCAATATTACAAGAGTACAACTAGAAATAGTTAGGTAATATACATTGTTTAAGAAATACATTTTTCTAGTGGAAAGGATACAAACCAAATTTTGGCATCAGTGAAATATTTTAAAGTTATTTATGATATATAAGAAATTTATTATACTAAATTTATAGTATAAGTACTTAAATTTAACTAGGTTTATAGTAATAGTGGTCTGAAACAATATGATTATGAATTTACAGAAATTTATTAGAAAATTTTTAGTTATAATGAGGAATTATTTATAATGGAGACACATGAAAAGAAAATATTTTATGTTATTTTTCCAAAAAATTATTTGTGGTCTATATTTTATCAATGTAAAACAATTCATTTGTGTGATGAGGATAACTATGATATTATTGATTTATGTGATGTTCCATTATCTTGTAAATGATTTTAGGATAAAAAAATGACTAAAATATTGACATAGCTCATTCTGTAAAAAATTATGTTGTTGAAGGGATATAGGAAGATACTAAATTACTCTCTTAGTTTTTCATGTAAATATTTATAATCTATTTTTCATTATCAAACTCCAATTTCTGTAGGTTATTTTTTTCAAATTTTTTCATTTATAAATTGTTTTTTTGTTATTATGATTTCTGATAAAAAAAATTTGGTGACTTATTTTTTATTTTCAAAATTTTTATAAGATAGATTTTATTTGTTAAAAATTATGAATATGTATATTATCTATTTTATATGTTCTTATACGTTTCTCTTCAATCTTGCATCATTTTTCTTTGTTCCACCACCTTCTAGAAAGTTTAAAGGTGAAATCACTATTTAAACCAAAATTTCATAAGTTTTTATTTATTTTAGAAGATAAATTAATTATTTATCACTTTTAAATTGCATTCATCTCATAATTTTTCATTAGTTTTATTAATAATTAATTTTTTTGTAATCTTTTTTTGAAGATATAAATTTTTTATGAATATCAATTGTTTGTGATCATATTTTTTTGTTTTAGTTATGAATATTTATTATTGTTTTTATTTATACATAATTTATCAATATAATATTTTTGAGTTTCAAATAATTTTTTTAATTAAATTGTTTTTTATTTTATAATTATTTTGTTATCTATTATGAATAATAAAAATTTTATGTATTATAGTTATTTAATTTTAATAAAATATAGTTAAATATACTTTTATTGAGGTATATTTAATATTTAAAAATGAAATACACTAAGGAAGTGTAACTGAGGTATGTTTATTTTTTCTTTTAATTATATATCTATAATAATTAAATTATTTAGTAAAATTAAAAATTTATTTATTCAAATTATTTGCATCTATTTTTCTTCTCTAGACAAGATATTACTTAAATATGGTATGAACGGGATTACACATTTACCAAAAAATTCTTTAACATGTAAATATAAAAAGTTTATAATTACATTTGATGAGGATAACTTTCTAACTAGCCCAAATGACCCTTATTTTAGGACATCACCTTCTTTATAATGTCACTATAGTGTGTGTATTTTTTACGTTAATTATAGGAGAATCAACCAGTAAGTGAATGATCTTTTATAGGAGACTGTAATGGTAAAACATCTAAACCTATTTATTTAGTTTTCCAATGGTTTAGTTATTATACATATATCAGTATTTTATTAATTCAATTATAGATGAAATTTCAATTTCAATAGACAAAAGGAATTAAGAAACGTGTTTATCCTTTGTAGAAATATGATTAAGAGATTTTAATACAAATTTGTCTTTAACTTATATTTTGGGGAGTAAAATGGAAAATATACATTCCTTATGTTTAGGTTTATAGATATAGATACATGGAAAATATTTTTCTCTCATTAGAAGGTGGAATACTTTATGGTAAGTTTATGTCTTTTGTGAAATTTTTAAAATTAACTGATTCTCATTAATTTATAACATACTTTTTTAATTATGTAATAGTATTGTATGAAAATTAAGCAAGAGATGCAATCACACATTGTATACCCTCATACATTTTTATGAAGAAGTTATCCATTATTACAAAAACAAATTATTTTTGAAGAATATAGTGAAGTAAGAGCTAAGTCATGTAGTGACTCTAAAAAGGATTAAATCAACACCCTATCTCCTCCCACTCGTCATCAAAAATGGAAAAGGGAAATAATGTCAAAAAAGGGAAACTATATTACAGATACAACAATAGAATTATATGTTAAGATTCAAAGTAATTAATTTTTACCTTTCATTAATAATTCTATTTAACACATTTATCTCACAAATATTACATTTGAAATTTTTACTTTAGGATATCCTTTAGGATAAAATGACACAAAGGAAATTTATCCTTAAGGGTTAGAAGAATATTATTACAGTTTATTTATGAAATATTGAACACCCTAGCCACATCAAAGGGAATAAAGAGGGTATTAGATTTTAAAATTTTTTTCCCCCATGTGTTGAATCGACAAGGGAAGAATATTTGGAATAAATATATTTTTAATTTTTGATTTGTAAAACATAACTGAGTTGATAAAAAATATTATTAAATCATCTGCATCAAAAATGACTATATAAGAAATGATATAGATTCAACCTATTCCACCTTCCATCGTAGATTTTCCACATTCTCATTCAGACCTGACCATGTATTGTTAGTTATATACTATGGAATTCCTTGTAGGTGTTGAAGAATATGGTATTTCACATAATTTGGGGGATTATTTAAATCATTATATTTTTCATTAGAGTCTGTTAAGAGTAGTGGTACATGATATTACTTATCCAACTTCTCTAGAGTGGGTTACTACCGAGGTCATGTCTATAGTTGGATTGAGTATTGTCTATTTTTTAATATTTCCACCTAATATATGCCATCGAATGTCACATGTGGTAAGATTTTTCATCCAATTTTTGTTTATCATTAAATTAAAAATTACTTATAATATTTTCATACACTTACCTAATATTGTAGTATCTAATATCGAATGAGTCACTACAATAGAAAGTAATATTTCAAGTAACACTACCTTTATATATTCTTCAATAATATGAATGGGTAATAAATATATCATGGATTTTGTTCGGGCTGATTCCCTTCGAATTCACTTTTTTCATCCCCCTTAGTTCCCTTTTTGTATCTCTTCTATCCCTTTTATTTTATAAAACAAAAAGTTTCTAAATAAAAAAAATATAATCATACTTATTTTTATGGTTTTATCAACCTAGAATACATTTCAACAAATGTGAAATATTTGAACCACGATGCCAGAATTCAATACTTATCTAAAATATTAAAAAACGAATATCACATGATGATTTTTTCTTTCCATAATGGAGAAGAACAAATATATAATTACAAAACATAATTCATTATTCAATTATTAATGCAGAATATTTATTTTTGTTTACATAGGATTTTTTTTGTATTTGTTTATATATAATATAGATGATATTTTTTATGTTTCATATTGGATGGTTTTTAAAAAAGATTTATAAAAAATGTTAAAGTAGTGAGGTTTATTTCATCATTTTAGTTATTTAACAAAAAAATTTCATTTTACATCCATTTTTATTATTAATATATTAAATTGAAATTGGCCTCGGATTATGTTTAATTGGGATCACTATATAATAGTAGGACTGGAATAAAATTATTAACTCAATGTTCAATTGATTAACTTTTATATTATTGAGAACATTTTTTATATATTTTTGGTTTTTTATTTTTATTTTTTTCAAAAGGAAATTTCACCATCAAAAATGGAATGTTGAATGTTGATAATATATTTGAAGATTTATTTATTATATAACCATGAAAATAATAATAATATAATTTGAAAAGGTTAGTTTTATTATTAAATTTATAATTAAAAATAATATGTCATTTTTAAAATCGGTATCACATTATTTTTTGGGTTTTAATGATGTTTCTTCATATACATCCAATGAATTGAAACCCCTTCCTAATTATTTCCACTATAATTTCGATGTTTGAATATTTTTTATATTTATTTTAATATAGATATTTATTTGTAAAAAAATATTATAAAATCTATGAATGAGTTTTGTAACTCCATTTATATTTCTATAGTTATTTTTTTGTTTTTGGTTTTTTGGTTTTTGTTTATATGTGTGGTATTTTCTTAATTTATAATTTTTTTTAAAATAATATTTTGTTTTTAGTTTTTAAAAAAATATTTACGAATGCCCCTAAAACTCTTTCTACATTAGTTTTTTCTAAAAATAGACATCAAAATAATGCATGGGAATTTCCACATAATTTTTTATAAAATCAATGTGGAAATCCTATTAGATTTTTTCATTCTTTAAATATAATTTTTTATATATATGATGTGTAAATAATTAAAGAATTCCCCTTATAGAAGGGTTTTAATGTATTTTTATAGAAACTAGTGTGGAAAGTTACACTTTCAAAATTACCTCTATTAAAGTAAAATATAAACCGACGTTGAAAGGTAAAAAACTGATAGTAAAGGTAATTTTTCCATTATTCCCCCTTAATATAATTTCATCCATGTTTTAGTACAAATATTGAGCATAATAGAATAATCATAATATTCACTCCATAATTTTAACTATTATAATTTCCTTTCAAATCCATATTTATTTTCTTGTCAAAACCATTATATTATTGGGTTACTCCAATATTAATCTCCACATTGATTGTGAAATGAATGATTTATTCATTACTATAAAATTATCTTATGGATAATCCCATAACATCTGGTTTCCCATGAGAAAAATAATTTCTTTGTCTTCCACATTTTGTATTAACATGTTTCCTCTGAGTTCCCACCATTAACTAAAATTAAAAATTATAGTGCGAAAATTAATAATCATAGGGGTAAACCACATAATTTATACCTTAAAAAAACTTTAGGATTCTATTTTATACATAATCATATCCCATTGGTCCTTAATTTTTTTATAATATTCTGTCAAAGGTAGATACACTATGATTTGATACCAACTATAGGGACCTGTACATTTCTTATAAAATAATATATCTTATTTTATAAATAGTCAATACACAATATTAAAATCCTGGAAACAATCATATAAGTATATTGTATTTATAAACAAGAATACATAACTAACTTTTTCTCAATAGATATATGTTATCTCCCACTTAGTTCTTCACAACTATCACCCTTCATTGATAAATCATACCAAATTTTTTTCTCCATAGCCTAGGGAATGGAAACATAAGAATGAGTGAGATCTTATTATTAGTAAGGATAAACAAGGGACATATCAATGATCAATTAAAATTAACATGATAATAAGGTTATAAGAACATGATTATAACATCTATTATATAAACTATAGGGTGTTCCTACAGGTATACGTATCCCCTCCACATTTTTTTCACAGCTAGTTATTTTCCTCCCCTTAAACTACTATCCTACTCACTTCCAAACCCTCCTCACCAACCCCAAAATATTCTTAACCAACCCCATATCCTCATAATCCACATCCTTCTAACCTCATCCCCCTATTTCCTCCTCCTTCTCACTTCTGTCTCCACCTCCACCTATCCTGAAACCCACGCTTTATCTGACCGCCTCTAATCCTCTCATGAAACCCTATCATATTCCACTTCATTATTATCTTTAAAAACCAGATCTGGATCCACCGTTAATGTTTCCTCTACTATCCTTGTATCTTTATCTTCATTTTCCTCCCCATAAACCAGATCTGACTCCACATTGAAGGGGTCCTCCCATAAAACTATTTATCATCCTCACACCTCAATTTTCATCATTGATACAGAACTCCCTCAAATATCCCCATATCTCCCCAATCCAATCTCCCCCTCTTTACCTACCCAATATAGTGAACCACCTCCCCAACTACCTACATACTCATTTTTACCTCCCCACCTCCCTATAATTGTGATACCTCCATAATCTGACCATAGATCAAAGTTCATAGACGACCATGCCTCTTTGAAACTATGCCACTATGATACCTCTATAATATGACTATGGAACCAAATTCATAGTCAAACACGTATATGTACAACCATTCCTCTCTTTGTATGTTGATATCTCAATGCATTATTTTTCTTTTCCTTGTTTTGATTACCAGCTTATGGTTTCTTTTCATTCCGGGGAGCTACTACGATTTCTTAACGTTGTTCTACACAACACATAGGGTCTTGCACAAAAACTCAGTTATATTTGAGTGATATGAGAATAAGGTGAATTTTTATGCATATAAGGCTAAGGTGGAGCTGAAGAATCAATATTTCAGGTTTTATGCAATGTTTTTTAGAATGATATCTAAGGGTATGAATAAAAAGTATGAGACTTGAGGAGATCATTGGTTACGTTTTGTTTATCTACTGAACATCTTCCATTCCAATATTTTTTTGTTTTTGTGATTTGGATAATTTAATAGTTTTTACCACTTACTATCTAAATTAAAAATTTAATTAAATTTAATATGGAATTTCCTTCCATTGAGACCAACATTCATTCATCGAGGTATCTGTGGTCATCACTATATCTAGGGACCCTATGATTACCAAATCCTGTTATTTGTGGCAATACATTATAGGATATTCCTTGTATGGTTGATACTAGTGAGTACCAATGAAACCATATTGTTTCTTGATGTGGAACTATTTAATCACTTGGATTCTACTTGGTAATTTATACTAGAAGAATGTTTTAAAAAATAAAATCATTCCTGGATTTCCATTAATTGTTTTTCAGTTTTCCAGGATATCGATAACCTAGATGTTTTGAAACTATAGGAGTTTTTTCCTATCCTACTTTTTTATGTGAAGTATGAACTCTTTGGTTCATCGGTTCATGGGTTCATTACATTCTTCATAGATAGATTTTCCAACCATGGGACTTTATGACTGCTTCCATATTCGTTCCATTAATTTCAGCAATATAGTATTCTGCAGTGTACAGGTGCATTCCATTTTCTTAATTATACCAATATGTAGTATTAAATCCTAGAGAACAATATATAAATTAGGATAATGAATATTATATATTTTTTTAATAAATATATTATTTATTTCAATAATAAAAACTTTTATAATCATGGAACAAAATGAGTAGTTACATGTTTATTCCATTAATTTCCATAATTTAGTTTTTTATAGGCTATAAGTGCATTTCCTTTTCTTACTTAAATAAATTTATCTCATTTTGAAGATATATGATATCCAAATTTTCCCTTCATACAAATATTAGTCATATGATGAGTTTTTATAATGCAACCCCACCCCATTTCCAATATATTGGATCCATATCCTTCACACTTTGATTGTGTCTCCCTTCACCCTAGGTTACTTCCCCACCACACTCGAGTACATATCCTTTAAATCTTCCTATACCCAACATTATCATTTCAAGTCTCCACTAATTCCACCATAAAACTCACTTAGCCAACCCCTCTATTGTTTACCCAACTATGACTCACCTGTGGAATTGTCCTCATATCTCCATGTATCATAAGAAAAATAACCTATAGTAACGTCAAAACACATAAAATCTTCCTTAGCTGTAGTTTAGTTAATTTCAATTTAACCATTAAATTCCAGACATCATTGTGGTTGGATCAAATTTCAAACATCTTTTATATTGGTTCAAACAAAAAATCATATTGTTGTATATTTTTGAATAATTTTTAATGATGTTTTTCAGATTGGTTGTACAATAATTGCCTTCTCACATTCTGATAATAATTACATTATTAATAATAATAATTAATACTTTCTTGGAAATATAGTTTATTTTAAATCATATATTTGTGTTCCACTCATTTTTCGTTGATGGAGTTCATCATGTATATTGAAAAAAAAGTTTCTAGATTAGTTGAAAGGATCTCATTTCATTCCTCCATGAATCTCACTTAGGCAACCACCATTCTATTCTAAAAACAGTGAATTGTTTTTGGAATCATCGTCATGTCTATATATATCATAATCATATAACCTATGGTAATCTTCATACAATTCTATTTTTCACTCGTAGGTAAGATTTGTGGAAATCATGGTGGTTTGTTGGACTCTTTGGGATAAAATGAACAAATATAGACGTGAAGGATCAATGTCCATCAATTAAGTTCAGGTCACGATCAATATCTTGATGGCTAAGATAGATGTTATCATTAATGGAGAGTTTTTTGAATATTTGAGCATCATTTTTCTTCCCGGATATTGGATTATCCTAGACGTTCGACATGGAAGGATAGAGAGTTAGGTCAACTGGAAGGCACCAAGAACGGGTTTAAAGATGAACGTGGATGGATCATGGCTTATGGGAGTTATGAATTGGGAATAATGGTTAGGGGTTATAGAGGATAATTTATTTTTGGATTCATTTCCATCTACAGTTCACAGACATCGATTGGTGTAGAGGAATGATATTTGATTTCAAGACTTTTTTGTGTAGGTTCTATAATATTCTGATTGATGAGCTCACATCTGATACCATAGTGTGGGTAAGGTTCATCCAAGTGAAGTCCAGACCTCTATGGGATCTTACTTATTTCATAATGTGGTTAAAAATTAGTATCAATCAAGGGATTTAGATAATGAATACATAGAGAGAGGGAAACTTCATGTCTAATGCGCTCGCTAAAAATGATAGCTCTGATAATACTATGATTATCAATACTTATATAGGGTTCTTAGTGTATATCTGTTATAATGTTTTGAAATATAATTCCCTTAGCTTTCATATTTCATACATTTGTAAGTGCGGATCCTCAATTATGTTTATTATATATTTGATTAAAATTTAATTTTCATTGTTCATCAGATTGTACATTTTCTTCATTATAATTTTGTAACCCTATATTTAATGAGTTGGGTGAATATTTCCAATAATTTGTAACTTACATACATGTTTAAAATGACAAGATAGTGCAATTGCTAAAACCGATTCTATTCTCTTACCCATAATGTCTACAATCAGTTTTGTATTACTAAAAATTAAATTTTAATTTTATGTCCCAAGCAAGTAATAATACTACTCTATTATTTGTGGTATTTATTTTTTTATAGTTTTTTAACCCAAATTAGATCAATGGGGTTTCATGTTTTAAATTCTTTGATATCTATTTTTCTTATATTATAATAATTTTATTCTTCTATTCTAACATATATTTAAAAAGTGTAGAATACCTCTATTACCATCATTAACTATTAAATATATTGGTGAATTATACTCCACTATTTTTTCATGATGATTAATATCATAATAATTATGAATATAATTATTGTGTTGTACTCTGTAATAATACTACAAGAAATCATTGATCCACGATTTCAAGCATTTCCTATCATCAGTAAATGGTATTCTCATGTTAAGAAGCTCAAAACCATATTCCATCTCTTACAAATGGAATTTATGTGATATTTGGTGTGTTCCCTTTCCCCATTATTTATAAATGCCTATAAATAGTCCCTATAATATATATAATGACATTGAATTTACATTATTTACTTAGAGACTTCACTTTTACTCTTTCAACAATCATTATAATCTGATTCAAAATAGTTCTTGTGATATATTATATGGTATGTAAAGCAACATGGAACCTTTTATTACTATGAATTTATTAATTAATAATAACCTCTTACATTTCTATAGTTATCAATCAATATTGGAATACGATTCAAGAGTTGTGACATAGATGATAAATAATGATATATTGTTAAAACATAACACATGTTCATGTTTTCATGTTTTTCTATATTTTTATCCCAATAATGGCTTTGTATTTGGAAAAAAATCAATGAGGAACAAACAAGGTGAAGCCAAATTTCAAAAAAAAATGTGAAAAAAATGCATTCCATGCTTTTTTTTAATTTATGTATTTTTTCTGAATTCATTTACATCCAGGTGGACTTTCCATTGGTGGGCATGATAAGGGAACATGTCCCCATGGGGAATGATGCTGGTTACATATATGTATCGATCCATTATTAGATATAAATGATTCATATATCAATCATGAAATTATATTCCAAATAGGATGAAACATTCAAGTAGTTGTTTTCTAAGTTCTTATAGAGAGGTAAAAGATCATTATATATGTTGAATTTCTATATTCATGTCCTATAATCATTTTGCATATCCAATTTGTAGTATACTAATTTTATGTATATGTATAATGTATATTCTTCTATATCATACTATGTTTTAATATTCAAATTTTTATAATATTATTTTTATATTTCTTATTCATCATCTCTAAACTAAATATTATATATAGCATTATACTCATATCATGATGGTCCTACACTATGGGCAGTTTCGTAATGAAAATTTAAATACATGGGATATTAACTTCAGTATTCATAATCTATATTAATTTTTTTAGTTTTATTGTTTCATAATATGTTATATATTCACATTTATGAAAATCATAATTGCAGTTTTCTCTTTATTAAATCATCACAAATATGTCGCACACAATTTTATAATCTTCCAGACACTTCCATCAAAGATAGATTTCATAGAATATAATAGGGTAGCACAATAAGTCTTCTACTTATATAATTATTGACTATGTATATCAGCACATTATACACCACAATATTATTCAAGTATAATATATTTCAGGATTATAATATCTTATGATTTTTATCCTTTCATTTGTTTATTATTTCATGATTTTGGTTTTCTGATACCGAAGTAACATAATATTATTCCTGACCTATTATGTAGATATTTAGAATATGAATTCAAAACATTTTCACATCATAATCATTTAATAAAATGAACATTCATTTTTTCAAGGTCAATTATTGATACAGTCCCACAATAAATTATCTATGAAACCCACATTTTGTTGATTATGAAAATGATGTTTGGGCACAGATACAGTCCCACCACATATTTTTGACACTTTTAATTTCATAATATATTCAATGGAATGATCAATTATTTTTATACCATAATCTATTTGAAGGAAAAGATCGCTAAAATTTATTTTGCACTACCAAAAAAATTTCATGACAATAGTACAGTCCCATGAACAAGAAAATCCTTAATGAAAGTTACTATAACAAGGGACCATAGGTATAAGGGTATCATCCAAAAAAGTTAATTTCATCAAATTTTCAAAATCTACAATCAACATTTCATGATATTCAACTTTCCAACTATAAACATATTATATATGAATCTACTTTACTAAAATGTGTGTTCATCTTCTGTGTATTGAATTATATTTCATTTTATTCTACGATGTTTGTCTCACTTTTTACATATAATATTATTTATAGTGAAATTTAAAACATGAATTGTATAAAAATTATTTCATCTACTAGATGAATACAGCACTTTACACCACTTTACCATGTCTATATTATTTCCTGCATCACAAGATTTCAAAAAAATAATGTTTTTATAAAGAACTATATGATAAAATATCAGGGATTTATAATAACAGTGGTATATGGGATTACTGTGCACTATATTTTTATATTATGAATTTCTCACAATACCTAATTATTTTTTTTCCAAATAAATATCCTAATTTGGGTTATTGGTTAAAAAACAACAAAAAAATGAATATTGATTTGATGAACGGCTAAATAATGATAAGTATGTGATATTTAGATTATATAAATAGTTTAAATAATAGAAGTTGGAATATAAAAATGTCAAAATTTCCCAAAACATCATATACAAAAATTTAATCTCTAAATAATGAATAATATAAAGGATTTCATATTAATAAATGGAAATCAAGGGTTTATAATCGTGATTATAATCTGTCAATAATAAATAGGTAAAATTGTACATTATTTATGATGGGATTTGATTTATGAATTGTTTATAAATGTTTATCTCATGTCAAAAAATAATAATTTTTCATTTTGTTAAAATTTATTACCTTGTTTATTATTCGTGGATTTAAATGGTTTATAATGTGAATTTTTAGATGCATTAGTTTAAAATTTGTTAAATTATTTTGGATATTAAAATACATGCATCTAAAAGTTACATTCTTGGTATAATAATGGAATATATTTCCATATACCTTGACATTGGTTTATAATTAAATTATTTTGATTAATTAATTTGTTTAATATAGCTCATAAATATTAGGTATTAGAGATATGATGAATTTGAATATCTCATATGTAAAGTTTCCCTAGGAAGAGGGACTTTGGGATGGACTTCCTACTCGCATGGAAGATTATTCCTTATTATATAATGTTCGGGGTTGAATATATATGGATATAAACTTACTCAAGATGAGATTTTTAATTTCAAAATAATTATGAAAATTTAAACCAAAGGATCATGTAGATTATTTAAATATGCATTTGTATAAGTCTTAATATTATTATCTTCTTTTTTTGCAGGAGTAAAATAAATTATGAGTTCTATAATGAGTTACACATCAATAAGGTTTGAACATAGTGGTTTTCTAAAAGGAATATGATTCTATAATAAAATATTATAATACTATAAATTTTAAAGAAAAAACATTTCATAATATGGTTATATTAAATCCAATTCAAAATACTAAGTGTTTGATTCCTTCCAAAGAAGCACTTTTTACAAAATAAATCATCCAACCAAAATGCATCATACTCAAGTTGGGTTCCCCAAGATTATATTATTCAAGTAAATCATGTAATTTGGTGACCCTAATGGTTGATAATATTACTCATGGAATTTTATTTGGTTATAATTACCTGGGAAACACTAATAGTTAAGATGTCAATGGAATAGATTTGGGTTTATCCATATATTGGTTTGGAATAACAGTTTCTTTATTAATATTCCAATAGTCATATATTATATGTATGGGATGATTACCTAAAAAATATCCATGTTGTGTGAGGGAAACTATAGTGGTATCAATTCATAGTAATATACAGTTCATTACCCACTAATATAATTACCCAATCTTTTATAAATGAAATTAACTTCCTTGAATAATTTTCTTATTATATAATGTATTTGTAAAAAAAATGTGAACTATATTTGACTATTATATCTTTTCATATTTTAATATTCCATTGAACATCATAACCATGGATAATATATTCATTAAAAAATGATCATTTGAATAATATATATAAAGGATTTTGATAAAGTCCAATTGACACAGAATAAATATGTGATTTCTTCAACTTGTAGGATAATATCCTATGAATCCCATTTATCTTTTCATTCTCATCAAGATCACGACCCAAACCATGTAGGTTGAACCACCCCCATTAAATCTAACCACCACACACCTAACCCTTCAGTAGTTTTCCTGTGTATAAATGGTTATGTGTCTAGAACTTAACAATATGATTTTTTATATTTTCATTTTATAAAAAATTATTATATTACATTTTAATTTATTAAACAGTGTGTTTTATATAAATTTATATTTTGATATGACGAAACACAAATTGTATTTTTGAGGGAGATATTGTTTCAATGAAGACACTATTTTTATAAATATAATAGTTTTCTAGGTTAAATGATATTTCAATAACATATTATTTTGAAATAATATTTATTAAATATAAATGATAATATAATTTTAAAAAGTAAAATAAAACTTTTATAAGGGTTTGAAAATTGTTTTTGTAAAACAATAGTTTTTATAGTAAGTATGGATTTGGATTTAAAAGTATTATTACACATATTTAGATAATTATTTTTGTTAAATTAAATATTGTTTTCTAAATCTTCACTTTGAAATTATCTAATGGTTAATTTATCATAATTTTATAATATTGTTGATTTTTTGGGGAAAAAATTAAGTATAATACAATTAAATATTATTTATTATGACATCGTAAAAGAAAAAAATATTTTTTAATAAATACTATAAATTGTATACTAGACCAAATATATGGTTACCCTTTTAAATAAATTTTTTTGAGGTTATTTGATTAATTTTTTTGAGCCTTTATTAATCCTCCATAATTTATATTATATTTTAAGGATTTAAAATCAATTATTTATAATCATGACTCACTTACACATCACTGAGTGTATTATTTTAGAGATATAGGCAACTAAACATGTAAAATAACGAAAACCAATCCAATTTGGATTGAATAATTGGAGATCTATGGTATTGTTTGTGGTTTTTATTACATTGTCATATAGAGTCCAAAACCTATGTTTGGAAATTAATTAAAAAAACCTCATATGTTTTTTTAATATAAACCCACCCAAACTCCCATCTATATTCAATTAAAATAAATATTTAATGAAAATACTCTTCCATTACTTCTCTATATCCCTGCCATGGTACCCCAAGCTCTCAAGAATCTCTTCCCAAGAATTTAGAAGCAGCCTATCAATGTGAGGGATCCTCTCATTATCCTATTTATTCAAGAACATTATTATTGTTATAAATTTTAATTACAAATTTCACATTTGGGATTATGTTATTAGATATACCTCTCATTAAATTTATGATTTAAAAGTAATTATACACACATTTCAATCTCCTTAATCCCTCCCATGAAACTGTTGGTACCCATGTTGTGATGTATAAATGATCTTGTGATTTTCTATTAAAAATATTTTTATAGTAGATATCCATAACCATTTACACTAAAGGGTATTAACATACATGTACCTATACATAATTTATTGGGTTATTTTTTGTATGTCACCCATAATTCTTAATCATATTATTATATGTGATGATATATGTATTTATGTTTAATAAACTATGTGGCACACATGAGTTTGTAAATATTATGATGAGTATGCCCATATAACTCTATAATGCATTGGTAAATGTTTTAGTCCCATGAGATATAAATTATGGAATTTGAGGTAAAACTAACCTAGTATTGTACATTATCCACCATGTTATTATGTCTTGGAAATTATCCTTGAAATATTTTTATGATATCATGTTTAATTATGTACCCAAATTCCTATGTTTCTTTTATACTATCATGTTATATAATGATTCTTTGTAGAATATTATAATTATCACCAATATTATGTTACTTTGATATGACTCTTTGAGAAAATTAACTAATTTACCAAATGTTATTTTTTGTTTCTTACCTCACTAGGATTTATAGATTACTCCTTTCTTATATACATCCCCAGGCCATCCTTTGCATTTTTAAGAGATCCATAGAATAAAATATCATGTTGTGATATTTTTTTATAATTTTTTTATATCTTCTGTGCATGTTTATTTTCAATTTACCTAAAAAAATACACAAGGATTCATGATATTATTGGTTGTATTAAGTGTTATTTTTTGAAATAAATCACGAAAGAAAGTATATCAAATACAGTGGTTTTCATAGTTGGATTCAAATGAAAGTCTAGTTATTTTAGGGATTATGATTACAAAACTGTATATAAATCCTTCAGGATAATTATAAACATACGAAAACATCCTTAACTTTTAGTAATGTATAGAGTAAGTTTTTTCCAATAAAATAAATCATTCTCTGCATACTACAAGTGAATATGGATATAAAATAGTGTTACATAGTGGAAATATTATTGAAAAGGGTACATAATGTTGGAATCAATAATCAGTTGGTGCATGACAATGGGACTTTCTACACAAATACTTTTACACCCCTGAGTTATATGATTTGGTAAATTAAAATATTTTTATGAACCATTATTAAGGGAAAACAGTTCTCAAAATATTTTATACATGGAAATAGATCATGGATAAATTAGATTGAAACCAAGAAATTCATAGATTAATGAATATGATTCATTTATGAGTTATCCATTAAATATTCATGATTTTAAATTTATATGGTTAAAAGTTTAAAACAATTTATCCCTAATACTATTTTGGATGAATTGAATGACTAGAACCAGAATAAAACAGTAAAAGAAGGGTTATCATCCTTGGTTCTATGAATTCATTTATATCATGCATGTTTAGTGGAATTATTATAATGAAACCCTAAAAGAAAATAGTACTATATACATAGAACTATCGACATGGACTTCTAAAACAATGGATATAGGTTTTTATTCCCAAGATGTAACAAATATTTTATATAAACCCTGGAGAATGTTAAATTTTATAGTGGTATGTTTTTAAACAATAGCTGTTGGATTTTATGCTTAGGCTATAGTAATTGTTGTATCTTAATAATGTATATACGTATAGTTTATAGAAGTAGTTTCTTAAACCATAACTATTGGTGTTTTAGTCCAATATATAGCCATAGTTTTTGAAAAAAGTGGTTATGGGCCCTTGGATATAGCCAGGGTTCTTGTAAACTATGCCTATATATTTTCATCACAATGGTGGGAAAATATTTTCCAGTGTAACGGTGGTAAAACAATTTTTCATGGGAAAGATGCAGAAATACATATTTCCATAGATTATTCCATACTTCCATAGTTTATATAGGTATATATAAATACCATAAATAGTATGTAGAGTAGTGTTTATGTTTCTAGTTACTTATAGTGGAGGTCTAGGGATCAAATCCGATTGAGGAAAATTTATTTTAACTATATAGATACAATTTAAAGGGGTTATATCCATGGTTAATGAACATGGAAACAAACAAAAAAATATTGGTTTTAAACCTTGTTTTTAGACTTGTTTCCATAGATTAAAATAAAGAGGGATATTTTCATGGTGGAAAAAATTGGAAATAGAGCTATAGCCAAAGTCCTATAACCATTGATATAGACCTATAACCACGATTTGAAACAATTTATATAGTTCTGTTTCCATAGTTGACAACCCTGGATACAACCCTTAAAATAATGGGTATATCTTTTTCCCTATAGCCATGCCTATAGGATCCATGGATTTCTAAACCATGGAAATAAGCTATATATAGGGTTTTTTCCTCTATATCAATGGTTTTTTGAACATGGGTATATGTCAATTTTCTAGTTCTTCTACTTCAAATAATGGAATTAGAGCTATTGGTGAAGATAGAAAATGGGTGAGTTGTTTCATCTGAAGTATATAACTCATCACATGTCCAAATGTGTCGATAGAATTTATAAAAACCATTTTATACACCCCTTAGTGCAATTTTATGCTATTCGGGGAAAGTATTGACATTCCCTGTATAGACCCAACCTAAATTTTCAAGAGAAGTTAATCATCCTCTATAGAAAAAATAGCCCACTAATTCTATACAATTATAAGGAGGATGAAGAATAATATTTGGTATGAACCTATCATGTGTGTATTTATTTCCTTATGAGAAATTATATCTAGATAAAAGGATTGACATGAAGGAAATGATCATCCTTGATAACATTCCTATTATGAGGGAATTCAATTATGTGTTTCCTAAAAAAATTCCTAGGATTCCTCTAAGTTGAGATGTTGAGTTCAAAATTGTGCTCATACATGGACCCTTTATTATTTTCAAGAACCTATATAGAATTATATTTTTTGAAATTGAGTAGATATAGACAGATTACAAGAGAATCTGAATAAAGGGTTTATAGGTCCATGTTCTACACTGTGGAGTGTGCTGATCAACTTTTTCAACAAAAAGGATGAGTCAATGCACCCCCAAAATTAATTTTTGTTAGCTCAAAAAGATCACTATAATGAAATAATATCCTCTATCATGGATTTATGACTAGTTTGATCAACTATGTGTAACCTAGTATTTCTAAAAGATAGATCTTTAGTCAGTATTTTATCATGTAAATGTGAAGGAGGATTAACCCAAGATTTCTTGTCGTACAAGGTATGGGCACTATAAATATTAATGTATCTTGATCCTAAAAATACTTATTTTTATATTTTCATTTTATAATTCAATAATTATATTACTTTTGAAATGATAAAATTACTAGTTTCATAAAAAATTATATGTTTATATGACGAATTATAAATTCTATCTTTGAGAAAGATATAGTTTCAATCAAGAAAATCACATTATAAATTTAGTGTATATTTTTTTAAAATAAAGGATATTTTAAAAAAATATTTTTATAAAATAATATTCATTAAATATAAATTATAATATAATTTTACAATGTCAAATATAATTTATATAAGATTTAGAAATCTATTATTGTCAAAAAAACAAGTATTTTTAAGTCCATAAAAATAATAATTTAAAAGTAAAATTTATCATATTTATAGATTTTTTTGGTAAAATAAATATTATCTTTTTAATTTGAACATCTAAATTATCTAAATATGTATTTTTTTTAAAAATTATTAGAGAATAAAATTTTTAGGTAAAAAATTAAATACATTTTTATAATACGATATGCATTATGACTTCATAATTTACCAATGGTGATGTAATATATACTATAAAGGGTATCAACGACCAATTATATGTTTATGATGCAAAATAATTTGTTTTTAGGTAAAATTTATTAATTTTATAAAGCCTTAATGTTTCCTCCAAAATCAATATTATATTTTTACGGATTTAAAATCAACTCTTTATAAACATGACTCACTTCCACGTTAATAAGGGTATTATTTTAACGATCTAGGTTCTTGAATATGTGAAATAATTAAAATCTATCCACCTTTTCTAAAATCATTATAATAAACCATGTAATTTTTTATGGTTTTGATTAATTTATCATATAGAGTCAAAAAACTATGTTCAGAAATTAATAAAAAAAACTATCATGCCTTTACATATATAAACCCACTAACACTCCCATTTCTATTCCCCTAAATACAATTTTATCCTAAAATTACTATTTATTACCATTATATGTCTCTCATAATTTTCCCCTATGATCTTAAAAAGATCCTCCCAATATTTTAGAATAACTCTCTCTAGGTAAGAAATCATATCCTTCTTATATGTATTAAAGCACATTATTTTTATTATGCCTTTTAATTCCCAATGTTTCATGTTATATTAGGTTCTTAAAAATAACTCATTATTACTTTATAATGTAAAATTGATAAGATATGGATTTAACTATCATTAATTCCCCAATAAACCTTTATATATCCGTATTATGTGGCTGAAATTATCCTGCAATCTTCCATACCAAATATTGGTTTAATTAATTTTCATACCAATTTCAACACAAGGGTATTCACCAATATGGACCTAAATATATTTGATTTAAGATTTTTATGAGTCTCATCCACCTTTATTAACCATGGTATTAAATTTGATGATATATATATCTTTATATTGAATGTTCTATGTGGAACAAAAAAGTGAGTACATATTACGATGGTTGTACCAAGATTTTGATTCCGTGCATTGGGTAATGTTTTAGTCACATGAGATGTCATGTATGAGATTGGTGTGTAAAACTAATGATTTATGGGACTTTTTACACCATTTTTTTTGCGTATTTGCAATTAACCTTGAACTATATCTATGATTCCATTTTTAATGTTCTCACCACAATCCTATGTTTCCTTTATAGTATAATGTTATATCTTGCCTCATTGTCTATGATTATTATTAGACCCTATTATGTTACCTTGTTGTAACTATTATCTCAAATATATGGATTTACCATATGTTATGATTTTTTAATTTCTTTAATGGCCATTATATTTAAAACATTTCTTATGTACATTGCCAGGTTATCCCGTACAATTTTATGAGATCCATGGAATATAAGTTCATTTTGTAGAGTTTTTATGATAATGTTATTGTATCTACTGACCAAGTTGTTATTATATATTACTAATCAACCAAATTATATTTAGATTAAGTGTATCTAAGAGATAGAAAAATATATTCCCTAAATCCCATTTTATTGAGATAAAAATGGACCAATCATATTTAAAAATTATAGTATATCATAATTCATGAATTTAATTTCTTATTAATATCCTTTGGATAGTTAGAAGGTATAATTAGGACATATCATAAGATGGTATTTCAATATATTCATAATGTATGACTATCTATATCTTTACAGTGGTACACATGCTATTTTCTGCAATACTCCTTGTAGTTTATAGTTACATATTATATTATAATTAGAAAAATCTTCGTTTATCCATCATTAACTAGTATTTTAAAAAAATTAAACAAATTGGAGATGAATTCATCGATTAATTTTATAAAGTTGCTTAGAAAATTACTCATGCATTATAAAATATGAGGAAATGTGTTATTACTCAAGGAGATTCCTTGAGTAGTCTATATAATAAGTCCTTACCCATTATATAGGGTGTATATGTGTGTGAAAGTATACTAATTACTTGGTTGATTCTATCTCAAACCATATCCATCTTCCTTATTTTACCTTTACACTAGGAGGCACTAGCATGCTGTGGAGGATAATGAAACTTGTTCAAATTTCAAGTAATTCACTCACCTATGGATACCCCCATATGAGGGGATTCATTTAAATGCCCCTTGGTTATATTCATCAATCCCATAAAAATATAGTCTAGTGGAAGAAATTCTTTAGGGGATACATTAACAATTTCATAATTTCTAATTCATGTGTAGTTTTATTTATCTAACAAATATATATTGGTTTATATTTCATTAATTTATTTTATTCCATCTGCCAGGTGTTGTTGGAACATTTAAAACCTAGTACATGTTTCAATAAATTGTTTTATTAATAAATATACATCATCATGTGATCCCTCTTTTAAATTCATTGATTGAGCACAAGAGAAAAAATATTTAATACCCATATATTCAAGTCGTACATTCTTGATTCTTTGAGTGTTGACCGACTCGATGAATGAACAAAACATATGTTTCCCACACAAGAATATGAGAAAATCATATGACCCTCCTCCAAATATATAATCACATAAAATGTATCTTATCTAGTTATAAGCATACTCATCCTCCACTTACCTAAATTGAGGGGTCATATTCCACACTAATCATGCAATAATAAAAATCTTGTCTTTATTAAGCCTCAACCAACGACATGTTAAGAAACATAACCAAAAATCACCAAATTATCCTAGCCATAAAGCTAGCATTAAATAGATACCAATGTATAATGGTTCTAATTATAGGTATATTGATATCCTAAAGAATTGAAATTCAATATGAAACACTCATCACAATAATTTCAAATACATGGTGTTCAGCACTTCATGAGATATATTTATTAGGTCATCCAAAACAAAAAAAACTATTCTTTATCTCATTATTATATTTCAAAACAATATAGTAAATCATAACCATGACAACCTTAATTTTTTTTACAACCTATAATACTCTATGATGATTATAGAATATTAATAACTCAAATATATACTTTGATAGACCAATTGTCATTTCACTTGTGGAAGATATACATAAAAAAATTGAAAATGATAATGTGGATAATTTTTTAATAAATATTATTTGTTTCATATTCTTTATCTCCATTAAAAATACTAACAAGGACATTCATAATAACTTATCTAATCATATCCTAAATTATTGGATTCCAAAGTGGCCTTATCATTTCAACACTTTTTGAATTTTTTGAACTCATTATATCTCTATGAAATTATTATCACATCATTATGTGAAACTATTAAATAACCTAAAAATTAAATTTATTACAAATATTTAAGAGTAATTACTGTTTGAATAATAGTGATACATGGAATAATATTCTTAATGTTTAATTCCTTGAACATAGTATCAAAAATTCTTTACTTCACAACATCTAATGTTACGATGTTAATTACTTTTTCTGCATAGTTATAAATATTTATAATTTCTTCATAATCATCCTAGAACTTTTACATTAAAACTTTTAATTATGAATAATTTGTTTAAAAAAATTATATCTTTACATTAATATTTTTCTTTACCAACATATAATCAACTCTTTAATGATATAAAGTTACTTTTAATTTAAATTTGACTATATAAATATTTATTTTTTATAATTCATCTTTTATAAGTCTAAATATATGCCTTTTGGCCACCTAGAAACAACATTTTCTTCAAAATATCATTCTATGTAAAAAATCTCCTTTTTATTTGAAAATAACACTTATTTCCTATAGTTGTAATATTTAACAATTAAACTATTATCATCCATAACTTATATGGAATTGTACATGTTTTGATCAATATTCTAAAAAAAAGAAATATTTTATTCCTTAAAATATGCCACGGGAATTTTTTATGAAGTATTTCCCTCATATTTTAATAAATATCTTGGATAAAACACTTTTATATAAGATAAAACTCATTTTATTCTTATCCTGTATTATAACATGTAATGGATTCTAATGAATCTTAAGTTGTGCATATTAAAACCTCCATCACATGTTTATCAAAATAACTATTTGATTGAAAATAGTGTTTCTTATCATAAAATATTATTAAGAATACATCTCATTTATTTATATTTATCTAATATTAAAATATTAATTTTTATTGAAAATTTATATAGTAGAAGCATTTCCCATGTAATATAAATATGAATTAAAAGCTCCATCAATTCATACATTTATTTTAAAATCATTTATAATTAAAAAATATTGAAAATATTAATTTGGTATCATATACACTTAAAAATAAAAGAATTGATTTCTATAACACTAATAAAAAATAGATACTTTCTACATAGTTTATTAAGACACATTAAGGATTGAAGATAATTCCATATACTATGGAAAAAATTTGACACCTTCCTAATACATCATTTATTTTTTAATAAACTATGATTGAAATTAAACCCTTCAATATTCTTCTTCTAGATTTATGTTTTTCAATTTGATACTAATAACATAGAACTGTAGTTTGGAAATATCATGCTTAGTTCATCAATACTCAACCCATTGACTAAATATGCTAAAATTTTGTGAAATAAAATTCTATTATAATATCCCTTCCAACACTAATAGAAGAATGATTTTTTTTAAAATATAATTCCCTATAAGGAACTTATATTCTCTCAATTTCATTAATGTACAAAATTAAATTGAGAACATGAGTGAATACTAAGGGGTTTTTTTCTTCCTATTATGTCTTATCAATGCATTTGGAACGAAAATATAATCCTTCTATTCTAATCTTAAGAATATAAATACATATATCAAAAAAATTAATATATAATTTATTGGGAATATTGATACTTCAATAAATAGTGTTTTATATATTTTTTAATATTTATTCTTACGTTTCTATATAATTTTTGTAAGTTTCTTCCATGAAAATGTTTTTCATTTATATTCATCTCAAAGTAAATTTTGATGATAATAATTTAATTTTTTTACAACACAATAATTTATCAAATGAGTATTTTTATATTCATTTAAGGAGGACCTTTGTTAAATTATATTTCAAATTAAATGATGATCCCTTTAAAATAAATCATATATATTAATGGGATAATATTAGTACTCTATCATGAATTATGCTTGTTACTATTAGGACTTAATCCATGACTATATATACCAGGAAATCATGAAAATCATATCATATTTAAATATTTAATAAATGAGTTGAAAACACTTTTTCCAAATTCATCACATGGATAAAATAAACACTATTACTCAACCTCGAAACTAATATTTTTTTATATTAACATAACATGACCAAAATATTTACTTCACCGAATTCATAGACCATATAAATATATTAATAATGTATTCATTACCTAGCAAATAGTTAACCAAGAGATGAAACTCAATAAAAAAATTTTAAAATAGAATATCATGTGATAGAATTTCAATGATGAACTCTTACTTTAACAGAAAAATTTCATATTTAAATGAATTAAATTATTCTTAAACATGAAATCAATAGAATTTAATGGAAATATGGATACACTTAGTGCATGACCATCTTGGACCTCTTTTCAATATAAACTGTTTGAACTTATATAATGTCCAATATTAGTGTTTAATAACGTGATAAGGATCCCATATATAAATAAGTTTGTGTAGAAACTAAAAAAACATTCTTCTTAATGCTACTATTTAATATACCCCCTTTTTCAATAGATATCTCATAAAGAGGGAATCATAATTATTCCATCACCTTATATGATTTATTTTTTATTATTTAAATTTTGGAAATAGAATTTTCTATAAAATTACATGGAAAATCATTTTTTAACAATGTTTTATCCAGATAAAAGAGGTATAGATATATTCTTCCATTAACATAGATGGTAGATAAAAATTTCTTAACAATTTAACAGATTCCATATAACTTATTTAATACCTGAGGTATGCTACCTCTCAAAAAGAATATATCATCACAATATTTATCCACATGTCAATGTATTTGATTCAATATATAGAATAATAATGATATCAAGTTGAAGGAACAATACACAAATTTATAGAGAGAAATATCAAATTACACATAAAACATATAAAATTTCTATTAGTGATTCTATACTCATGACCTCCATTCTTGGATATCGGGAAGTCAAGCATTATTATAAGAATATTTAATGCTTATAACCTCAATAACGTGAAAGTCAAATATCATATGTGTCTATTCAAATTGATGCATCTATACCATATAAAATATTTACTTAATAATATTTCCATAACATATATAGGTTCTCATTATAGAGTGAAATTTATATAACCCTTTGTTGTGTCAAATATTTTAAGGACAATGTAACAATAATTTCACAAAGAATAAACATCAAAATGTGATAAAGATAAATATAAACATTATGTTAATCGAAAGTAAAGAAATCAGTTGTTTCTTGGGAAGAAACTCCAATACACACTCACTTGTATTTGAGACAACTACTTAAAAATCGTAACCTAATAGACCTCACATGATGTTCATGATTCTACTAATATATAACATTATTCAGTGTATCTACTATATTTTATTCTATGGACACTCTAAATATTATGAAATCATTACTTTGAGTAAAATATCTTTTGAGTTAATATCCCTGAGTATATTGATTTTTTCATATGTAATAAGTGATAATCTTGGAAAATGTAAATACTAAAATATTATTCCAAAAATCATTGATATGATATATCATTTTTCAATACAATTATAATAAATAGAACAAATTTAATATATTTACATAATATTTACTATGAAATATCACAGGCCATAAAAAAATTTGATTTCATAGAAATGGAAATCATAACCAATAATGATCTTTTATATTTCATTTATATATCCATATCTTAATTCAATATATAAGATCAAATTGGTATTTTTGGAAACAAGTAATGTATCACATCATAACAAGTTTATTATATTATCTATACATAAAAATATATCCTCTATAAAACTCTAGTATTATAGGAGAGTTTAACTTCTTTTAAATACATTTATTCTAGACTTACTAGTACATATCATGCCATATATAACTGATCCCATTGATAAAGAATATGGAGTTATAAATATTATTTTAATCAACTCATGTGTCATAACACATAATCTCGGAGATATTTATACCATGTTAAATAGGCAGAAATTCAGTATTGAGTTTATCTATATTTTTTATTTCAATTCATTTAAAATGTATATACATTTCATAGTTCAATATGATTATAATATATATAATTGTAGACCATAATTACTAGGATATAATTTGTCAAACCTATGTATTTCAGGGAGAATAATTTTTTATAACTAGTTAAAATTGGTAAAAAATAATAGTATCTGGTTTCCATTAATAATATGTGATTAGAATATATTATAAGGGAAACTATGGAACTACCAATACATGTTTGTATAAATGAAGACGAATTTAATTCTTAATAAAATATTACTCTCTTATGGCTTCTTCCTAATGAATATTCTGTAATATTGATGATTTTTTCTACCCATAAATCGATTTTTGAAACATACACTCCTGATTGGAATATTTTTGCTCCATAAACCCTTATGGTTGTTTCATGTATACATACTCCAAAATATTTTCCTTAAGTATAGATTTTTTACATATATTTCCAAAATTTCATATTCATGGAATTATTTAATTAAATTAATAATTATAAGGGACTTAGCATACTGAATCGTAAAAATATTTTCACATAGTTGATGCATAGAAATTTCTTGAAACCTTTAGAAACCAACCATCCCTTACATATACTAAATTTACCATTAATTAATTGTTTTTAAGGAATTATCATCTTCACCCAATGTGATTTACATCAACTAATGGATCAATAAAAACCCAAACATTATTTTGGAACATGAAATCTATTTCAAAATCCACATATTCATTCTACATTGAAACTAATGAGTTGTTTTCTACATCCTTATAGGATATAGGTAATATATTCTCAAAAAATAACATGAATACTTACTTTTAAAACAACCACATCTCAATGGTTTTTTAACCTCTGTAGTAATCTAGTATAATAATTTTATCGCTTGATCAACTTCTTCTACTGAATTTTATAAAGATAATATTTCAATTCCAACTCATATACACCTTAATACTTGATTTAATTATAGAATATCTTGATCTATCCCTCTAAATTATAAATTTTCATCCTCTTATAGAAATATAAATGTTCTTAAGGATTTATATAATTACCTTAGTACCTTTTAGGATAAATATTTTTAATGCACGATATGTCTTTTTTAATGGATGTTTTCATTCCTAAAAAAAGCCATAATAATTAGTTTGTACCTAAAAATATAATTTCATGAATAATATAATTCATTCATACTACTAGATATATTATATCCATTTTTCATTATAGTATAAACATGGTTAATTATTAAAATATCTATTTTTAAAGCATGTTTTCAATGAATAAATAAATGATTGGTAATACTTATATGACTCATCATTAATCCTCATTTTATGAACATCATCACACTAATGTGTATAATGTAATGTGAGTTTTATAATAAATCAAATCTAAATTTTAATGTTTCATGAATTTTTGGTTAATATATTATTTGGATCACTAACCTGAAACATCTCTTATATTTTACTAAGAAATTTCTATATATCATTTTTACATTCCTTAATTTCTTAATGGAAAATCAGGAAGAAAATGAATTTTCATCCTGCTTCTACTTAGAATAGTTAACTATTTCTACAAAATTTATTTGGTTTGATTTTTTATTTTGATGGTCTTAATATAATTTCAAAATCATTCATGTGGGCATGTTATATCTATTAAATGTTACAATATCTCCCACAACCATAATAAATTATAGGCGTGCTTTCTAAATGAATTTTTTCATTGGGGTTTCAAAATAGATGAATCTTAGTAACTCATATTAGTTGATAATATGGGAGGTTAGGTTCATCAAACCATTTAGGGAAATTATTTTTCCAACTTTGGGAATCTATTATCAATTAAATATATGTTTTTGAGTCATTCCCAAGCCTCAATACGTGACTAGTTACCTCTGTTCCAATTTCTTGATGAAAACCATGTGTTGATTCGAACAACTTCAACTATCACAAGTTCTACATCATTATATTATCTATTAATAATACTATATTTTATATCCACATTTAGTAAATATCTACTTTATCACCATCCAAATAGGTGGTTAGTGATTTTTAAATGAGATGGATCCTCAAAGAGGCGTCCTACATATCATATGGGAACTGTAATAAAAAAACATAGATCGTTTGGCATAGTTTTAGGTCATATTATAGGATTATTCCATGAATTTTAATTTCATTTGGATATAAAATATATATAGGAATTTAATATTGAGTATGGGGTTCAAACATTCAAGAGTAATCATACGAACATTGTGCATACATGGATAAAATACCACATAGTTCATGTTATGGGTGTCTACAGTATAAAAGCAACAATAAAAAGGGTTTTTGTGGGAATTATTCATGTATTGAATCCATATGATACCTTATCTAGAGTATATTCCCTTTAGCAAGAATGATATTTTATTGGAATTACATCTAAAAGGAGGTCCATATTGTGGGCATCCACATCATGCTATTGGTATCATCATTTCAGATCAATAATCCCACATGAGTCATGTTTTGTGTGAGAAAAAAGAGATAGAGGAATATTGGACACATCACATGATAGAATAAAATTGATTGTATGTGGGAAATACATATAGTTCTCTTTTGATATAAAATTACAAGTCTCATGGAGATTATGGTATGGTTCATGTGCCTTAGAAAGGAAGCCTACATACAAAGTGCATAACAAGAATCAATGTCCCCAAAGTTTTATTCATTCTAAACCATTAATGGTTGAGGTAAGATAATAAATACTGATGAGGATTATTTTCTTGGATTATGTAAATATGATATATGTTTAGTAACATACACCAAGGTAGAGGCCCATATATAAATACACTTCTAATCCACTATTGATTAGGGAGGATGATAAAATCATAAGAGAGTTTTGTCATGTGAGTTAAGATAATTGGAATATGATGGACATACAACTAGGTATATTCTGGTATCAGATATTAATTATTTATCTTATGATAGATAAAGGGACATGGTGACCATGAAATATCTATTGAATTTGTTTATATGGAATATTTCCACTTTCAAGAGAATAACATGAATATGATATCATGAGTGTATAACCGTAGTATATTATGGATACTCACCAAATAAAATGGTTCCACAACTGAAGGTTCATGTACAAAGGTCTTCATAGTATATACCCAAGTTTTACCTTTGAATAAGGTTGACAGGACTGAGGGTGTATTCCTGAAAAATATCACATATCCAATGGTGTTTGTTTGACAAGACTAACATGTAATAGGGTGTGTACATGACAAGGATGGCATTTCTTAGGAATCCCATGTGATCAAACAGAATTGTACAAGGTATTATTTAGGATCATTTATAAATTTATAATGGATTTTACCTTATCAAGATGTTATTATTAAGGGATTCTCACAATCTGACTGACATGACCAATGATGTCTATCCGAAAATTCTGACATGTACTGGGGTCTTCAGGTTATACGGGATGATGCATCTAAGGGTGTCTTACTAAAATGCATTACATGACCATGGTGTCCTCATGACCTGGATCAAATGTGTTCACAAGATCATATGGGATTCACATGATGGGGTCTTGTGAACATGTCTAGGATTATACATATAATAAAGGTTTCACATACATGGGTTCGAGTTTCATGTCTAAGTATACATAAGGACATCAGGAGACTGATGAGGATTCATGTGATCACACAATAACTTTTAATAAATTAATCTGCATTGAAAAAAGTTTGCATGATAGGAGTGGTACTTGGACAATGGTCTTTGTCAAAGATACCTATCCTAGGGATTTAATGGAAATATGAGTGTATATCTAATGGTTTATAAGCATGTTAAGCCCAAATATTGTTGGGTATTCTCAGGAAAATGGTGCATGATTTTTTATGATTGTATTTATGTTATGAATGGTGGTTTTTAATAATAGAGGGCTCACCCGATGTTCATATCATTAAGTCATCACGTGACATTAATGGAGTCTTGTGATGGAGTCTCTTGATTGGGTGTCAATATTACTAAGAGGAGTTATCTGAATGAATTTGTCCATCTTCTCTATTTATCCACCCTTTATATCATTCCCCATTGTCCTCTCTTATATCTATCATTTTTATATAAATATCCTTGTTTTTTCACTATTCTTCTCCTCACCTTATTTTCAAAGATAATGAAATCGGTTTATATATGTAATGGTTAGTTGAATGTGTAACTATTTTTCATAGTAAAGGTGTCATTTGCACCATCCTGAGGCTGCCGGTGGATTATATTGGAGGCTTTGATGCTCTTGAAGCTTTTCATGCTTGTGAAATGTCAATGTAAAGATAGATATGATATCATGTGATTTATTTATGTGATTGATCTATAGATTTTTATGGAAAATTTTCAAATAATAATCTATTGAATCACATGATCACTTAGATGGACTTACATGATACTATTATATGTCCGTGGAAATATTTGTAATGAACCAACCCAATGAGCCCCAGCTGGTCAACATAAGGATGATCCATCACAAGCCCAATCCCACCTAAAATAGATCAGGGGATGGAGACAATCCCTGAGTAGGAATAAAAAAAGAGGGAGGCATTTTTCTAATATAATTGTATTCATACACCAAAATGACTCAAAGAATTTTAAAGAGTAATGATAATAATAAAAGACTGTAACATAGAGAGTAAATAATGCATGAAATAACTCTAGAGAATACAATAGAGTAAGAAATAATAAACCCTAATATAATGGATACAAATAAATTCCCAACCATAAATGATGTCCCAACAAAAAAAACTAGAATAAAAAAAATTAGAGAGTGTGCCTCCCAATCTCCATGTATGACCATTGTACATGGTCTATGCACCCATGAATCACTATGCCCCACCAATGTCACTAATAAAATATATATCATCTATAAAATACAAAAAATGTCTAGGAAAATGCCATATAGGATTGATTACTTATATACATAGTAAGATGATATGAAAACCCACAAAGGGAGAAATAGAATGATATAACGATGGTCAGATCAACCCAAAAAGGGAAGGACAACAATAAAGTAAGACAAGAACCATAAATGTCAAGATAAGCAAAAAAAAGAATCCCAAACAAAGAGAAATGGTATATCTATTTTCACACAACAACTATGAATGATAAGTCTTCCAATAACTCTAAGGGTCTACCTCCAATGAATAACATCATACGCAATCAAATAAGAATCTGTGTGGAAGGATGACTCCATGTCACTATGTTACATGATTTAATGGAAATATATCCCAACCATGCATCCCATGTATCCTCACCATAATCAAGGTGTAGTAATCACACCTCAATAGTGTAATCCATAGTAGAGGGGGTATAATATGTAGTCATGCATCTTTTATAAGCACACCAGCTTCTTTGTGGAGGACCCACACTCGCCCACTATTCTTCACAACGAAGGAGGACCAATTTTTGATACAGGACATGTTCCATAGTATGATAGGGTAATCCACTCAATGTATAGAAAAATCACCTAAAACCTAGTGGATCTAGAGTGGGATTTCCACTCTGTAGATGCATAGATAACCCACACCCTTGTGCATCTGGGGGTGCCACTCCATTGATTGATAGAGGAAGTGCGCCCTAGTACATGAGGGGAGGGTCCAATAAATAGATGGATAGATTAATCACTCCCTATTACGTCATGGGGAACTCAAATATTGGTCGAACCACACCCTATCACAATAGGGGTGTTGACTCAGTAAGCATGGGACCCATTCCATAGTGTGTCTTGGGGTTTCCACTTGGTCTGTATCAATTGAGGACTCATTCCCTAGTGAGTCATGGTAGCGTCACTTAGGGGGTAGTGGACTCATTTCTTAATACCATTCGAGGTGTGGGCCCCCTCGACCAATTTAAATATAATGGAGGACCCTCACATTGGTATGAAAAGGGCTTTCATAACCATAACTTTCTTTTTGATGATCTTATATAATCACTGTCATCATCAAGAATATCTTAAAGAGTATCATTCTCAGAAAATTTTTTGTCATATCTTAAATGAAACTAAAAAGCATACCATTATGTTCTATGTTGAAAACTACTAAGGATAGGCTACTTTCAAGCCAAAATAAGAGTAAAAATGATGGATATATGAGTGGTAAAATACTCTAAAAACTATATTATGTGAACCAGTTGTCACATGACCTGTGATTTCACCTGGAACACTATAAATATCATTAAAATAACATGTATTGTCTTCCAATTTAGTAGTACATGGTGTGTAATGATATTACATGGTGTGTATTTCCCACCTAGGGTCTTCTTGTGTTCTCCAATCAATGCCCATGTACTTTGATCCATTCCATTGTACCTGCCATGAAATTGTACTGATTCGTGCATGTGAACCTCTAGAAAGTTCCATGTACTATTTTAGTATACATCATGTACAGCCATATTGGTTCCTGTCCATTTTATCTAAAATATGGCTTTCCCACCCAAGGAGGGCCACATGAGATGTGGTCATGGACACATGGCATGAGATACATATATTCCCCCAAACTCTAGCACCACATCCAAGGGGATTACATGGCATGTGTTCCTAGACTAAATGTTGTGTATTCTCGTTTTACACACAAACCCACATTTGTTCATGCTTAATCTCCATACACCCTACACTGTCATTTATGCTATAAAAGAGACTAGGTGTCTAGGGTCTAGGGGTGTCTATGATCAATCCGTCGCTAGTGACTAGATTTTGGACACCCAAATCCCATGTATTTTCTTATTATAATATAATAGGTATACCATTGATTCATTGGATATAAGATCCATACGGGTATCACCAACATCCCACAATCAGAGCTCATTCATGTAGTAAAGACCAAAATTTTCATTATTCATGAAACCACCAAGAATATGATGGTCTGATCATTCTCAAAACCACCCTGGTAATATTGAACTATAAACCCAAATTCCCATGGTAAATAAAATGATGATCGGAGGGGGGGAACACATAATCAAAGTGAATCCATCATTTTCAAAACATTAGTGACCAACCATCACATGCTCAGGGTATGTAGGATGATAAAATATGGAATGGGTAAATAAATTACATAATATGACAAATAAATATGAGAGGAATATGTAAAGGAAAAATAAATCAAAGAAAACATAAATTAGATTGAATAATTGCATTAAAAATTTAATCAAAGGGTGGACATCAAAATTGATAATCCCTAACTCAATTATATATCGATAATTGTTGAATAATGAATTCACCAATGATGAGGATTATTTTTTGTGTCCACTACCTATACTTCCACCTAGATTCTATCACATGTAGTCCACTAATGTGATCTACCAATGAAGAACACCCAGAGTACCGCCCAGTTCGCCTAGGGTTTTTTTGTATAACCTTGAATAGTTTTAATAATTGGATAATTATAAAGGTTATTAGGTCATGGAAATGTAAAATAAAATAAAATAATTATTTATTTATTTTAATTAAACACACCACCAAAGACTATCTTAATAGAAACTCTGGAATCGACAAACATTATGTCGTTCCTAGGGTAAACCCATATTATGCAATCAATCGCGGTCTTATATTTTTTATCCAATATTATTTTAGGTAGTCTTTAAAATTTTTCAAGAGAACTTTGTGTCAATGACATTAATATATCTAATATGTTTATAATATCAATATCGAGATCACTCAGTGTCAAAATCTTATTTCGTTTTATACCTTGAGTCCAAAGATATTCATAAAAGTTTTCTAAAGAATTATGCTAAAAAAATGGAGCCACTACACTCTACCCATAATTAATATTTTTTGTCCTTAAAACCAAAGCTGACTCTCAAGTGAAGATACTAAACTGTCAACTAGGGTTTCATATTTTAGTGATATCTACAAAGGGATCATGTTATTTCAACAAACAGACACTAAATGTAACCACTAATCATGATGGTTATTCTCAATATAGTTCCCAAATTTTATAAGGTACCCTATGATGGTAACAATACTCTTGATATCCCGATCATCCTGGTCTACATCTTCAAAAATTAATTAACATATATCCTCAGAGGTGACATGGGGATAAATCCAAGAATTTGGTCTAACAGTATTCATAGGATCAGGTGGTAAGCCACCACACTAACCTGATGCAGTAACTGGAAAAAGTGCCTATAATACTTAGAGGTAGTATGTTATCTCATCCAAATCTCAGTGATTTTGATGAATTGAGATCTCTATTAACTCAATTTATCATCATTTAACTTTTAATTTCACAATAATCCTTCCTATAATGACCCTTGACATCTTTTGGTAGTCCTCATCATCCCCTCCATGAACCGCACCTTTAAATACCATTTTTATAACCAAATATAGGACCAAAAATTTTATCTCAAACTAGCTCCAAGAAGTACAATGGTGGATTTTCATGTCTCATATATGTGGCCTCCAAAGTGGATGCATCGATGGTCAAGTTGTAAATTTCTTGATATAAAGACTCCACTGATGGTAGGTGATCATCCAAGCTATTTCCCAGGAAAAAAATTAAAACTTGAAGAATGTTATCTAGAATAAAAATGGTATTCTTAAACATTCCTCCTTTCTAGGTTAAACACACCATGATAAAGTGCATCCAAGTCACAACATACTCCTACACCATCTATGGAATATTTATATAAAGTGAGAATAATGGTCTGAAATTATTTTCATGGAAATTCCATGGTTCCAGACTACCTCCTACATTCCTAGGAATCCCAAACTCTCTAGTAATATCTATACATAGATGGTTAAAAAGTGTTTCAATATGAAAATGAATTCTATGATCACTCGGGTAGTGTACTAAACTATTGATGGTCATGGAATTAAATTACAATAAAATAGAAATGATACCATTGAATTTACACTTCTGTCTAGGATCCTCAGCCTCTACTTGGGTAGGTTACACATGAAGATCTAAACTCAGAAGCAAGACAAACATATTTTTTCCAGACTAATTCTAAAGGATCATGGTATAACCACACCTATCTTGGGTCTACTATCAAGGGAATAAAACATCCTCAACATCCTCTCCCACATAATTAATGATGTCATCATCTGTCATAGAACAAGGATGATATTCTCCCCAACAATGTAAAATAAATCAGGATCATGCCTAATGGATATCTAGTCATGTAATAGATCATAGTCGGTATCACTTTGATGAGCCTCCCAAAAACAATTTACTAGGGGCGGGGAAATAACCTTCAACCACAGGTGTCTTTCACCACTCTATCCCTCAAGGTTCAACGACATAGTAGTATACTACTAAATCCCCACACTTAATAACATTAGATGAAAAATAACACTATGAGCATCTGCTACCATGAACATGCCCTAGGGTGTCTCTAAAGATAGAACTACCTCAACTATTGCTGGGACAACATAACTCCCATTTCAGAGAAGACATATCACAAGAATAGGACCTCCAAAATCTAAGACTATAACTATGAGAGATCCCCATGATGATGGTACTCTGAGAGCACATTCTAAACTATAAAAACATGTATCATGTTACCTTCCTATGGTTCTTCGTACACAAATATTTCATCACATAAGAATAACATGAATGGGTTAAGGGTCAAATTAATGAGTCTCTTGAACTCTATTAGGTTGTTCAACACAACCACCAGAATCACCACATAATCAATGTTTCAAAAGTAGCTCTATAAATCCACACATAGTATATAAACCTCTAACACCTGTAAAAAATGATAACCCATCCTAATTTCAAACATTGAGATCCACTTTATCTACATCCACTAGGTGAAGAGTTCAACAATTATCAAGGGGTTGATACTCCTCCGAAATATTCATTGGGATTAGGTAATGCCAATCCATCCCTCACATCACAATCTGATCTGCATCTTTGGTGAACACCATATGGATACCCAAGAAATAAACTAGGTCATCAAAATCCCATGCTCTGTAGAATCCACCAAACACAACTCCATCTATCATAGCTATGTGGTCATCTGATATGATAGTGTAAATATTGGGTCATCCATGGTGAAATTCCATATATAATACAAACTCTCTATGAGGAGTTAAACCTAGAATTTACTCAATATTTACACCCTCATACTACTCCACCATCGTAGAAAGCTAAAATCTCATAACATATTCGGGACCAAATGTCATACTAGTGAAAACATAAAGAGTATGTTATATCCTCTTGTATATGATCTCACCAAACTTGTCATGGGGATGACACCTTATTAATAGAGGAATACTATATTCCACAAATGAGGAAGACTATAACACTAACAGGTAACACTGAAATGAGTATAGATGGTAGGTGACCATTATATACTAAGGGAAACATCATAGGATATCTCTTCTATTATGGAATAATTCTACACAAGTATCTATCTCTATCTCTCCTCCAGAGTTAGGTCACACTATTGATATGAATGTATTACCTATCCTCCCTACTAGAGCCCCAAAGCAATGGGGTTTTGAATGAAGGTTCCACAGTATCACTAGGTCACAGACATGGGATATGATCATGGAAAGGATCCTCTGAATATATGCTAAAATTGTAGTTGAGGCAGTGTAGACAAATGTCATACATCGAACCATACTTGGGCCTCTAGGATAGAATCCCCTTCTTTCTAAAACATATCATTTACCTTTTTCATCATTTCACCAAAACTAGGACCTACATAGATTCCTCATCAAAAAAAACTTCCCCATACATAAAAATAAAAGGACTCATCCACCAAACCTTGAAACTATCTTCACTTGGATGGGACTGACTCACTCACATGGTTTTCGATCACATCACAAAAACATGTCCAACTGATGGAATAATCCATATTCGTAGAATGTTCAAATAAACACTCAAAACCATCAACAATAGGATCTAATAATTATCTATTTATCCCTAGATATGTCTCACCTTCATGACCACCAATGGGTGGGGTCCTATCCATGGGGTACCTTTTCATTGCAAGCTTATTCTAATCCTCTTCCACTATGAAGGGAGTATGTCTCACTAAAAATAATAGATTATCTCTATCTCTAAGTACTTATATGTGAAAATAGATTTTTTTTCATATATATTTATACTTTTATACCCAACCCTACTCATAATGAAGACTATTTTCTGATGTAACCATCCAATTGTTCAGGTTCCACACAAGCCAGATGTAAGAACCCAGATCTTCATTTCAGGTATGTCTTCCCTTTTTAGGGAGATTTTGTGAAAAATGATGTTTCTGTAAATTTTTGAAGTGAACGCCGTGTAATTTCTGAGTACACCCCGTGTAATATTTTCCCGCTCAAAGCCTTGTTCTGGTCATGTCTGGGCCACACACAAGGTTTCTAGGGGTGCTGTGGAGGCTGATTTCGGCGGAGTACGGAAAGACCTAGTACACACCGTGTACTCTAAAAGTACAGATCGTGCACATTATTTTTTTCATTAAATGGACTGGGGTTGTGCCTGATCATCATAAACGTCTTCTTCTCAGTCCTATTCATCCGACAGCATAGGGAATCTGTGGATCTTCAACGAGCCACTATTCCTCTGTCTGTTCTCCAATTCGAGCACTGTCGATTGCGTTGGAATCATAGCAATGAGTTATCCCTTCTGCTTGAGCCTTGTTTTCCAATTCCTCCTCCTTCTCAAGATATCATGGGTTGAGAGTTTTGGTTGTTTTCTCATATCTACGACTTTCAAGGGAGAATTAGTTTTCGTGGTTCAAGTATATCGATCTCCTAGAATCGAGGTAGGTGGTTTGTGACTTAATGTTCAAAGTCCTTGAGTTTTATGTGCCAATTCCACCAATACCCATGAACGGGGTATTGTGTGTTTACCTTTTTTCCCTTTTTGTTTTTTCCTTTCTTTTATGCTTGTGTAGAGGTAAATTAATCATGTTAGAGGACATTTTGTTGTGCTTGGATGTTTTTCCCATGTTTTTCTCTGTTTACGACCTTTGGGTCTTGTTAGCCTTTGGCCGTTACACCTGTTTCCATGCCTTGTGTCTATAGAATGGAGTGTTTTTGTATAACATGCTTGTTACCCTGTAGACTGTTTAGCCAAGTAGATCTATAGGTGTACTTTGGTTAGCCAAGTAGTTCTATAGGTGTACTTTGGCCTTATAGTATTATTATGCACTGACTGTCATGGGACTGAGAGAACCTAGTGATATAAACTATAAGGGATAAACTGAGTGAGCTTCCCAATGAGTCTTAGACATTATAGACTACAGGAGGGTAGACCGAGAGAGCTTCCTTAGAGAGTCTTGGACATTAGACTACAGGGGATGGACCGAGTGAGCTCCCAGAGATTCTTGGAATATTATAGACTAGAGGAGGGTAGACTGAGTGAGCTTCCTCAGAGAGTCTTACATTGTTTGAATCTTTTTAAGAACCTTCCTAGGCTACAGGAGGAATTGACTGAGTGAGCTTCCTCATAGAGTCTGTGGTATGCCTGAGGCTATAGGAGTAACTGAACAAGATATCTTCCTCAGAGAGTCTCCAGACCTTGGGGCTAAGAGGATTAGACCACGTGATCTTCCTCAGAGAGTCCCTAACTACCATAGAGTATAAGTTGAATTGACCGAGTGTGCTTTCCCAGAGAGTCTCTTAAATTCGTATGACCGAACCAGATGGGTTAGGCTGAGTGCACTACCCAGAGGGTTGTGGTACTTCTTGGATAGGACTATAGGGGATGGCTGAGAGTACTTCCCATAGGGTTTCTTACTTGTTAGCTTTTTTCTTCCCTGTTGTTGTTGGTTGTGGATTGATTACTGTTGTGTATCATCCTACTTTACTGCTTACTGTTTACTGCCTACTTCTTTGTAGTTTCTATTTACTACTTATTGTACTTTTTCCTACCATATACTCTCTAACTGTTAGGAAGAGATCTTCGGGTGAATGACTACTGGGATTTAGTTTCACACCCTATTTGGTTCGTGCTTTTGGGCCCAAACTGACTATGTTGTTTTAGGTATAGATAAGGTAATGCACCCTTCTACTTCTGGTACTTGATTTCTTGGAGCAGGAGAGCAAGGGACAAAGCTTTGGCTTGCAATGCTGAGGAGTTGTTTACTTTTCCTTTGTACTTGTTTAGGTACTATGGTGTTTTTCATAATTGTGACCTGTTTGGATGCTTTCCTAGATATGTATCTTGCATCATTACATATATATACATATGTTCTTAGGTTTGTTGATTTAGTATTTCATTTTTTATTATTGTAGTTTATTTATTGCTTCCGCTATTGCAAGTTTATTTATTTCCGCTGTGTACTATGCCAATGGGGGCATTGTTTCCCCACTATCACACCCAAGGCCCTCACTACTAGTCAGTAGTCTCTGGAATTTGGGGAAATACGCTTGAGGCCGTGTGACCAACAAGGTACGGGGCACCTCTGGGTGGCTTCCGGAACTGGAACGTTACACCATACAACCTAGAACACCATTTAAATTCAATCATCCACTTCCTGATGGTCTGATTTTTTATAAAACATCGATTATCTCAGTCAATAGAACTCATTTAATGAACTAAGAATGTGTTTACCATCATCCTATCCTACCATATTTACTAGCTACTCAACAAGTATATGATTATCCTTTTGGACCACATGATTTGGGTCCATGTGCTTCTAAATAGTTGTTAACACTACTTGGTCTTCTCATGGAGTTAACACCTCATGAAAGAGTCCACGAACTATGGACTCATCATATAACAAGTTTTCAACAATTTTTTTCCAAAAATGCTAGATGTCTTCTATCATGGAGACATCTTAAGGTTATCAACACTTTCCACTATTTAAGGGAATATCATGGGATATGTATTAAGATATATAGCCAAGTTACACAATCCTATATGATTCAAGTACCATTTCTTCTTTGAAACTGATGTCTCAGTATGTTGAGTAAATAATATGGTATTCAACGTCTAGGTTTATAGATAATGTCAACTTCCACACCAACACTAGGTTCCATGTCCTGGTATCTTCACTCGAAACACTCCAACGTCATTGCATTAAATCTCATCGAAACATTATAAGGGTTAAAATACAAACATTAACCTTGTAATGAACTTCTTCAATAACACTCTACAATGACATGAACCTCTACGACCCACAATGATGATAGAAGGTCAGACCTTCACCACCCAAATCCCACCTCTAATAGATTAGGGGAAATATATAAGTGTTGATAATACATGAAAAAAATGGAAGGAATTTTCCAAATATATTTTTATGCAAACACTCAATTGTCCCTTTGAAATATTTAAATGAATAATAATAAAATAATGTTACATATAGATTAAACCATTATTGAATTAACTCCATGGAATACAACAGATTACAAGAGAAAAATATCACTAAAAAGTGTAAAAATACTTTACCAAGTAGAAATAAAGTCCCAACATGAAAACTATTTCAATAAAAGAAAAACTAATAGAGTGCATCTCTTGATCTCCATGTATGACTACCATTTATGTTCAATTAACCAAAGTATCACTATACTCCATTGCTTTCATTATCAAACTATATTTTATTTTTATAAGAAATGACATGTGTCGGTAATTCCCATGTCGGGGTGTGTATATTAATACCCATTAGGACACCCTAAACCTACAGTGGGAGAAATAGAAAGATATAAAATTGGAAATCTCAACCCAATAATGGAATTTCAATAAAAAATGATAAAACAACCATAAAATCATATATTATAATAATGAATTCCAAATGATATAGAAATGGGATCTACATCTCCATAACCCAGCTAAGAAAGATGAGACCACTCGTAGCTCCAAAGGCATACCTCTGATGACCATAATCATGCGTAATTGACTAAGATTATACATGGAGAACCCACTCATCATCAATCTAATTCATATCCAAGTTGTCATAATCTCCCATGCATACATACCACATATCCACACTAGAATATATGTTTGGAAATCTTACCTTGGCACTTTACTATATTTTATAGGGGGATGATCTCTATTTAAGTATCTTTTTTGACTGCCCAATATTACGTGTAGTGGACCAACAGATCACCACAGTGCACCAAATCCAAGAAATTCTAATCACCAATTGAGTATCTTCTTTCTATTATGATAGAGGATCCACTTAGTATATGGATTGAGGGTCGTTCCCAATTTCATCAATGGGTTAATACACAATAGATGAATATAGGATCGAAAAACTAGTGTTTTAGGGGGTTCCACTAAAAATATTGATAGAGGACCCATTCTCTAGTTTTTTGTAGTTGGGGGGGGGGGGGTACTGAACACATGGATGGAGTACACTTTCCCTAGTGATTTATTAGGATTCCACTAAAATCATGGAGGAACCACTACCTATCATAATAATGGGTTCCACAATGTTAATAGAGGACCTGTGACCTAGTGTGTTATGGGGTTCCCCTTGTAGGTATGAATAGAGAACCTGCACCCTAGTGCATTAGGGAGTATCACTCGGTGGGTAGAGGACCAAATTTATAGTACTATATGGGGAACTCAACTAGTGAGTATTGGGGATCACACCCTGGTACAACAAATTCTTACCCTAAACCCTCTCTTTGATGATACTTCCAGATCACTGTCATCATCAAGCATCTCTGAAATAAGTTCCATGCTTAGAACATTCCATGTCATATATGAAAATACACTATGAAGTCTACACACAATTATAAATGGAAAACATCATAGTATATACTACTCATAGGACATAATTCCAGTCTATATAAAGGATATATAAGAGGAATAAGTTCTTGAGAAAACTACATGACATGTAATAGTGTTCACATAGCGTGTGATTTCACCTGGACACCCAGCTGGGTCCCCAACATCACAAGTATTGGATGACCATTTAGAATTAAATGATATTTAAGGATACTACATGGTGTGTACTGACCACCAAGGTCCTAACTGTGTGATCTAATCCATGATCATGTACATCCGGTCATACCTGATGGCGCCTGAGTAGCCGAACATGCCCGTGTACCTCTGGGTATGTTCATGTACTCTTTGTGTAAATTGTGTGTCCTCCCATACATGTACTTGGAAATGTTTTGTTGGTAGTCTGCTTAGCAACCTGAGCTGGGATACAAGGTGTGTGGGCCTAGCCAAAGAACATGTGATCCTTATCTTCCATGATACCCTATATTTATAGCTAGGGGATACATGATGTGTGTTCATATCCTTCTAGATGTGTAGTCAGGTTTTACAAAGAAACCAAAGCTCCTTCATGTTGCATCATCATGCTACCATTTCCTCTAATTCCACCACAAAACATGATGAGGGCCACAGATCTTGGCCCATTCATTCTAGATGTGTTGATGGTGGTTGGATTATAGACACCTGAACCCCTCGTGGTTCTTTACCATCATTGTTGTAGTCTTCTATTTATGTTTTGGATCCCATATTATTGAATTTACCACCCTTAATCCAAACCTATACAAGATTCCCATGAATAATGAGAATGTTTGTTTCCTTTACAAGCCACGATGAATTCTGGGGTTCAGTCACACATGTACCTGCTTCGGTATTGTCATATTATAACCTTGTGGGACAATGGTGAAGAACATGATGAATGGAGGGGAAAGAATGTGATTATATTTAATACATCATTGGATAAGATTTATATGCCAATTGTCACATGATCAGGGCAACCAAGGTGATAATAGGTGGAATAGATGAAATAAATCATATAATATAACCAATCAATTTGTAGGGATCAAGAAAAGGACAGATAAATCAAATATCAAATAATGAAGATAAAATAAATGATTTAATAATATAATCAAAAGGATGAAAAAAATAATTGTTTACCTTACCCTGATTATGGATGGATAGTTTGTGAATCATGCATTCGCTAGTGATGAGGATGATCTACTATGTTTGCTGCCTCTCAATCAACCTCAAAACAGTCACTTGTGGTCCTCCAATGCGATCTTCCACTATGGAATTCCCAAAAGATCCTATAAATTATCTTAGTGATTATATAGATATCCTTAAATAATTATCATATTGACGTACTTATATAGGTTATTACGTTATGGTATTTTAATATAAATTAAAATAAATTATTTATTTATTTTAATTAAATGCATCTCCAATGACTACCTCAACCAAATTTTCAGTGTTGACCAGCCTTAGGACATGCCTAGGGTGAAGACCATGCTCTAGAATCAATAGCGGTCATATATTTTTCATCCAATAACCTATTTGGGAGTTAGTCACTTTTTTTGGGAAATTACATGTTATTGATAGCAATAAATTTAATATTTTTAGATTATCAATACCAATCTTACCGGGCCTTGGAATCTCACACTGTATTAGCACTTGGATCTAAAAATATTAATATAAATATTCAAAAGTCTTACATAGAAAAAACTATGTTTCTACATAATTCTTGATATCAAAACAAGGGATATTTCTAAAAGAAGTTGTAAATTATGGAAGGTTCTCATGAATGAAAGATATGCTATTTTTCTAGTGAACCAAGTGAATTAATCATATATTCTCATGATTTTCATCACTAGGTCTCATGATATATATAGATTCACATGATGTATACATCTCAAATTTCATGATCAGCATCATTTAATGGTTTCTTTACACTCAAAAACTTACCTTGACCTTTCTTTGATCATTATTCATTCAGGAAATGCTTTTACGTGTTACATGTGATAATCTCTGAGAGATTCATGTGATCACTCTGCATGATCAACTACTATATGAGTGGAAAAGAAACAAGTTTATCACACAATAATGATTGTAAATGAATGTATTATACTAAGAATAAGGGACATATTGTTTTTCATGTCAATCTGAGATGATGTCATCATGTATTCACATGATCATCACCGCTTTATTGTGTGATTCTTAGAGCATATTTCAATGGATTCATGTTTCCTCTATTATTAGTCTCATGTTATAGATATATTTATAAAAACATAGTATGTATATAAGACAATGTTTAATGTATTTATTCATGTAGTCTATCCTTCATGTTATATAATGTCTGATAGTTAATGATCACACACTCGATAACCAATGCAAGATTTATGTGAAGAAATTTGTAAATGAGGAAAGCTTCTAATGAAGGGATGATATGTTGTTTTTCACAAAAATGCATTATTTTTTAGTATTGAAAAATATGATCATCTTCACATAATTGTGTGATGCATATTCCTTCTCACGGTGGATTCACAAGATTCTCATGATCAGTTTTATGTGGTGTCATGGCTCTTCAAACTGACACATGTATTCAAAAAAAGATTTATTCATTCTATTGGGTTATCAAGAATGTAATTATTTTATTTTATTGATCATCATAGAAGGATTTAAAACACTAGATTCATGGATATTTTGTCTTGGACTTGCATAAACATCATTGAAGGACATCGAGTGTTGCTCATGATGTCGAACAAGAGGCATCCGAGAGCATGGTAGATGATCAAAGGTTAAAGATGATCATATAAGATGGGTATATGGTTATGAATCAATTTATTTGATTATATAAGTTATATTTTAATATTTTAATTTTCATAAACATTATAATAGTCAACTCCCCATTCCACATCAATTATATGCACAAATGGGTGCTTCTTAATAATCCTAGGGGTGTCATATGTCATTCAAGCTTGTAGTGGGTTTAGAAACCTTAAAAAACATCACACACACCCTCACCATATACATAAAACCCTTTTTTCTCCAATAAAGGCACCTATTATGTGTTTTCTTCATGAAATTTTCACACCCATTGGATGTTATACTCTCACCCACAACCTAATGTTTGGATAGTTGGTTTTGCTGGCTCTTGAATCTGGTTATGGTGACTCCCACACAAGACATTGTTAGAATATCTAGATAGATAACATGGATGTAAATTTTTTCTCTATGGTAATACTTAAAATACTTAGAATAAAAATATATGTACAATAGATTAAATAATTTCCAAAATATGTCCCCTTATAAAATGAATCCCAATACCAAGCCATTTTTCTTTATGAATTACACTTCCGTGTCCTTCATGAGAAATAATAGTGTAATCTATTTTTTCAAAGGTTAGTGGACCTAGAGATCATTGCTTTTTTGTGGGCTAGATAATGGTCATGAAAATATTTATATATCTTACTTTACATCCATAATTTTTGAGACCAAGTTGGATGAATGAGGTTTTTTTGTTGGAATTTTTTATGAAGATGTCAATTGTAATAATTTATTTTTTTGGAAGAATTTTAATTACCCCTCATTTGAGTTATTCAGCCTTTTTTATGCCTTTTATGTTCTTAAAGTACTTCGGATGAGTTGGGAAGAGGTTGGGATAGTTTGGAATGGTTTTGAATAAATTTAGAGGATTTTCTAAGGGCGCACAGTTTGATCATGGTTAGAGGAAACCGTGCGGGTTCTCCAAGAAACTGTGTAGGGGGAGGAAGTAGGCTTCTTATGTCCTACACATTTTTTTCCAAACCATTTGAGGCAATCGTGAAGACCCTTTCTCTCAAGATAGTGGTTTGTGCACTGTTAGCGCATGGTTTTCCAAACCGTGCAGACTAACCATGAGACCACTTAAAGATGGAGTTTTTATATTTGGGCTCCCACAGGGATTCCTCATTTCACTCCAAATATTCTCCCACTTGATCCTCACTTGGGGTTTTCAGTTTGTTAGGGTTGGAGGGGCTCCTCCACTCATTTTGGAAGCGATTCAAAGGGGTTTCATGGTGTTTTGAAGGTGGATTTTCTAAGGCAAGTCTCTCCTCTTGGTTTCATGGTGGTTTCCTCTAGATCTTCATCTCCCTCTCTATCAGTTTTCTAGATCTACATATATTTCATGTAGATATAGTGCTGGGGTTGCCTTGGGTGTTGATTTCTAGGCTTGTGGATGATAGGTAAGGAGATCTAGAGAGGTTTTTGTGAATCAATTCCCCGGATTGGTGTGCGGTTGCTTGTGGGTCGATTTTTCCGGAACCCTAAAGAAAGGTGGCTTCCCTCTCGACTCCACTTGGTTATAACTAGTAGTTTTGGTTAAAATTAATTTGTGTTGCATGAAATTAATTGTGATATTGATGTTTTAATTTTTTTGGGAAAACATTCAGATATGATTTTGGGGATTTTGAGATAAATGCGTTATTGTTGCAAAAGGGGGATTTGTTGTGTGATTTTAAAATGTTGATTTTGAAATAATTAGCGGTTCATTATGAATTTTTTTTTGTGGAATATGGTTTTCAATAAATATGTGGTTTTATTGAAATGAGGTTCATTAGGGAAAATGAATTAAGGGTGGTTTCAATAAATGCGTGATTTATTGAAATGGATTAACATGTGATGGAAACCGTTATTTTCATGTTCTTGTGGCCTTTGTGGGTTGCATGCATGGTTGTGACTTTTTGAAATGTTGTGTGGAAGTAGGTGGGAAGTCTCACAATAAAAGGTGATGGATAGTGGTCAGATGTACCACCATGATGGATAGTGGTCGTGAAGCACCGCTGGCGGAAAATGGGGTGAACGGGATGGGCAGAAGTCCCACCATTATGGTTTTTTTGTTGTGTGTTTCCTTGAAAGATGGAAATTGTTGGTGAGCTGTGGAGTGTGTCTTAGCTTATTTCAGTTATTTTTTAGTCTTCTACAAGGTACTCTGATACTGTGTTGGATGTATTGTTTTGTGGGTTGTATTGCGTAATAGTGTAGTTCCCTTTGGTAATGTATGAGTTGGTTGTTTTGTTGACATGCATCATGTAGTTTGTTAATAATGGATCATTTGGTTGGATGGTTTTGTTTCAAAGGAAAATAGTTCCCCAATAATTTCTCAAAGCCCTTGGAATTTATTGATAGCCTTTGGTTCCTTCAGAACATCACTTAAGGCCATGTAACCCTCATCGCCTCCTCAAGAAAATGAGGTAGGGATGAGGTGTTACAAGTGGTATCAGCTTGATCGGTCCTTTGGAGTTGATTCTTGTATTTGGAGTTGACATTCGTTGTGTTGTATTCCTTGAGTCATGATGGTATCAAGGGATAGGAATGTCATAACATCTAATTTATAGAATAAAAGGACATAGTTAACCGTTTTATGCTAAACTTCAAGTTACCAGGGAGTAGGGTACATCAGTGTTTTGGAGACACTTATAGGCATTGGAAATCTCATTATCGTGGGTGTAGCCAATGAAATGTGCATGGAATATATGGTAGAAATGAAATCCCTCTAGAATGCATATTTCATTGGGTTTAATGATTTATGGGATGAATTGAGAAATGGTTTTTCCAATGTGTGAAATTGTAATGAGAATAAATTTGGTATTTTGAAAATGGATTGGTTTTAAAAAATGGTGAAACATGGAAAATGAGGAATGGTGGAAAGCCTCGTTGTGATAGTGTTGTGTAATGTGATTTGAAATGGGAATTATTGATATCTACGGAAGTGAGATTCAGGGTTGTTTGTTTTCTATTTATAGAAATTGAAACAGGTAGGTGTTGTAGAGACCAACCAGAAGTTGTCGATGATAACGCGGTTTCACCTGAGCCCCAGGTGAACTAGCAGTTAGTCCGGATCATAGTGAAATCTTTCCATGCTATGGCAAGTTTGAATAGAGTGGAAGAGATAAATCATGTTGATTATGTGGCTTAGTTTCAAAAGCAGGATCCATCCATCTTTAGGGGTGATTCAAACCCGGAAATGGCAGAGGTGTGGTTGTCTAGAATGAATAGAATTTTTGAATTCTTGGGGATGCAAATAGAGGTGAAAGTAAAGATACCAACTTATAATCTAGAGGATAATGCTCTTTAGTGGTGGGAGTTGGTAGTCCAAGCGGTAACAGACTAGGGTATGACATGTGAAGGATTTGAGGAATTTTTTTAAAAACAATTCTATAGACATACATTTAGAATTCATCGCACAACTAATTTCTTCAGTCTGAAGAAAGAGCATGTGTATGTGACAGAGTATGCATATATGTTTATTACCTTAGTGCAGTATGCACTTGAGGTGGATAGTAGCACGTCGTTGAAGGTAAGGATCTTAGAAGTTGGGTTAAGGCAAGAGATCCGTTCAAAAATAGAAGTGATGTGTATCGGTGATTACATAGAGATGGTGAATCGAGCATCCATGGTTGGGCAGGATCTGTTGGGAGCTCCAGGTGGAGGAAGCATAGTGGTACCCATGCGGAATAGTGGGAACTCTAACTCTGGGTTCACACAGCGGAGGGACACTTATTCCCAGGTTGGGAGTATGACACATAATCTGATGGTAGGATTGGTAAATCTTCCTCTGAAGCCCCAGAAAAAACCAGGATGTTTTCAGTGTGGCTCTACGGCACACATCAAGTGGGACTATATGACACAACCACGAGCATGTCACAATTGCAAGAATATGAGGCATGTTCCGCACTATTATAGGAATGCTCTGAGGTTGGGTGCGTGTGACACTTATCAAGGATCGCAGACGTCATATGCTTTGACGAGACGAGGACAACAAGATACCCCTCGTCAGCAATGAAAAGTTAGTTATGGTGATTCTTGGAACACCACAAATCCTCGACATGCAAATAAATAGTAGAGTGTGGCAACCAAGGCGTTGTTTAGAGCCGAGCAAGTTATGGTGGATGATCAGTCGGGACCATCAACAGTGCGAGGTACAATTCTTTTAAATTCTACATTGATGCAAGTGCTGTTTGATATAGGTGTTTCACACTCTTTTATTACTACAAGCGTGGTTGAGTTTCTGGGTTGAAGGGTAGAAATGATGCCTTTGGTTTTGAAACTTCAAACTCCTCTAGGTTGAAGAGAGTGTCAAGAATTCTTGTTAGAGCATGTTGTGTCATTGTGGGCGAGGTTGATCTAATGTGGAATTTCTCAGTGATTGAGATGGATGGGTATGATGTAATCTTGGGAATAGATTGACTGGTGGTGTTTAATGCCCACATCGACTATAGTGCACGAATAATGGCTTTTACGACACCCGATGATTATATAAATCTCTTTAGAGGAGAGAGTCATGAAAGGTAGGGTGCAATGGGTTTTTTGGAATGAGAAGTGGGAATGTTATCGTATCAGTTGGTGGTTTTTTCGTTGGAATCGATAGAAGTTGTTGAGTAGAGTGTTCTTACGACAGTGGTGAATCAGTTCATGGATGTATTTTCCAAATAATTCTCTTGGTTAACTCCCATAAAAGAAGTGGAGATTAAAGTTGATCTTTTCTTGGGGAAAAGTCCTATCTCAGTTTTGTCTTATCCGAGGGCACCAGAAGAATTGTGGGAATTGAAATTCTAGTTGGAAGATTTAGAAAACAAAGGGTTTTTTTGGCCTAGAATGTCTCCATGGGCAGTGCCAGTTTTTTTTGTGAAAAAATAAGGTTTGAACATTGAGGCTCTATACTAATTATCGTATACATAACCAAGTTACGATAAAGAACAGATATCCACTTCCACAAATTGATGATTTTTTCGACTAGTTGAGGGGAGCCCAATGGTTCCCCAAGATTGACCTGAGCTCAGGATATCATCAATTGTGGGTGAGGAAGGAAGATATTCCTTGTAACGACCCAATCTTTTTGAGTAGTATATTAACTTACTCTTATTGATTTAATAAGATGTTAATGGTTAATGTAGAAAGAGGAGTCGATGGCTTCATCCAGTAGACTCAACCCTTATGAAGACCACTTATCAGAGCTTGGGAAGGAGGTAGCATCTGTGGGCTTCGCTTTGGACCAAGCCCAAGCCGAACTCCAGCATGTCAAGCTTGAACGGAAACGCCTGCGGGAGAAGTTCAAGTTAGTAGAGATTACTACTAGGGCAATGTTATCTGAGCCTCCCTCAGATTCTCTCACAATAGCACAACTTACACTCAGGTCTTATGCCGGTGTTATAAGGGGCTATGTGACGAGACCCTAGCTTCCTTGTGTAATCCCTTCGGGTGAATAAATTGAGATTTCTTCCTTTAGTGATGTTTGTGAAATTTCAAACGTCCAGATAATTTTAGAATGTATTTTATTGATGAATTTTGAAAAAGGGATATTTTGAAATATTTATGTAAACCCTAAATAACTAATGATGTGTAATGATTTTCAAAAAATGGTCTCTTACAAAAGTGTTCATTACGGAATTTGGAGTCTAATAAGATCAACTTAATTTTTGATGAATAGTAAATAGTGAATAGTGATTTTACGCTTAGGATTGGTAATGTGACCAAATGGATTAGAAATATCACTTAAAGAAAGTTTTAAAATAATCTAGGCACCTTGATTAAGTAATGTGATTCAATAAAATGGGTAAATAACGGTTTCATAAATTATTATTCAAGTATTAGTTTTTTCGGATGAATAGTGTTTTTTAATTAAAAATTTAATTAAAAATAATTAGAAAATTATTTTTATAAAAATGACTTTATTTTTGAACTCATAGCATCGATATTATGTTATGGTAATTTTTGGGGATTTTTCTGAAAAAATAAATTTTCGGTGAATAGTGAAAGTATAGTTTTTAAGTTACGGGTGTTTAATGACATCATTAAATGATGTATTAAGTATATATTCAATATGGTAGAATTATGAATAGTAAGATAAGGTGTGAGTTGTCCCAAGTGGCCAATACCATGGGCAAATACCATGGGCAAGCCCATGGTTTTTCCAAAACCACTAGTGAGGTGTCCCTTGGCCATTAATGCTTTGTCCCCTCACTTTCCCTATAAATACCCACCCTTTCCTCCTTTAGTTTTCACTCCCAACTCTCCCCCAACGAATTTCTGGACTTCTTACCTTCCAAGGAGTCCTCCCAAGGTGCCCCCAAGCCCTCAAGGTCCAATCCTTTGAGTTTCAAGAGTCACGTTTTAAGGTAAGGGATCCGACCCCTCTCTTTCTTTTCATGTAATCTCTTTTATGTCATTCCTTTTCTGCTCCATGTTTTTATGTGAGAGGATGTTCTTTTATATTAATCTTACTTCCCTTTCATGTTTATATGATGAGAGATCCCCTCTTACTCTCATCATTTCGTTTTATGAAAGTTTAAGTGACGCCGTTAGGCTGCCGAATTTTTAAGGGATTCTTTCACCCTTCTCATTTTTCAAGTTCGATTTTCATGTCAAGTATTTGAAGTTCTTTTTTTTATGTTGGGGTATGATCTCTATATCTATCATACTGATCTCTTATGATCATAAGATGAGAGACCCTATTTTATCTTGCAAATTCATTTTTTTTAAGTGACGCCGTTAGGCTGCCGAATTTTCATAAGAGAAATCTAATTTTTGTCTTCCTTCCATGCTTTTCTTTTCAAATGGTATGTCCTCCAAATTTCATTTCCAGGTCCATATATCCTTCTTATTCTTTCACCCTACTGTTTTATGGATCATTTATGAGTGGGTGACCCATGTCCCCTCCCATTTCAATGTTTTCTAAAACCCCAAAACTTAGCTGTTATGCTGCAGAATTTTCCCCTCAAAATGCCTCTCTCTTTTCTCAAAAATTATTTTATGTTATAAAGTGAATACTCAAAGATCTTATTTCTACAAGGTTATTCACATATATATCAAAATGTTCCAGTTTAAATTCTGGGATTTACATACATGAGACCCGCATTCCCTTTCCGTGGGTTTAAAGTGACGTAAAGATCATGTCTTTAAAGCAGTTTTTAAAACTTTATGATTATGAAATGAAACCCATTTATTTTATGCTATGTGGGTTATTTATGAAATGTTTGATGATGATATATGTGGCTCACATGATAATAAAGACAAATTAAGGGTGCGCCCTGATAGCGCTCCAATGCATTGGGTAATGATGTAACCACTAGAGATTACAATTTTCATGATACCTTGGTGAATAACCTTGGTAATTTTCAAATGACACCTTGGGGATGGAACTTGGTGATATGTTCATGATTGTCTATGTTAAATGATGTAGCCACATCTTCAAGTTATGGAAAATGTTGTTTTTATTATGAAATGCCTCATGATTTTCTTTCTCATACCTTAAAGTTCTTTTCATGTCCTTATTGAAGTATATCAAGTTCACATGTAAAATGTTCCTCTTGTTTCCCTTACTGGGCCTTCTGCTCACCCTTTCTTTTGATGTATGTCCCCAGGTTATGAGATGCAGTAATGAACCTAGGATGAACTTAAGTAGAAGCCTTTCAAGTGTTTAAGAAGAATGCTTTATGTTGTTTTCATGTATTATGTTCCTGGTTCCCAAGACACTAAACCTTAAAGATCCTCAGTTGTGTGTAATGTAATGAAAGTTTAAGTTATAAACTGTCGGGATGCTATAGTTGGTATCAAAGGATGGTTTAGTTTTTTGTGGAAATTAGGATATAAAAAAACATTTGGAAGAACCCTATAGAAAAGTTTAAGTATAGGAAAACTTCCTGGTATTTTGGTAAGTATTGAGTAAGTGGTCTATAAAACAAATACATCCCTGTCTGGATACGAGCAGGTAGAGGCGGCTCTGGCACAGATGTACATAGGAGTAAAACCCGAAAACACCGCTTTGAGCTAGACTCGAACGGTAACTGGTGCACGATAACGGGCCTTGCTGCACTCTTGGTTACGACACTCCCGGGGGATATGTTTGGTTAATCACATGCTTTTTATGAATCATTATGAAGGAATTATAGAGAACTATAATTGTCTAAGCACGAAGTCTTAGTTAAAAGATTCATAAATGAAATAAGTTTCTCACTAAGGTTTTATTCTTTTAGAAAATGGCGGGCAATAGGAGAAACCGTGTCGATGGTGACCGCAATGCACCATGTACTGACGGCCCTCCGATGGAAGTCGGAATGGAAACATTCATGCGAATGATGAACCAACTAACTCAAGTTATGAGTAATAACTTGAATCAAGCTGAGAGGCCGACCTCACCACGAAGGGAACAACTTTCTGTTGAGTCCTTCATGCGTCAACGACCGCCAACATTTAGTGGATCTACTGACCCATTGGTTGCGGAACAATGGATAAGCTCCATTGAAAAGATCTTTTCTGTACTTCATTGTTCGGAACAAGAAAAAGTCACCCTCGCTGTTTACCGCCTAGAGGGAGAAGCTGATCAGTGGTGGTCACTGATCAAAAACACGAAGCCATGAGGAGAGATGGAAGCTATGGAGTGGGAAGAATTTCGGGGAATTTTCTTTAACAAGTATTTCCCTCGTTCAATGAGAACGAAAATGGAGAAAGATTTTCTCGAGCTGAAGCAGAAGGAGAACGATTTTGTCGGAATCTACGAGATGAACTTCACAAGGCTTTCCCGTTATACCTCAAGCTTTGTCATGGACCCTAATGGGAAGGTTGATAGATTCTTTGGCGGACTACGACCACATCTGCGGAAGAATCTAGCCAACAGGGATTACGATAGCTATGAAGAAATAGTTCGAAGTGCTATGAAAGTTGAACTAGAGTTTGGGGAGACACAGTGGTCTCACAAATCTAATGAGAAGAAGAGAACTCTAGAACCGAGCCTGGGAAGAAGTTTTGATCAGGAAAGAGGTGGAAAGCATATGCAACATGCCACATGCAATAAATGTGGGAAGAAGCATCCGGGGAACTGCTTGATCGGAAGTGGAAAGTGCTATAGGTGTGGAAAAGAAGGCCATATTTCTCGGAATTGTCGTGGTGATGTGAAGCCTCAACTTCCCAACACTAACGACAGAGGAAAGATGGTTCTGGCCCTACCCGAAGTCACATGCTTCAAGTGTGGACAGCTTGGGCACTTTGCTAATCAATGTCCAAATCCAAGGGCGGTGGAGGGGAATCACCATCAACCTCAGCAGAGGCCAAGGGAGCAAGGTCGTGCTTTCGCTATCACAACAACTGAAGTTGAAGTTCCAAACGATGTGGTAGCAGGTACTCTTGTTGTCCTCTCAAAACTAGCAAGTGCTTTATTTGATTCTGGTTCTACGCATTCCTTTATTTCTTCCAAGTTTGCAAAGAATATAGAATCAATCCCCAAATTGCTTGAGGTAGTGTTGTCAGTCAAGACTCCAAGTGGGATTATCCATGCATCAACAGTGTTTAGAGACTCTAGTGTTTACTTTGGTGAGCACAATCTTATCGCAAATCTAGTAGTCATTCCCATGATGGAATTTGACATTATACTAGGGATGGACTGGCTCTCAAAGTATAATGCTAAGATCAAATGCAGAAGTAAGGAAATCTCAGTAGTCTTGAATGAACAACCTACAGTTGTCTTCCGAGTAGAGATATCCCGAACTGATCCCTATCTAGAAGCACCTCCTATAGCTTTCTTTATGGAGTTAATCGGTGATGAGGAAGAAGGGAAAGGGAGCATACAAATTGAAGATGTTCCGATTGTTCAGGAATACATGGATGTATTTCCTGAGGAGTTACCTGGACCTCCCCCAGAAAGAGAGGTAGAGTTCTCCATTGAACTCGTACCTGGGTCTCAACCGATATCAAAGACTCCATATAGAATGGCAAATGTGGAGCTAGAAGAGTTAAAGAAACAAATCAAAGACTTGTTGGAGAAGGGGTTTATCCGACCGAGTGTGTCTCCTTGGGGAGCACCAGTTCTCTTTGTGAAGAAGAAGGATGGATCAATGCGGCTATGCATTGATTATAGAGAACTGAACGGGATTACAGTGAAGAACATATACCCTCTTCCAAGAATTGATGATTTATTTGACCAACTTCATGGGGCTCAATTCTTCTCTAAGATTGACCTTCGATCTGGTTATCATCAACTGAGGGTGAAGAAGGAAGATATTCCAAAGACTGCCTTTCGATCAAGATATGGGCATTATGAGTTTACTGTTATGCCCTTCGGCTTAACTAATGCTCCTGCTATTTTCATGGATTTGATGAATAGAGTCTTTAAGGACTACCTTGATAACTTTGTGGTAGTTTTTATTGATGATATTTTGATATATTCAAAAAGTCGTGAGGAGCATGAAGATCATCTGAGGGTTATTTTGAAAACTCTATGAAAGGAGAGGATCTTTGGGAAGTTCAGCAAGTGTGAGTTTTGGTTACAACAAGTGGCTTTCTTGGGGCACATCGTAACCAATGAAGGAATCTCGGTTGACCCTGCAAAGACAATGGTTGTGGAGGAGTGGCCTCAACCCACAACAGTAACTGAGATTCGTAGTTTCCTTGGTTTAGCGAGATATTATAGGAGGTTTGTGAAAAACTTTTCACGGCTTTCTAATCCACTAACCAAGTTGACTCGAAAAGGGGTTAAGTTCATCTGGACAAAGGAATGTGAGGAATGTTTCCAAGAGCTGAAGAAGAGATTGGTTACTGCACCTGTGTTAACACTACCCTCTATCGGAGAAGGATTCGTTATTTTTAGCGATTCATCTCTGAAAGGGCTTGGGTGCGTCCTCATGCAAAATGACAAAGTAATTGCTTATGCATCTCGACAGTTGAAGATTCATGAGCATAATTATCCTACGCATGATCTAGAGCTGGCGGCAGTTGTTTTTGCTCTAAAGATATGGATGCACTATCTTTATGGGGAGAAATGTGATATATACACTGACCACCAAAGTCTAAAGTATATTTTCACTCAGAAAGAATTGAACATGAGACAAAGGAGATGGTTGGAGCTTATTAAAGACTATGATTGTTCAATTCATTATCACCCTGGAAGAGCAAACAAAGTCGCGGATGCGTTAAGCAGGAAAGATCATGTTGTTCTGGCAACAATGAGGGTCCTGTGAGATCCCTTGATTAGAGATCTAGTAAAACTGGACATGGGAATTATAAGGAAAGGGACATCATCAACCCTATCCCAAATGATTTCTCAACCTTCATTACTAGAGAAGATCAAGAAGGCTCAAAAAGAAGATCCTTTGCTGCAGGAGAAGTTCGGGGCTGTAAAGGATGGGAAGTTCCCTGATTTCAATATTGATCAAGAAGGTGTATTGAAATTTCGTACAAGACTATGTGTTCCATCTATTCTGGAGATAAAGAAAGAACTGATGGATGAAGCTCATAGCTCTACTTTCTCTATACATCCGGGAAGCACTAAGATGTATAGAGACCTTCGTGATCATTATTGGTGGGATAACATGAAGAGGGAGATTGCCGATTACACTACAAGGTGCCTGGTGTGTCAGCAAGTAAAGGCAGAAAGACAACTTCCTAAGGGGGTATTACAACCGCTACCCATACTAGTATGGAAGTGGGATAATATCACCATGGACTTTGTAACTGGTCTCCCAAAAACATCCAAAGGAAACAATGCGATATGGGTTATTGTGGACCGTCTCACCAAGACAGCCCATTTTATCTCTATTCGGGAAAATTTCTCTCTGGATCAGCTTGCCAAGATATACGTGAAGGAAGTGGTAAGGCTGCATGGGGTACCACTATCCATCGTATCTGATCGTGACCCAAGATTCACATCAAAATTCTGGAGAAGTCTTCAGCATGCTCTGAATACTGAATTGAATTTTAGTACGGCCTATCATCCTCAAACTGATGGCCAATCTGAAAGGACTATTCAGACACTCGAAGACATGTTGAGATTATGCTCAATGGAATTTAAAGGTGGATGGGATCAACACCTCCCATTAGTGGAGTTCTCCTATAACAACAGCTTCCATGCGAGTATTCAGATGACACCCTACGAAGCTCTGTATGGAAAGCGGTGTAGAACTCCTACTTGTTGGGATGAAACTGGTGATAGGAAGCTTCTTGGGCCTGATCTTGTGCAAGAAATGACAGAACAGGTTCATGCCATCCAACAACACATAAAAGCTGCTCAGATTCGGCAAAAGAGCTATGCTGACAATCGACGAAGAGACTTGGAGTTTGGTGTTGGTGACAAAGTCTTCCTTCGAATCTCTCCATGGAAGAGAGTCATGCGGTTTGGGAAGAAAGGAAAGCTCAGCCCTAGGTACATTGGCCCCTATGAAATCCTTGATCGCATAGGAGCAGTGGCCTATCGTCTAGCACTTCCACCGAACCTAGCTCAAGTTCACAATGTCTTCCATGTATCTCTCTTGAGGAAGTACATACCCGACCCTTCGCATGTACTGAACCCAGAGGTGGTACAACTTTAACATGACCTCTCTTATGAGGAGCATCCAGTGGAGATCTTGGACCGTAGAGACAAGGTCCTACGAAACAAGACTACCCACCTTGTGAAAGTGTTGTGGAGGAATCATAAATATGAAGAAGTGACTTGGGAGCCTGAGGAAATGATGAAGCAAAAGTACCCTCACCTTTTCGACTAGGCCTCAAGTATAAATTTCGGGGACGAAATTTCTTAAGGGGGGAAGAATGTAACGACCCAATCTTTTTGAGTATTATATTAACTTACTCTTATTGATTTAATAAGATGTTAATGGTTAATGCAGAAAGAAGAGTCGATGGCTTCATCCAGTAGACTCAACCCTTATGAATCCCACTTATCAGAGCTTGGGAAGGAGGTAGCATCTGTGGGCTTTGCTTTGGACCAAGCCCAAGCCGAACTCCAGCATGTCAAGCTTGAACGGAAACGCCTGCGGGAGAAGTTCAAGTTAGTAGAGATTACTACTAGGGCAATGTTATCTGAGCCTCCCTCAGATTCTCTCACCATAGCACACCTTACACTCAGGTCTTATGCCGGTGTTATAAGGGGCTATGTGACGAGACCCTAGCTTCCTTGTGTAATCCCTTCGGGTGAATAAATTAAGATTTCTTCCTTTAGTGATGTTTGTGAAATTTCAAACGTCCAGATAATTTTAGAATGTATTTTATTGATGAATTTTGAAAAAGGGATATTTTGAAATATTTATGTAAACCCTAAATAACTAATGATGTGTAATGATTTTCAAAAAATGGTCTTCTACAAAAGTGTTCATTAAGGAATTTGGAGTCTAATAAGATCAACTTAATTTTTGATGAATAGTAAATAGTGAATAGTGATTTTACGCTTAGGATTGGTAATGTGACCAAATGGATTAGAAATCTCACTTAAAGAAAGTTTTAAAATAATCTAGGCACCTTGATTAACTAATGTGATTCAATAAAATGGGTAAATAACGGTTTCATAAATTATTATTCAAGTATTAGTTTTTTCGGATGAATAGTGTTTTTTAATTAAAAATTTAATTAAAAATAATTAGAAAATTATTTTTATAAAAATGACTTTATTTTTGAACTCAGAGCATCGATATTATGTTATGGTAATTTTTGGGGATTTTTCTGAAAAAATAAATTTTCGGTGAATAGTGAAAGTATAGTTTTTAAGTTACGGGTGTTTAATGACATCATTAAATGATGTATTAAGTATATATTCAATATGGTCGAATTATGAATAGTAAGATAAGGTGTGAGGTTTCCCAAGTGGCCAATACCATGGGCAAATACCATGGGCAAGCCCATGGTTTTTCCAAAACCACTAGTGAGGTGTCCCTTGGCCATTAATGCTTTGTCCCCTCACTTTCCCTATAAATACCCACCCTTTCCTCCTTTAGTTTTCACTCCCAACTCTCCCCCAACGAAGTTATGGACTTCTTACCTTCCAAGGAGTCCTCCCAAGGTGCCCCCAAGCCCTCAAGGTCCAATCCTTTGAGTTTCAAGAGTCACGTTTTAAGGTAAGGGATCCGACCCCTCTCTTTCTTTTCATGTAATCTCTTTTATGTCATTCCTTTTCTGCTCCATGTTTTTATGTGAGAGGATGTTCTTTTATATTCCTCTTACTGCCCTTTCATGTTTATATTATGAGAGATCCCCTCTTACTCTCATCATTTCGTTTTATGAAAGTTTAAGTGACGCCGTTAGGCTGCCGAATTTTTAAGGGATTAAATGACACCTTGGGGATGGACCTTGGTGATATGTTCATGATTGTCTATGTTAAATGATGTAGCCACATCTTCAAGTTATGGAAAATGTTGTTTTTATTATGAAATGCCTCATGATTTTCTTTCTCATACCTTAAAGTTCTTTTCATGTCCTTATTGAAGTATATCAAGTTCACATGTAAAATGTTCCTCTTGTTTCCCTTACTGGGCCTTCTGCTCACCCTTTCTTTTGATGTATGTCCCCAGGTTATGAGATGCAGTAATGAACCTAGGATGAACTTAAGGAGAAGCCTTTCAAGTGTTTAAGAAGAATGCTTTATGTTGTTTTCATGTATTATGTTCCTGGTTCCCAAGACACTAAACCTTAAAGATCCTCAGTTGTGTGTAATGTAATGAAAGTTTAAGTTATAAAATGGCGGGATGCTATATTCCTAAAACAGCTTTCATAATAATATATGGCCATTATTAATATGTGGTTATTCCATTTGGACTAACAAATGTGCTAGTGTTGTTAATGGAATTGATGAATTAGATATTTCAAAGATATCTAGATTCATTTGTGGAGGTGTTTGTAGATGATATTCCGGTGTTTTCAAAGACAAGGTAGATCATGAGCAGCACTTGGCAAAAATGTTGTCGCTCTTGAGGGATCATCTATTGTATTCTAAATTGTCAAAGTGTGACTTTTGGATATAGGAAGTCCGTTTTCTTGGCCATGTGATTTCTAAAAGGGGTGTGTCAGTAGATTCAAAAAAGATAGAGGTCGTTATCTTGTGGAAACTACCTAAGAATGTGTTTCAGGTACGGAGTGTCCTCGGTCTAGCTGGGTATTATCAGTGTTTTGTTCGTGATTTTTCACATTTGGCTTCACCAATGATAGCTTTGACTAGGAATAATGTTCCATTCTAGTGGAATGAACAGTTTCAGCAGTGTTTTGAAGAGCTAAAGGGACTCCTCGCATTAGCACCAATCATCATTTTTCTAGAACCTGGAAAAGGATACATGGTGTATTGAAATGCATCAGGATCAGGGTTGGGGTGTGTTCTCATGAAAGGTAATCATGTGGTTGCATATGGATTATAGTAGTTGAGGGTGCATTATAAGAACTACCCAACTCATTATTTGGAATAGGCACTAGTGGTCCATGCTTTGAAAGTGTGAAGTCATTATCACTTCATTGAGAAATTAACAGTATATATAGATCATAAGAGCTTGAAGCACATTTTATCAAAATGGTTTTTGAACTTGTGTCAAAGGAGATGGATGAAATATTTCCAGATGTTTTATTTTGACTTGATGTACACACCAGGTAAGGGAAATTTGGGGGCAGATGCATTAAGTAGAATATCATATGCTCAGGTGGTGAAACAGGCATCAGACCAGTGGCATTTGATGTCGGTTATAGCTGACATGCGGTTATAATGTGAGGACCAGGGTACTAGAGAGGTATTCTTTCCGATTTTGTTGATTCATGACATGGTTCGCCTAGTTAAAGAGGCAAAAATATCTGATTCTGAGTGTGTGGACATGAGGTTGAAACTCAATGGTGGGGAGACTATTGAGGGTTGGAAATTGAATGGAGATTCAGTTTTGTGTTTTTGGAATCAGATGGTTGTACCAATTTCTTGTCAAGTGGATCTTCTCAGGGTGTATCATCATTACAGATGGGGTTTTCATCATGGAATTCAAAAAATGTATAAATCATTGAAATCACATTTCTGGTGGGTTGGTATGAAAATATGAGTGGCCGAGTTTGTTTTGAGATTCTTGACTTTCCAGCAAGTCAAGGTAGAGCATCAGAGGCCGGCAGGAATGTTGCAGTCTTTACCAGTCCCTGTTTGGAAGTGGGAGAAAATTGAAATGTAATTTTTGATAGGTATCCCAATAAAGGTTAAAAATCACGATGCTATTTGGGTGATAGAGGATTGGCTATCGAAGTTGTCCCATTTCTTTCCAATTTGTGAATCTCATACAGTGGAGGATCTATCCACAATCTATATCTGGGAGGTGGAAAAGAGGCATGGTGTTCCATTTTTGATCGTATCTGATAGAGATATGAGGTTTACATCTTGTTTCTGTAAATTTTTACAGTAAGCCCTAGGAACTTAGTTGACTATTCACACACCGTATCACCCTCGGATGGATGGTCAATCCGAGAGGATGATAAAAACATTGGAAGATATGTTGTGGGATTATGTCATGGATTTTGGTGGTTCCTGGGAGGGGAACTTGTCGTTGGTTGAGTTCTCTTACAATTGAAGTTATCAGTCATCCATACATATGGATTCGTTTGAAGAGTTGTATAGGAAGTTGTGTCGTTCTCCACTATGTTGGGTGGAAACGGGTGAGTCCTTGATGGTTGGACAGAACCTTGTACAAGAGACTATGGAGAAGATCAGGTTAATTAGGAAGATAATGGAGACATCTCAGAGATGTTAGAAATCATATGCAGATCATCATCAATGGCCATTATCGTTCGTAGTGAGTGATCATGTTTTGTTGAGGATCTCTCCTAGGTTGGGACATCGTTGGTTTGGGAAGCAGGGAAAGTTATCTCTGAGGTACATTTGACCTTTTGAGATTCTTGAGAAGCATGGTGAGGTGGCTTATCATTTTTATTTTCCACCCTGGTTCAATGTGGTGAACTATGTGTTTCATGTGTCTCATTTAAAAAAGGATCAGCCGGATACAGGCTGTGTTATTTGATTGGATCATGTTGAGTTAGAGTTGGATGCTTCGTTGGTTCACATTCCAATGCGGGTTTTGTATAGGCAAGAGAATGTCTTGCGGGGTAAAATCATCAATCTGGTATGGGTTTTGTGGCATTATGGACAGATCCAAGAGGAGACTTGGGAGTGGGAGAAAGATAAGATCAAGCAATGGCCTGAGCTCTTTCGGCAAGGGGAGGGTTCACTACTTTCTCGAGGACTGAAAGACCAATTGTGGGAAGATTGTAGTACCCTTGGTTTGAGGTATGTATCTTTTTTTGGCTTTTTATGTGTTTAATGTACTTGGGATGTGTTGGGAAGAGGTTGGGAGAGTTTGGAATGGTTTTGAATAAGTTTGAAGGCTTTTCTAGGGGTGCACAGTTTGAGCACGGTTTGGGGAAACCATCCGAGTTCTCTAGGAAACCATGTAGGGGGAGGCAGTAGGCTTCTCAGGGCCTACACATGGTTTTCCAAACCGTGCGAGGAAATTGTGCAGACCCTTTCTCTCGAGACAGTGGTTTGTGCACAATTATCTCACGGTTTTCCAAACCGTGTTAACTAACTATGTAACCACTAAAAGATGGAGTTTTTAAATTCAGGCTCCCTTCACTCCAAATCTTCTCCCACTCGAGCCTCACTCTGGTTTTTTGGTTATCAAGGTTTGGAGGGGCTACTCCACTCAATTTGGATGCGATTCAAAGGGGTTTCTTGGTGTTTTGAAGGTGGTTTCTCCCGGGTAAGTCTATCCTCTTGGCTTCTTTGTGGTTTTCTCAAGATCTTCATCTCCCTCTCTCATGGTTTTCTAGATCCACATCTATTGAATGTATATCTAGAGTGGGGTTTTCCTTGGGTGTTGATTTTCAGTATTTTGGATGATAGGGAAGGAGATCTAGAGAGGTTTTCATGAAGCGTTAGCCCAAATTGGGGTATGGTTGCTTGTGGGTAAATTTCACTAGAACCCGAAAGGTTGGTGGATTTTCTCTGGACTCCACATGGTCAGAACAAGTGGTTTTGGTTATAATTAATTTTGTTTGCTTGTAATTAATTGTGATATTGATGTGTGAATATTTTTGGAAAACCATTCGGTGATGATTTGGGTGATTTTGAGATAAATGGGTTATTCTTGCAAAAATGGGATTTGTTGTGTGATTTTAAATTGTTGATTTTGAAATCATTAGTGGTTTATTATGAAAAATGATTTGTGAAAGAAGGTTTTCAATAAAGATGTTATTTTATAGAAATGTAGTTTGGCATTGAAAATGATTTAAGGGTGGTTTTAATAAATGGGTGATATATTGAAATGGATTGAAATGAGATGGAAATGGTTATTTTCATGTTGTTCTGGCCCTAGTGGGTTACATGATCGGTTGTGACATGTTGAAATATTGTTTGGAAGTGGGCGGTAAGTCTCACTATAAATGGTGATGGATAGTGGTCGAAAGTACCACCATGATGGATAGTGGTCGTAAAGCACCACTTGCTGAAAATGTGTTGAACGGGATGGGCGGAAGTCCCACCATTATGGTTTCTTTGTTGTGTGTTGCTTTTCAAGATGGAAATTATTGTCAAATGTGAAATGGTGATATGGATTATGGCATGATTGTTTGGATTTCCCTTAGGTGCTTGGTTTGGGTGAGGTGGCTTGGTAAGAGTATGTTTGGATAATGGTATTTGTTTCACTTGTGATTATATTATATAAACTTCTTTATATAAATGTTCTAACAATTTTATCCAAGGGGTGTGTGTAGGGAAGTCATTGGTGGAAAACCAACTGATTATTAGTACTCACCCCCTACTTTGGAACTTTTTTGATTTTGAAGATATCGTGTTCCGGGATAAAGTTAAAGGTAAAGCATCTCATTGCTAGTGGATTGTGGTGATTATTGGGATATGTGGTGGTGCTTAGAGCATTGAGCTTGTTGTGGAGCTGTGGAGTGTGTCATGGATTATTTTAGGTCTTTTTTTAGTCTTCATCATGGTACTCTGATATTGTGTTTGTTTTATTGGTTTATGGGTTGTATTGTAGAATACTGTTGTTCAATTTGGTAATGTATGAGTTGGTAGTTTTATTGACATGCATCATGAATTTTGTTGATAGTGGATCGTTTGGATGGCTGGTTTTGTCTCAAGGGAAAATCATTCCCCAATCGTTTCTCGAAGCCCTCGGCATTTATTTCCATCCTTTAGCACCTTGGGAATGTCTTTTAAGGCCATGTACCCCTCACTGCCTGCTCAAGCCAATGAGGTAGGGGCGGGGTGTTACAAATTTATTTTTGTTATCTAAGAAAAAATTACCACACTTTATTAAAATTTATAACAATGGCGATTAGATAGAGTTGGAATGAGATTAATAGGATTGAAAAAAGTTTTTTTTAATAATTTAATTTGACGTAAAAATGTTTTTAAACATAAAAAATGATCAGACACAGTTTTTTAACAAAGTTCATTAGTCAAAGTTTCTATGCTGAAAGTTATTTGTAACTCCCTGACCCCAGCTACCCAGAGTCGGTGCATTACTTCGTAACATTGGCATGATCACAAAAGATCAAGTCTCGAAAGACTGATTAGTTTAGTATCCTTGGAAACACTAGATACATTCATAAATGTTACATTACATCATAAAGTGAAAAACTAATAACAAAGTATTCATAGTCCACACTCATATCCTCTTCTGACTATACCTATAGGTCATTCATAAAATACTTCTTCATATCCTGGAAAATATTAAAACATTGAAAGGGGTGAGCTCAAATGCTCAGTAAGGATAACAATATTGCGGAAGCTTTCATAAATAAACATAAACATTTAAGGCAATGTGTAACTAAAACAAAAGCCTTATTGAACTTGAACTTCAGCATAATATGGAAAAAGTAAAATAAAATAATGACATTACTTACTCACATGGATATTATACTAGACGAATAATCACATGAAATATCAATAACCACTTTCATAATGAGGGAATGTATAATGCCAGACATTCTGAAACATTTTTTCAAGGCCTCGGCCAAGACGTCTAAAATGATTAAGGCCTCGGGCAAAACCATAAATCAAATTGGGAAAGGGCCTCGGCCAATTCCACGTCTAGTTGTCTCATGAGACCTACCGATGCATCGAGGAGCTATAGCGGGCTCCACCCGTCACTTATTAAGTCCAATACATTCCTCATATGAATAGGTTTAAACATAACATAAATATTCGTATTAAAACTAGCATACGAAATGTCAACAATTCCTCCATAAACTATGGATGGTATAAAAATAACACATCCACAGTAAAATATTTCACAAAATGTTCAATGGAAGTTTTGTAACATAAATCAATTTCAATTAAACTTAAAACCCATCAAAGGATGTTGACATGGATGAAATTAAAGCTATTTGAGAGAAATATCTCTCTTTTTTGAGATCATTTAAAAGTCCCATAATTATAAAATAATACATTTACTTTGAAAATGTTCTTATAATCTTGTAAGGGAAGCTTCGACGAATTTATAATGGCGGAAAATAGCCGCACCCGTCGTATAAGTTAAAAAAACATTCTTACCTTAAATTTGTCAAAAAGGTCAAAAAGTATATTGTTTGGAAAACGACGGTAAGATTCCTTTAAAAACGTATAAGGGTATAAATGACTTTAACCCATTTTCCATTTAATAGTAAAAATGTTTTGAAAGACATTTTTAAGAAACATGGATGTGGATGATAACGAGGTCCCAGGAGATAATTATGTATAAACAACCTTGGATAATGCAGAGGTTGTGAAGTAAACCCTTACCTTGCGTCTTGTCCTGACTCGACCGTTCTTTAACCTCCTGAATAATAAACTAGAGTTAATTTCTATTTACTTAAGAACCTTTTTCATGTTCATTATTCCTTTTATATCACTTATTACCATGCTATGAACATTATGTAATTATTTAAGTTAATAACGGTCGTTTTGTCGATCTTTGGTACTTGAGTCAAAAATAAACATCTTATAATTACAAGTTGTTCATGTGGTGAAATATACATTATATCCAGAATTATATTCATGATTTCGATATCATATATATCATATATATACAGTATATACATTCATTTATAATATTACGTAACATTTAGAGGTAAGAAATGAAATGCACCGTTCATGGAGATGATAAGCCGTACGTACGCATGAACGCTACTTTCATTTCTATTTCGTATTTAGTGGAATTAAATCATAATGATATAAATGTATAATATAATTCCAGTATAATATATTGTATAATACCATTTACTCAATCCTTTATACATCCCACATATGGCATTAACGATTCAAATCACTTTGAGGGGGTGGTAGTCCGCACTTCTTAAAATGAAATTATCGCGTTTACCCATAATGGAAATCATAAAGTGTGCCATAAATGAGAAATACAGAAGAATAAGTAAAACATAAACATATTATATATCATATATAAATATAGTGACATATTAATGGCCACCTTTGAAGGTGTTATATGAGTGTTGAACAATCATCGTTTCGTGAGGCAGAAATTTGTCATCCACAGAAACAGTATGTTCTTTAACCATTAGATGTAGGTGTGTGTAAGTGTAGCTCTAATCCTTCTTATAACAACATCCTAGTATATTGAGGATACTGGTGTTGTTACAAAAGAAATGAATAAAAAGATTTTAAGGGTTTGGAGAAGCTAAATAAAACAAAACAACATTAGAGAAGACATTACCTAAAAATCGGGTAACTCTTTTTGATTTGAGCCAAAGGCTTCCTTGGGAAGAATTCTGCCCAAAGTGAGGCTTCTAGGAGTAAGGGAGGGAAGTTGGGAGGGTATAAGGGCAGATTTTGGCCGAGCCAAATGGTTTGAAAGTGTGAATAAGGTGGTAGAGGTGGGCGCCTTTTATAAGAGGAGAGGAGGGGCACTCTTGGAAAGTAAGGGAATTTTACATTATTATACAATTCTTTTAGGATTATAAAGGTCCCACACTTATATAATTCGTGGATAAGGTGATAAGGGTTCGAAATACACCCATCCAATAGTCTTTGGACAAGTTTATGCCTTGGATTGTACATTATCTTTTCATTTTATTAAAATCATTAAATAATGAGGTCATCACTGCATCATAATGATGTCATAAATAATTTAATTTATTTAATGTCTAAAATTTATAAAAAAAATACTATGATGTAGGAAATCTTTTTAGATTTAAAATTAATATTTATAGTCAAAAATATGACTTGTATAACCCCATGTAAAAATTGTTTTAGTAAAATATTTCATGTTTGTGTCATTTTTTACTTTAAAATTAAATAAAAGGCATTTATGTCATTTTCCAATTAAAGTGGATCCATGGGGTCCCCAAGTTGACCCATGGATTGTCTTGGCCGGCCATGGCACATCCAATGAGGGTAGGACATGTGTCAAGCTCATCTCATATTACTAAAACATTATTTTTACCTTAAACTACACTAATTACCTCTAATCGCGATTAAGAACTTAAAAGTTACTATTCACCAAAAAATTATTTTAATCTCATTGAACCACATTTTACTTCTTAATGACAACCATGTATGTCGGATTTTTGAAATTCAAAACACAGAAGTGGTACTGTTTCATTTTAACGAAAAATCAGTTTTTTAACAACCACTTAGTGGTTTCACTATTCATCAAAATTGAAGTTTTTCAGAATAAGGCCAAAATTTCACCCTAAGCTATATTTGATATTCCGATTTCAAAAATGATTTCTATTTTAAAAAATTCCAAACATATAAGTTTCATTAATTTATTTTATAATTATTTCCCGTTGTCACAACAAATAGCGTGTTTAAGAAACAATTTATATCAAAAGATTGACAATTGTTCATGCCCAATTTCAATGTTAAATTAATTCTAATGACCACCATTGGATAAAATGGTAAAAATATATTCTAATTATACTTTAAAACTAATAAATATTATAATTTATCACAATAAATTATTTTGATTAAAAAAATTTGTTTTTAAGTATTTTTCACTATTCATAAAAAATTAGAAGTTCTCAGAAAAATACCAAAAATTCAACACAGGCTAATTTCGATATTCCGAATCCAAAAATGAAGTCCATTTTGAAATATAAAATTTCTATAATTTTAAAAAGTGGTTATTACTATTCATAACGGCTACTTTGATTAGTCGCGGTGTTTTAGAACTCGAAGTTGCGTACAATGCAAGCTATTGCATTATTGAATGAGAAGCGTATCGTGGAAGCTCGGGGTGTTACATTCTCCCCTCCTTCAATAAATTGCGTCCCCGCAATTTGAAATTTTTCTTTGAAAATAAAAGGTTGAAGAGAGAAAATACCTTTGTGGAAAACCCACATCGTAAATAAGATTAATAAAATTTAGCCTTAATAAGAGGGAAAGGGAAATGAAAAAGTCACCACCCAATTATGATCTCGATTAGGAGAACATTGGTGGCAATTAGAGACATATAATTGGAGGAAAAACGTAAATATTTGTAGGGAGTTATTGAGGTCATCAATCACAATCAACTGTCAAATTGAGGGCCTCAAAGCCTTCAATCTATGTTGATTTAAAATATCATCAGTTCAACAAGACATAAGGTATTAGGACAACACATTTTTTTTTAATATCCCTTTACTAAAGTTTAAGAATTAATTTATTCATTGAATAAGAGATAGGTATATATATATTTATGCTTGACAATTAGTGTTTCAACCTTCAACTCATCTTTCACTCAAAAAGATAATAGAACTCTAAAATATTATACTTATCCTAATTGTATAAGGTTCCAAATGTTAACAAATACCATTTAGATTAGTAAAATTATTTTGTAATAACCAGGGACTTCCTGTAGGCTAGTGGTAGGAAATAAAGGCCTATCGCACTATGATTGTGGGTTCGATTCCTGCAGCTTTGTCCGATGCGACGGGTTATGCCCCACCCTACAGGTTGTCCTTTTCCTAAAACTATAGTATTATAATATTCCAAAAATAATCTTTATATATATTTTAACCTTAAAAAATACTATCCAAAGATCAACTTAATCCACTCCAACCTTTATAGTTATCCAAAATACCTCTGTCCAGACATTCTCTAGAAGGTCTCTTAATTCCAAAATCAATTTATCAGATTCCCCAAACCAAGTAAAGTTTCTCGTATTGTTACATTCTAAAAATATAATTACCTTCATCATATTAAAACCTTACTGAAATCAACAAGTACTGCAGTACAATCCTTATATATATATATATCACATTATTCTAATAACCAGAATATAATCCATGAGTCCAAAAGCACCAATACATTAATTATTCTGCTTCAACTGTAGTAACAACATAAGATTTTCGTTGATCCCTTGGCCTTTTCTGAGGTAAGTTTCCCTGACGCATAGGACATTCATTTGCATAATGCCCCATTTCCCTACAATTGTAGCATTCAACATTGATAGCCTCTTTCTTTCCCTTGCAATCACGAGCCTGGTGACCTTTTTCTCCACATTTATAACAAACTCCCATTCCTTTTAGGCAAGTACCAGGGTGATTCTTCCCACAATTATCACATAATGGAAAATCCTTCTTTCCCTTTTTCCCTTTATCTGTCTCTTGTTCCACCGTTCTCTTCTTCTCTTGCTTTACTTTGTTGTCATAAGACTTAGATAATTCCTTTTCTGTCTTGATAGCACATGAGACAATATCTTCGTATGTTGAGAACTATTGTGATACTAAAGCTCGACGGAGAAATGGTTTTAACCCATCAAATAAACGATCAATCTTACTTCTTGGGTTACATATATAATCTGCAGCATGCCTCGCTAACCTTGTAAAGTTGGCCTCATACTTTGAGACATTCTCATCCTCCTTTTGTCTCAGACTCAAAAATTGTCTTTCTATATCTGCTTGATGGTCACGAGGATATTATTTTTCTAGGAAAAGCTCTTTGAACTCCCTCCATTCCATATTCGATACGTCATCATCTTCCTTTGTGTTTTTAATCAGCGACCACCACTGATCGGCATCTCCAGTGAGGTGGTAAACTGCCATAACAACCTTCTCCCTTTCACTACTCCCCAAGCCATGGAATATTTTCCCTAAGGAATTTATCCATTGCTCAGCTACTATAGGATTTGTACTCCCATTGAAGGTTGGTGGTTGTTGCCTCATTAAACGGTCTAGCATTTATCCTCCACGTTGCGGATCATGGTGCTCCATACGAGTAAGGTTATTATTCATAACCTGCGTGAGTTGTCCCAGTACGGTGAGAAGTTGATCAGCACCAGTTGTATCACTATCTCCACCATAATTATCTTGAGCAGGAGGGCAATCCCTACACAGAGTGCGTGCATTGATACGGTTTCCATTCCTTCCACTAGGCGTCATTTATAAATAATGGCATATACTAGATTAGTTTATGAATCAAAATACATAATTCCATACTTGTAAAACACTTAACATAAATTGAACTAATTATGGATATAATCCATAATTATAAAAAAAAATCTTTGAGGAAGTATATACTCGTAACCCTTGATAGTGGTTTGTAAAGAAAATGGGAATTATCCTAAGCATATCCCCCGGGAGTGTCGTAACCAAGAGTGCAGCAAGGCCCGTTGTCATGCACCAATTCCCGTTTGAGTCTAGCTCAAAGCGGTGTTTTCGGGTTTTACCCCTAGGTACATCTGTACCAGAGCCGCCTCTACCTGCTCATATCCAGACAGGGATGTATCTCTTGGAAAACTCACAAAATCTGTATAATACCAAAATTCTAGGAAGTTATTCTATACTAATCCTTAAAGTCTATCTTCGGGATATGTGCTCTAATCAGAGTTTATCTAAATCTAGCTTCCAAGGTTAGTAATAAACTGCCTCTGATACCAACTGTAACGCCCTGACCCCAGCTACCCAGAGTCGGTGCATTACTTCGTAACATTGTCATGATCACAAAAGATCAAGTCTCGAAAGACCGATTAGTTTAGTAGCCTTGGAAACACTAGATACATTCATAAATGTTACATTACATCATAAAGTGAAAAACTAATAACAAAGTCTTCATAGTCCACACTCATATCCTCTTCTGACTATCCCTGTAGGTCATTCATAAAATACTTCTTCACATCCTGGAAAATATTAAAACATTGAATGGGGTGAGCTCAGATGCTCAGTAAGGATAACAATATTGCGGAAGCTTTCATAAATAAACATAAACATTTAAGGCAATGTGTAACTGAAACAAAAGCCTTATTGAACTTGAACTTCAGCATAATATGGAAAAAAGTAAAATAAAATAATTCCATTACTTACTCACATGGATATTCTACTAGACGAATAATCACATGAAATATCAATAACCACTTTCATAATGAGGGAATGTATAATGCCAGACATTCTGAAACATTTTGTCAAGGCCTCGGCCAAGACGTCTAAAATGATTAAGGCCTCAGCCAAAACCATAAATAAAATTGGGAAAGGGCCTCGTCCAATTCCATGTCTAGTTGTCTCATGAGACCTACCGATGCATCGAGGAGCTATAGCGGGCTCCACCCGTCACTTATTAAGTCTAATACATTCCTCATATTAATAGGTTTAAACATAACATAAATATTCGTATTAAAACTAGCATACGAAATGTCAAAAGTTTCTCCATAAACTATGGATGGTATAAAAATAACCCATCCACAGTCAAATATTTCACAAAATGTTCAATGGAATTTTTTTATCATAAATCATTTTCAATTAAACTTAAAACCCATCAAAGGATGTTGACATGGATGAAATCAAAGCTATTTGAGAGAAATATCTCTCTTTTTTGAAATCATTTAAAAGTCCCATAATTATAAAATAATACATTTACTTTGAAAATATTCTTATAAGCTTGTAAGGGATGCTTCGACGAAGTTATAATGGCGGAAAATAGCCGCACCCGTCGTATAAGTTAAAAAAACATTCTTACCTTAAATTTGTCAAAAAGGTCAAAAAGTACATTGTTTGGAAAACGACGGTAAGATTCCTTTCAAAAAAGTATAAGGTTATAAATGACTTTAACCCATTTTCCATTTAATAGTAAAAATGTTTTGAAAGGAATTTTTAAGAAACATGGATGTGGATGATACCGAGGTCCCAGTAGATAATTATGTATAAACAACCTTGGATAATGCAGAGGTTGTGAAGTAAACCCTTACCTTGCGTCTTGTCCTGACTCGACCGTTCTTTAACCTCCTGAATAATAAACTAGAGTTAATTTCTATTTACTTAAGAACCTTTTTCATGTTAATTATTCCTTTTATATCACTTATTACCATGTTATGAACATTATGTAATTATTTAAGTTAATAACGGTCGTTTTGTCAATCTTTGGTACTTGAGTCAAAAATAAACTTCTTATAATTACAAGTTGTTCATGTGGTGAAATATCCATTATATCCAGAATTATATTCATGATGTACATATCATATATATCATATATATACATTATATACATTCATTTATAATATTATGTAACATTTAGAGGTCAGAAATGAAATGCACCGTTCATGGAGATGGTAAGTCGTACGTACGCATGAACGCTACTTTCATTTCTATTTCGTATTTAATGGAATGAAATCATAATGATATAAATGTATAATATAATTCCAGTATAATATATTGTATAATACCATTTACTCCATCCTTTATACATCCCACATATGGCATTAACGATTCAAATCACTTTGATGGGGCGGTAGTCCGCACTTCCTAAAATGAAATTATCATGTTTACCCATAATGGAAATCATAAAGTATGCCATAAATGAGAAATACAGAAGCATAAGTAAAACATAAACATATTATATATCATATATAAATATAGTGACATCTTAATGGCCACCTTTGAAGGTGTTATATGAGTGTTGAACAATCATCGTTTCGTGAGGCAGAAATTCGTCATCCACAGAAACAGTATGTTCTTTAACCATTAGATGTTGGTGTGTGTAAGTGTAGCTCGAATCCTTCTTATAACAACATCCTAGTATATTGAGAATACTTTTGTTGTTACAAAAGAAATGAATAAAAAGATTTTAAGGGGTTGGAGAAGCTAAATAAAACAAAACAACATTAGAGAATACATTACCTAAAAATTGGGTAACTCTTTTTGATTTGAGCCAAAGGCTTCCTTGGGAAGAATTCTGCCCAAAGTGAGGATTCTAGGAGTAAGGGAGGGAAGTTGGGAGGGTATATGGGCAGAGTTTGGCCGAGCCAAATGGTTTGAAAGTGTGAATAAGGTGGTAGAGGTGGGGGCCTTTTATAATAGGAGAGGAGGGGCACTCTTGGAAAGTAAGGGAATTTTACATTATTATACAATGCTTTTAAGATTATAAAGGTCCCACACTTATATAATTCGTGGCTAAGGTGATAAGGGTTCAAAATCTACACATACAATAGTCTTTGGACAAGTTTAAGCCTTGGATTGTACATTATCTTTTCATTTTATTAAAATCATTAAATAATGAGGTCATCGCTGCATCATAATGATGTCATAAATAATTTAATTTATTTAATGTCTAAAAATTATAAAAAAAATACTATGATGTAGGAAATATTTTTAGCTTTCAAATTAATATTTATAGTCAAAAATATGACTTGTATAACCCCATGTAAAAATTGTTTTAGTAAAACATTTCATGTTTGTGTCATTTTTTACTTTAACATTAAATAAAAGGTATTTATGTCATTTTCCAACTAAAGTGGCTCCATGGGGTCCCCAAGTTCACCCATGTATTGTCTTGGTCGGAAATGGAACATCCAATGAGGTTATGACATGTTTCATGCTCATCTCATATTATTAAAACATTATTTTTACCTTAAACTACACTAATTACCTCTAATCGCGATTAAGAACTTAAAAGTTACTGTTCACCAAAATATTATTTTAATCTAATTGAACCACATTTTACTTCTTAATGAAAACCATGTATGTCTAATTTTTGAAATTCAAAACACAGAAGTGGTAATGTTTCATTTTAATGAAAAATCAGTTTTTTAACAACCACTTAGTGGTTTCACTATTCATCAAAATTGAAGTTTTTCAGAATAAGGCCAAAATTTCACCCTAAGCTATATTTGATATTCCGATTTCAAAAATGATGTCTATTTTACAAAATTACAAACATATAAGTTTCATTAATTTATTTTATAATTAATTCCCGCTGTCACAACAAATAGCGTGTTTAAGAAACAATTTATATCAAAAGATTGATAATTGTTCATGCCCAATTTCAATGTTAAATTAATTCTAATGACCACCATTGGATAAAATGGTAAAAATATATTCTTATTATACTTTAAAACTAATAAATATTATAATTTATCAGAATAAATTATTTTGATTAAAAAAAGTTGTTTTTAAGTATTTTTCACTATTCATAAAAAATTAGAAGTTCTTAGAAAAATACCAAAAATTCAACATAGGCTAATTTCGATATTCCGAATCCAAAAATGAAGTCCATTTTGAAATATAAAACTTCTATAATTTTAAAAAGTGGTTATTACTATTCATAACAGCTACTTTGATTAGTCGCGGTGTTTTAGAACTCGAAGTGGCGTACAATGCAAGCTATTGCATTATTGAATGAGAAGCGTATCGTGGAAGCTCGGGTTGTTACATTATTCATAAAAATGTTTTGAAACAAAATGATCAAAAAATCTAAAATAGGTAAAATATTATATTATTGAAGATTCCAACATCATGATTTTAAAAAAATCTCATGATCCAAGTATTTATAATAAAGGTAGATACATTTTTTTCGTATATAAAAGTTTTTAATTGTAATGATTCTATAGAATTTATTAGATAGACAATATCAGTCAATGTTTTTGTAGATTAAAAATTTTTACAATGTGTGTGAAGTTTTGAAGCATTAAAATTTTAGAAGCTGTGTAAATATGATGTTTGTTATGAATATTTGTGAATTTTATTTTATAAGGGAAATTTAATTAATTTTCTAGGGAGTGCCTCTAAAGGAATAGCTTTGGATGTAAAAAATACACATGAAAAACCATTTTTAGTTTTATTTGATCAGTTGAAGAAAATATTAGGAACAATTATGCTGACAAATATTTGGGTGAAGGGCATTAGTTGAATGTTTTCCTCTGAAATCCTTGGATGATAATATATTTAAAAAATTTTAAATGAGAATTATTTCTAAAGTAATAAAAGAGTGAATGAAGAAAAATTTCATTTTGTAAAATCTCTAAATGAAGTCCATCAGAAAAACTCTATAAAATTTGCATCATTAACAAATATGAATTTTTTAAGTTAATGTTCCTACTAGATAATTGGATTAAATTTTAGTATAAATTTTATTGGAAAAAAATTGTGAAGAAATGTCTATCAAGTAGATATTTAAATAGTTAAGAGTAAATGATATTATTTTTCAAAAGTTGAGTTGTTGAAGTATTTTCATCAAAAAAATCCCAGGAAACTAATTACATTGGATATATAATTTCGTCGATCCATGTTTTTGGATGCAAGAAATAGGAAAAGTAATGTTTCAAGGAGAATTATTTCAAAATTATCCTGAGATATTTTTGTTGGATCATGGGATAGACTCTCAACTAGTGGATAAACAGTTTAAAGTATTCCAAAAAATCATTTCTGGATAATGTTTAGTGACAATGAAGTTATTTATGAAAATTTTCATAATGATATTAAATTACGTGATGTTGAGATAGTCTTTCAAATTTCTAAATATCACTAGAGAAAGATCTTTGATTCTCAATGACTTTGAAGGAATGTTGTAAATGTTTGAATTTTTTTAAAGTACTATGTTGTATATTTGAATTTCAAGTGTTCATTAAAAGGGAATGTAAATTTTGGAACCCTCCATTTCTATAAATCATGTATCTATAAATAGGATTCATGTACAAAGTACAAGGTGAACTATTTATGTCTGAGAAAAAAGTAAAATCCATGTCGAGTTGGTTTCATATAGATACATCATAAAATCATCTATTTTATAGAGTTTTGAGTAGGATGTTACCAACCAGGGAATCTATTGGTTTAAGAGAAGAATTTTGAAATGAATAAATAATTTTAGATGAATTTTTACTTGATTAACTTTTATATTAGGTGAAATTAGAAAAAATGGGTGTAAGGATGTTGAAATGCTTCTTATTGGGAACCAAATGATCTTCCCAGATGAACTTCCTCAATAATGTTTTTGGACAGACATCAAACTACGAAAAGAAGTTCATACCTACAGCTAGGTACTAATGTGATGAATAATTATTTTTCAATAATATAAAAGTAAAGATTGTATAATAAAAACACTGAAAATATTCCGATGCAAATGGTGGATGTTTAAAAATTTGATAGAAAATTCATTGTTACATATTTTATGCTAGGAATCACATGAACAATAGTTTTGATAATAGTGAAACCCAAGTGTAGAGATACTCCTGAATTGTTGTAACTATATAAAAGAATTATTTTATAGTGGATTGTGTGGGATTGGATTATTATCATACCATTCCTTGTATTAGATACACTAGTTGAGTAGTGAGCATTGTAAATAATTATGTTCTTATGGTTATGGTAAGATACTTATTTTTCAACAAAGTTATAAATTTTTAACATGAGGAAAATGTTGTTTCATAAGAAATAATAAATTTTAAAAATAAAATGATCCCTCATTCACCCCATCCCCTTATCAGTGATCACATTTCTCCTTTAAAGTTGTATCAAATGAAAGGTTCCCTCCATTGAATCTTTTTTGAATAAAATAAAATAAAATTTTATTTTGGATTTATAGAATTATATGTAAAATAAGGACATTGGAGTTTTAAATGGAATGAAATATCATATATAGATATAGAAAATGTTATTATATCCTATGTCTCATGGTTATAATGTTTTTGACTCTCTGACTAAGGGTTTCCCTCATCATTCTAAGAATATTTTTCTAAAAATTGTTGATAAGAAAATTTTAGGGAATTATGGGTGAACCAGATATTCTATTCTGTCATTACTCACTTAAATTAATTTTCATAGAGTTAAATTAATTAGAACTACTAAATTTATTTTGGAAATTTTTTAGAAAATATATGAATGAAATATTAAATTAAATAATAAAAATTTAAATATATAGAGGATAAAGTATGATAATATTAAATTGGGTGACTATGAATCCATTAATAATTTCTTCACATGGGTAAATGATACTAGTAGTAGCATCATATGAACACCATAGATCTTGTATAGTGCGGTTTAATTACAACTAATAGAAAATTTTAATATTTTATATAATGTAACTGATTTTAGAAAATGTATACTAACTTCTACCAATGATGATTCATAAATAATCGTAGCTGTTAGATTTGTCCCCATTGGGAAAGTATATTTAAAATACAAAAGTTTCTTGATTATATATGAGAAGAAACATAATTTGGAAAGTTATTAAAAACTTTTTAATGAAGGTATTAATGTTTTATTGATTAAACATGGGTTTTTTGTGTGAAAATAATAGAATATAGTAATGGTTGTACCAAAGGCCAATGAGCCAAGGGAAATTTTTTTAATGTTTTATTTGAAAAAATATTATATTTTCTTGACATAGTGGAATTAATTCCAATATGGAATAAAAAGATATGTAATATGTGTTAATTGAATATGATAATGTTAATAAAGTTAGATTTTATTTTTCATATTACTGACTGGAAAATAAGAAATGATTTGTTTTTCCCCATTTATCATAAAGGGAATATTAAGAATTCAGTACACAAGAATGTTGAGATACATTCATGTTGAACCCCAGAGCTCATACATTTGGATATTTCTATGATGATGAGTAATTATTCTAAACTTGAAGATAAGTTTTTTTATTAATTTCATTGAAAAAATTAATTTCATTGTATGAATTATGTTTTTGAATCAAAAATTAGAGTCTCCCACAATATTTAATAATTTTGGGATAAGCATGGAGAAAGAATGTGTATATTCTAGGTATAAGTTACAAACTAATAATGATGGTGAATATGAAAATAATCAGTTTAGATATTATCATGAAAAACATGGCATTATTCAGGAGTATAATGATGTGTACCCACCACATCAAAATGTTATTATAGAAATAAATAAATGATATCTAGTTGAAATGGGGAGAAAACTGTTAATTGAGCATGATGCTTTACATTATTTTTTGAGGTAGGTTGTCCATACAATCATTTGTATTTAGAATCAATGTTTCTATAGATTGGATTCTGGTATATATCCCTCTAAAATTTTCTATAATAAAACCCCATGTCTTAATCACCTAAGGGTGCTTGATAGTACATATATTATAAAAGTCAATACTGGAAATCTCACTAAGTTTTATTATTGAGATTTTCATGGAATATTTATTAGATTAAATTCTAATGCTAGAGGATATAGATATTTTAACAATGAATTAGGAAATATATTTTATTCCGTAGACAGAATGGTTCACAAGAAATATGTTAATAATTTTTTTAAAAAAATATGTTTATGTGGAATATAAGGGGGATGATGTGACTGTAGTTTTGTAAAGTAAAAATTTTATTCAAAATGAAGATAAAAAAATTAGGTATCTCTAGTAATAAGTAACACCATCATACATATCATCCTAGGATGAGAAATCATGTGTTGGTTCAAGACATCCTTGGTGATCAACACAAACAAGTTAAAACTATAATAACATCATTGTTAGTATAATGTACATCCTTATTTTAAAAAGGTGATCCAAAAGATATTAATGAATATTTTGAGAATAAAGAGGTGATTTATGATATGAATGAAGACCTATATTAGATTGAGAAGAATGATACTTGGGAACTAATTCCCAAACAAAATAAAAAAAATTTGTACAATGTGGGTGTTTTAAAACAAGTTGAATGAATATGGTGGTTAGATAAAAAACAAGGCATGACTATTTCATAATGGATAATAAAAATTTGAATACATTTCATTTTATGAGTATTTTTCTCTAGCGGAAATTGTAGATACTATCAAAATTACTCTTTCTATCATCGCACAATGAATTTATAACATTTTTCAAATGGATGTAATGTCATATATTCTTAATGGAGAACATGATGAAGAATTTTATATTGAAAAACTATGTGTCTTCATGATTTGGAATGTTTAATGTTATGTTATTTAATTTAAGAAGTAATTGTATGCATTGAAGAAATATTTGAGAGTTTGTTGTTCGAAATTGGATACTTTCTTAAAGAAGTTTAACACTAAGAAATAATATTTCATAGTAATCGCAAAATCAAATAAAATCAAGAGGATTATCTCATTGTGATTGTATATATTAATGATATTTTCATGATTTTAATTATAAATAAAAATGTGAAAACAAGATTAGGATATGTATATGTTATTTTAAATTTATATACTTAGAGAAATAAAATATTTTCTAAGTTTAAAAATTTCAAATAAAAGAAAATGTATTTTACTATACTAGGAAATGTATATATAAAAAATTATAAAAGAATTTGTATGGATGATTCTAAATATTTTTATGTCCAAATTTCAGTAGTAAAAAAGTTTTTGAAATTTAGAGAAGGTAATAAATTTTATCCTGAGGATTTTAGGAAGTTAGTTGGTTGTTTGTTTGTATATGATGGATAAATGTAATGTTATTGTATATGTTTTTACTTTGTATGTAAGATTTATTAGTTCCCCAAAATAATATAATATTTTGGAAGCAAAAAAATTCATAGATATTTCAAATGCATAATTTATTTTCATATATAATATTATAACTTCGGAAGGATTGATTTGGTTGGTTAAAAAATATTTATTTGGTAGTAAGTGTTGATTATAAAATATCCAACTCTTGTAGAGTTTTCTTTCAGTGAAAAAGTTTTATAATTTAGAATATAAAGAAACAAAATTAGGTAGCACTTGTTATATCTGAAGTTGATTATTTTTATACCAAAAATATTATAACACAACTTAAGTGGATGAATACTTAGTTGGAATATTAGTTATTAGAATTGATTTTACCCATACTCTTATTTTTTGATAAAAATTGCTATAAATGTCACTAAAAATATGGTGAAATATTCTAATTCAAAGAATATTAATATATAAAATATAACTTCAAAAAATATATTATAGAGAAAAATAAACTAAGGATAGAGTTTATTCCTACAATAGAAAAAGTTATTAATATAGTGACCAAACCATTTATGAAGGAAAAATTCATAAAATAAGGTCGAACATGGTTGTAAAACCTCAATCTCTCCAAGAATAAAGTATATCAACCCATACACTCTCTTATATTTCAATATATTTATAGTGTTTTCAAGGGGGATAAAAATTATTTAACATAAATCTATCTACGGGTATGTGTTTAATCTTTTATGGAATGCATGCATTTAGTGGGAGTTTTTAGAGAGATAACGAATGATTTTTGAATGTGTGAACTATTTTAATAGTTTTTTGAAGTGGATGTAGGAAAAATTATTCATGAATAAAAAAAGAGAAAGTGTTACGATAGTTCATGGTTGGAGGAAAGGGTTTCTAGAGAAGTGGGTAAAAGTAAGTTTATGTAGTCACTTTTTTACAAAAAAATATTATTCAATGATAGTTTTGTACTTCAACAATTTCTCTTAAGTGGGATTAGAATTGATGGATATATAATCCAAATTATGAGTTTCAATGTTTCATTGATTTATGATTCTTGGTTAAAATAAATAAAAATGGGTAGATTTTTGGGACCAAATTTGTGGAAAGAGTTTCCTCTTTTTCAGGAAGTTTTTATTATGATTTTTTGTTTTGAGAAGATTATAAGAAGAATTTTCCTAACTATTTATTAAAAAATCACCTAACGTTGTACAAAGTTATAAAAATGGTGATCATAAATTGTGGAATCAAATGAATAGTATCAGGGAATTTTTTTAACCAAGTCAATTGGATGCTAAAAAGTGATCATACAAACTAAAATATTGGGTATGGTTTTGGTAACAATGTACATCTGTAAATGTTTCTTTAATAGAATATTATATTCAAAATTGTCAACCAGACAATATTGAAACAACTCAAATAAAGTTATCTTTTTATTTTATAATTTTTTCCAACATCATGAGTTTAAAAAATCTCGTGTTCTAAATGTTTATAAGAATGGGTGATAAATGTTTTTGAATGTACAAAGTTATCAATACTAAAGATCTATGTAATTTACTGGAATAGAAAAATCAGATAGTGTTTTTGTAGAGTATAAAGTTTGAGATGTTTTTAAAGGTTTTTATTCATAAGAAGTTGGAAATCCATGGAAATAAAAAGTTTATGAATCATATTTGTGACTTCCAGTGGATGAATAAATTTTGATGTAGTCCATAGGGAGGGATACTGAAGTAATAGCATTAGATGTTAAAAATCCACCTAGAATTTTTTTTTAGTCCAAGTGGATCAGTAAAAGAAAATACATGGAATGTTTCTAATAAAAATGTTTTGGTTGATGTTTTTTAGATGTATTTTTTCTTATAAAATATTCAGATGAAAAAATATTGAAATGTTTGTAAAACATTGGAAAGTTACTAAAGTTCAAAAATAGAGGATGATGAAGAATGTTATCGAATAAATTATTCATATAAATTCCATCAGAAGAAATCTCTATACAATTTTCATTATAAAAATATGTATGATGTTATGATTTTAAGGATATAACAATATGATTAGAAAAAAAATTGGAATAATGATCATTAGAAAAACATTGTGTAAAATAGTCCATCCAGTGGATTTGTACAATGATTAGAAGAAATTTTATCATTTTTATAAAGTGGAATTGTCAATGTTATTTCATCAGAGAAAGACCCAATGGATGAATTCCATCATATATATGAAGTTATAAATCAAAATTTTCAAATACTTGGAATTTGAAGAAATTTATCTGGGGGAAGTCCTCCAAAAAATTCCTAAGAAGTATTTGTTGGATCATCTGACAAACTATTAATGATTAGAGAAACTCATTCAAGAGTTTTGGAAAAATATTTTTATGGATAATGTTTTTTGATGTGATTTTATTTAAAAAAAATTTAATTATATTATATCTGAACATTATTATATTGTATTTAAAATATCTAAATATCACAAGAGAATGTTTTAGGATTCTCACCGAGTTTGAAGGAAGGTTGTCAATGTCTTAATTTGAAAAATTATTGAAGAAAATGATTTGAATTTAAATTTTTCATTGAGCATGAATATAAATTTTTAATACAAAATTTTTATCATGATAGGAATTCATAATTATTATGAAAGTATAAATTAGTGGGTTCATTGTTCGTGTGCGAGAAAAAGTTAAAGTGGTGTAGAATTAGTTTCAAATAGAAACATCAGATGGGTTTCTATTTTCTAGAGTTTTGAGAAGGATATTAACTACCAATGAATCTATTGTATAAAGTGAATATTAACATTGTAATGAATATAGATGTTTTGATTAGGTTTTACCATAAAATATTTTTATTTGGTGAAATTGGACTAACTATGCATAATGAAGTTGCAATGGTTTTTCAGAGGGAACTATATGATCTTTATAGATAAAATTTCCCATTTAACTTTTTAGAGGGACATTGTAGACAAACATAATTGATGGATAGAGAATATAATTAATTAGTTACTACTACTTCTAGGTAAGAACATGAAGAACAATTTTTTTGCAATAATATAAATTTTTTTTATAAGTAGTACAATGAATCCATTATGACCCTATTAGTGATGGATTCTAAAGTTAGAAAAGAAATCATTGTTATATAATTGATTCTAAGAATCACATGAAAAATAGTTTTGATAATAGTGCAACATATGTGTAAGCATATTCCCTTCTTTTTATAACAACATAAAGTGATTTTTTAAAGTGGATTGTGTCGTATTGGAATATTTCCGAAAAATTCCAAGGACTGGATAATATTTTTATGTGGTGGACCATATAAAATCATATATTATTATGGTTGTGTTTGAGTTATTGTTCTTTAACATAGTTATAACACTTAAACAATAGGATATGTTTGTTTCATAAGAAATAATAAACTATAAAAATAAAAAATAATTCAATCTTCCTCAGCCCATCTTAGTGAACACATTAACCTGTCAATGAATTTTTATTAAATTGTAGATGTAATTTATTCGCATCCATCAACTTAGATTTTTCATGGAAAAAACTTTATGGTTTAAAAACCTAAAAATAATGTTTCTTTCTCCATTTAAGAGATACTAAATTATTCATAGATCACATATAGTGTGTGTTTGGTGATTAGAGACTTGACTATTTCCAAGGGTTCCCATTGCGTGTTTTTAACCTAAATAGAATTGTGTCTCTTGAAATTGAAATTTTATGGTCTTACAAGTAGTACCAATAATGTTATATTTCTTTTAGGTCAATCATCCGGGATCATTTGGTTATTATAGTGTAGGTTGTACTATCTTGAAACTTTAGTTTGTGTAGCTTAAGGTCCTTTAGATCGCCCCAATAAAGTGATTTAATTTTAAGTCTAATAGATTGGGACTTATTTTCTTATATTTTAGAGACTTCTATATCAGACCTATGGGGTGGTATAATTTTAATTCAATCATCCGGTACCATATTTTTAATAGTTTTGGGTCTTCTAGAATGTACCTAGGGGTGCTATAATTTAATATTTAATAGCTTGGGTCTTCTTTTTCTGTAGTTTCATTTCTTCAAGATCAGAATAATGGTGTGATATATGTTTATGTCCAATATATTGATACTTTTTTTTAATTTAACATATTTTAGATGATACCTATAGGGTCCTATAATTTTATTTCCAATATCATTGAATTTAATTAATTTCAGTTTAGGGTCTTCTAGACTAGACCTGTGGGATTCAGTAATTTTATCTTTAATATATTGGAAATTATTTTTCTATAGTTTTGTGGATTCTAGATCAGACCTATGGGGTGATATTGTTTTATGTTAGACAACATTGAAATTGTTTTTCCTCAGGTCATTTTATTCAATATTGGACCTCATATTATGTTTTATAAATGATGGTTATTCCTCAAGGGTGATAACACCATGAATCCTTTAAAGTATGAATATCACAAAGGGTTCAGACACCCTGCATCCCTACTTTCATGATGAAGAATGGATATTCATCAAGGGTTAGGATACCCTATATAATTTCTAATAATAGGTTTTGTATATGGTGATTTAACATTTTGGATATCAATCCCACTATGATAGTTGGATTATATGATATATAAATCATGTCCCAAAGTGTTTTAATTAGAGATGGTGAGATAAAGAAGAAACACCAGGGATGATCATAAAACACTCTAAGGTGTTGAGTTCTGCAGTTATGTTATTGGTGTTAACAAGGATCAGTGTCCCTTTTCTTCATGTTTTGATACCTGTATTTGATGTGTTAAGGGCCCTTAGTCTTGATCACATTTGTATTACAAGCATGGTCATGTAGAGGTTCCTCAATCCTTTCAAAGGGTAGTGGTATATTTATAAAGAAACAATCATTTTGACGATGAAGTATGATATGAAGAAATGTCTATCCAAGAAAGGTTCTAACACCCTATGGGTAGTTTAGTATTTTTGACCATGAATCTAAGGTCCCACATCACATAATTTGGGGGATTATTTACATCATTATAATTTTAATTAGAGTCAGTTAAGAGTAGTGGTACATGATATTACTTATCCAACTTCTCTAGAGTGGGTTACTACTGAGATCATGTCTATAGTTGGGTTGAGTATTTACCATTTTTTATTATTTCCAGCTAATATATGCCATCGAATGTCACATGATGTTAGATTTTTCATCCAATTTTTATTTATCATTAAATTAAATATTACTTATAATATTTTCATAGACATGCCTCACATTAGAGTATCTGATAAGGAATGAATCACTACAATGGAAAGTAATATTTCGAGTAACAGTACCTTTATATATTCTTAAATAATATGAATGGTTAATAAATTTATCAAGGATTTTGTTCGGGAATATTCCATTGGAATTCACTTTTTTCATCCCCCTTAGTTCCCTTTTTTATCTCTTATGCCCCTTTTATTTTATAAAACAAAAAGTTTCTGAATATAAAAAATATAATCGTACTTCTTTTTATGGTTTTATCAACCAAGAATGTGTTTCAACAGATGTGAAATATTTGACCCACGATGCCAGAATTCAATACTTATCTAAAATATTAAAAAATGAAGATCACATGATGATTTTTTCTTTCCATAATGGTTAAGAACAAATATATAATTACAAAACATAATTCATTATTCAATTATTAATGCGGAATATTTATTTTTGTTCACATAGGATTTTGTTTGTATTTGTTTCTATATAATATAGATGATATTTTTTATGTTCCATATTAGATGGTTTTTAAAGAAGATTTATAAAAATGTTAAAAGTAGTGAGGTTTATTTCATCATTATAGTTATTTAATAAAAAATATTCATTTTACATCCATTTTTATTATTAATATATTTAATTGAAATTGGTCTGCGATTAGGTTCAATTGGGATCACTATAAAATAGTAGAACTTGAATAAAATGATTAACTGCATGTTCATGTGATTAACTTTTATATTATTGAGAAATTTTTTTATATATTTTTTGTTTTGTATTTTTATTTTTTTCAAAAGGAAATTTCATAGTAAAAAATGGAATGTTGAATGTGGACACTATATTTAAAGATTTATTTATAATATAACCATGAACATAACAATAATAGAATTTGAAAAGGTTTTTTTTATTATAAAATTTATAATTAAAAATAATATGTCATTTTTAAAATAATTATCACATTATTTTGTTGGTTTTTAATGATGTTTCTTCATATACAGCCAATGAATTGAAACGCCTTCCTAATTATTTCCACTATAATTTCGATGTTTGAATATTTTTTATATTTAGCTTAATATAGATATTTATTTGTAAAAAATATTATAAAATCTATGAATGAGTTTTGTTACTCCTTTTATGTTTCTATATTTATTTTTGTTTTAGGTTTTTTAGTTTTTGTTTATAAGTGTGGTATTTTCTTAATTTATAATTTTTTTTAAATAAGATTTTTTTTAGTTTTTAAAAAAATATTTACGAAAGCCCCTAAAAGTCTTTCTATATTAGTTTTTACTGGAAATAGACATCAAAATAATGCATGGGTATTTCGACATCATTTTTTATAAAATCAATGTGGAAATCCCATTAGATGTTTTCATTCTTTCAATATCATTTTACATATATATGATGTGTAAATACTTATAGAATTCCCCTTCTAGAAGTGTTTTAATGTATTTTAATGGAAACCACTATGGAATGTTACACTTTCAAAATTACCTCTATTAAAGTAAATTATAAACCGACGTTGAAAGGTAAAAAACTGATAGTAAATGTGTTTTTTCCATTATTCCCCCTTAATATAATTTCATCCATGTTTTAGTACACATGTTGAGCATAATAGAATGATCATAACATTCACTCCATAATTTTAACTACCATAATTTCCTTTCAAATCCATGTTTATTTTTTATCAATACCATTATATTATTGGGTTACTCCAAAATTAATCTCCGCTTTGATAGTGAAAGAGTGATTTATTAATTACTATAAAATTCTCTTATGGATAATCCCATAACATCAGGTTTTCCATGAGAAAAATAATTTCTTTGTCTTTCACATTTTGTATTAACATGTTTCCTCTGATTTCCCACCATTAACTAAAATAAAAAATTATAGTGTAAAATTTAATAATCATAGGGGTAAACCACATAATTTATACCATAAAAACAGTTTAGGATGTTATTTTATACATAAACATATCGCATTGGTCCTTTAATTTTTTTAATAATATTATTTCAAAGGTATCTAAACTATGATTTGATACCAACTATAGGAACATGTACTTTTCTTATAAAATAATATATCTTATTTTATAAATAGTGAATACACACAATTAAAATCCAGGAAACAATCATATAAGTATATTGTATTTATAAACATGAATACATAATTAACATTTTCACAAGAGATATATGTTTTCTCCCACTTAGTTCTTCACAACTATCACCCTTCATTGATAAATCATACCTAATTTTTTCTCCGTAGCCTAGGGACGGGAAACATAAGGATGAGTGAGATTTTATTATTAGTAAGGATAAACAAGGGAGATATCAATGATCACTTAATAATAACATGATAATAAAGTTATAAAAACATGATTATAACATGTATTATATTAACTATAGGGTGTTCCTACTAGTATACGTATCCCCTCTACATTTTTTTCACAGCTAGTTGTTTTCCTCCCCTTAAACTATTATCCTCCTCATTTCAAAACCATCCTCACCAACCCCAAAATATTCTTAACCAACCCCATATCCTCCCAATACGCATCCCTCTAACCTCATCCCCCTATCTCCTCCTCCTTCTCACTTCTGTCTCCACCTCCACCTCTCCTGAAACCCACGCTTTATCTGACCGCCTCTAATCCTCTCATGAAACACTATCATATTCCTCTTCATTATTATCTTCAAAAACCAGATCTGGACCCACCTTGAATGTTTCCCCTATTATCCTTATATCTTTATCTTCAATTTCCTCCCCATAAACCAGATCCGGCTCCACATTGAAGGAGTCCTCCCATAAAACTGGTTATCATCCTCACACATAAATTTTCATCATTGATACATAACTCCCTCAAATATACCCTTATCTCACCAAACCAATCTCCCCCTCTCTACCTACCCAATATAATGAACCACCTCCACAACTACCCACATACTCATTTTTACCTCCCCACCTCCCTATAATAGCGATACCTCCATAATCAGACCAGAGATCGAAGTTCATAGACGACCATGCCTCTTTGCAACTGTGCCACTATGATACCTCTATAATATGACTATGGTCCCAAATTCATAGTCAAACACATATATATACAATCATTCCTCTCTTTGTATGTTGATATCTCAATGCATTATTTTTCTTTTCCATTCTTTGATTACCAGATTATGGTTTCTTTCCATTCTGGGGAGCTACTACGATTTCTTGATGTTGTTCTACACAACACTTAGGGTCTTGCACAAAAACTCAGTTATATTTGAGTGATGTGAGTATAAGGTGAATTTTTATGTATATAAGGCTATGGTGGATCTGAAGAAACAATATTTCAGGTTTTATGGAAAGGTTTTTAGAATGATATCTAAGGGTATGAATGAAATGCATGAGACTTGAGGAGATCATCGGTTACATTTTGTTTATCTACTAAACATCTTCCATTCCAATAGTTTTTTGTTTTTGTGATTTGGATAATTTAATAGTTTTTACCACTTACTATATCAATTAAAAATTTAATTAAATTTATTATGGAATGTTCTTCCATTGAGACCAACATTCATTCATTGAGGTATCTGTGGTCATTACTATATCTAGGGATCCTATGATTACCAAATCCTATTATTTGTGGCCATACATTGTAGGATATTCCTTCTATGGTTGATACTAGTGAGTACCAACGACACCATATTGTTTCTTGATGTTGAACTATTCCATCACTATGGATTCTACTTGGTAATTTATAGTAGAAGAAATGTTTAAAAAAGAAAATCATTCCAGGATTTCAATTAAACTTTTTTATGTTTTCCAGGATATCGACAACCTAGATGTTTTGAAACTGTAGGAGTTTTTTCCTATCCTAAATTTTTTTATGTGAATTATGAACTCTTTGGTTCATCGGTTCATGGGTTCTTTATATTCAATATATATACATTTTCCAACCATGGGATTCTATGACTGCTTCCATATTCGTTCCATTAATTTCAGCAATATATTATTCTGCAGTGTATAGGTGCACTCCATTTTCTTAATTATACCAATATTTAGTATTTAATATTAGAGAAGAATATATAAATTAGGAAAATTTATATTATATATTTTGGTAATAAATATTTTATTTATTTCAATAATAAAAACTTTTATAATCATGGAATAGTATGCGTACTTACATGTTTATTCCATTAATTTCCATAATATAGTGTTCTATAGGCTGTATGTGCATTTCCTTTTCTTACTTAAATAAATTTATCTCGTTTTGAAGATATATGATATCCAAATTTTCCCTTCATACAAATATTAATCATATGATGAGTTTTTAGAATGCAACCACACCCTATTTCCAATATATTAGATCCATATCCTTCACACTTTGATTGTGTCTCCCATCACCCTAGGTTACTTCCCCACCACACTCTAGTCCATATACTTTTCCTCTGCCTAGACCCAACATTAGAATTTTAGGTCTCCACTAATACCCCCATAAAACTCACTTAGTCAACCCCTCTATTTCTTACCAAACTGTGACTCGCCTGTGGAATTGTCCTCATTTCTCCATGTATCATAAGAAAAATAACCTATAGTAAACTCCATACACATACAATTTTCCTCAGCTATAGTTGATTTAACTTCAATTTAACCATTAAATTTCAGACATCATTGTGGTTGGATCAAATTTCAAACATATTTTATATTGGTTCAAACAAAAACGCATACTATTGTATATTTTTGAATAATTTTTAGTGATGGTTTGCAGATTGGTTATACAATAATTTCCTTCTCACATTCTGATAATAATTACTTTATTAATAATAATAATTAATAATTTCTTGGAAATATATTTTATTTTATATCATATATTTGTGTTCCACTCATTGTTTGTTGATGGAGTTCATCATGTATATTGAAAAAATGTTTCTATATTAGTTGAAAGGATCTCATTTTATTCCTCCATGAATCTCACTTAGTAAACCCCTATTATATTCTAAAAACAGTGACTTGTTTTTGGAATCGTCATCATATTTACATATATCATAATCATATAACCTATGGTAATCATCATACGATTCCCTTTTTCAATCGTAGGTAAGAGTTGTGGCAATCGTGGTGGTTTGATGGATTCTTTGGGATAAAAGGAACAAATATAGACGTGAAGGATCAAACTCCATCAATTAAGTTCAGGTCATGATCAATATCTTAATGGCTAAGATATATGTTATAATTAATGGAGAGTTTTCTGAATATTTGAGCATCGTTTTTCTTCCCAGATATGGGATTATCCTAGACGTTCGACATGGAAGGATATAGAGTTAGGTCAACTGGAAGGCACCAAGAACGGGTTTGAAGATGAACGTGGATGGATCATGGCTTATGGGAGTTATGAATTGGGAATAATGGTTAGGGATTATAGAGGATTATTTATTTTTGGATTCATTTCCATATACAGTTCACAGACATCGATTGGTGTAGAGGAATGATCTTTGATTTCAAGACTTTTTGTGTGGGTTCTATAATATTCTGATTGATGAGCTCACGTCTGATACCATAGTGTGAGTAAGGTTCAACCAGGTGTAGTCCAGAACTCTATGGGATCCTAATTATTACTTAATGTGGGTAAAAATTAGTATCAATCAAGGGATTTATATAATGAATACATAGAGAGAGGGAAACTTCATGTCTAATGCGCTCCCTAAAAATGATAGCTCTGATAATACATTGATTATCTATAATTATATAGGGTTCTTATTGGATATCTGTTAGAATTTTTTGAATGTTGATTCCCTTAGCTTTCATATTTCATACATTCGTAAGTGCGGAGCCACAATTTTGTTTATTATATATTTGATTGAAATTCAATTTTCATTCTTCATCCCAATGTACATTTTCTTCATTATAATTTTGTAACCCTAGCTTTAATGAGTTAGGTGAATGTTTCCAATAATTTGTAACTAACATACATGTTTAAAATCACAAGATGGTGGGATTACTAAAACCAATTCTATTCTCTTACCCATAATGTCTATAATCAGTTTTGTATTACTAAAAATTAAATTTTAATTTTATGTCCCAAGAATGTAATCTTACTGCTCTATTATTTCTGGTATTTATTTTTTTTATAGTTTTTTAACCCAAATTAGATCAATGGGTTTTCATGATTTAAATTATTTCATATATATTTTTCTTATATTATAATAATTTGATTCTTCTATTCTAACGTCTATTTAAAAAGTGTAGAATACCTCTATTACCATCATTAACTATTAAATATTTTGGTGAATTATAGTCCACTGTTTTTTCATTATGATTAATATCATAATAATTATGAATATAATTATTGTGTTTTACACTTCAATAATACTATAAGAAATCATTGATCCATGATTGCAAGAATTTCCTATCATCCATAAATGGTATTCTCATGGTAAGAAGCTAAAAACCATATTTCATCTCTTCCAAATAGAATTTATATGATATTTGGTGTGTTCCCTTTCCCCCTTATTTATAAATGCATATACATAGTCCCTATAATATATATAATGACATTGAATTTACATTATTTACTTCGAGACTTCACTGTTACGCTTTCAACAATCATTATCATGTGATTCAAAATAGCTCTTGTGATATATTATATGGTATGTGAAGCAACATGGAACCTTTAATTACTATGAATTTATTAATTAATAATAACCTCTTACATTTCTATAGTTATCAATCAATATTGGAATAAGATTCAAGAGTTGTGAACATAAATGATAAATAATGATATATTGTTAAAACATAACACCTGTTCATGTTTTCATTTTTTTTATATTTTTATCCCAATAATGGCTTAGAATTTGGAAAAAAATCAATGAGGAACAAACAAGGTGAGGCCCAATTTCAAAAAAATGTGAAAAAATGAATTCCATGATTTTTTTAATTTATGTATTTTTTTGAATTCATTTACTTCCAGGTGAACATTCCATTGGTGGACATGATAAGGGAACATGTCTCCATGGGGAATGATGTTGGTTACATATATGGATTGATCCATTATTATATATAAATGATTCATATATCAATCATGAAATTATATTCAAAATAGGATGCATTCAATTAGTTGTTTTATAAGTTCTTATAGAGAGGTAAAAGCTCATTATGTAGGTTTAATTTCTATATTCATGTCCTATATTCATTTTTCATATCCAATTTTCTGTATAATAATTTTATGTATATGTATAATGTATATTCTTCTATATCATACTATGTTTTAATATTAAAATTTGTCTAACATTATTTTTATATTTCTTATTCATCATCTCTAAACTAAATATTATATATAGCATTATACTCATATCATGATGGTCCTACACTATTGGCAGTTTTGTAATGCAAATTTAAATACATTAGAAATTAACATCAATATTCATAATCAATATTAATTTTTTTAGTTTTATTGTTTCATAATATGTTATATATTCACATTTATGAAAATCATAATTGTGTTTCTCTCCTTATCAAATCATCACAAATATGTCACACACAATTTTCAATTTTCCGGACACTTCCACTGAAGATAGATTTCATAGATTATAATAGGGTAGCGCAATAACTCTTCTACTTATATAATTATTGACTATGAATATCAACACATTATACACCACAATATTCTTCAAGTCTAATATATTTCAGGACTATAATATCTTATGATTTTTATCCTTTCATTTGTTTATTATTTCATGATTTTGGTTTTCTGATACCCAAGTAACATAATATTATTCCTGACCTATTATGTAGATATTTAGAACATGAATTCAAAACAGTTTCACATAATAATCATTTAATAAAATGGAAATTCATTTTTTCAAGTTCAATTATTGATACAGTCCCACCATAAATTATCTATGAATCCCACATTTTTTTGACTATGAAAATGATGTTTGGGCACAGATACAGTCTCACTATAGATTTTTGAGAGTTTTAATTTCATAATCTATTAAATGGAATGATCAATTATTTTTATACCATAATCTATTTGAAATAAAAGACTGTTACAATTTATTTTGCACTACCAAAAAATTTCATGACAATAGTACAGTCCCATGAACATAAAAAACATAATGAAAGTTACTATAACAAGGGACCAGAGGTATAAGGGTATCATCCAAAAAAGTTAATTTCATCAAATTTTCAAAATCTATATTCAACATTACATGATATTCAACTTTCAAACTATAGATATATTATATATAAATCTACTTTACTAAAATGTATGTTCATATTCTGTGTATTAAATTATATTTCATTTTATTCTATGATGTTTGTCTCACTTTTTATATATAATATTATTTATAGTGAAATTTAAAACATTAATTGTATAAAACTTATTTCATCTACGAGATGAATACATCACTTTACACCACTTTACCAGGTCTATATTATTGCCTACATCACATGATTTCAAAAAAATAATGTCTTTATAAAGAACTATATGATAAAATATCAGGGTTTTATAATAACAGTGGTATATGGTATTACTGTGCACTATATTTTTATATTATGGATTTCTCACAATACCTAATTATTATTTTTTTCAAATAAATATCCTAATTTGGGTTATTATTTAGAAAATAACAAAAAAATGAATATTGATTTGATGAACGGCTAAATAATGATAAGTATGTGATATTGAGATTATATAAATAGTATAAATAATAGAAGTTGAAATAAAAAATTGTGATTATTTCCCAAAACATCATATATTTAAATTTAATCTCTAAATAATGAATAATATAAAAGATTTCTTATTAATAAATGGAAATCAAGGGTTTATATTCATGATTATAAACTATCTATAATAAATAGGTAAAATTATACATTATTTATGCTGGGATTTTATTTATGAATTGTTTATAAATGTTTATCTCATGTCTAAATATAATAATTGTTCATTTTGTTAAAATTTATTACCTTGTTTATTATTCATGGATTAAAATTTTTTATAATGTGACTTTTTAGATGCATTAGTTTAAAATTTCTTAAATTCTTTTGGATATTATAATACATGCATCTAAAAGTTACATTCTTGGTATAATAATTAATTACATTTCTATATACCTTTACATTGGTTTATAATTAAATTAATTTGATTAATTTTTTTGTTTAACATAGCTCATAAATATTATGTATTAGAGATATGATGAATTTGAATATCTCATATGTAATTTTTCCTTAGGAAGAGGGACATTGGGATGGACTTTCTACTCGCATGGAAGCATATTCCTTATTATATAATGTTCGGGGTTAAATATATATGGATATACACTTACTCAAGAGGAGATTTTTAGTTTCAGAATAATTATGAAAATTTAAACCAAAGGATCATGTCGATTTTTTAGAGATGCATTTGTATATGTCTTAATATTATTATCTTATATTAATGAAAGAGTAAAACAAATTGTTAGTTCGGTAATGAGTTACAAATCAATGAGGTTTGAACATAGTGGTTTTCTAAAAGGAATATGATTCTATAATAAATTATTATAATAATATAAATTTTAAGGAAACAACATTTCATAATATGGTTAGATTAAATCCAGTTCAAAATACTAAGTGTTTGATTCCTTCCAAAGCAGCACTTTTTACAAAATAAATCATCCAACCAAAAATCTTCATGCTCAAGTTGGGTTCCCCAAGATTATATTATTCAAGGAAATCATGTAATTAGGTGACCCTAATGGTTAATAAGATTACTCATGGAATTTTATTTGGTTATAATTTCTTGGTAAACCCTAATAGTTAAGATACCAATGGAATATATTTGGGTTTATCCATATATTGGTTTGGAAGAAGGTTTTCCTTCTTAATAATCCAATAGTCATATATGATATGTATTGGAAGATTACCTACAAAAATATCCATGTTGTGAGAGGAAAACAATAGTGGTATCAATTCATAGTAATATACAGATCTTTCCCCCCTAATATAATTACCCAATCTTTTATAAATGAAATTAACTTCTTTGAGTAATTTTCTTATTATATAATGTATTTGTAGAAAAAATGTGAACTATATTAGACTATTATATCTTTTCATATTTTAATTTACCATTGAACATCATAACCACGGATAATATATTCATTGAATAATGATTGTTTGAATAATATATATAAAGGATTATGATAAAGTCCCATTGACACAGAATAATTATGTGATTTCCTCAACTTGTAGGATAATATCCTATGGATCCCATTTATCTTTTCATTCTAATGAATATCACGACCCAAACCATGTAGGTTGAACCTCCCCCAGAAAATATAACCACCACACACCTAACCCTTTGGTAGTTTTCATGTGTATAAAGGGTTATGTCTCTAGAACCTAATAGTATGATTTTTTATATTTTCATTTTATAAAAAATGATTATATTATGTTTTAATTTATTAAACAATCTGTTTTATATAAATTTATATTTTGATATGATGAAACACAAATTGTATTTTTGAGGGAGATATTGTTTCAATCAAGACACTATTTTTATAAATATAATAATTTTCTAGGATAAATGATATTTTAATGACATATTATTGTGAAATAATATTTATTAAATATAAATGATAATATAATTTTAAAAAGTCAAATAAATTTATTATAAGGGTTTGAAAAATGTTGTTTTAAAACAATAGTTTTTACAATAAGTTGGGATTTGGATTTAAAAGTATTATTACACATATTTAGATAATTATTTTGTTAAAATAAATATATTTTTCTAAATCTGCACTTTGAAATTATCTAATGGTTAATTTATCATAATTTTATAATATTGTTGATTTTTGGGGAAAAATTTATGTACAATACAATTAAATATTATATATTATGACATCGTAAAAGAAAAAATAGTGTTTTAATAAATACTATAAATTGTATACTTGACCAAATATATGGTTACCCTTTTAAATAAATTTTTTTGAGGTTGTTTGATTAATATTTTGAGCCTTTATTAATCCTCCATAATCTATATTATATTTTAAGGATTTAAAATCAATTATTTATAATCATGACTCACTTACACATCACTGAGTGTATTATTTTAGAGATATAGACAACTAAACATGTAAAATAACGAAAACCAATACAATTTGGATGAAATAATTGGAGATCCATGGTATTGTTTGTGGTTTTTATTACATTTTCATATAGAGTGAAAAACCCATGTTTGGAAATTAATAAAAAAACTCTCCTGTCTTTTTAAATATAAACCCACCCAAACTCCCATCCATATTCAATTAAAATAAATATTTAATAAAAATAATCTTCCAATACTTCTCTATATCCTTGACATGGTACCCCAAGCTCTCAAGAATCTCCTCCCAAGCATTTAGAAGCAGCCTATCAATGCGAGGGATCCTCTCATTTTTCTATTTATTCAAGCACATTATTATTGGTATACAATTTAATTACAAATTTCACATTTGGGATTATGTTATTAGATATAGCTCTTATTAGATTTATGATTTGAAAGTTATTATACACACATTTAAATCTCCTAAATCCCTCCCACGAAACTTTTGGTACCCGTGTTGTGATGCATAAATGATCTTGTGATTTTCTATGACAAATATTTTTATAGCAGATACCCATACCCATTTACAATAAAGGGTATTAACTTACAAGTACATATACTTAATTTATTGGGTAATTTTACGTATGTCACCCATAATTCTTAATCATATTATTTTATTTGACGAAATATGTATTTATGTTTAATGAAATATATGGCACACATGATTATGTAAATATTATGACGAATATGCCCATATAACTCTATAATGCATTGGAAAATGTTTTAGTCCCATGAGATATAAATAATGGAATTTGGGGGAAAACTAATCTAGTATTGTACATTATCCACCATGTTATTATGTATTGGAAATTATCCTTCAAATATGTTTATGATATCATGTTTAATTATGTCACCAAATTCCTATGTTTCTTTTATACTATCATGTTATATCATTATTCATTGTAGAATATTATAATTATCACCAATATTATGTTAGTTTGATATGACTCTTTGAATAAATCAACTAATTTACCAAATGTTATTTTTTGTTTCTTCCCTCACTAGGCTTTATAGATTACTCCTTTCTTATATCCATCCCCAGGCCATCCTATGCAGCTTTAAGAGATCCATGGAATAAAAGATCATGTTGTGGTATTTTTTTTATAATTTTTTTATATCTTATGGGCGTGTTTTTTTTTTCAATTTACCTAACGACAAAAATGAACAAGGATTCATGATATTTTTGGTTGTATTAAGTGTTATTTTTTGAAATAAATCACGAAAATAGTATATCAAATACAATGGTTTCCATAGTTGGATTCAAATGAAAGTCTAGTTATTTTAGGGATTATGATTATAAAACTATAGATAAATCCTTAGGGATAATTATAAACATACAAAAACATCCTTAAATTTTAGTAAAGTATAGAGTAAGTTTTTTCCAAGAAAATAAATCATTCTCTGCATACTACAAGTGAATATGGCTATAAAATAGTGTTACTTAGTGGTAATATTCTTTAAAAGGGTACATAATGTTGGAATCAATAATCAGTTGGTGCATGACAGTGGGACTTTCTACACAAATACTATTACACCCCTGAGAGATATGATTTGGTAAATTCAAAATCTTTTTATGAACCATTATTAAGGGAAAACAGTTGTCAAAATATTTTATACATGGAAATAGATCATGGATAAATTAGATTGAAACAAAGAAATTCATAGATTAATTAATTTGATTCATTTATGACTTATCCATTAAATTTTCATGATTTTACATTTATATGGTTAAAAGTTTAAAAGAATTTATCCCTAATACTTTTTTGGATGAATTAAATGATTAGAACTAGAATAAAACAGTAAAAGAAGGGTTATCATCCTTGGTTCTTTTAATTCATTTATATCATGCATGTTTAGTGTAATTATTATAATGAAACCCTTCAAGAAAATAGGACTATATACATGGAACTATAGACATGGACATCTAAAACCATGGATATAGGTTTTTATTCCCAAGATATAACAAATATTTTATCTAAACAATGGATAATGTTAAAATTTATAGTGGTATGTTTTTAAACACATAGGTGTAGGATTTTATGATCTATCTATAGTAATTGTTGTATCTTAATAATGGATATAGGTATAGTTTATAGAATTAGTTTTTTGAACCATAACTATTGGTGTTTTAGTCCAATATATAGACATAGTTTTTGAAAAAAGTGGTTATGGGCCCTTGGATATAGCCGGGATTCTTGTAAACTATGACTATATATTTTCATCACAATGGTGGGAAAAATATTTTCCAATGCAATGGTGGTAAAACAATTTTTAACGGGAATGATGCAGGAATACATATTAGCATAGATTATTCCATACATCCATAGTTTATATAGGTATATATAAATTCAATAAATAGTATGTAGAGTAGTGTTTATGTTTCTAGTTACTTATAGTAGCGGTCTAATGTTCAAATCCGATTGGGGAAATTTTATTTTAACTATATAGATACAATTTAAAGGGGTTATATCCATGGATTATGAACATGGAAACAAACAAAAAAATAGTGGTTTTAAACATTGGTTTTAGACTTGTTTCCATAGATTAAAATAAAGAGGGATATTTCCATGGTAGAAAAAAGTGGAAATAGATCTATAGCCATAGTCCTACAACCATGGATACAGACCTATAACAATGATTTGAAACAATTTCTATAGTTCTGTTTCCACAGTTGACAACCATAGATACATCCTTTAAAATAATGGCTATATCTTTTTTCCTTATAGCCATGCATATAGGATCCATGGCTTGCTGAACAATGGAAATAAGCAATATATTGGGTTTTTTCCTCTATATCAATGGTTTTTTGAAAATGGGTATATGTCAATTTTATAGTTCTTATACTTCAAATAATGTAATTAGAGATATTGGTGATGATGGAAAATGGGTGAGTTGTTTCACCCAAAGTATATAACTCATCACATGTCCAAATGAGTCGATAGAATTTAAAAAAAACTATTTTATACACCCCTTAGTGAAATTTTATTCTATTTAGGGAATGTATTGACATTCCCTGTATAGACCCAACCTAACTTTTCAAGAGAAGTTAATCACCCTCTATATAAAAAATATCCCACTAATTCTATACAATTATAAGGAGGATGAAGAATAATATTTGGTATGATCCTATCATGTGTGTATTTATTTCCTTATGATAAATTATATCTACCTAAAAGGATTGACATAAAGGAAATGATCATCCTTAATAACATGCCTATTGTGAGGGAATTCAATTATGTGTTTCCTAAAAAATTTCCTATGATTCCTATAAGTTGAGATGTTGAGTTCTAAATTGAGCTCATACATGACCCTTTATTATTTGCAAGAACCTATATAGAATTATATTTGTTGAAATTGAGGATATGTATACAAATTACCAGGGAATCTGAATAAAGGGTTTATAGGTCCTAGTTCTACATTGTGGGGTGTGCTGATCAACTTTTTCAACAATAAGGATGAGTCAATGCACCCCCAAATTAATTTTTGTTAGCTAAAAAAGATAACTATAATGAAATAATATCCTCTATCATGTATTAATGACTTGTTTGATCAACTATGTGGAACCTAGTATTTCTAAAAGATAGATCTTTAGTCAGAATTTTATCCTGTAAATGTGAAGGAGGATTTACCCAAGATTTCTTGTCGTACAAGGTATGGGAACTATAAAGGTTAATGTATCTTGATCCTAAAAATCCTTATTTTTATATTTTCATTTTATAATTCAATAATTATTTTACTTTTTAATTGATAAAATAACTATTTTCATAAAAAATTATATGTTTATACATCGAATCATAAATTGTATATTTGAGAAAGATATAGTTTCAATCAGGACAATCACATTATAAATTTAGTGTATTTTTTTTAAAATAAAAGATAATTTAAAAAGATATTTTTATAAAATAATATCCATTAAATAGAAATTATAATATAATTTTACAAAGTGAAATATAATTTTTATAAGTGTTAGAAATCTATTATTGTCAAAAAACCGGTATTTTTAAGTACATAAATATAATGATTTAAAAGTAAAATTTATCATATTTATATATGTTTTGGTAAAATAAATATTATCTTTTTAATTTGAACATCTAAATTATCTAAATAGTTATTTTCAAAAAAAACTTAGAGAATAAAATTTTTAGGTAAAAAATTAAACACCTTATTAAAATTCTCTATGCATTATGACTTCATAATTTACCAATGGTGATGTAATAAATACTATAAAGGGTATCCACGACCAATTATATGTTTATGATGAGAAATAATTTTTTTTTCAGGTAAATTTATAAATTTTATAAAGCCTTAATGTTTCCTCCAAAATCAATATTATATTTTTAAGGATTTAAAATCAATTATTTATAAACATGAGTCACTTCCACGTCAAGAAGGGTACTATTTTAATGATCTAGATTCTTGAATATGTAAACTAATTAAAACTTATCCACCTTTTCTAAAATCATTTTAATAAAGCATGTAATTTTTTATGGTTTTGATTAATTTATCATATAGAGTCAAAAACCTGTTTTCGGAAATTAATAAAAAACTATCATTCCTTTAGATATATAAACCCACTAACCCTCCCATTTCTGTTCCCCCAAAAACACTTTTATCTTAAAATTACTATGGATTTCCATTATATATCTCTCATAATTTTCCCCTATGATCTTAAAAAGATTCTCCCAATATTTTAGAATCACTCTCTCATGGTAAAAAATCATATCCTTCTTCTATGAATTAAAGCACATTATTTTTATTATGCCTTTTAATTCCCAATGTTTCATGTTATATTATGTTCTTAAAAATAACTCATTCTTACTTTATAATGTAAAAGTGATAAGATATGGATTTAACTATCATTAATTCCTCAATAACCATTTATATATCCGTATTATGTGGCTGAAATTATCCTGCAATCTTCCTTACCAAATATTGGTTTAATTAATTCCCATACCAATTTCAACACAAGGGTATTCACTAATATGGACCTAAATATCTTTGATTTAAGAATTTTATGTGTCTCATCCACCTTTCTTAATCATGGTATTAAATTTGATGATATATATCTTTGTATTGAATGTTCTATGTGGAAAAAAAAGTGAGTATGTATTATGATGGTTGTACCAAGATTTTGATTCAGTGAATTGGGTAATGTTTTAGTCTCATGAGATGTCATGTATGGGATTGGTGTGTAAAACTAATCATTTATGGGAATTTTTACACCATATTATTATGTAGTTTTAATTAACCTTGAACTATATCTATGATTCCATTTTTAATGTTCTCACCATAATCCTATGTTTCCTTTATAGTATAATGTTATATCTTGCCTCATTGTTTATGATTATTATTAGAAACCCTATTATGTTACCTTGTTGTGCCTATTATCTCAAATATATGGATTTACCATATGTTATGATTCTTTAATTTCTTTAATGTTCATTATATTTAAACCATTTCTTATGTACATCGTCAGGTTATCCTGTACAATTTTCAGAGATCCATGGAATATAAGTTCATTTTTTAGAGTTTTTATGATAATGTTGTTGTATCTCTTGAACAGGTTTTTATTATATATTACTAATCAACCAAATTATATTTAGATTAAGTGCATCTAAGATATTGAAAAATATATTCCCTAAATCCCATTTTATTAAAATAAAAATGGACCAATCATATTTAAAAATTACAGTATATCATAATTCATGAATTTTATTTCATATTAATATCCTTTGTATAATTAGAAGGTATAATTAGGCCATATCATAAGATGGGATTTCCATATATTCATAATTAATGACTGTCTATATCTTTACAGTGGTACACATGCTATTTTCTACAATACTCATTGTAGTTTATAGTTACATATTATATTATAGTTAGTAAAATCTTCATTTATCCATCATTAACTAGTATTTTCATAAAATTAAACAAATTGGAGATGAATTCATGGATTAATTTTATAATTTTTCTTATAAAATTACTCATGCATTATAAAATATGAGGAAATGTGTTAGCAGTCAATGAGATTCCTTTAGTATTCTATATAATAAGTCCTTACCAATTATATAGGGTGTATATGTGTGTGAAAGTCTACTAATTACTTGGTTGATACTCTCTCAAACCATATCCATCTTCTTTCTTTTACAGTTACACTAGGAGGCGCTAGCATGTTGTGGAGGATAGTGAAACTTGTTCAAATTGTAGGTAATTCACTCACCTATGGATACCTCTATATGAGGGGATTCATTTAAATGACTCTTGGTTATATTCATCAATTCTATAAAAAGATAGTCCAGTGAAAGAAATTCTTTAAGGGATACATTAACTATTTCATAATTTCTATTTCATTTGAAGTTTTATTTATCTAACAACTATATATTGGTTTATATTTCATTAATTTATTTTATTTCATCTATCAGGTTTTGTTGGAACATTTAAAACCTAGTACATGTTTCAATCAATTATTTTATTAATAAATATACATCATCATGTGATCCCTCTTTTGAATTCATTGAGTGAACACAAGAGATAAAGTATTTAATACCCATATATTCAAGTTGTACATTCTTGATTATTTGAGTGTCGACAAACTTGATGAATGTACAAACCATATGTTTCCCACACAATAATATGAGAAAATCATATGACCCTCTTCCAAATATATAATCACATAACATGTATCTTATCTAGGTATAATCGTAATCATCCTCCACTTACCTAAATTGAGGGGTCATATTCCACACTAATCATGGAATAATAAAAATCTTGTCTTTGTTAAGCCTCAACCAACGACATGTTAAGAAACATAACCAAAAATCACCAAATAGGCCCAGCCTTAAAGCTAGCATAAAATAGATACCAAAGTATAATGGTTCTCATTATTGGTATATTGATAGCCTCAATAATCGAAATTCAATATGAAACACTCATCACAACAATTTCGAATACATGGTGTTCAACACTTCATGAGATATATTTATTAGGTCATCCAATACAAAAAACTATTCTTTATCTCAATATTATATTTCAAAACAATATAGTAAATCATACCCATGACAACCTGAAATTTTTTTTATAACCTATAATACTTTATGATGATTATAGAATATTGATAACTCAAATCTATGCATTGATAGACCAATTCTCATTTCACTTCTAGAAGATATATAGAAAAAAATTGAAAATGAAAAAGTGGATAATTTTTTTTAAATATTATTTGTTTTATATTATTTATCTCCATTGAAAATACTAACAACGCCATTCATAATAACTTATCTAATCATATCTTAAATTATTGGATTCCAAAGTGGCCTTATCGTTTCTACACTTTTTTAATTTTTTAAACTAATTATATCTCTATGAAATTATTATCACATCATTATGTGAAACTATAAAATAACCTCAAAATAAAATTTATTTTAAATATTTACGAATAATTACTGTTTGAATAATAATGATCATGGAATAATATTCTTAATGTTTAATTCCTTGAACATAGTATCAAAAATTCTTTACTTCACAACATCTAATGTTATTATATTAATTATTTTTTTTGCATAATTATAAATCTGTATAATTTCTTCATAATCATCCTGGAACTTTTACATTAAAACTTTTCATTATGATTAATTTGGTAAAAAAATTATATATGTACGTTAATATTTTTATGTACCAACACATAATCATCTCTTTAAAGATATAAAGTGACTTTTAATTTAAATATAACTATATAAATATTTATTTTTTATAATTCATCTTTTATAAGTCTAAATATACGCCATTTGGCCTCCTAGAAACATCATTTTCTTCCAATTATCATTCTATGTAAAAAAGCTCCTTTTTATTTGAAAATAACACTTATTTCCTATAGTTGGAATATTTAACAATTAAACTATTATCATCCATAAATTATATGTAATTGCACATGTTTTGATCAATATTCTAAAAAAATAAATATTCCATTCCTTAAAATATGCCACAGGAATGTGGTATGAACTATTTCCCTCATATTTTAATAAATATCTTGGATAAAACACTTTTATATAAGATAAAACTCATTTTATTCTTATCTTGTATTATAACATGTAATGGAATCTGATGAATCTTAAGTTGTGCATATTAAAACCTCCATCGCATTTTTTTCTTAATAACTATTTTATTGAAAATAATTTTTCTTACCATATAATATAATTAAGAATACATATCATTTATTTATATTTATCTAATATTAAAATATTAATTTTTATTGAAAATTTATATAGTAGAAGCATTTCCCATGTTATCTAAATATGAATTAAAAGCTCCATCAATTCATAAATTTATTTTAAAATCATTTATAATTACAAAATATTGAAAATATAAATTTGGTATCATATACACCTAAAAATAAAAGAATTGATTTCTATAACACTAAAAAATAGAGACTTTCAACATAGTTTATTAAGACACATTAAGGATTGAAGATAATTCCATATACTATGGAAAAAAATTTCCACCTTCCTAATACATAATTTATTTTTTAATAAACAATTATTCTAATTAAAACCTTCAATATTCTTCTTCTATATTTATGCTTTTCAATTTGATACTAATAACATAGAACTGTAGTTTGGAAATCTCATGCTTACTTCATCAATACTCAACCCATTGAGTAAATAAGCTAAAATTTTGTAAAATAAAATTCTATTATTATATCCCTTCCAAAACTAATAGAAGAATGATTTTGTTGAAAATATAATTCCCTATAAGGAACTTATATTCTCTCAATTTCATTAATGTACAAAATTAAATTGAGAACATGGGTGAATACTAAGGGGTTTTTTATTCCTATTATTTCTTATCAATGCATTTGGAATGAAAAGTCAATCCTTATATTGTAATCTTATGTATATTGATCCACATATCAAAAAAAAATTAATATATAATTTATTGGGAATGTGTATATTTTAATAAATAGTGACTTATATATTTTTTAAGATTTATTCTTACGTTTCTATATAATTTTCGTATGTTTCTTCCATTAAAATTTTTTTCATTTATATTCATCTCAAAGTAAATTTTGATGATAATAATTTTATTTTTTACAACACAATATTTTATCTAATGTGTATTGTTATATTAATTTAATGAGGACCTTTGTTAAATGATGTTTCAAATTAAATGATGATCCCTTTAAAATAAATCATATATATTAATGGGATAATATCAGTACTCTATCATCAATTATGCTTGTAACTCTTAGGACTTAATCCATGACTATATATAGTAGGCAATAATGAAAATCATATCATATTTGAATCTTTAATAAATGAGTTGAAAACACTTTTCCCAAATTCATCACATGGATAAAATCAACACTATTACTCAACCTGGAAACAAATATTTTTTTTATATTAACATAACATGACCAAAATATTTACTTCACCATATTCATAGAACTTATAAATATATTAATAATGTATTCATTGCCTTGTAAATAGTTTACCAAGAGATGAAAATCATAAAAAATATTTTAAAATAGAATATCTTGTGATAGAATTTCAATGATGAACATTTACTTCAACAAAAAAAAAATTCATATTTCAATGAATTAAATTATTCTTAAACATGAAATCAACAGAATTTAATGGCAATATGGATACACTTAGTGCATGACCATCTTGGACCTCTTTTCAATATAAACTGGTTCAACATATATAATGTCCAATATTAGTGTTTAATAACATGTTAGGGATCCCATATATAAATTAGTTAGTGTATAAACTAAAAAAACATTCTTATTAATGCTACTATTTGATATACTCCCTTTTTCAATAGATAGCTCATAAAGAGGGATTCATAATTATTCCATCACCCAATATGATCTATTTTTTATTATTTAAATTTTGGAAACATAATTTTCTATAAAATTACATGGACAATCAATTTTTCAGAATGTTTTATCCTGATAAAAGAGGTATAGATATATTCTTCCATTAACATGGATCGTAGAAATAATTTCTTAACAATTTAACTAATTCCATATAACTTATTTAAACCCTATGTTATGATACCTCTCCCAAAAATATATCATCACATTATTTATCCACACATAAAATTATGTGATTCAAGATATAGAATAAATATGATATCAAGTTGAAGGAACAATAGAAAAATTTATAGAGAGAAATATCAAATGACACATAAAACATATAGAATTTCTATTAGTGATTCTATACTCATGACCTCCCTTCTTGGATATTGAAGTCAAAACATTATTATAGGAATATTTAATCCTTATGACCCACATAACATGATAGTCAAATAACATATGTGTCTATTCAAATTGGTGCATCTATACCATATAAAATATTTACTTAATAATATTTCCATAACATATATAGGTTCTCATTATAGAGTGAAATTTCTATAACCCTTTGTTGTGTCAAATATTTTAAGGACAATGTAACAATAATTTCACAAATAATAACCATAATAATGTGATAAAGATAAATATATACATTATGGTAATCGAAATTAAAAAAATCAGTTGTTTCTAGGGAAGAAACTCCAATACACACTCACTTGTATTTGAGACAACTACTTCAAAATCGTAACCTAATAGACCTCACACGATGTTCATGATTCTACTAATATATAACTTTATTTTATTTATCTACTATATTTTCTTCTATGGCCACTCTAAACATTATGAAATCATTACTTTGAGTAAAATATCTTTTTAGTTAATATCCCTGAGTATATTGTTTTTTTCATATGTAATGAACTTTAATCTTGGAAAATGTAAATACTATAATATTATTCCAAATATCACTGATATGATATATCATTTTTTAATACAATTATAATAACTAGAACAAATTTAATATACGTACATAATATTTATTATTAAATATCATAAGCCATTAAATAATTTGATTTCATAGAAATGGAAACCATAACCAATAACGATCTTTTATTTTTAATTTATATATCCATATCTTAGTTGAATATATAAGATCAAATTTTTATTTTTGGAAACAAGTAATGTATCACATCATAACTAGTTTATTATATTATCTATACATAAAAATATATCCTCTAAAAAACTCTAGTATTATAAGAGAGTTTAACTTCTTCTAAATACATTTATTCTAGACTTACTAGTACATATCATGCCATATATAACTGATCCCATTGATAACGAATATGGAGTTATAAATATTATTTTAATCAACTCATGTTTCATAACACATAATCTTGGAGATATTTATACCATGTGAAATAGGCAAAAATTCACTATTGAGTTGACCTATATTATTTATTTCAATTTATATAAAATGTATATACATGTCATAGTTCAATATGATTATAATATATATAATTATAGACCATAATTTCTAGGATATAATTTTTTAAACCTATGTATTTCATGGAGAATAATATTTTATAACTAGTCAAAATTGGTAAAAAGAATAGTATCTGATTTCCATTAATAATATGTGATTAGCATATATTATAAGGGAAAATATGGAAATACCAATACATGTTTGTATAAATGAAGAAAAATTTAATTCTTAATAAAATATTACTATCTTATGGATTATTTATAATGAATATTCTATAATATTGATGATTTTTTCTACCCATAAATCGATTTTGAAACATACACTCCTGATTGGAATATTTTTTCTCCATAAACCCTTATGGTTGTTTCATGTAGACAAACTCCAAAATATTTTCCTTAAGTATAGAGTTTTTACGTATATTCTCCAAATTTCGTATTCATGGAATGATTTTATTAAATTTATATTTATAAGGGACTTAGCATAGTGAATTGTAAAAATATTTTCACATAGTTGATGCATAGAAATTTCTTGAAACCTTTAAAAACCAACCATCCCTTACATATACAAAATTTACCATTAATTTATTGTTTTTTTAAGGAATTAGCATATTCTCCCAATGTGATTTACATCAACTAATGGATCAATCAAAACCCAAACATTATTTTGGTACATGAAATCCATTTCAAAATCCAGATATTCATTCTACATTGAAACTAATGGGAAGTTTTCTAAATTCTTATAGGATTTAGGTGTAAGGCCAATAAAATTCAAGGGAAATTGTTTCTTAATTTTCTTTGGGATTTTACAAGAATGTGGTTTCTGACAGCACTTGATTCTGAGGCCCGGTGTGCACAGAATTTTTATCCGAAGTTTAACTTAGGTACATTCAGTGAACGAATGAGCTGGATTTCTTAACTTTTGGACCTGTGCTCAGAATCAAATTCCGAGGGCACTGATGGAACTGCAGTGCCGGTAATTGCTTAGGAACACCTTTTCCGGAGTTTTGTTTGCTCGGGAGGAGATGTAAAAAAATTATTGAAGGTAAAATAAAATTGAGCTTCAATTTTATTTTATTTTCACTAAGTGGTTATCCATTATGTGGAAGTTGGAAAACTATCCTTGATAGGTTATGAGGGTGGTGGGGCCCACACGAACCCCACCCCTTCATATTCCCTAACTCCTTCAACTCAAAATTTAGTTAGATAACTTAAGTTAATTAAATGAGTGAGTTTAATTTGAGTGTTTGAAATTCAAATACTTAAGGCATAGGTAATAAAATAAGACTAAACACTTATTTTATTATTGTTAGAGCTTGTGGTGTTGAGAGTGGATTGGGGGGAAGAAACTATAAAGTTCTTCTTCATTGTCGAAGAACATGAAGAATGCGAGGAAAAAAACGATCTCTAACGAATAACTCTGAATCCTCGAAGATCAACTACGCGACGCCGTATATCGCGACGCCAACGACGTTCCTTCCGCGAGGCCTTGTTCCGCGACGATCAATTCCATGACGTTCCTTTCTACGACGATCCTTCGTTCAACAATGCTCGAGGTAGGGGATTTAGTTTCTGTTTGTGAATACTTCAATTGTGGTTCTTCGTGAAACTTTTCCACTTGCTATCGATTAACGGGAGGGGGTCGGACTGCACAAACACGGTGGACCCTCATCCCTTGTAAGTTGTGTTGATGCGGTTAGAAGGAAAGCGGCGAGGTGCAACGACACCGCGCGGGATCATACGGCAAGGGTGTGCGGCGCCGTTGCGCCGCGCCGTTGAAGTCAAACAAAGCTGTGGCACCGTCGCACCGCGCTGGAGAACCTCGAAGACACCGCGACCGGAGCAGGGCCACGGCAGAGGCGCGCGACGCCATCGCGCTGCGCCGGACGGACCAAGGCCGCGGCGGAGCAGGGACCGACGGCCGGATCCGGGCCACCGGCGTCGGAGCAGGGGGACCGGCCCATGCCGGTCCCATGGCGGCAGCAGCCGGCCGGCCGGAGCGGGCCGACCGATCAGAGGATGATCTGGGGGTTACGACCCCGGCTGGCCGGAGAAGAGCGGCCCCCAAATGGGGGCCGCGGTTACAAACAGGAGGAGGACAGCGCCCCCCCCCCCCCCCCCCCCCCCGCCCGCACACCCTAACGCTCGGCCGTTTCGGCCGAGCCACCTAGCCAGCACGCCGGGCTATGACCAGGCCGGGCCGGACCCGAACATGGGTCAGGTCGACCCGGTTAGGGCCGACCCAAGGGGTCTCGGGCCGGGTCGGTCCGGGCCTGAAACCCCCATCCCGGACCTCTTTCGGTCTTTTGCCCATAACATGGGCTACATACCTACGATCGATGCACCGTCAGTGGTGATGCAATCCTTTGATCGAGACGGTCGTTTTTATATATTACGCTTAATGTTTCGGAGTACTTTGGGTTCAGCCCGGTTGGTTCGTACACGAAACCAACCGGGCCCTCGGAGCGGAAACGCTAATAACATGAGCTCCGGACGTTCGATTGATGTGTCGTCAACTTTGTTGGATTTCTCTTGGTGAGATGGACCTTTTGGATTACTCTGATCGAGGTTTGGACGTAGATGGATTACGGTTGGTTTGTTTTTGACTTAAAAACCAACCAGGCCCCTGGGACAAAAGGCCAATAACTCTCAGACCAGGCGTCCGATTGACGCGCCATTTGTGACGTTGAGTTCCTATTAACAGTACGGAACTTTTGAATACATCAACTCCAGACTATGTGTTAGTTGATGTATCAGCCCCTTGGCTCATGGGGCAGACCCTCTCGAACGAGATTGCTGTGTGCGGGAACCCTAGAGCTGGCTAAGACTGCGACGACGATGATGACTATACAGAAATCCTCCGTGGATTCGACGGCGACGACTACAGCACTCAGAAATCCTACGTGGATCGGTGCTACCGATCCTGTGTGGGTCAGATCCTGTGTCGGTCCGCACTCAATGGTCCTGTGTGGGCCAGTGCCTACAGATCCTGTGTGGGTCCGATCCTATGTGGGTCATTGCGGGAGTTAGATACTTATCGATCCTTTTTGTGTCATTGCGGGGGTTAGTACCTATCGATCCTGTGTGGGTCCGACAGCTTAGATGAATCAGAGGCTACATGTGATCATCTCTATCGTCTTACGAAGAAGTATACCTGTGTGAGCTGAATCTTGACTTTCAATCATTATCTTTGATATGATTGACTTGTTTCCTATGTGGATTGTGTTGTGCTATCCTATTTGGACGTGATCGAACTTGGGCTTGGATATTGGAGTCGAACTGGAATTGATGACTTAGGTATATGTATGGGTATATACCTAAGTAGTGTCGAATGTTACTTCGTGATTGTATCTTTCCTTTGTGGATTATCCTTTGTGGATTCTGGGAGACATTCGGGGGTCTCCGGGTCCCTACTGAGTAGCTTATACTCACCCCTACATAGGCTATGCCCAAACTACGTTGTGTTGGTTACAGAGGATGGACAACGTTGATCATTCTTGAGGCTTGCGGAGCAGTCGGTACCTAGAGGTGGACCACTGGGCGGGATATACACGGAGCGGACGGCTGGACCCGATGAGCTGAGGTGGATATCTGTACCTACCCTTCAGGTGGGATTTCCAGTGGACGGCTCAACATTGAGGCATTACTTTTAAGTTGTTTTACTCCCTTTTTCAGTTGTAATTTAATTTCTGTTTGGGTTTCTATTCTCGCCCACTTACTTTTCTGCACATAATTTTTTACCTAGTTTTTACTTAGTATTTACTTCTGCTTGCTAGCTCTGTGGTGTTTGTTTACTTTACAAAGGTAATTCCTTCCCTTTTTACAGGGAATTACTCCTTGGTGCCTGTCGCCATCCCATGGCCTATGGAAGGCGGGCTTGGGGTAGTCACGGCACGGGCCCCGAGGATGACTCATGAAAAATTGGTATCAGAGGAGTTCAGTTCTACCGCAGAACTCAGGACTCTAATATTTTTCTATGTGAAGCAATAGTGTTAGGAGTATTGAGTGTGGTTTTCAGTCCAGGGAGTCCAGTGTTGGTGCGGCGGCCGACGTATCCGTACACCAAGACCCTGACTTTTGATTTCCAAATTAATGCACGAAAACATTGATTGCATGTGTGTTTTGTGTTTTCTTTGTGATTAATTTGTGTCAGCTCACCAGGTATACTGTTCTGACCGTGGTGCACCTGTCTCTTTTCAGGATGTCCCCACGACGGCAGCCATCTAGGGTTCCGAGCGTTGTGCGTGACGACAGCCCACCGAGCGACGAGGCCTTGGTACAGGGCCCTTTGATAGCCGAGGCACTGTTGGTACCTCTACCCATAGAGCCACTGATGCTACCAGCCACAGCCGCTGACGATGCACATCGCCTTAGTGCACTCCACGAGTTTCAGCATCAACGACCACCCAGGTTCCACAGGGAGACGGACCCTTAGGTAGCCGAGGACTGGCTGGAGGTAGTTGTATGAGTTTTCAGGTTAGTGAGGACACTAGCTGACCTCATGGTGATCCTCACAGCGAGCCTCCTGCACGCGGTAGTAGGCAGATGGTGGAGCTTGATGCTCCAGGTGAACGACGAGGCATCTCTCTTCTAGACAGACTTTGAGAGCCTCTTCTACTCGGAGTTCATCCCATCCACCCTCCGTACGGTGCGCATCCAAGAGCATCTACAGCTGCTGTAGGGCAGCTTGACAGTTTCCCAGTACTCGGCGAGATTTACTGATCTCTCACGCTACTCAACAGACATGGTACAGGACCCATTCTTCTGGGCCCGGACCTTTGAGCTGGGATTGAGGCATGAGATCAGGGCATCACTGATCTTCAATAGCATTCTGACATAGGAAGGGGTACTAGAGCGAGCCCTTCTGATAAAGAGCTTCCTTGCTGAACCTACATCAGTAGCGAGACCTACCGCATGGAAGCACATAGCAGAGTCTTCTGCAGCAGGCAGTCGACAGATGACTCATGGGTCTAAGAAGATCAGACCCTCAGGAAGACGACCTCAGGACATTGTCTCAGAGGTGTGGGCACACAGTGCGGAGCTAGTCTTTCGAGAGGCAGACAGGGCTACGCATGCGGCGGGTAGGGACACATGGCTCGTGACTGCCTGACCCGCCGTGCCGAGGAGCAGCAGATGGTTGAGGGACCACCCAGGTAGAGGCAGACGGTCGACCGTTGCAGTCTGCAGGGAGCAGGCAGATGAGGCAGAGGAGCTGGCAGAGTAGCAGGTGGTGGGCAACGCATTGAGGCTCTACCACCACCACCACCAAGAGGTCCACCCCGACCACAGGGAGTTGGCGGGCAGAGACAGGCACAGCTTCAGGCAGCAGAGGCCTATGACCACGGCGCGCCCGAGTTGATTCGAGGTACTATCTGTGTCTATTACACCCTTGATGCAGTTCTTATAGACACATGAGAGAGTCATTCTTTCATAGCCGCTGCCATTGTTCGGAGCTCGGAGATTCCGACGAAGACGTTGGCTCGATCCTTACGGCTAGAGACTCCTACGGGAGCAGACTCGACGATTACGCACTGGTGCCAGCAATGTGAGCTTCCTATAGGAGGTGAGAGCTTCAGCTGGGATCTTCTTTTAGTGGCGTCGAGGCCTTACGACTTCATCTTAGGCATGGATTGGTTATCTACAGTCCGTGCTCAGATTTAATATATTAGGCGCAAGGTGCGGTGTGTACGCACCGACGGGAGCAGGTTCACCTTCACCGGCGAGAAGGGAGCCTTCACAGCATAGGATGGACTCTCGTAGAGGAGAGGACACCCCTTCACTAATCAGTTGTCTAGCCTCATCCTAGGAGCAGTTGATGTGCGGATTCCTAGTTTTCCTGCAGTGGTGGATTAGTATGCAGACGTTTTCCCCGACGACATTCGAGGACTACCTCCTCATAGAGAGGTAGACTTTTATATTGATTTGTACCCCGGGACAACCCCAATATCCACTCCGGAATATCGGATGGCCCCCGCTGAGCTATGAGAGCTACGGGTATAGTTGGACGACTTGTAGGGCAAGGGATTCATTCGACCCAGTGTTTCACCCTGGGCTTCCCCGATTTTGTTCGCCAAGAAGGCGAACAGGAGCTTGCGACTTTGTGTCAACTATCGTCGCCTGAACCAAGTGACAGTGAGGAACAAGTATCCGCTACTGAGGATTGATGAACTCTTTGATCAGCTCAAGGGAGCACAGTGGTTCTCAAAGATAGACCATAGATCAGGCTATCATCAGCTCAGAGTTCGGGACGAGGACGTGTAGAAGATGACTTTCAGATGTCAGTATAGCCACGATGAGTTCTTGGTTATGCCATTTGGCATAACCAATGCTCCAGAAGTATTTATGGGCCTCATGAACAGTATCTTTCATCCATACCTCGATCGATTTGTTGTGGTATTCATTGAAGACATTTTTATATACTCGACGACTGAGGAGGAGCACACCTACCACTTGCGGGTTATACTAGACACACTCCGAGAGCACTAGCTTTATGGAAAGCTCTTGAAGTGTCAGTTCTGGATATGTGAAGGCCGCTTATTGGGACACGTCATCTTTGAGGCAGGAGTTGCGGTGGATCCTGTGAGGATCGAGGCAGTGCTAGCTTGGGAGCCACCCAGGAGAATGACGGAGGTGCGAAGTTTTTTGGGTCTTACTGATTACTACCAGAGATTCGTGCCAGACTTCTCTAGAGTTGCGGCACCACTCTCAGCTTTGAAGAAGAAGGTGAAACCCTTTGTGTGGTCCGATAGATGTCAGTAGAGCTTCCAGGAGCTGAGACAGAGATTGAACAGGGTGCCTATCTTAAGGCTATCGGAGGAGGGAGTTGGGTATGTAGTTTACTACGATGCATCAGGGACTAGACTCGGATGTGTCCGGATGTAGGAGTGGGCAGCGATGGCCTACGGATCACGTCAGTTGAGGCAGCATGAGCAGAACTATGCTACCCATGACCTGGAGTTAGAATCAGTGGTCTTCGCTATGAAGATGTGGCGACACTATCTGATGGGCGAGCACTTTACAGTCTATTCTGACCATCAGAGTCTCAGGTACATCTTCTCGCAGAAGGACCTAAACCTGAGATAGTGGTGATGGCTCGAGTTCCTCTAGGACTATGACTTTGAGATAGTCTATACTCCTAGAAAGGGGAACGTAGTAGCCGATGCTCTTAGTAGGAGGGGGGGCATTCAACTACATGGGGAGGTGACAGAGCAGCTAGCTGCTTTGCAGATATCCTTCATGGATAGAGATGGAGCAGCCTTCCTTTAGTCACTCACAATCACTCCTCCACTACTACAGCGGGTCAGAGAGGCATAGCGTGGGGAATCCGACTATGAGACGCAACATGCACAGATATCCTTAGAACAGGCACCTGATGGTTTATCTGTAGGAGGAGGTCACGACGTCCTTTTAATAGGACGTACCTTGGTACAATTTTCTTTACGAGAAAAGGTGCTGAGAGAGTTTCACACTTCCCCTTTGGAGGTACATCCTGGAGTGGAGAAGATGTACCAGGATCTCAGACGACAACATTGGTGGTCGGGCATGAAGAAGGTTGTGGTAGAGTTCGTTTCTCGATGACTCACCTGCCAGCAGGTGGAGGCAGTGCACCAGGTTCCAGCAAGCTTGATACAATACTTGAAGGTTTCAGAGTGGAAGTGGGGTGGGATATCTATGGACTTCGTGACTGGACTTCCACGCTCTTCCAGAGGTCACGACTCCATATGGGTGATTTTCGACCAACTCACCAAGTCGTCTCACTTCTTACCCATCAGAGAGCAGGGCTCAGTAGAGAGCTTGGGACGTCTCTACGTTTAAGAGATTTTACGTCTTCGTGGTGTGCCATCATCCATCGTCTTCGATATAGATGCTCGCTTTACTTCCTGGATTTGGAAGGGTTTGTAGGAGGCATTCGGGACGCAGCTACGTCTGAGCACTGCCTTTCACCCCCAGACAGATGGTCAGACGGAGAGGAAAATTCAGACACTCGAGAAAATTCTCCGCGCATGTGTCCTCGACTTTGGTCGTAGCTGGGAGGACCACCTACCCTTGGTGGAGTTCGCGTACAACAAAAGCTACCACTCCACCATTGGGATGGAACCTTACGAGGCGTTGTACGGCCGACCTTGCAGATCACTGCTGTGCTGGATAGACCCTGGGGAGTCAGTACTTGTGGGACCGGAGATGGTACAGGCCATGATGGAGAAGGTCTAGTTCATCCAGAAGCGGATGAGGATAGCTTAGAGCTGGCAGAAGTCTTATGCTGACAGGAGGCGGAGGCCACTAGAGTTCGAGGATGGCGACCATGTTTTCTTGCGGGTCTCACCTCGACGTGGATTACGGAGGTTTGGCCATGGTGGCAAGTTGTCTCTATGCTTCATCGAACCATTCCAGTTCCTTATAAGGATTGGCGAGGTGGCTTATCGCCTAGCTCCACCACCTCAATTGCACCGGGTGCACGATGTCTTCCACGTATCTCAGCTGAGGAGATACGTGCACGACCCGACGCATATCATTGACCATGAGGAGATGGACATAGACGATGGGGAGTCTTTTGCGAAGGTCCCAGTGGAGATCAAGGATCGATATAAGCGGGTCCTATGTGGACGGTCGATTCCACTAGTGCACATCAGATGGCAGCACGGGAACCTCCAGGAGAGCACTTGGGAGCGGGAGGCTCAGATGCATGCACAGTACCCACTTTTGTTTCCCTAGTTTATGATATATCTTTACGGGGATGTAAAGCACTAAGGTGAGAGTAATGTAAAGACCTGTAAAATTCAAGGGAAATTTTTCTTAATTTTCTTTGGGATTTTACAAGTATTCAGTTTCTAACGTCACTTGATTCTGAGGCCCGGTGTGCCCGGAATTTTTATCCGAAGTTTAGCTCGGGTACGTTCAGTGAATGAATGAGCAGGATTTCTTAACTTTTGGACCGGTGCTCGGAATCAAATTCTGAGGGAACTGATGGAACCGCAGCACCGGTAATTTCTTAGGAACACCTTTTCCGGAGTTACGTTTGCTCAGGAGGAGATGTAAAAAAATTGTGGAAGGTAAAATAAAATTGAGCTTCAATTTTATTTTATTTTCACTAAGTGGTTATTCATTATGTGGAAGTTGGGAAAATATCCTAGATATGTTATGAGGGTGGTGGGGCCCACACGAACCCCACACCTTCATATTCCCCAACTCTTTCAACTCACCATTTAATTAGATAAGTTATGTTAATTAAATGTGTGAGCTTAATTTGAGTGTTTGAAATTCAAATACTTAAGGCGTAGATAATAAAATAAGACTAAACACTTATTTTATTATTGTTGGAGCTTGTGGTGTTAAGAGTGGATTGGGGGAAAGAAACTCTAATGTTCTTCTTCATCATCGAAGAATGCGAAGAAGGCGTGGAATGCACTGATCTACGATGAAGAATGCCAAATCCTCCGAGATCGACTAAGCGACGTTGTATACCACGACGCCAATGACGTTCCTTTCGTGACACCTTCTTCCACGACGATCAATTCTGTGATGTTCCTTTCCGCGACGAGCCTTCGTTCAATAATGATCGAGTTAGGGGATTTTTTTTTGTTCGTGAATACTTCCATTTTCGTTCTTCGTGAAACATTGCCTCTTGCTATCAATTAACGGGAGGGGGACGGACCGCAAAAACACGGCCGACCCTCCTCCCTTGTAAGTTGTGTTGATGCGGTTCGAAGGAAAGTGGCACAGTGCAACGGTACCGCGCAGGATCATACGGCAAGGGTGCATGGCACCGTCGCGCCGCGTCGTTGAAGTCTAACAAAGGTGTGACACCATCGCGCCGTGCCAGACGGACCAAGGCCGTGACGGACCAGGGACAGGCGGCCGGTTCCGGGCCGCCGGAGTCGGAGCAGGGGGACCGGCCCATGCTGGTCTCATGGCGGCAACGGCCGGCCGACCGGAGCGGGCCACCCGATCAGAGGAGGAGCTGGGGGTTACGACCCCCGGCTGGCCGGACAAAAGCAGCCCCCACATGGGGGCCGCGGTGTCTAACAGGTGAGGGGGCAGCGCACCCCCCCCCCCCCTCGCACCCCCTAACGCTAGACTGTTTCAGCAGAGCCTCCTGGCCAGCACGCCAGGCCGCCGGGCTGGGCCACGCCCAAGCGGTCTGGACCCAGGTCGGGTCGACCCGGTTCAGGCTGACCCAAGGGGTCTCAGGCCGGGTCGGTCCGGGCTCGAAACCCCCATACCCGGACCTCTTTCGTTCTTTTGCCCATAACGTGGGTTACAGACCTCCAATAGATGCACTATCAGTGGTGATGTGATCCTTGGATCGAGGCGGTCGTTTCGATATATTACGCTCAAGGTTTCGGAGTACTTTGGTTTCGTCCGGGTTGGTTCGTACACGAAACCGACGGGGCTCTCAGAGCAGAAACGCTTATAACATGAGCTCCAGATGTCCGATTGACGTGCCGTCGACTTTGTTGGATTACTCTTGGTGAGAAGGACCTTTTGGATTACTCCACTCGAGGTTTGGATGTAGATAGAGTACGGTCGGGTTGGTTTTGACTTAAAAACCAACCGGGTCCCGAGGACGAAAAAGCCAATAACTCTTAGACCAGGCGTCCGATTGATGCGCCGTCTGTGACGTTGAGTTCCTCTTGATGATAAATAATTTTTGGATAAATCAACTCCGGACTATGTGTCAGTTGATGTATCATCCCCTGAGCTCATGGAGCGGACCCTCCCGAACGAGCTTACTGTGTGCGGGAACCCTAGAGCTTGCTGCGACTGCGATGACGTTGACGACTGTACAGAAATCCTCTGTGGATTCGACGGCAACGACTACAACACTCAGCGATCCTACGTGAATCAGTGCTACCGATCCTATGTGGGTTATATCATATGTGGCTCAGCGCTCAACGGTCCTGTGTGGGCCAGCGCCTACAGATCCTGTGTGGGTCCAATCCTATGTGGGTCTTTGCGGGGGTTAGTTACCTAGCGATCCTTTGTGGGTCACTGCGGGGGTTAGTACCTATTGATCTTATGTGGGTCTGATGGATTAGATGAATCAGAGGCTACATCTGATCATATCTATCGTCTTATGAAGAAGTATACCTGTGTGAGCTGAATCTTTACTTTCAATCATTATCTTTGATATAATTGACTTGTTTCCTATGTGGATTGTGTTGTGCTATCCTGTGTGGACATGATCGAACTTGGGCTCAGATGTTGGAGCCGAACTGGAATTGATGACTTATGTATATGTATGGGCATATACCAAAGTTGTGTTGGATGTTACTTTGTGATTGTATTTTTCCTTTGTGGATTATCCTTTGTGGATTCTGGGATACTTTCGGGGGTCTCGAGGTCCCTACTGAGAAGCTTATACTCACCCCTGCACGGGCTATGCCCGCACTACGTTGTGTTGGCTGCAGACGATAGACAACACTGATCGTGGTTGAGGCTTGCGGAGTAGTCGGTACTTGGAGGTGGACCACTTGGCGGGATGTACACGGAGCGGACGACTGGACCCAAGGAGATGAGGTGGATATCTGTACCTACCCTTTAGGTGGGAGTACCAGTGGACGGCTCGACGTTGCAACTTTACTTTTCAGTTGTTGTACTCCCTTTTTCAGTTGTACTTTACTTTCAGTTTGGGTTTGTATTCTGGCCCACTTACTTTTCTACACTTACTGTTGTACCCAGTTTTTACATAGAGTTTATTTCTTCTTTCTAGCTCTGTGGTGTTGGTTTACTTTACAAAGGTAATGCCTTCCCTTTTTACCAGGAATTACACCTTGGTGCTAGTCGCCAGCCCCTGGCCTATGGAAGGCGGGTTTGGGGTAGTCACGGCATGGCCCCCAAGGACGAGTCGTGACAATAGGTAATATATTCTCAAAAAATAACATGAATACTTACTTTTAAAAAAACCATATCTCAATTATTTTTTAACCTTCCTAGTAATCCAGTATAATAATTTTATCGCATGATCAACTTCTTCTTCTGAATTTTATGATGTTAATATTTCAATTCCAACTCATATACACCTTAATACTTGATGTAATTATTGAATATCTTGATCTATCCCTCTAAATTATAAATTTTCATACTTTTATAGAAATATAAATTTTCTTAGGGATTTATATAATTACCATAGTAACTTTTAGGATAAGAAATTTTAATGCATGTTATGTCTTTTTTAATGGATGTTTTCATTCCTAAAGAAATCCATAATAATTAGTTTATACCTAAAAAATCATGAATAATATAATTCATTCATACTATTAGATATATTATATCCATTTTTCATTATAGTATAACCATGGTTAATTATTAACATCTCTATTTTTAAAGAATGTTTTGAATGAAAAATGAAAGATTTGTAATACTTATATGACTCATCATTATTCCTCATTTTATGAACATCATCACACTAATGTGTATAACGTAATGTGAGTTTAATAATAAATCAAATCTAAACATTAATGTTTCATGAATTTTTGGTTAATATATTATTTGGATCACTAACCTGAAGCATCTCTTATATTTTACTGAGAAATTTCTATATATCATTTTTACATTCCTTAATCTCTGAATGGAAAATCAGGAAGAAAATGAATTTTCATTCTGCTTCTACTTATAATTGTTAACTATTTCTACAAAATTTATTTGGATTGATAGTTTATTATGAGGGTCTTAATATAATTTCGAAATCATTCATGTGGGAATGTTATATCTATTAAAAGTTTCAATATCTCCCAAACCCATAATAAATTATAGACATGCTTTCTAAAAGAATGTTTTCATTAGGGTTTCAAAACAGATGAATCTTAGTAACTCATATTAGTTGATAATATGGGAGGTCAGGTTCATAAAACCATTTAGGGGAATTATTTTTCCAACTTTATGAATCTCTTATCAATTAATGATATGTTTTTGAATCATTCCCAAGCCTCAATACGTGACTAGTTACCCTTATTCCAATTTCTTGATCAAAACCACGTGTTGATTCGAACAACTTCAATTATCACAAGTTCTACTTAATTATACTATCTATTAATAATACTATAGTTTATATCCATATTTAGTAAATATATAGTATATCACCATCCAAAGAGGTGGTTAGTGATTTTTAAATGAGATGGAACCTCAAAGAGGTGTCCTATATATCATATGAGAACTGTAATAAAAAAACATAGATTAGATGGCATAGTTTTAGGTCATATGTTAGGATTATACCATGAATTTTAATGTCATGTGGATATGAAATATATTTAGGAATTTAATATTGAGTATGGGGTTCAAACATTGAAGATTAATCATACGAACATTGTGCATACATGGATAAAATCCCACGTAGTTCATGTTATGGGTGTCTACAGCATAAAAGCAACAATAAAAAGGGTTCTAGTGGGAATTATTCATGTATTGAATCCATATGATACCTTATCTAGAGTATATTCCCTTTAGTAAGAATGATATTTTATTGGAATTACATCTAACAGGAGTTCCATATTGTGGGCACCCACATCATGCTATTGGTTTCATCATTTCGGATCAATAATCCCAAATGAGTCATGTTTTGTGTGAGAAAAAAGAGATAGAGGAATATTGGACACATCACATGGTAGAATAAAATTGATTGTATGTGGGAAATACATATAGTTCTCCTTTGATATAAAATTACAAGTCTCATGGAGATTATGGTATGGTTCATCTGCCTTAGAAAGGAAGCCTACATACAAAGTTCATAACAAGAATCAATGTCCCCAAAGTTATGTTCATTATAAACCATTTATGGTTGAGGTAAGATAATAAATACTCATGAGGATTATTTCCTTGGATTATGTAAATATTATATATGTTTAGTAACATACACCAAGGTAGAGACCCATATAAAAATACACTTCTAATCCACTATAGATGAGGGAGGATGATAAAATCATAAGAGAGTTTTGTCATGTGAGTTAAAATAATTGGAATATGATGGACATACACCTAGGTATATTCTTGTATCAGATATTAATTATTTATCTTATGATAGATAAAGGGACACGGTGACCATGAAAGATCAATTGAATATATTTATATGGTATATTTTCTCTTTCAAGAGCATAACATGAATAGGATTTCATGAGTGTATAACCCTAGTATATTATGGACACTTACCAAATAAAATGGTTCCACAATAGAACGTTCATGTACAAAGGTCATCATAGTACATACCAATGTTTTACGTTTGAATAAGGTTGACAGGTCTGAGAGTGTCTTCCTAAAAAATATCACATATCCAATGGTGTTTGTTTGACAAGAATAACATCTAATAGGGTGTGTACATGACAAGGATGACATTTCTTAGGAATCCCATGTGATCAAACAGAATTGTACAAGGTATTTTTTTTAGGATCATTTCTACATTTCAATTGGATTTTACTTTATCAAGATGACAATCTTAAGGGCTTCTCACAATCTGACTAACAAGACCAATGAGGTCTGTCTGACAATTCTGACATGTACTGGGGTCTTCATGTTATATGGGATGATGTGTCTAAGGGTGTCTTACTAAAATGTATTACATGACCATAGTGTCCTCATGACCTAGATCAAATGTGGTCACAATATCATATGGGATTTACATGATGGGGTCATGTGAACATGTCTAGGATTATACATATAATAAACGTTTCACATACATGGGTTCGAGTTTCATGTCTATGTATACATAACGACATCATGAGACTAATGAGGATTCATGTGATCACATAATAACTTTTAATAAAATAATACGCATTGGAAACATTTTTCATGATAAGATTGGTACATGGAAAATGGTCTATGTCAATTACACATATCCTAGGGATTTAATGGAAATATGAGTGTACATCTAATGGTTTATAAGCATGTTTATCCCAAATATCATTGGGTATTCTCAGGAAAATGGTGCATGATTTTTTATGATTGTATTTCTGGTACGAATGGAGGTTTTTAATAACAAAGGGGTCACATGATTTTAATATCACTATGTGATCACAAGACATTAAGGGAGTCTTGTGATGGAGTCTCTTGATTGGGTCTCATGATTACTAAGAGGAGTTATCTTAAGGAATTTGTCCATCTTCTCTATTTATCCACCCTTTATATCATTCCCCATTGTCCTCTCTTATATCAATCAATTTTATATCAATATCCTTGTTTTTTCACTATTATTCTCCTCAACTTCTTTACAATGATAATGAAATAGGTTTATATATGTAATGGTTAGTTGAATGTGTAACTATTTTTCATAGTAAAGGTGTCGTGAGCACAATCCTGAGGCAGCAGGTGGATTATCTTGGAGACTTCGATGCTCTTGAAGATTTTCATTCTTGTGAAATGTCAATGTAAAGATAGATATGATATCATGTGATTGATTCATGTGATTTATCTATGGATTTTTATGGAAAATTTTCAAATAATAATCTATTGAATCACATGATCACTTAGATGGATTTACATGATACTATTATATGTCCATGGAAATATTTGTAATGAACCAACCCAATGAGGCCCACCTGGTCAACATAAGGATGATCCATCACAACCCCAATCCCAACTAAAATAGATTAGGGGACTGAGACAATCCCTGAGTATGAATAAAAAAGAGGGACACATTTTTCTAATATAATTGTATGCATACACCAAAATGACTCCAAGAATTGTGAAGAGTAATGATAATAATAAAAGACCGTAACATATAGAGTAAATAATGCATGAAATTACTCTCGAGAATACAATAGAGTAAAAAAATATAAACCCTAATATAAAGGATAAAAATAAATTCCCAACCATAAATGATGTCCCAACCTAAAAACTAGAATAAAAAAAATTGAGAGAGTGTGACTCCCAATCTTCATGTATGACCATTGTACATGGTCTATGCACCCATGAATCACTATGCTCCACCAATGTCACTACAAAAATGTCTATCATATATAAAATACAAAAAAATTCTTAGAAAATTCCATATAGGGTTGATTATTTACATACCGAGTAATATGATATGAAAAACCACAAAGGGAGAAATAGAATGATATAACGATGGTCAGATCAACCCAAAAAAGGAAGGACAATAATAAAGTAATAAAAGACCCATAAATGTAAATATATGCTAAAAAAGAATCCCAAATAAGAGAGAAATTGTATATCTATTTCCAAAAAACACATATGAATGATAAGTCTTCCAATATCTCTAAGGGCCTACCTCTAATGAATAACATCATACGCAATCAAATAAGAATCTTTGTGGACGGATTACTCCCTGTCACTATGCTACATGATTTAATGGAAATATATCCCAACCATGCATCCCATGTATCCTCACCATAATCAAGGTGGAGTAATCACACATCAATAGTGTAATCCATAGTAGAGGGGGTATAATATGTAGTCATGCATCCTTTATAACCACACCATCTTATTTGTGGTGGACCCACACCTCCCCACTATTCTTCACAATGAAGGAGGCCCAATTTATGATGGAGGACATATTCCATAGTATGATAGGGGAATCCACTCAATATATGGAAAAATCACATAAAACCTAGCGGATCTGGAGTGGGAGTCCCACTCATTAGATGCATAGATATCCCACGCCCTTGTGCATCTGAGGGTGCCACTCAATTTATTGATAGAGGAAATGTGTCCTAGTACATGAGTGGAGGGTCCACTCAATATATGGATAGATTAATCACTCCCTAGTACATCATGGGGAACTCAAAGATTGGTTGAACGACACCCTATCACAATAGGGGTGTTGACTCAGTAAGCATGGGACCCATTCCATAGTGTGTCATGGGGTTTCCACTTGGTCTGTATCAATTGAGGACTCACTCCCTAGTGAGTCATGAGAGTTTCACTCATGGGGTAGTGGACTCATTTACTAATACCATTCGAGGTGTGGGTCCCCTCAAAAAATTTAAATATAATGGGGGACCCTCACACTAGTATGAAAAGCGGTTTCTTAACCATAAATTTCTTTTTGAAGATCCTACATAATCATTGTCATCATCAAGAATCTCTTAAAGAGTATCATTCTCAGAAAAATTTATGTGCTATCTTAAATGAAATTAAAAAGTTTTCCATTATGTTATATGTTGAAAACTACTAAGGATAGGCTACTTTCAGACCAAAATAAGAGTAAAAATGATGGATATATGAGTGGTAAAAGACTCTAAAAATTATATTATGTGAACCAGTTTTCACATGAACTGTGATTTAACCTAGAACCCTAAAAATATCCTTAAAATCACATGTATTGCATTCCAATTTAGTAGTAAATGGTTTGTAGAGATATTACATGGTGTGTATTTGCCACCTGGGGTCTTCTTGTGTGCTCCAATCAATGCCCATGTACTTTGATCCATGCCCTTGTACCTACCATGACTTTGTACCGAGTCGTGCATGTGTACCTCTAGAAATTTCCATGTACTCTTTTAGTATACATCATGTCCACCCATATTGGTTCATGTCCATTTTATCTAAAATATGGATTTCCCACCCAGGGATGGTCACATTACATGTGGGCATGGACACATGGCATGCGATACGTATCATACCCCAAACTCTAGCACCACATCCACGGGGATTACATGACATGTGTTCCTAGACTAAATGTTGTGTATTCTCGTTTTACACACAGACCCATGTTTGTTCAGGCATAATCTCCATACACCCTACACTTTCATTTATGCTACAAAACACACTAGGTGTCTATGGTCTAGGGGTGTGTATGATCAATCTTTCTCTAGTGACTAGATTTTGGGCACCCAAACCACATGTCATTGCTTATTATAATAGAATAGGTATCCCATTGATTATTTGGATATAAGATCCATATAGGTATCACCCACATCCCACAATCGGAGCACATTCATATAGTAAAGACCAAACCATTCATTAGTCATGAAACCACCAAGAATCTGATGGTCTGATCATTCTCAGAACCACCCTGGTAATATTGAACTATAAACCCCAATTCCCATGGTAAATAAAATGATGATCAGGGGGGAAACACATAATCAATGTGAATCCATCATTTTCAAAACATTAGTGACCAACCATCACATGCTCAGGGTATGTATGATGATAACATATGGAATGGGAAAATAAATTACATAATATAACAATTAAATATGATCAGAATATTTAAAGGAAATATAAATCAACGAATTAGATTGAATACTTGCATTAAAAATTTAATCAAAAGGGTGGACATCAAAATTTATGATCCCTACCTCAATTATATATCGATAATTGTTGAATAATGAATTCACCAATGATGAGGATTATTTTTTGTGTTCACTACCTATCCTTCCACCTAGATTCTATCACATGTAGTCCACTGATGTGATCTACCAATGAAGAACACCCAGAGTACCGCATAATTCGCCTAGGGTTTTGTGTATAACCTTGGAAATTTTTTATAATGGGGAAATTATAAAGGTTATTAGGTCATGGAAATGTAAAATAAAATAAAATAATTAACTAATTATTTTAATTAAACACACCGCCAAAGACTATCTTAATTGAATCTCAGGAATCGACAAACATTATGTCGTTCCTAGGGTAAACCAATATTATGCAATCAATCGTGGTGTTATATTTTTGATCCAATAGTCCTTTAGGTAGTTATTAAAATTTTTCAAGAGAACATTATGTCCATGATATTAATATATCTAATATGTTTATAATATCATTATCGAGATCACTCAGTGTCAAAATCTTATTTCATCTTATCCCCTCAGTCCAAAAATATTCATAAAAATATTCTCAAGACTTATTCTAAAAAAAATGGAGTCACTACAATCTTCCCACAATTAATGTTTTTCGTCCTTAAAACCAAATCCTACTCTCAAGTGAAGATATTGAACTATCAAATGGGGTTTCATATTTTAGTGATATCTAAAGAGGGATCATGTTATTTCATCAAACACACACAAAGGGAACCAATAATCATGAAGGTTCTTATCAAGATAGTTCCCCAATTTTATAAGGTACCTTATGATGGTAACAATACTCTTGATATCCCGATCATCCTGGTCTACATCTTCAAAAATTAATTAACATATATCCTCAGAGGTGACATGGGGATAAATCCAAGAATTTGGTCTAACAGTAGTCATAGGATCAAGTCCTAAGCCACCACACTAACCTGATGTAGTAACTGGAAAAAGTTCCTATAATACTTAGAGGTAGTATGTCATCTCATTCAAATATCAGTGATTCTGATGAATTGAGATCTCTATTAACTCAATTTATCATCACTTACCTTTTAATTTCACAATAATCCTTCCTATAGTGACCCTTGACATATTTTGGTAGTCCTCATCATCCCCTCCATGAACTGAACATTTAAATACCATTTTTATAACCAACTATAGGACCAAAAATTTTATCTCAAACTAGCTCCAAGAAGTACAATGGTGGCTTTTCATGTCTCATATATGTGGCCTCTAAATTGGATGCATCGATGGTCAATTTGTAAATTTCATTATATGAAGACTCCACTGATGGTAGGTGATCATCCAAGCTATTTCCCAGAAAAAAATTAAAACCCGAAGAATGGTAACTAGAATAAAAAATGCATTCTTAAAAATTCCTCCTTTCTAGGTTAAACACACCATGATAAAGTGCAACCAAGTCCCAACATCCTCCTATACCAGCTCCAGAATATTTATATAAAGTGTGAATAATGGTCTGATATTATTTTTATGGAAATTCATGGTTCCAGACTACCTCCTACATTCCTAGGAATCCCAAACTCTCTACTAATATCTACACATAGATGGTTAAAAAGTGTTTCAATATGAAAATGAATTCTATGATCACTCAGGTAGTGTCCTAAACTATTGATGGTCATGGAATCTCATTCCACTAAAATAGAAATGATACCATTAAATTTCCACTTCTATCTAGGATCCTCAGCCTCTACTTGGGAAGGTGGCACATGAAGATCTAAACTCGGCAGCAAGATAAACATAATTTTTTCCAACCTAATTATAAATGATCGTGGTATAACCACACCTATCTCGGGTGTAATATCAAGGGAAAGAAACATCCTCAACATCCTCTCGCACATAATTAATGATTTTATCATCTGTCATAGAATAAGGATGATATTCTCCCCAACTATGTAAAATAAATCAGGATCATGCCTAATGGATATCTAGTCATGTAATATATCATAGTTGGTATCACTATGATGAGCCTCCCTAACACAATTTACTAGGGGTGGGGTAATAACCTTCAACCACAGGTGTCTTTCACCACTCTATCCCTCAAGGTTCAACTACATAGTAATATACTACTACATCACCACACTTAATAACATCAGATGAAAAACTACACTATGATCATCTGCTACCATGACCATTCCCTAGGGTGTCTCTAAAGATAGAAATACCTAAACTATTACTGGGACAACATAAATCCCATTTCAGATAAGACATATCACAAGAATAGGAACTCCAAAATCTAGGACTATATCTACGAGAGATCCCCATGATGATGGTACTCTGAGAGCACATTCTAAACTATAAAAACGTGTATCATGTTACCTTCCTATGATTCTTAGTACAAAAAGATTTCATCACATGGGAATAACATGAATGGGTTAAGGGTCAAATTAATAAGTCTCTTGGACTTTGTTTGGTCGTTCAACACACCCAATTGAATCACCACATACTCAAAGTATCCAAAGTAGCTATATAAATCCACACTTGGTATATAAACCTATAACACCTGAAGCAAATGATAACCCATCCTGATTTCAAACATTGAGATCCACTTTACCTACATCAACTAGGTGAAGAGTTCAACAATTCTCAAGGGGTTGATACTCCTCCCAAATATTCATTGAGATTAGGTCAGCCAATCCACCCCTCACATCACGATCTGATCTGCATCTTTGGTAAACACCATAGGGATACCCAATAAAAAAACTAGGTCATCAAAATCCCATGCTCTGTAGAATCCACCAAACACAACTCCATCTATCATAGCTATGGGGTCATCTGATATGATAGTGTAAATATTGGGTCATCCATGGTGAAATTCCACATAGAAAACAAACTCTATATGGGGAGTTAAACCTAGAATGTACTCAATATTTACACCCTCATACTGCTCCACCATCATTGGAAACTAAACTCTCATAACATATTTGGGACCGAATGTCATACTAGTGAACACATAAGGAGTCTTTTATATCCTCTTGTATATGATCTCATCCAACTTGTCATAGGAATGACACCTTATCAATAGAGGAATACTATATTCCACAAATGAGGAACACTATAACACTGACCGGTAACATTCAAATGAGTATAGATGGTAGGTGACCATTCTATACTAGGGGAAACATCATAGGCTATCTCTTCTATTATGGAATAATTCTACACAAGTATCTATCTCTATCTCTCCTCTAGAGTTAGGTCACACTATTGATAAGAATGTATTACCAATCCTCCCTACTAGAGCCCCAATGAAAAGGGGTTTTGAATGAAGGTTCCAGGGTATCACTAGGTCACAGACATGGGATATGATCATGGAATTGTTCCTCATGAATCTATGATAAAATTGTAGTTGAGGAAGTGTAGAAAAATGTCATACGTTGAACCATACTTGGGCCTCCAGGCTAGAATCCCCTTCTTTCTAAAACACATACTTTACCTTTTTCACCATTTCACCAAAACCATGACCTAAATAGATTCCTCATCATAAAAAACTTTCCCATACATAAAATTAAAATGACTCATCCACCACACCTTGAAACTATCTTCTCTTGTATGGGACTGACTCACTCACATGGTTTTCGATCAGATCACAAAAACTTGTCCTAGTGATGGAATAATTCATATTCGTAGAATGTTCAAATAAACACTCAAAACCATCAACAATTGGATCTAATAATTACCTATGTATCCCAAGATATGTATCACCTCCATGACCACCAATGGAAGGGGTCCTATCCATGGGGTCCCTTTTCATTGAAAGCTTATTCTAATCCTATACCACTAAGAAGGGAGTATATCTCACTAAGAATAATAGATTATCTCTATCTAAAAGTAATTATATGTGCCACTAGAATTTTTTCATATATATTTATACTTATATACCCAACCCTACTCACAATGAAGACTAATTTCTGATGTAACCATCCAATTGTTCAGGTTCCACACAAGCCAGATGTAAGAACCCAGATCTTCGTTTCAGGTATGTCTTCCCTTTTTAGGGAGTTTTTGAGAAAAATGAAGTTTCTGGAAATTTTTGAAGTACATGTCTTGTAATTTCTGAGCACACACCGTGTAATATTTTCCTGCTCAAAGCCATGTTCTGGCCGTGTCCGGGCCACATACATGGTTTGTAGGGGTGTTGTGGAGGCTGATTTTGGCGGAGTACGGAAAGACCTAGTACACACTGTGTACTCTAAAAGCACACGTCGTGTACATTATTTTTTTCATTAAATGGACCGGGGTCGCGCCTGATCACGATAAACATCTTATTCAAGGTCCTATTCGTCCGAGAGCGTATGAAATATGCAGATCTTCAATGAGCCATTATTCTTCTGTCCATTCTCTGATTTAAGCACTGTCGATTGCATTGGAATCATAGCGGTGAGTTCTACCTGCTGCTTGAGCCTTGTTTACGAATTCCTCCTCCTTCTCAAGATATCATGGGTTGAGAGTTTTTGGTGTTTTCTCAGATCTACAACGTTCAAGGGAGAATCTGTTGTCATGGTTCAAGTATATCGATCTCCTAGGATCGAGGTAGGTGGTTTTTGCCTTACCGTTCAAATTCCTTGAGTTTTATACGCAAATTCCACCAATACACGTGAATGGGGTATTGTGTGTTTACCTTTTTTCGCTGGTTGTTTTTTCCCTGCTTTTATGCTTGTGTAGAGGTAACTTAATCGTGTTAGAGTACATTTTGTTGTGCTTGGTTGTTTTTCCCATGTATTTCTTTGTTTACGACCTTTGGGTCTTGTTAGAATTTGGCCGTTACACCTGTTTCCATGCCTTGTGTCAATAGGATGGAGTGTTTTTGTATAACATGCTTATTACCCTATAGATTGTTTAGCCAAGTAGTTCTATATGTTTACTTTGGCCTTATAGTATTATTATGCACTGACCGTCATGGGACTGAGAGAACCTGGTGCTATAGACTATAAGGGATAAACTGAGTGAGCTTCCCAATGAGTCTTAGACATTATAGACTACAGGAGGGTAGACCGAGAGAGATTCCTCAGAGAGTCTTGTACATTAGACTACAAGGGATGGAACAAGTGAGCTCCCAGAGAGTCTTGGAATATTATAGACTAGAGGAAGGTAGACCGAGTGAGCTTCCTTAGAGAGTCATACTTTGTTTGAATCTTTTTAAGAACCTTCCTAGGATAGAGGAGGAATTGACCGAGTGAGATTCCTCAGAGAGTCTATGGTATACATGAGGATATAAGAGGAATTGACAGACATATCTTCCTCATAGAGTCTCTAGACCTTGGGGCTAAGAGGGTCAGACCGCATGATCTTCCTCAGAGAGTCCCTGACTACCATATACTATAAGTGGACTTGACCGAGTGTGCTTTCCCAGAGAGTCTCTTAAATTCATATGACCAAACCAGAGGGGTTAGGCTGAGTGCACTGCCCAGAGGGTTGTGGTACTTCTTGGATAGGACTATAGGGGATGGCTGCGAGTACTTCCCAGAGGGTTCCTTCTTGTTAGCTGTTTGCTTCCTTGCTATTGTTGGTTGTGGATTGATTACTATTGAGTATCATCCTACTTTACTGCTTACTGTTTACTGCCTACTGCTTTGCAGTTGTTGTTTACTGCTTATTGTACTTTTACCTGCCATATACTCACTGACTGTTAGGCACAGATCTTTGGGTGAATGCCTACTGGGATTTAGTCTCACACCCTATTTGGGTCATGCTTTTGGGCCCAAACAGACTATGTTGTTGCAGGTATATACAAGGGAAATCACCCTTTGACTTCTGGTACTTGATTGCTTGGAGTAGGAGAGCAAGGGACCAAGCTTTGGATTGCGATGCTGAGGAGCTGTTTACTTTTACTTTGTACTTGTTTTGGTGCTGTGGTGTTTTTCAGCATTGTGACTTGTTTGGATGCTTTCTTAGATATGTATCTTGCATCATTCCATATATATACATATGTGCTCTGGTTTGTTGATTTAGTCTTCCGCTTTTCATTATTGTTGGTTATTTACTGCTTCCTCTATTGCATGTTTATTTATTTCCACTGTTTACTATGCCAATGGGGCATAGATTTCCCACTATCACACCCAAGGACCTCGCTTCTAGTCTGTAGTCTCTGAAATTTGGGGAAATGTACTTGAGGCTAAGTGACCAACCGGGTACGGGGCACCTCTGGGTGGCTTCCGAAACATGGATGTTACACCATACAACCTAGAACACCATTTAAATTCAATCATCCTCTTCCTGATGGTCTTATTTTTTATAACACATCGATTATCTCAGTCAATAGAACTCATTTAATGAACTAATAATGTTTTTACTTTCATCCTATCTTGCCATATTTACTATCTACTCAACAAGTATATGATTATCCTTTTGGACCACATGAGTTGGGTCCATGTGCTTCTCAATAGTTGTTAACACTGCTAGGTGTTCTCTTGGAGCTGACACCTCATGAAAGATTCCACGAACTATGGATTCATCATATAAAAAGTTATCAACAAAATTTTTTCCACAAATTCTAGATGTCTTCTATCATTGAGACATCATAAAGGTTATCAACACTTCCCACTATCAAAGGGAATATCTTGGGATATGTCTTAAGATGTATAGTCAAGTTACACAATCCTATATGATTCAGGTACCATTTCTTCTTTGAAACTGATGTCTCGGTATATTGAGTAAATAATATGGTATTCAATGCCTAGGTTTATAGATATGTCAACTTCCACACAAAAACTAGGTTCCATTTCCTGGTATCTTCACTCAAAACACTCCAACATCATTGTATTAAATCACATCCAGACATTATAAGGGTTAAAATACAAGCACTACCCTTGTAATAAACTTATCCAATAACACTCTACAATGACATGAACCTCTAGGACCCACAATGATGATAGAAGTTCAGACCTTCACCACACCAATCCCACCTCTAATAGATTAGGGGAAACAGATAAATGTTGAGAATACATGAACAAAATGGAAGGAATTTTCTAAATATATTTGTATGCACACACTCAACTGTCCCCATTAAATATTTAAAGAAATAATAATAAAATAATGTAACATAAAGATTAAACCATTATAGAATTCACTCCATGGAATACAACATATTAAAAGAGAAAAACCTCACTAAAAAGTGTAAAAATACTTTCCCAAGTAGAAATAAAGTCCCAACATGAAAACTATTTCAATAAAAGAAAAACTAAGAGAGCTCAGCTCTTGATCTCCATGTATGACTAGCATATATGGTCAATTAACCAAAGTATCACTATACTCCATTGCTTTCATTATCAAACTATATTTTATTTTTATAAGAAATGACATGTGTTGGTAATTCCCATGTCGGGGGGTGTATATAAATACCCATTAGGACACCCTAAACCTACAGTGGGAGAAATATAAAGATATAAAATTGGCAATCTCAACCCAATAATAGAATTTCAATAAAAAATGATAAAACGACCATAAAAACCATATATTATAATAATGAATCCCAAATTATATAGATATGGGATCTCCATCTCCATAACCCAGCTAATAAATATGAGACCACTCATAGCTCCAAAGGCATACCTCTGATGACCACAATCATGCGTAATTGACTAAGATTCTACGTGGAGGTCCCACGCATCATCAATCTAATTCATATCCAAGTTGGAATAATCTCCCATGCATACATCCCAAATATCCACACTAGAATAGATGTTTGTAAATCATACCTTGGCACTTTACTATATTGTATAGGGGGGATGATCTCTATTTATGTATCTTTTTTGACTGCACAATATTACATGTAGTGGACCAACAGATCACCACAGTGCACCAAATCCAAGAATTTATAATCTCCAATAGAGTATCTTCTTTCTATTATGATAGAGGATCCAATTAGTAGATTCATTGATGACGTTCCCGAATTAATCAACAGGTTCTACACAGTAGATGAATATAGGATTGATAAACTAGTGTTTTAGGGGGCTCCACTAAAAAGATTGATAGAGGACCCATTCTCGAGTTTTTTGAAGTGGGGGGGGGGGTACTGAACACATGGATGGAGTACACGTTCCCTAGTGACTTTTTAGGATTCCACTCAAATCATGGAGGACCCACTACTTATCATAATAATGTGTTCCACAATGTTAATAGAGGACCTGTGACCTAGTGTGTTAAGGGGTTCCCCTTGTAGGTATTAATAGAGAACCTGCACCCTAGTGCATCAGGGAGTATCACTCGGTGGGTAGAGGACCAAATTTATAGTACTATATGGGGCACTCAACTAGTGAGTATTGGGGATCACACCTTGGTACAACAAGTTCTTACCCTAAACCCTCTCTTTGATGATACTTCCAGATCACTGTCATCATCAAGCATCTCTGAAATAAGTTCCATGTTTAGAACATTCCATGTCATATATGAAAATACACTATGAAGTCTACACACAATTATAAATGGAAAACAGCATAGTATATACTACTCATAGGACAGAATTCCAGTCTATATAAAGGATATATAAGAGGAGTAAGTTCTTAAGAAAACTACATGACATGTACTAGGGTTCACATAGCATGTGATTTCACCTGGATACCCAGCTGGGTCCCCAACATCACATGTATTGGATGACCATTTATAATTAAATGATATTTAACGATACTACATGGTGTGTACTGACCACCACGGGCCTATCTATGTGATCTAATCCATGCTCATGTACATCAGGTCATACCTAATGGTGCCTGAGTAGCCGAACATGCTCGTGTACCTCTGGGTATGTTCATGTACTCTTTGTGTAAATTGTGTGTCCTCCCATACATGTACTTGTAAATGTTTAGTTGGTAGTCCGCTTAGCAACCTGAGGAGGGATACAAGGTGTGTGGGCCTAGCCACAGAACATGTGATCCTTATCTTCCCAGATACCATGGAGTTATAGCTAGGGGATACATGATGTGCGTTCCTAGACTTCTAGATGTGTAGTTAGGTTTTACAAAGAAACCAAAGCTCCTTAATGTTTCATCATCATGCTACCATTTCCTCTACTTCCACCACAAAACATTATGAGGGCCTCAGATCTTGGCCCATTCATTCTATATGTGATGATGGTGGTTGGATTATAGACACTTGAACCCCTCGTGGTTCCTTCCCATCATTTTTGTAGTCTTCTATTTATGTTTTGGATCCCATATTATTGAACTTCCCACCCTTAACCCAATCATAGACATGATTCCCATGCACAATGAGAATGTTTTATTCCTTTACAAACCACGATGAATTCGGGGGTTCAGTCACACATGTACCTGCTTCGGTAATGTCATACTATAACCTTGTGGGAAAATGGTGAAGAACACTATGAATGGAGGGGGAAGACTGTGATTGTATTTAATCCATCATTGGATAAGATTTATATGCCAATGGTCACATGATCAGGGCAACCGAGGTGATAACAGGTGGAATAGATGAAATAAATCTTATAATATAACCAATGAATTTGTAGGGATCAAGAAAATGACTGATAAATAAAAGATCAAATAATGAAGATAAAATACATGGTTTAATAATATAATCAGAAGGATGAAAACTAGAATTGTTGACCTTACCCTGATTATGGATGGATATTTTGTGAAGCATGCATTCCCCAGTGATGAGGATGTTCTGCTATGTTTGTTGCCTCTAAATCAACCTCAAAATAGTCACTTGTGGTCCTCTAATGTGTTCTTCCACTAAGGAATTCCCAAAAGATCTTATAAATTATCTTAGTGATTATATTGATATCCTTACATAATTTTCATATTGAAGTACTTATATAGGTTTTTACGTTATGGTAATTTAAAATAATTTAAAATAAATTATTTATTTATTTTAATTAAATGCATCTCCAATGACTACCTCAACCAAATTTTCAGTGTCGATTAGCCTTAGAACATGACTATGGTGAAGACCATGCTTTAGAATCAACAACGGTCGTATATTTTTCATCCAATACCATATTTGGGACTTAGTCACTTTTTCTAGAAAATTACATGTTATTGATAGAAATAAATTTAATATTTTTATATTATCAATGCCAATCTTACCGGGCCTTGGAATCTCACCCCATATTAGCACTTGGCACCAAAAATATTAATATAAATATTCAAAAGTCTTACATAGAAAAAACTATGTTGCTACATAACTCTTGATATCAAAACAAGGGATATTTCTATAAGAAGTTGTAAATTATGGAAGGTTCTCATGAATGAAAGATATGCTATTTTTCTGGTGAACCAAGTGAATTAATCATATATTCTCATGATTTTCATCACTAGGTCCCGTGATATATATAAATTCACATGATGTATACATCTAAAATTTCATGATCAGCCTCATTTAATGGTTTCTTTACACTCAAAAACTTTAATTGACCTTACTTTGATCTTCATTCATTCAGGAAATGGTTTTACGCGTTACATGTGATAATCTTCGAGGGATTCATGTGATCACTCTACATGATCAAATACTATATTAGTGGAAAAGAAACAAGTTTATCACACAATAATGAATGTAAATGAATGTATTATTCTGAGAATAAGGGACATATTGTTTTTTCATGTCAATCTGAGTTGTTGTCATCATGTATTCACATGATCATCACCGCTTTATTGTGTGATTCATAGAGCGTATTTCAATGGATTCATGTTTCCTATATTGTTAGTCTCATGTTATAGATATATTCCTAAAAACATAGTATGTATATAATAAAATGTTTAATGAATTTATTCATCTAGTCTATCCTTCATGTTATATAATGTCTGATAGTCAATGATCACATGCTCGATAACCAATGGAAGATTTATGTGAAGAAAGTTGTAAATGAGGAAAGACTCTAATGAAAGGATGATATGTTGTTTTTCACAAAAATCCATGATTTTGTTAGTATTGACTAATATGATCATAGTCACATTATTGTGTGATTCATATTTCTTCTCATGATGGATTCACATGATTCTTGATGATCAGTTTTATGTGGTGTCATGGCTCTTCAAACTGACACATGTATTCAAAAAAAGATTTATTGATTCTATTGGGTTATCGAGAATGTAATTATTTTATTGTATTGATCATCATAGAAATATTGAGAACACTATATTCATGGATATGTTGTCTTGGACTTGCATAAACATCATCTAAGAACATCGGGTGTTGCTCATGATGTCGAACAAGAGGCATCTGAGGGCATGGTAGATGATCAAATGTTAAATATGATCATGTAATATGAGTATATGGTTATGAATCAATTTATTTGATTATATAAGTTATATTTAAATATTTTAATGTTGATAAATATTACAATATTCAACTCCCCATTCCACATCAATTATATGCACAAATGAGTGCTTCTTAATAATCCTAGTTGTGTCATTTGTCATTCAAGCTTGTAGTGGGTTTAGAAACCTTAAAAAACATCACACACACCCTCACCATATACGTAACACCATTTTTTATCCAATAAAGGCACCTCTTATGTGTTTTTTTCATGAAATTTTCACACCCATTGGATGTTATACTCTCACCCACAACCTAATGTTTGGATAGATGGTTTTGATGTCTCTCGAATATGGTTATGGTGACTCCCACACATGACATTGTTAGGATATCTAGATATAAAAAATGGATGGAAATGTTTTTTCTAAGGTAATACTAAAAATACTTAGAATAAAAATATATGTACAATAGAATAAATAATTTCCCAAATATGTCCCCTTATAAAATGAATACCAATCCCAAGCCATTTTTCTTTAAGAATTACACTTCCATTTCCTTCATGTGAAATAATAATGTAATCTATTTTTTCCAAGGTTAGTGAACCTAGAGATAATAGCTTTTTTGTGGACTAGATACTGGTCATGAAAATATTTATATATCTTACTTTACATCCATAATTTTTGAGACCAAGTTGGATGAATGAGTTTTTTTTGTTGGATGCTTTTATAAAGATGCCAATTGTAATAATTTATTTTTTTGGAAGAATTTTGTATTACCCCTCGTTTGAGGTATTTAGCCTTTTTATGCCTTTTTATGTGCATAATTTACTTGGGATGAGTTGGGAAGTGGTTGGAATAGTTTGGAATGGTTTTGAATAAGTTTGGAGGATTTTCTAAGGGCGCACAATTTGATCAATGTTAGAGGAAACCGTGCGGGTTCTCCAGGAAACTGTGCAGGGGGAGGCAGTAGGCTTCTTATGTCTTGCACATTGTTTTCCAAACCGTTTGAGGCAACCGTGAAGACCCTTTATCTCAAGATAGTGTCTTGTGCATGGTTAGCGCAGAGTTTTCCAAACCGTGCAGACTAACCATGCGACCACTTAAAGATGGAGTTTTTAAATTTGGGCTCCCACAAGGATTCCTCATTTCACTCCAAATCTTCTCCCACTCGAGCCTTACTTGTGTTTTTCAGTTCGTTAGGGTTGGAGGGGCTGCTCCACTCATTTTGCAAGCGATTCAAAGGGGTTTCTTGGTGTTTTGATGGTGGTTTCTCTCAGGAAAGTCTCTGCTCTTGGTTTCATGGTGGTTTCCTCTAGATCTTCATCTCCCTATCTCTTGGTTTTCTAGATCTACAAAAATTTCATGTAGATCTAGTGTTGGGGTTATCTTGGGTGTTTATTTTTAGTCTTGTGGATGATAGGTAAGTATATCTAGAGCGGCTTTTGTGAATCATTTCACCGGATTGGGTTGCGGTTGCTTGTGGGTCGATTTTGCCGGAACCCTAAAAGAAGGTGGATTCTCTCTCGACTCCACTTGGTTAGAAGTAGTGGTTTTGGTTAAAATTAATTTGTGTTTCTTGAAATTATTTGTGATATTGATATTTTAATTTTGTTGGACAAACATTCGGAGATGATTTGGGGGATTTTGAGATAAATGTTTTATTGTTGAAAAAGGGGGCTTTGTTGTGTGATTTTAAAATGTGGATTTTGTATTAATTAGTAGTTGATTATGAAAAATGTTTTGTGAAATATGGTTTTCTATAAAGATGTGGTTTTATTGAAATGAGGTTCATCATGGAAAATTAATTAATGGTGGTTTCAATAAATGGGTGATTTATTGAAATGGATTGACATGTGATGGAAACAGTTATTTTCATGTTGTTATCGCCTTTGTGGGTTGCATGCATGGTTGTGAGTTTTTGAAATGTTTTGTGGAAGTGGGTGGGAAGTCTCACTATAAAAGGTGATGGATAGTGGTCAGAAGTACCACCATGATGGATAGTGGTCGTGAAGTACTGCTAGAGGAAAATGGGGTGAACGGGATGGGTGGAAGTCCCACCATTATGGTTACATTGTTGTGTGTTTCCTTGAAATATGGAAATTGTTGGTTAGCCGTGGAGTGTGTCTTGGATTATTTCAGGTCTTTTTTAGTCTTCCACAAGGTACTATGATACTATGTTGGTTGTATTGGTTTGTGGGTTGTATTGCAGAATAGTGTAGTTCCCTTTGGTAATGTATGAGTTGGTTGTTTTGTTGACATGCATCATGTAGTTTGTTTATAGTGGATCATTTGGATGGTTGGTTTTGTCTCAAGGGAAAATTGTTCCCCAATCATTTCTTGAATTTCTTGGCATTTATTGATAGCCTTTGGTTCCTTTAGAACATCACTTAAGGCCATGTAACCCTCATTTCCTCTTCAAGACACTGAGGTAGGGACGAGGTGTTAAAAGTGGTATCAGCTTGTTCGGTCCTTTGGAGTTGATTCTCAGATTTGGAGTTGACATTTGTTGTGGTGTATTCCTTGAGTTGTGATGGTATCAAGGCATAGTAATGTCAGAACATGGAATGTATAGCATAAAAGGACATAGCTAACCCTTTTATTCTAAACTCCAAGTTACCAGGGAGTAGGGTACATCAGTGTTTTAGAGACACTTATAGGGATTGACAATCTCATTGTCGTGGGTGTAGCCAATGAAACGTGCATGGAATATATGGTAGAAATGAAATCCTTCTAGAATTCATATTTCATTGGGTTTTATGATTTATGGGCTGAATTGAGAAATGGTTTTTCCAATGTGTGAAATTGTAATGAGAATAAATTTGGTATTTTGAAAATGGATTGTTTTTAAAAAATGGTGAAACATGGAGAATGTGGAGTGGTGGAAATCCTCGTTGTGATAGTGTTGTGTAATGCGATTTGAAATGGGAATTATTGATATCTACAGAAGTGAGACTCAGGGTTTTTTGTTTTCTATTTATAGAAATGGAAACAGGTAGGTGTTGTAGAGACCAACCAGAAGTTGTCGATGATAACGTGGTTTCACCTGAGCGCCACGTGAACTAGTAGTTAGTCCAGAGCATAGTGAAATCATTCCAAGCTATGGGAAGTTTGAATAGAGTGGAAAAGACAAAGCACATTGATTATGTGGATCAGTTTCAAAAGAATGAGCCACCCGTCTTTAGGGGTGATTCAGACCCAAAAATGGCAGAGGTGTGGTTGTCTAGAATAAATAGAATTTTTGAATTCTTGGGGACGCGGCTAGAGTTGAAAGTAAAGCTACCAACGTATAATCTAGAGGATCTTTCTATTTAGTGGTGGGAGTTGGTAGTCGAAGCGGTAACAGACTAGGGTATGACATGGGAAGGATTTGAGGAATTTTTTTTAAAAAAAATACTACAGACATACGTTTAGAATTTAGCGCACAACTGATTTCTTCAGTCTGAAGCAAGAGCATGTGTATTTGACGGAGTATGCAGCTACGTTTATTACCTTAGTGCAGTATGCACCCGAGGTGGAGAGTAGCACGTCATTGAATGTAAGGATCTTAGAAGTGGGGTAAAGGCAAGATATCCGTTCAAAAATATAAGTGATGTGTATTGTTGATTACACAGAGATGGTGAATCGAGCATCCGTGGCTGGGCGGGATCTGTTGGGAGCTGCAGGAGGAGGAAGCATAGTGGTACCCATGCGGAATAGTGGGAACTATAACGCTGGGTTCAAGCGGAGGAGGGACACTTATTCCCAGGGTGGGAGTACGACACAAAATCTGATTGCAGGATTGGTAGATCATCCTATGAAACCCCAGAGAAAACCAGGATGTTTTCAGTGTTGCTCTACGGCACACATCAAGTGGGACTGTATGGCACAACCACGATCATGTCACAATTTCAAGCATATGGGGAATCTTACACTCTATTATAGGAATGATTCGAGGTTCGGTGTGTGTGACACTTTTCAGGGATCGCAGATGTCATTTTCTTTGATGGTATGGGGAAAACAACATACCCCTCGTCAGCAAAGAAAAGTTAGTTATGGTGATTCTTGGAACACCACAACTCCTCGCCAGAGCAATAAATAGTAGAGTGTGGCAACCAAGGTGTTGTTCGGAGCCGATCAAGTTATGGTGGATGATCAGTCGGGACCATCAACGGTGTGAGGTACAATTCTATTAAATTCTACCTTAATGCAAGTGTTGTTTCATATAGGTGCTTCACAAACTTTTATTACTGCACGCGTGTTTGAGTTTCCGGGTTAAAGGTAGAAATGATGCCTTTGGTTTTGAAACTTCAAACTCCTCTAGGTTGAAGAGAGTGTCAAGAATTCTTGTGTAGAGCATGTTGTGTCATTGTGGGAGAGAATGATCTAATGTGTAATTTCTTATTGATTGAGATGGATGGGTATGATGTAATATTGGGAATGGATTGGCTGGTGGTTTTTAATGCCATGAACAATGGCTTTTATGACACCTGATGATGATAGACATCTCTTTAGAGGAGATAGGTGTAAAAGGTAGGGTGCAACGAGTTTTTTGGAACCAGAAGTGGGAATGTTATCGTTTCAGTTAGTGGTGTTGTCATTGTAATCGACATAATTTGTTGAGTATAGTGTTCTTACAGCAGTGGTGAATCAGTTCATGGATGTTTTTTCCGAATAATTCTCTGGGTGAACTCTCGTAAGAGAAGTGGAGTTTAGGGTTGATATCTTTTTGGGGAAAAGTCTTATCTCACTTCCATCTTATCGAAGGGCACCAGCAGAATTGTGGGAATTGAAATCCAGTTGGAAGAGTTAGAAAACAAAGGGTTCGTTTGGCCTAGCACGTCTCTATGGGAAGTGCAGGTTTTGTTTGTGAAAAAAGGAGGTTTGACCATTGAGGCTCTATGATGATTATCATAGACTTAACCAAGTTACGATAAAGAATAGATATCCACTTCCACAAATTGATGATTTGTTCGACTAGTTGAGGGGAGCCCAGTGGTTCTCCAAGATTGACCTGAGGTCAGGATACCATCAATTGCAGGTGAGGACATAATATATTCCTAAAACAGCTTTCAGTAGAAGATATGGCCAATATTAATATGTGGTTATGCCCTTTGTTCTACCAAATGTGATAGTGGTGTTCATGGAATTAATGAATCATATATTTCAGAGATATCCAGATTCATTTGTGGTGGTGTTTGTAGATGATATTCTAGTGTTTTCAAAGACAAGGGTGGAGCATGAGAAGCACTTAGAAAAAATGTTGTCGCTCTTGAGGGATCATCGATTGTATTCCAAATTTTCAAAGTGTGAATTTGGATATAGGAAGTCTGTTTTCTTGGCCGTGTGATTTCTAAAAGGGATGTTTTAGTAGATTCAATAAATATAGAGGCTGTTATCTTGTGGAAACCGCCAAATAATGTGTTTTAGGTACGGAGTGTCGTTGGTCTAGCTGGGTATTATCGTCATTTTGTTCGTGATTTTTCACATTTGGTTTCACCGATGATAGCTTTGACTAGGAATAATGTTCCATTCTAGTGGAATGAATAGTTTCAGTAGTGTTTCGAAGAGCTAAAGGGACTCCTTTCATTAGCACCAATCATCATTTTTCTAGAACCTAGAAAAGGTTACATGGTGTATTGAGATGCATCAGGATCAGGGTTGGGGTGTGTTCTCATGGAAGGGAATCATGTGGTTGTGTATGGATCACATTAGTTGAGGGTGAATAAGAAGAACTACCCAAATCATTATTTGGAATAGGTAGTATTGGTCCATGCTTTGAAAGTGTGAAGTCATTATCTCTTCGGTGAGAAATTAATAGTATATACTGATCATAAGTGCTTGAAGCACATTTTCTCATAATGGGTTTTGAACTTGAGTCAAAGGAGATGGTTGAAATATTTCCAGATCATTGATTTTGACTTGATGTACACACCGGGTAAGGGAAATTTGGGGGCAGATGCATTAAGTAGAAAATCATATGCTCAAGTGGTGAAATAGGAATCAGACCGGTGGCATTTGATGTCAGTTATAGCTGACATGCAGTTGGAATGTGAGGACCAGGGTAATGGAGCGGTCTTCTCTCCGATTTTGTTGATTCCTGACATGGTTCACCTAGTTAAAGAGGCATAAATATCTGATTTTGAGTGTGTGAACATGATGTTGAAACTCAATGGTGGGGAGACCATTGAGGGTTTGAAATTGAAATGAGATTCAGTTTTGTGTTTTCTGAATAAGATGGGTGTACCAGTTGCTTTTCAGGAGGATCTTCTCAGGGTGTATCATCATTACAGATGGGTTTTTCATCATGGAATTCAAAAAATGTATAAAGCATTGAAAGCACAGTTCTGGTGGGTTGGTATGAAAATATGAGTGGCCGAGTTTGTTTTGAGATTCTTGAATTGCCAGAAGGTCAAGGTAGAGAATCAGAGGCCATCCAGAATGTTGCAGTCTTTACCAGTCCCTGTTTGGAAGTGGGAGAAAATTGCAATGTAATTTTTGAAAGGTATCCCAATAAAGGTTAAAAATCAAGATGCCATTTTGGTGATAGAGGATTGGCTATCGAAGTTGTCCCATTTCATTCCAATTTTTGAATCTCATATGGTGGAGTATCTATCCACAATCTATATCTTGGAGGTGGTAAAGAGGCATGGTGTTCCATTTTTGATCGTATCTGATAGAGATTTGAGGATTACATCTTGTTTCTGGAAATATTTACAGTGAGCCCTTGGAACTTAGTTGACTATTCACACGGTGTATCACCCTCAGATGGATGGTCAATCCGAGATGATGATAAAAACATTGGAAGATATGTTGTGGTATTGTGTCATGGATTTTGGTGGTTCTTGGGAGGAGAACTTGTCATTGGTTGAGTTCTCTTACAATAGAAGTTATCATTCATCCATACATATGGATTCGTTTGAAGAGTTGTATGGGCAGTCGTGTCATTCTCCACTATGTTGGGTGAAAACAGATGAGTCCTTGATGGTTGGACCGAGCCTTGTCCAAGAGACTACGTAGAAGATCAGGTTAATTAGGAAGATAATGGAGACAACTTAGAGATGTTAGAAATCCTATGCAGATCATCATCGATGCCCATTGTCGTTTGAGGTGAGTGATCATGTTTTCTTTAGGATCTCTCCTAGGTTGGGACATCATTGGTTTGGGAAGTAGGTAAAGCTATCTCCGAGGTACACTGGACCTTTTGAGATTGTTGATGCTCCTTTCGTCACAGAATCTAAAGATCGGAAAAGGGGAATATCTGAGCTAAAAGTGATTCAACCTTTGAAGAAAACATAAAAAATCAACAAAGGCATGAACAAAGGATCAAAATCAACTGCACCGTGCAAGTTATATCACTGTCACGCAAGTCCACTTGTGCGACGCCCTTGGTCACGCAAGTGACTTGCGCGACCTAAGTGATATCCGCCCAGGGTCTTCTCCTGCCTATAAATAGACCCTGTGGGCCCCCCATTCGAGAGGATCATTTTATAGAAACTCGGATTGAAGCTCCTGACGCCCAAGTCTCTTCTCAAAGCTTCCAAAACACTTCTAAGGTAATTTCATACCTAGAACGGAAGATCTAAAGAGAGGGAGGAAAGCCTAAGTGTTGAAACTCATCAACACTTGCGCACCTGAGTGGCCAGCCCTTAAGGGAACTGGTCACACTTGCGCACCGCCTTATTCCTTCGATAGAACTTGCGCGTCCCTTTTCTGGGAGAACCTCAAGAGGATTCTAAAGTCTTTAAGAAAGAGTCGCTCAAGTATTTTTATGCTGGTTTAAAATCACGCAAGTACCCCACATGTCGTGCAAGTATACCTGCGCGACCAATACTTGCGCGCCCAGGCAAGACTTGCGCGCCTTTCAAGACTTGCGCGCCCCTACCTTTTTGGGTGCCCATATTGCACATTTTACCCCTCTTAAGACATTTCACCTTTCCTATTCAAGATTTAGTCTTCAAGATACTCTTCAAAGCCATTTATGGCATGATTTCTTGATTTGACTTCCTTATCTGAAAGGAATTCGGTGGAATATCTCTCAAAATCTAATGATTTACACATCTTTATGTCACCAAAGATTGAGAGTTCATTCATTCAACCTCATCCTTTAAGATGAGATAATCCTTAACCTGGGTCTCCTTTTTAGGAATAATCCCCAGTTATATGTCCTTTAATTTGGGCATCTTCCTCAGAAGTAAGCCCCAAATTCATAAAGTTCCCAAACTTGGGCATCCTCCTCAAGAGTAAGCCCCAAACCTTAATTCCTTAATTTGGGCATCCTCCCCAGGAGTAAGCCCCAATCATAAATCCTTTAATATGGGCATCCTTTTTAGGAGTAAGGCCCAAGTCCTCTAATTAGGGCATCTTCCTTAGGAGTAAGCCCCAATCTCAAATTTGGGCATCCTTCTTAGGAGTAATCCCTGAGTCCCTTAATTAGGGAATCCTTCCTAGGAATAAGCCCCAATCTCAAATATGGGCATCCTCCTCAGGAGTAAGCCCCAAACCTTAATCCCTAACTTGGGTCTCTTTTTCAAGAATAAGACCCAGTCCTAATCATGGGCTTCTTTTCAGAAGTAAGCTCCAAGTCCCCTAACCTGGGTCTCCTTTTCAGGAATAAGTCCCAGTCATAATTGTGGGCTTCCTTTTCCGGAGTAAGCCCCAAGTTCCTTAATTTCTCTTAACCAGTCCTAATTTACCCTTGATTTGGGTTTCCTTTTCAGGAGTAAAACCCAATCATAAATCCCCTCCTAACTTGGGAATCCTCCTTAGGAGTAAGCCCCAAGATTAGAGTATTCAAATCTCCATGAAGCACATATACCTTTATGGACCATGTTCATGGATTTTTCTCCCTAAAAGTGAATCCTAAAACTTCATCTATCTGGGCAGTCATACATACATAAGCCCCAAACCATCTCTTATGATTGCATCTTTCATGGCACAATTGTCTAATTTTCACCAATACCTCTTGTTTCTCACACCGAGCATGACTCACTTGAGCTTAGAGTGTAAAAGTAATTATGACATCCTTCTTTGAGCCATCAATCATAAAAGTCATACTCCCTTACTCGAACTACATGGGTTCTGATTCCTTTTCCAAAACAAAGGATACGTAGGTAGCCCATTCTATGGGTTCGATCCCAATTTTGAAATAATCTATGTCCTTATGAATGACGATAAACTTCAAGTTCCCCACTGAGTGGCTTTAAAACCAGCCTGGTCATCATAATGACCAAGAGACTTTTATAAATGTTTTGAAGGATACCATTGACCAAGAATCTCTAAATAGATACAGATGATTCTCTATTGATGAAGAACCTCGAATACATATAAAAGATTCTTTAAATTTCTTACATATTTAATCATTGATTGTTAAAACTAAAGTAAAGCTCATTTTATACTTGGTAATGTAATAAGGATTCACGAACATAACTTAAATCTATAAAGAGAGTCCCAGAGTAGACAATAATTCCCCTCAAAAAGGTGTGATGAGTCCGACCTCCCATCCTCTCGAACAATACAAATTCCTAAGCCTCATCAGTCCACAAGCTAATGAGCGCCTACCTTTGGAAAGTAGGTCCAAACGGATGTGGAATCATTGGATGTTTCCGGTTCTACGAAAAAACCCGCTAGAAACTGATCGGAACGTTTGAATCTCTCGTCCAGGAGGTCATCCCCGGATTCCGAGGGAAACAAAAAATGGTGAACCCGACGCGAATCCTTAACCAAGTTAAAATGATGTTTTACCTATTTGTTAAGCCCCTATTTAAAACTCAATAAGAGGGATAACAAAAACAATCATTGACATATGTGCTCATCCAAAAGATGCAGTGGCCGGATTCATCTTGATTATGTCTTTTATATGGAACAGGCACTCTTTTCTGAAGATCTTCTGCAAAATGGCTTTCCTTAAATTCACCCCTGTGAATATTGCTGTTGTGAACACCTCTACTGTGAGGTCTACTGCTGTGAAAACCAATGCTGCTACTTCTGCTGGAACGTCATCCGCTCTGAGGATGACATCACCAACTCAGCATCTTCAACGCTGGGTTTCTAATGCACTGGTTAAGGAGTACCGTCGCAACGGTACTATCCCAACTCTGTAGGCCGCTCGTCAAGCCCTCCAAGTTAACAACTCTACCTGGTCGTCCGGACAATGGCGGCCAGCGATCAAGAAGCAGGCGGTGCTGACTACCGTCTCCAACCGTTTTGGGTCGTTATCCCCGGAATGCAATTTCCATTCACTCCCTTACTCCGAGGAAGTGAATGAGCAGGTCCCTCAGGGCCTTAATTCAAAAAGACAGGAGTCCTTCCCGAGGGCTCCCATCAACAATCGCTGCCAGACTCGTGCGGTAGTGCGCCCTCAACATGATGAGGGTACCGACTCCAGGCATTCAGCTCAGGTTCCTCGAACCCGAGCAGGCAAGATGAACCGCCAGAGACGGAATCCGGTTAACAATTGGCAGGTTATCATCCCTGCCATCTCTGGAGAAGTCCACCAACCTAACTTGGTGGCGAACAATGAGCATGCACACACACCTGCCCATTTTAATTCCGCTGTCCAGCAGACTCGTCTGGCAGCATCAAACCAATCCCGCTAGGCAATTCCGGCGGAGTACTATAGGCAGGAACATACACCTGCTTATGCATCATCAGTTAGTCAGCAGGCTCGCCTGACTATATATGATGGAGTCCACCAACCTAACTTGGTGGCGAACAACGAGCAGGCACACACACCTGTCTGTTTTAATTCCGTTGTCCAGCAGACTCGTCTGGCAGCATCAAGGCAATCCCACCAGGCAATTCCGGCGGAGTACTATAGGCAGGAACATACACCTGCTTATACATCACCAGTTAGTCAGCAGGATCGTCTGACTACATATGATGGATCTCGTCAACCGTGTTTGGTGAAGTGTAATCAGCATGCACATACACCTGCTAATACTAATCAAGCCTAACAACAGTCTCTCTTGGTAGCGAATGGAGAAGTCAGTCGGAAAGCCCCGACGACAAAAAGGAGGCAGACTCAACTCTCTGCCCCCGCACTTGAGTACTGTCAGGATTCACTGATAGGAAAAGGAGGACAGGAGCAGGCACATACACCTACTCCAAGCCCGGAATGGACGTATATCCCCGTTCTAGCGGCTGAAGTCACCAAACATATTTTGTCAATGGTGAAAGAGCAGAAGCAAATTCCTGTTCATATTCTGGATTCTTGCCAGGATATCATAACAGCTTCAGCATCATCTCAGGGACAGACACATAAATCTATCCCTATAAGTGGAGTGACACATCAATGATTCACTCTGGAACAGACACACACATATGTTCCAGTCCAAGAGGGTTATGGGGCATACTCCCCCATATCATACAGACAACCAAGTCAGGCACATACACCCGATTTGAGTGGAGATCGTCAGCCTAACCTGGCCATCTTTCCTGATCAGGCACATACACCTGCTCAGAGTAACCACTTTCATCAACAAGTGGTTTCCAAAGCGAGTAAGAAGGCATCTAAGAAAAAGATCTTCCCAGCATAGTCAGGAGATCAAAGGCCAATCTGCAACAAGGCCTTGCTCGATGCAGGAGTTCTTGAAGCCCTCAGACATTTATCTGTCGGAATTCAAGATTCTACTCCCTCAGTTCCCAATAACGGGAACATTAATTCTGAAGGTCTTCAACAGACACTTCCTCATGAAGGCTTTCTTCATGAAAATTCGGTCAATCTTGAAGTTTCTTCTTCAGATGAGAGCCACAGGAACCCTCTGTGTGGTCAGAAGATCTAGGAGCAAGAGATCTCATATTTTTCTGTAACCCATTATGGTGGTCCTCCCCATGATGATGAACTTCGCTGTGAAATCCTCTCTGCAGTAGTGATTCACATTTCCCGGAAAATACTCCAGTGGAAAATGTAGTGCCGAGAAATCCCTCTTATCTTGAGGCACTTGCAAATGCGAAACCAGTCATGTCTGATGCTTTATCGCTAACAAGTGAAATACTTTATCAATCAGAAGATAGCCCAGGGTGTAGGTCATTCTCCGAACCACCCCTAAGTCATGCATCTTCTAGTTTGATCAATGATCTCTCTACCAATCTTGTTGAATCCGATAAAGCAACAAGGAAACACCAACTCTGGTCAAAACAGTTAGAAGAATCTTCATTTAATGATAAAGAGGAAATGCTGAACATGAGGAAAAAACTGGCAAAAGGTGAGGTACCAGTCATGTTTTGGACTTTGGCTGACTCCCAGTACAACATTCCAAAGATGTTGACGGATGATGGAATCCATGATATTGGTCTCAACATATGGAAAACTCTTTGTCAATTGAAGAAGAAGGTATTATCTTATGATGAATATGAAAATCATCTTAAGATAATAGAAGGGCTATAACGTCAGATTGATTTGGTATCTCTATCAGTCTCTTGGTATCCGAAGGCTGAAAAGTAGCAGAGAACCCTTCAACGTTCATGCCTTGGCGCACTAAGAAAATTGCGTCAGTTAATTTCCAATGCTCCATCTGATGTTCATATCAGAGGATGTGGTATTCACGGAGCACTACATTTCACAGTGCTTTCCAGTCAGCAAAGCCCACTGAAAATGGTCTCATGAAATGTTATTGCCCATGGCCGGCCACAGTCAATGGGCTTTATTCGTAATCAAAAGCCTGCTCAAGAACAGGCTTCAACTAGTTCCTCTCAAAATCAAGCATATAGAGAACAAGTTGTTGAATTGCTCCTACATAAAGCAGGCGAGAATATTGCACAAGCCTCTCGTATGGAGAAAACACATCATCAAATGACAGAAGTTTCGGAAATCATCCAATGGTCTGTTGAGCCAGGTGATAAAAGTGGATACAGGCTAATGCATCCAGCTAATTTCTGAACTAAGGTTCGTAAGATCAAGAGAGATTTTTAGAAGATCTCAGACATAGCATGTCAAGAGACACCCCAGCTTGTCAGACTGGGGACTTCTTTAACCCAACCCTCAGATTCAACAAATGGGATTCAAGGAGTTGAGCGGAAGCAGCAGGAACATCCCCAGTTCTCGAGACTGGGGACTCTTTCAAATCATCAATCCCCTCCTCAAGGAATATTGGTCTTTTCTAGATTGGGGAAGAAGCCCTAAGAGGAACGAAGATCCAAATTATCAGGAGATTCTCTCCAAGTTATAGCTCGTCAAGAAGTTCCTAAAAGATTGAATCAACAAAAGGCAATGTCTCATCAAAGACATGAAAGAAGACAATATCACAGAAATGTTGATAGAAGAGATGCGATGCATTATGCATCAATCAATGTCATAAATGCCGTTGTGGCTAATCCACCAGAGGAGCTTCACTCATGGGACTCAGATGAAGAGCGTCCTGCTCAAGAAAATGTACACACCGATACAAATGAAGAAGGTGTGCGTACACGAAGTCAAAGGATTACTCAGAACCAAGGTAATCCAATTCCTTCTCTCCAAAAAGTATCCAACAAAGGGAAGGGAAAGAATGAGGTTACATATCCTTCCTCTGAAGAAGGTCAATCGCTCTCATTAGAGAAAAGGTTTTCACAACAGGAGGAAGAAATGAAAGAATTAAGAAGGTTGAATGCAGAACTACTTCAGAGTAGTCTTCTTCTTAAGAATGCTGAAGTCCGACAGCCGAAGGAATTTGTTGTAAATACTGAGATGGATCAGGAATATCCTCCTTTATCAGTACACCCTCAGAGGTCTAATCCTACGGGTCAAATTCTTCAAAAGTTGTTAGCACTACCATCAGTTGTAGCACCAACCACCACGTCTATCCAAGCTCCATTCATTGCACCTACCCAAAACCACGTTCAACCTGATGTTTCTCAAAAGTTAATAACTACTATTGAGTCATTAACATCTCGGTTAGAAACTATGGAAGGGAAACGGGCGCAAGTTCAACCTGAAAAGAAAGTTTACCCTGAATGGGTAGATTCAATTTCTCCTCCATCCAGTTTTGGAAACCCTGTTTTCCCTACTTTCAATGGATCTGGCAACCCTGAACAACATTTGACACATTATGTGTCTTGTTGTGATCCTATGATGGGAACTCCAGAACAGAAAGAAGCAGTGAAACTCAGATGCTTCGTGCGAACCTTGAAAGGACCAGCTTTTGTCTGGTATACAAGCTTGCAATCCCGGTCAATCATAGGATGGGAGGATCTTCGGCAAAAATTCCTTCTTCAGTTCAGCTCAACTTTTCCAAAAACGACAGTTTTTTATCGTACAAACTGCAAGCAAAGGGAAAATGAAAGAGTCTTTGATTTCATTGCTCACTGGAAGGGATTAACGTATTCCCTAAGTTTAGCACTCCCTCGGGAAGAGCTGTTGCCAATCTGTGTGGCAAATTTGCGTGACGAATTATGCACGCCATTAATCCCTATGAAATACACAGGAGGGTTTCGAGACCTTACTTCAATCGCTCAGCAGATTGAAGATTCCCTTATACAGGATAAGGTTAAATCTCGTGTAATTCCATCAGCTCAAGGAAGGAGAATGGGTAAAGCAGAAACTGCTACAGGTATGCTTAAACAAGCACTTGTACCTATTTCTACTTCAAAACCTTCATCTTCTTGAAGAGCTCCACCTCCTGAATGCCAACAACAAAGGCCGTTTCGTCTAAATGATCAAATATATCAATGCCGAAAAAAAATTTATGATTTGAAGAGTAAAACATACTCTTTCCGAAATGAGCAAGTTCCTGGTTACTTCATTTCAGCTCTGGAAAATAATTTGGTTCAATTACCAGTGCCCAAGAGGCCAAACAAGGAAATAGATGAAGACCGTCCCAATTATTGTCCTTTTCATCAAATGTTGGGGCATCCCATCCAGGATTGTTTTGTCTTTAAAGACCTCCTGCAAAAGATGGTCGACTTGGGACAAGTCAAATTGAAGGGTTCTTCAGCTCATGTAGCGTGTGTTACCGCTACAGATCCAGAGGAAGGAGGCGAGTGGCAGGAAGTCAAAAGCAAAACTGCGCAAAAATATGATGATTGGATGGTCAGAAAGACAATCAATCGGACCCATGCCATTTTGCGAACACAATTGAAGAAGCCAATTGTGTCTCCTACAAAAGCTGTAGTGAAGCCTCCATCAAAAGACAAATCCTCAAAAGGGCAGCGCAATTCAAAGAAGAAAGAGGAATCAGAAGAAGATGAGTATGTATCGAGGCCTAAGTTGTCTTTGACTCTGGCAGATTTCATACCATCTACTTCAAAGCCACGGGCACCGCCCCATCAAACGGCACAGCCTAAACAGGCTAATCAGGAAGAGTCTTTATCAGAGGAAGAGTTAATCTTCGGTTCTGTTAATATGATTCAATTAACAGATGTATATTCCAGTCTAGATGAGCCTGAATTCCCTGTATCAAATAAGGAAATCCAAGGAAGTTACAGAGGTTCAGGATACAGGAGAAGACGTGGATCTTTCCAAATCCACTACTCCAATTCTACCCCTGCTAGCACTGTGTATGTAGCAGAAACTCGTGGTAGAGCCCTTCAGCGAGCTCAAAAAGAACAAGCAAGTTCTTCTGCCAATAGTCAACTCAGTCTTGGCACAGTTATTTCGGAAGACCGATTGAAAATTCCATCTTATTTATCTCAACAATTAAATGGATCTAATAGGTCTAATCTTCCAAAACCAAGGATTTTGCCAACTTCTATCCCAATACAAGATGCATCAGCTTCCAAAGAATCTGCTTCCAAGGTACCTGCTAAACCACATATTCCTGTTGGGAAACACAGACCTCTAGATCAAAAGTATGATATATTGAAACACTTGGCCCAAGTACCAGCTAAGTTATCAATTTTGGATGCTTTGAATCTGTCAAAAGATCTTCGGGAAGCACTCATCGAAGCTTTGTCAAGTCCTCATGAGTTTGAAGTTGAAATTGTTGCAGCTGAAGTCTATCACACAGAGAATAATCCTGCAGAATGCCATGAAGTGATATCTTTTACTAATAAAGATGAAGATGATGTTGTTCATGGGCACATAAAACCTTTGTACTTATCTGGAAAAGTCAATGGTGTAGATATCTGAAGAGCTTTCATTGACAATGGTTCGGGAGTCAACCTCATGCCCATTCGTACACTTCGTCGATTGGGCATCACAGAATCTGATTTATCTCCTTCTACCATGATGTTACAAGGATATGATAAAAATGAACAGGAACCACTGGGAGAAGTTACACTCAGAACTCAGTTTGGAGATCTTGTATCCAATTCGGATTTCATGATTGTTGATCAAGACTCAGCTTTCAACGTCTTGCTTGAAAGACCCTGGCTACATCAGCATGCAGCTATTCCTTCAACATACCATCAATGTCTCAAATACTATTTCAATGGCCAAGTTGGAACATTGTATGGTGATAAGGCCTCATTCAAGACATGTGAGTCTCAATACATTGAGGCGGAATTTTATCACATGAAGGGAAGAGAAAAATCTACAATGAAGGAAATTACCAAAGTTAATGCTCCATATGGTTTGGAGAAAATTCCAATAAATCCATTTACTCATGTGAGTACAGATTATGTGTTACCTATCAGTCAAATTGACAAAATAGGCACAAATCAAAATACTCTTATGGAAAGATCCATAATGTCAATTACGGCAATCGAGCCAGACAACATGGGAGAAATTGGTAACCTACCAAACAGTGATGAAAGCATAAGTGGTGACGTTTTCATTTCATCTGCTGAAGTCCAACAAGTCTATACTTCGCCAATCAGGCTAGAAGAATTTATAGCAACACCAGAGGTGAATAATGATGTCGATTCTCAATCCATCATCTCCTGTTTATTTCCCAAAGAAGGCCCTTTATCATCAATAGGGTCGGAAATGGAAGCTTCTTCTTCAAAATGTGAAAATTTTGATATCTCTTATGATTATGAGAATTTCATTTTGTTATATACTTTGCAAGTAGAAACGGAAGAAATAGCACATGATGAAGAGGAAGAGGAAGATCTTAGAGATGCCCCTCCAGCATTTGAAGAAGGTATCTCTGCCACTGTGGATGAACTCAGAGAAACAAATCTGGGTACAGAGAAAGATCCACACCCCACTTTAATTAGCGCGGCTATGACCCTTGAAGATCAAGAGATGTATATTTCTTTTCTAAAGAAAAATAAAGATATTTTTTCTTGGAATTATACAGAAATGTATGGGCTTGATCCTGATGTTGATACTCATCATTTGGGTTTACCAAAAGAACATCGAGGATTTAAGCAAGCCGCGAGAATAACACACCCAACCTATGCTTCCAAAATTGAAGCTGAAGTGGATAAGCTGATCAAAGATAACTTCTTTAGAGAAGTTCAGTATCCCAAGTGGTTGGCTAATATTTTCCCTGTAAAGAAGAAGAACGGACAAATTAGGGTTTGCATCGATTTCAGAGATCTTAATCGGTATTGTCCTAAATATGATTTCCCAGTTCCAATTACAGAACTCTTAATTGATGCGACGGCTGGCTATGAAGTACATTCCTTTATGGATGGATATTCTGGATATAATCAGATCCAAATGGCCCCAGAAGATGAGGAATCTACATCCTTCAGAGCCCCTCAAGGTGTGTTTTGTTACCGGGTGATGCCCTTTGGTTTAAAGAATGCAGGTGCAACATATCAACGCGCCATGCATCGTATCTTCAAACCTTTCTTAGGGAAGTTTGTTGAATGCTATGTAGACGATTTGGTGGTTAAATCCAAACAACGTTCTAATCACTTGTCTGATTTGTAAGTCATATTCCACAAGCTTCGACAACATAATTTGAAGATAAACCCCTTAAAATGTGCTTTTGGGGTAACCTCAAGAAAATTCCTCGTCTTTGTTGTATGCCATCGTGGTATTGAAGTCGATCCTGAGAAGACCAAGTCAATCCTTGGTATGTCACCTCCTCATAATTTGAAAGAATTAAGAGGATTTCAAGGAAACTTATCCTATATTCGGCGTTTCATCACCAATTTGGAAGGCAAAAGTTTACCCTTTACAAAATTATTGAAAAAAGGAGTCACTTACCGGTGGACTGAAGAATGTCAAGAAGCGTTTGATGTTCTCAAGAAATACCTCTTGAGTCCACCAGTACTCATGCCGCCTGTTGAAGGTAGACCACTTATCCTCTATGTGACAGCTCTAGAGCGATCATTGGGTGCCTTTCTTGCTCAAAAGAATGATGCTGGGAATGAAAATAGCCTCTACTATCTCAGTAGAACTATGCTTGAAGCAGAAACCCGATATTCAAGTATTGAGAAGTGCTGCCTAGCATTAATCTTTGCAGTTCTGAACTGAGACACTACCTGCAACATCACGAGGTCCAATTGGTATCTCGCAATAATCCTCTAAAATTCATCCTTTGTCTTCCAATGCTTACAGGACGTCTAGCAAGGTGGGCAGTTATTTTGCAGCAGTTCGACATTCAGTATGTGTCTCAAAAGGCAATAAAGGGCCAAGCTCTAGCTGATTTCCTGGCTGAACATCCTTCAGTGGAAGACACGTCTTCAGATATTGAACTCCCTGATGAGGAAGTTTTCTCTATTCAAGAGAATCCTCAAACATGGGAAATGTATTTTGATGGTGCTTCCAGAAGTCCAACCGGGAAGAAAATGGAAAATCCTAAATTCAACAATGTTGGTTTAGGAATTGTACTCATTTCTCTAGATAAGGCATTGTTACCTTATTCCTTTTTATTGTGGGAAGGTGGTACCAATAATGAAGCCGAATACCAAGCTCTCATTACAGTCTTGGAGTTAGCGCTCCAAGCACAAGTGAATCACTTAAAGGTGAAAGGTGATTCATACCTGGTAATCAAACAAGTCAATGGGGATTATGCCATCAGAAAAGAAGAATTAATCCCTTTGTATGATTACGTCAGAGAGTTAATGGCGGAATTCCCTTCAGAACCGACATTTTCTTATGTCCCAAGATCAAAAAATGCTCAAGCTGATGCACTGGCTAATATAGCCACAGCTCTAGAAGATTCAAATCGGGACGATACAACCATCAGTATTGCCCACCGTCATGCAATTTCACCTTATGTTCAAGCCAGAACAGAGGAAATTAATGAAATTATTCCCATTCCTAAACTGTATGGTCATACTACAGGATGGATGTCACCTATCATGGAATACCTTCAAAATGGAACACTTCCACCTGATAGAGCTGATAAAGAACAAATCCAGCGACGTGTGGTCAATTTTACTCTTTATGATGGCCCAAACCATCTCGAGAAAATTCTCTACAAACGTGGTTTTGATGGAGTTCTCTTCAGATGTATTGATGGTGAAGAGACAATGGATGTCATGAAAGAAGTGCATGCAGGAGTCTGTGGTGCCCACCAGTCTGGACATAGACTGTCTGATCAAATTCGAAGGCTTGGATTCTTTTGGCCTTCAATGATACAAGATTGTGTTGATTTCACAAAGAAGTGTCATTCATGTCAAGTACATGCCAACTTCATTCATCAACCTCCAGAGTTGCTTCATACAGCTAAATGCTCATGGCCATTTTCCACATGGGGAATGGATGTGGTGGGACCTTACCCTTCAGCTACGGCCAAGCAGTTTAAGTACATTCTTACTGCTACTGATTTCTTTTCCAAATGGGCAGAAGCAGTACCTCTCAAAGAAGTCAGTTCTAAATGCATTATTATATTCATCATGTCTAACATCATTACTAGATTTGGTGTCCCTCATACCATATTGACAGAAAATGGCACCAACTTTTTTTCTTCTGAGGTGAAGAAATTGTATCAAGAATACAACATTAAATCCAACCATTCATCTCGGTATCATGCGGCGGCCAATGGCCAAATAGAAGCCTTTAACAAGACTCTTTCAAATATACTACAAAAGATGGTGGATAAAGATAAGAGATCATGGCCTGATAAACTCTTTCATGCTTTATGGGCTTATCGGACTACCACCCGCAATGCAACGCGGTCAACTCCATATTCGTTGGTATATGGAATAGAAGCAGTCTTTCCAATTCAAGTTCAATTTCCCTCACTCAGAGTATCCATTTGTGATCAGTTATCTATAGATGAGCAATCCCAAAAGCGATTGAATGAATTGGAACAGTTAGATGAGAAAAGATTGTGCACTTTGCACCACTTGGAAATCTATCAGAATCGAATAGCACGAGCTTTTAACAAAAAAGTTCGTCTTCGTTCATTCATTCAGGGAGAATTGGTATTGGTTCTCAGAACACCAATGATACCAGGAAAGAAGCCTCCCAAGCTTGAACCAAAATGGGAAGGACCTTATTCAATACATAAGGTCTACTCCAATGGAGCTTATTCATTAATCTCAATGGATGGAAAACTCATCACGACTCCAACCAATGCCAGATTTCTGAAGAAATATTTTTTATAAACACAAAATATGGTCCCCAGAACCAAGATTCTTACAATTGGTTCATGCACCAATTGTCCTTGCTATATGACGTTAAACTATACAGTAATGGTCCAGTATGACCTTAAACTGCAACTTCGTCCAACATGACGTTAAACTGTAGGAAATTCCCTTACGTCCGGAAAGACATTAAACTACATAAGCACTTAAAAGTCCGGTATGACTTTAAACTGCATCATCCACGGTCTATGCATATGACCTTAAACTATTTGCACTTTCGTCCAACATGACGTTAAACTATAGAAAAGATGTCCCTGCAACATGACACTAAACTGTGCAGCACCAGTTTGTCCTTGCTATATGACGTTAAACTATACCGCAATGGTCCAGTATGACCTTAAACTGCAACTTCGTCCAACATGACGTTAAACTGTAGGAAATTACCTTACGTCCGGAAAGACGTTAAACTACATAAGCACTTAAAAGTCTGGTATGACATTAAACTGCATCATCCACAGTCTATGCATATAACCTTAAACTATTTTCACTTTCGTCCAACATGACGTTAAACTATAGAAAGATGTCCCTGCAACATGACACTAAACTGTGCAGCACCAGTTTGTCCTTGCTATATGATGTTAAACTATACAACAATGGTCCAGTATGACCTTAAACTGCAACTTCGTCCCACACGACGTTAAACTGCAAAATTTTTCCCTAAATGGTCCAGTATGACCTTAAACTGCATCATCAACGGTCCATGCATATGACCCTAAAATATTTTCAAGTCCCTTACGTCCAGCAAGACATTAAACTGTGACGTCCTAACTACATGACGCTAAACTGTATAAAAGTCCATTACGTTCGGAAAGATGTTAAACTATATAATCATCAAAGGTCCTGTATAACCCTAAACAACACCACTGTCCAGCAAGACATTAAACTGCACCATCCACGGTCCATGCATATGACCTTAAACTATTTGCACTTTCGTCCAACATGACGCTAAACTGTAGAAAAAATCACCAATGCGTCCAACATGACATAAATGGTGTGTTATTTTGTCCTTACTGCATGACATTAAACTGCACAGTCCCCCTTTCATCCAATATGACGTTAAACTTTATTTTCCCCATCGTCCTAACTACATGACGCTAAACTGTACAGAAAGTCCTTGATATGTCCTACATGACATTAAACTGTTATTTTGTCCATACTACATGACACTAAACTGTGCAGCACCAATAGTCCTAACTGCAAGACTTTAAACTGCATAGTCCCTTTATATGTCCTACATGACATTAAACTGTGCATCGTTAAGGTTGTTGTTACCTCTTGTTTCTCACTCCGAGTATGACTCACGTGAGCTTAGAGAAAACCTCAACCGTAACACTCTCTTTGGGCCGCTAACCATGTATAAGTCCCAACAACATTTTTATTAGATCGTTGTCCCCAAGAACAATTTGATCATTAATTCATTCTTTAATTGAACTACACAGACTTTGATCCTTGCCCTCCAGGCTGGGTATGTTGGCAACCTCCCAGGGTTCAAGCCCAAAAACAATCTCTTCACATCGGTTCACCACCATCTCATATGATGTTGATTCGTGAAACCGCCCCTGGAATCAATACCTTTACATTGATTCAATTTTGTCCTTGTTATATGACATTAAACTATGCAACACTTTTGTCCGGTACGACAATAAACTACAATACTCTTTGATTTCCTCATTTGAGAGAGAACTACTATTGACATTGATTTTTTCAATCATGTTTCATTTCAAAAGACTACGTGCATACATGGTAATGCCTAAACTTTTTATCTTGGGTTAAACCATCATTGTACTAAAGTCCCCTTTCACCCTTCACATGTACGAACCAAATTTGTACAAAGGGTAGTTCTAGAACTACGTGGACTTGATTCCCATCCTTATGGGATACGTAGGAACATTCGAGTGTCCCTCGAATCTAGTCCCAAGTCTTTTGGGCCTAACCCCAAATTTCACTTTAAGTCCCTTAGCTGAAAAGTCCTCATGGAAACACACACTGTGTATTCATTATTATGGTTCGAATTCTATGACCCTAAACTAAGATCTCTCATACTTTCTTCCTACACGACGTTAAACTGCATTTCAAGAACTACTTATGGCTTGATTCTCATTCTTATGAGATACGTAGTGAAGTCCAAAATTTCAATTCCGGACCCAGCCACAACATGATTATGGTTATCATTGACCTATGTATCTCTATATACATTGGACAATACCCATCTTTATGTGTTATAATCCTAACCTTAAATATTTTCAGATCTTCATAACCCTTTTCATGACTTCTAGTCACAAAAATGTCAAACTTCTGAGAATTCTTTTGCCTGACTATGCAGCACGTGCCCATAGGTGGCCTTGCATAAACAGTCCACATAACAGACTTGTCAGCTAAAAGATGCTATTTATTTGACCATGCAGCCAATGCCTTTAGGTGGCCCTACATATTTCAACCCCCTAATGGGTTTTTTAAATAATGGTAACTTCATTCTTGGGAAGAATGCCTCTTTTGTCCTTATTTGTCTTAAACGACAGTATGTAGGGATCCGCAAAAAAATAGCCATCCTTAACATATTTGTCTTATATCCTTTTTCATGATCTGAAAGTATTCAAGTCTATGGTTTATTCTTCTTCCCTACGTTTGGGTCAGACCTTCGTGGGAGTGATATTCACCCAGTTCTTCGATAATCTTGTCTGGAAATATCTTCTCAATATTCAAGTCCCTCTTTCCATACAACAAACTCTATACTTTAGAAAAATTGAATCTCCATAATCTTTCACAGGCTTTTATCACTAGGAAAGTAAATTTCTGGGAGTTCTTTTGCCTGACTATGCAGCACGTGCCCATAGGTGGCCTTGCATAAACAGTCCACATAACAGACTTGTCAGCCGAAAGATGCTATTTATTTAACCATGCAGCCAATGCCCTTAGGTGGCCCTGCATATTTCAACCCCCTAACGGGTTTTGTTAAATAATAGTAACATTATTCTTGGAAACTACTTCTTCTAATGACTTTTATCCCTTTTTCATATCATTCCTCAGATTCAAATATTCTTTAGCCATAGTTTACATATTTTCTCTCATACTTGAGTATGGTAATATATTTTCAGATAAATTGTCAAGGAATTGAATCATTTTTTAATCCATTTTGGTCAATGCTATTTCGACCTTAAACATTAGCCCCTTTATGTCTGGCATGCATGACTTTAAACTGCCCACAAAAGACAAAGGAACTCTGAATAAAAGTCATGTTCCAGCTCACTAAATATACATTTTTGTATAATTTAGGTAATATTGAGCAATTAAAAGATTCAAAGTTTGTAGGGTTATTTGTAATAATCCTAGTGAAAATCAAACTATGCTTACTAGGCCCATTGGCTTAAGTAAATTTGAAGCAGGTAGTGAAAGAATGCAGGTAAAAATGATTGAAGATGCAAGTGTTTTTCATTGATACACAAGAGTTAGAAGGACATCCACAGACTGGAGTCTCTTCTTTTTTTTCAAGAATTACAAGAGGCTTTCAAACTAACACTTCATTTGATTTACGGCATCCCGAGCTTCATCAGCAACCACCTGGAATTCATTCATTAAACTGGATACAATAAGAGATGTAGTGATACTAGCTCTTCTTGGAACAATTGTAATAGGATGTTCTTGAGTGCGGTTTGAGAAAACTTTCTGCTGATCAAACAGTGACTCTGTTTCTGTCCAAGAGGCTTGGAAGATGGATACATGGATTTGATAATGGAGCATTGGAAGTAAAGAGCCATTTGGGGAGGGTACTTTTTTCAGATATTGCTCTAATACCATGTTTGTCTTCTCTCCACCAGCCGGTAGTGGAAAACATTTCAGCCCATAGGTTTTCCATTTTCATATATGCAAGGAAATGACATAGAGGAAGAATTTGAATGTTCACATCATTGTTGTTGCTCTTAATGCACAGCATAACCGAAATGAAAGAGTAGCAGTGCAGCTTCATTTCAGGTGTATAGTTCTTTGTATCTAGAACATTGACTCCTTGCAGGTGACCATGACCATATAGAAGCAGGTAGATGCTCTGTGGGAAATTAAGATAATATTTCTTCAAGTACTTAGCCAAATCTGGGAGAGTGCTATCGCAGATATCACAGTAATCATGGCCAATGATGTTCATCATGTCATCAATCCACTTGCTAGCCAGTTCATCAATTAATCCGGGTCTAAGAGCCATTAATTCTGCACAAAGAGTTGAATAAATTAATTTATAAATGAATTTATTTTTCACAAACTTTATGAAAGAATTCAAGAAAAATGGCCAAGGCATTAAGGCACGCAAGTATGGAGATGTGGCGCAAGTGTTACATATGCCGCGCATGTTTTTGTCGAGCATGTATCACCGCGCAAGTCCTATTACCTTGAGAGTAACGTGGCACCGTGGAAACATTGAAAAAAGAGACTTGCGCGGCGAGGAAGACTTTCATGGCAAGAGCTCGAGAAATTCGGGATGAGATGTTATACACGGCCAAAAGCCATGTATTTATAGGCTAGGAATCCTATTTGTGCGCCGTACCCAGTGCGCTCAAGGCCTGCGCGGAGAGAACTTGCGCGCCGCCCTCTGTGCCCTGAAGACTTGCGCGCCCCCTTTCCCTTTGGATGGATTCAATTTCCTCAGAGTCAAATCCTCATTTCTCTCCGGATCCAACTCTAATGGGGGACTTTGGTTGACTCTCCTTTCGTCACAGAATCTAAAGATCGGAAAAGGGGAATATCTGAGCTAAAAGTGATTCAACCTTTGAAGAAAACATCAAAAATCGACAAAGGCATGAACAAAGGATCAAAAGAAACTGCACCGCTCAAGTTATATCACTGTCGCACAAGTCCACTTGCACGACGCCCTTGGTCGTGCAAGTGACTTGCGCGACCTAAGTGATAACCGCCCGGTAACCGCCCAGGGTCTTCTCCTGCCAATAAATAGACCCTGTGGGCCCCCCATTCGAGAGGATCTTTTTCTAGAAACTCGGATTGAAGCTCCTGACGCCCAAGTCTCTTCTCAAAGCTTCCATAACACTTCTAAGGTAATTTCATACCTAGAACGGAAGATCTAAAGAGAGGGAGGAAAGCCTAAGTGTTGAAACTCATCAACACTTGCGTGCCTGAGTGGCCAGCCCTTAAGGGAACTGGTCACACTTGCGCGTCCCTTTTCTGGGAGAACCTCAAGAGGATTCTAAAGGCTTTAAGAAAGAGTCGCTCAAGTATTTTTATGCTGGTTTAAAATCGCGCAAGTACCCCACATGTCGCGCAAGTATACTTGCGCGACCAATACTTGCGCGCCCACGCAAGACTTGTGCGACTTTCAAGACTTTCACGCCCCTACCTTTTTGGGTGCCCATCTTGCCCATTTTACACCTCTTAAGCCATTTCACCTTTCCTATTCAAGATTTAGTCTTCAAGATACTCTTCAAATCCATTTATGGCATGATTTCTTGATTTGACTTCCTTATCTGAAAGGAATTCGGTGGAATATCTCTCAAAATCTAATGATTTACACATTTTTATGTCACCGAAGATTGAGAGTTCATTCATTCAACCTCATCCTTTAAGATGAGAGAATCCTTAACCTGGGTCTCTTTTTTAGGAATAATCCCCAGTTATAAGTCCTTTAATTTGGGCATCTTCCTCAGAAGTAAGCCCCAAATTCTTAAAGTTCCCAAACATGGGCATCCTCCTCAGGAGTAATCCCCAAACCTTAATTCCTTAATTTGGGCATCCTCCCCAGGAGTAAGCCCCAATCATAAATCCTTTAATATGGTCATCCTTCTTAGGAGTAAGCCCCAAGTCCTATAATTTGGGAATCCTCCTTAGGAGTAAGCCCCAATCTCAAATTTGGGCATCCTTCTTAGGAGTAAGCTCCGAGTCCCTTAATTTGGGCATCCTTCTTAGGAATAAGCCCCAATCTCAAATATGTGCATCCTCCTCAGGAGTAAGCCCCAAACCTTAATCCCAAACTTGGGTCTTCTTTTCAGGAATAAGACTCAGTCATAATCATGGGCTTCTTTTTAGGAGTAAGCTCCAAGTCCCCTAACCTAGGTCTCCTTTTCAGGAATAAGTCCCAGTCATAATTTTGGGCTTCCTTTTCAGGATTAAGCCCCAAGTTCCTTAATTTCTCTTAACCAGTCCTAATTTACCCTTGATTTGGGTTTCTTTTTCAGGAGTAAAACCCAATCATAAATCCCCTCCTAACTTGGGCATCCTCCTTAAGAGTAAGCCCCAAGATTAGAGTATTCAAATCTCCATGAAGCACATATACCATTATGGACCCTGTTCAAAGATTTTTCTCCCTAAAAGTGAATCCTAAAACTTCATCTATCTGGGAAGTCATACTTACATAAGCCCCAAAACATTTCTTATGATTGCATCTTTCATGGAACAATTGTCTAATTTTCACCAATACCTCTGGTTTCTCTCACCGAGCATGACTCACGTGAGCTTAGAGTGTAAAAGTAATTATGAAATCCTTCTTTGAGCCATCAATCATAAACCTCATACTCCCTTACTCGAACTACGTGGGTTCTGATTCCTTTTCCAAAACAAAGGATACGTAGGTATCCCATTCTATGGGTTCGATCCCAATTTTGAAATAATCCATGTCCTTCTGAATGACGATAAACTTCAAGTGCCCCACTGAGTGGCTTTAAAACCAGCCTGGTCATAATAATGACCAAGAGACTTTTATAAATGTTTTGAAGGATACCATTGACCAAGAATCTCTAAATAGATACAGATGATTCTCTATTCATGAAGAACCTCGAATACATATAAAAGATTCTCTAAATTTCATACATATTTAATCATTGATTGTTAAAACTAAAGGAAAGCTCATTTTATACTTGGTAATGTAATAAGGATACACGAACATAACTTAAATCTATAAAGAGAGTCCCGGAGTAGACAATAATTCCCCTCAAAAAGGTGTGATGAGTCCGACCTCCCATCCTCTCGACCAATGCAAATTCCTAAGCCTCATCAGTCCACAAGCTAATGAGCACCTACCTTTGGAAAGTAGGTCCAAATGGATGTGGAATCATTTGATATTTCTGGTTCTATGAACAAACCCGCTAGAAACCGATCGGAACGTTTGAATCTCCCATCCAGGAGGTCATCCCCGGATTCTGAGGGAAACAGAGATTCTTGAGAATCTTGGTGAGGTGGATTATCATTTGTCTTTTCCACCCAGGTTCAATGTGGTGAACTATGTGTTCCATGTGTCTCATTTAAAAAAGGATCTGTCGGATCCAGGCTGCGTTATTCGATGGAATCTTGTTGAGTTAGATTTGGATGCTTCTTTGGTGCACATTCCAATGCGGGTGGTGGATAGGCAAGAGAAAGTCTTTCGGGGTAAAATCATCAATCTGGTATGGTTTTTGTGGCATAATGGATAGATCCAAGAGGAGATTTGGGAGCGGGAGAATGATATGATCGAGCAATGGCCAGAGCTCTGTTGGAAAAGTGAGGGTTCACTACTTTCTGAGGACGGAAAGACCAATTATGGGAAGAATGTATTACCCTTGGTTTGTGGTATATATCATTTTTTTGCGTTTTTATGTGTTTAATGTATTTGGGATGTGTTGGGAAGAGGTTTGGAGAGTTTGGAATAGTTTTGAATAAGTTTCAAGGCTTTTCTAAGAGTGCACAGTTTGAGCACGGTTAGGCGAAACCATGCGATTTCTCCAGGAAACCATGTAGGGGGAGGCAGTATGCTTCTCACGGCCTACAGATGGTTTGCCAAACCATGCGAGGCAACTATGCAGACCCCTGCTCTCGAGACAGTGGTTTGTGCACAATTAGCTCACAGTTTTCCAAGCCGCGTTAACTTACCATGCAACCAATGAAAGATGGAGTTTTTAAATTCAGGCTCCCTTAGGGATGCCTCATTTCACTCCAAATCTTCTCCCACTCGATCCTCACTCTAGTTTTTTGGTTATCAAGGGTTGGAGGGGCTCCTCCACTCAATTTGGATGCGATTCAAAGGAGTTTCTTGGTGTTTTGAAGGTCATTTATCCCAGGTAAGTCTCTCCTCTTGGTTTCTCTGTGGTTTTCTCAAGATCTTCATCTCCCTATCTCATGGTTTTCTAGATCTACATCTATTGAATGTATATCTAGTGTCGGGTTTTCCTAGGGTGTTTATTTTCAGTATTTTTCATGATACGGAAGGAGATCTAGAGATGTTTTCATGAAGCGTTTTCCCAGATTGGGGTGTGGTTGCTTGTGGGTCAATTTCGCTGGAACCTGAAAGGTAGGTGGCTTCTCTATGGACTCCACATGGTCAGAACTAGTGGTTTTGGTTACAATTAATTTGTTTTTCTTGAAATTAATTGCGATATTGATGTGTGAATATTGTTATAAAACCATTTGGTTATCATTTGGGGGATTTTGAGATAAATGGGTTATTCTTGCTAAAGAGGGATTTGTTGTGTGATTTTAAATTGTTGATTTTGAAATCATTAGTGGTTTATTATGAAAAATGATTTGTGAATGAAGGTTTTCAATAAATATGTTATTTTATTGAAATGTTGTTTGGCATTGAAAATGATTTAAGGGTGGTTTCAATAAATGGGTGATATATTGAAATGGATTGAAATGAGATGGAAATGGTTATTTTCATGTTGTTGTGGCCTTGGTGGGTTACATGATTGGTTGTGACTTGTTTAAATGTTTTTTGGAAGTGGTTGGTAAGTCTCACTATAAATGGTGATGGATAGTGGTCGGATGTACCACCGTGATGGATAGTGGTCGTGAGGCACCACTAGCTGAAAATGGGGTGAACGGGATGGGTGGAAGTCCCACCGTTATGGTTGCTTTGTTGTGTGTTGCTTTGCAAGATGGAAATTATTGTGATAATGCGAAATGGTGATATGGATTATGAAATGATTATTTGGATTTCCCTTGGGTGCTTGGTTTGGGTGAGGTGGCTTGGTAAGAGTAAGTTTGGCTCATGGTATTCATTTCAATTGTGATTAATTTATATAAACTTCTTTATATAAATGTGCTAATAGTTTTATCATAGGGGTGTGTGTAGGGAAGTCATTGGGGGAAAACCCACTGAGTATTAGTACTCACCCCCAACTTTGGCACATTTTTGATTTTGAAGATATCATGTTCTGGGATACAGGTAAAGGTAAAGCATCTCATTGCTAGTGGTTTGTGGTGATTCTTGGGATATGTGGTGGTGCTTGGAGCATTGAGCATGGTGTGGAGATGTGGAGTGTGTCTTGGCTTATTTCATGTCTTTTTTTAGTCTTCCTCATGGTACTCTGATATTCTGTTGGTTTTATTGGTTTATGGGTGGTATTGTGGAATAGTGTTGTTCAATTTGGTAATGAATGAGTTGGTAGTTTTGTTGACATGCATCATGAATTTTGTTGATAGTGGATCGTTTGGATTGTTGGTTTTCTCTCAAGGGAAAATCGTTCCCCAATCATTTCTCGAATCCATCGGCATTTATTTCCATCCTTTGGCACCTTGGGAATTCCTTTTAAGGCCATGTAACCCTCACCGCCTGCTCAATCCAATGAAGTAGGGGTGGGGTGTTACAAATTTATTTATGTTATCTTAGAAAAAATTAACACACATTATTAAAATTTACAATAATGGCGATTAGATAGAGTTTTAATGAGATGAATGGGATAGAAAAAAATGATTAGACACAGTTTTTTTAACAAAGTCCATTAGACAAAGTTTCTATGCTAAAAGTTATTCATAAAATGGTTTTGAAAAAAAATGCTCAAAAAATATAAAATATGTATAATATTATATTCTAGAAGATTACAACATCATGATTTTAAAAAAATCTCATGATCCAAGTATTTAGAAGAAATGGAGATACATTTTTTGGGTATATAAAAGTTTTTAATTGTAATGCTTCTATAGAATTTATTAGATAGAAAATATCAGTCAATGTTTTGTAGATTAAAAAAGTTTACAATGTGTGTGCATTTTTAAAGCATTAAAATTTTAAAAGTTTGGTAAATATGAATTTTTTGATGAATATTTGTGAATTTTATTTGATCAGGGAAATTTACTTAATTTTCTAGGGAGTGCCTCTAAAGTAACAGCTTTGGATGTAAAAAATACACATGAAAAACCATTTGTCGTTTTATTTGATCAGTTGAAAAAAATATTAGGAACAATTATACTAAGAAATTTTTGGTTGAAGGGAATTAGTTGAATGTTTTCATCTGAAATCCTTGGATGATAATATATTCAACAAATTTTAAAAAAGAGAATTATTTCTAAAGTAATAAAAGAGTGGATGAAGAAAATTTTCATTATGTAACGTCTCTAAATGAAGTCCAACAGAAAAACTCTATACAATTTGCATCATTAAAAAATATGAATTTTTTAAGTTAATGTTCCTACTCGATAATTGGATTAAATTTTAGTATAAATTTTATTGGAAAAAGATTGTGAAGAAATGTCTATCAAGTGGATATTTAAAGAGATAAGAGTAAATGCTATTAATTTTTAAAAGCAGAGTTGTTGAAGTATTTTCATCAAAAAAATCCCAGGAAACTAATTACATTGGATGTATAATTTCATCAATCCATGTTTTTGGATGAAAGGAATAGGAAAAGTAATGTTTCAAGGAGAATTATTTCAAAATGATCCTGTGATATTTTTCATGGATCATGGGATAGACTCTAAACTAGTGGAGAAACACTTTAAAGTATTCCAAAAAACATTTCTGGATAATTTTTAGTGACAATGAAGTTATTTATGAAAATATTCCTATTGATATTAAATTACGTGATGTTGAGATAGTCTTTCAAATTTGTAAATATCACTAGAGAAATATCTTTGATTCTCAATGTGTTTGAAGGAATGTTGTAAATGTTTGAAGTTGGTTAAAGTACTATGTTGGATATTAAAATTTCAAGTGTTTATTAAAAGGGAAAGTAAATTTTGGAACCCTCCATTTCTATAAATCATGTATCTATAGATAGGATTCATGTACAAAGTACAAGGTTAACTATTCATGTCTGAGAAAAAAAAATTAAATCCATGTCGAGTTGGTTTCATATAGATACATCATAAAATCATATGTTTTATAGAGTTTTGAGAAGGATGTTACCAACCAAGTAATATATTGGTTGAAGAGAAGAAGGTTGTAATGAATAGATAATTTTAGATGAATATTTACTTGATTAACTTTTATATTAGGTGAAATTAGAAATAATGGGTGTAAGGATGTTGAAATGTTTCTTATGGTGATCCAAATGAACATCCCAGATGAACTTCCTCAATAATGTTTTTGGATAGACATCCAACTAACAATAGAATTTCATACCTACAGCTAGGTACTAATGTGATGAATAATTATTTTTCAATAATAGAAAAGTAAAGATTGTATAATAAAAACACTAAAAATATTCCGAGCCAAATGGTGGATGTTTATAAATTTGATACAAAATTCATTGTTACATATTTTATGCTAGGAATCACATGAACAATAGTTTTGATAATAGTTAAACCCAAGTGTAGAGATACTCCTGAATTGTTGTAACTATATAAAAGAATTATTTTCTAGTGGATTTTATGGGATTGGATTATTATCATACCATTCCATGTAGTAGATACTCTAGTTGAGTAGTGAGCATATTAAATAATTATGTTCCTATGGTTATGGTAAGATGTTTATTTTTCAACAAACTTATAAATTTTTAACATGAGGAAAATGTTGTTTCATAAGAAATAATAAATTTTAAAAATTAGATGATCACTCATTCACCCCATACTCTTATCAGTGATCACATTTCTCCTTTAAAGTTGTATCAAATGAAAGGTTCCCTCCATTGAATCTTTGCTAAATTAGAAAAAAATAAAATTTTCTTTTGGATTTATAAAATAATATGAAAAATAAGGAGATTGGAGTTTTCAGTGGATTGAAATATCATATATAGATATAAAAAAAATTTGGTATATCCTATGTATCATGGTTATAATGTTTTTCACTCTCTAACTAAGGGTTTCCCTCCTCATTATAAGAATATTTTTCTAAAAATTGTTGATAAGAAAATTTTAGGGAATTATGGGTGAACCAGATATTATAATCTATCATTACTCACTAAAATTGATTTTCATAGAGTTAAATGACTTAGAACTACTAAAGGTATTTTGGAAATTTTTTAGAAAATATATGAATGAAATATAAAATTAGAAAATAAAAATTTAAATATATAGAGGATAAAGTATGATAATATTAAAATGGGTGACTATGAATCCATCGGTAATTTCATCACATGGGTAAATGATACAAGTAGTAGCATTATATGAACACCATAGATCTTGGATAGTGCTGTTTAATTACACCTAATAGAAAATTTTAATATTTTAAATAATGTAACTGATTTTAGAAAATGTATAGTGTCTTCTACCAATGATGAGTCAAAAATAATCATAGTTGTTAGATCTATCCCCATTGGGGAAGTATATTTAAAAGAAAAAAGTTTCTTGATTGTATATGAGAAGAGACACAAATTTTAAAGGTATTCAAAACTTTTCGATGAAGGTATTAATGTTTTATTGATTAAATATGGGTTTTTTTGTGTGAAAATAATAGAATATAGTAATGGTTTTACCAAAGGCCAATGAACCAATGGGAATTTTTTTAATGTTTTCTTTGAAAAAAGATCCTATTTTCTTGACATAGAGAAATTTATTCAACTATGGAATAAAAAGATATGGAATATGTGTTGTTTGAATATGATAATGTTAATAATGTTAGATTTTATTTTTCATATTACTGACTAGAAAATAATAATTGATTTATTTTTCTCCATTTATCATAAAGGGAATATTATGAATTTAGTACACAAGAAAGTTGAGATACATTCATGTTGAACCCTAGAGCTTATACATTTGGATATTTTTGTGATTATGAGTAATTAGTCTACACATAAAGATAAGGGTTTTATTAATTTCATTGAAATAGTTAATTTCATTGTATGAATTGTGTTTTTGAAACAAAAAATAGAGTCTCCCACAATATTTAATAATTTTGGGATAATAATGGAGAAAGAATGTGTATATTCTATGAATAAGTTACAAACTAATAATGATGGTGAATATAAAAATGATCAGTTTAGATATTAGCATGAAAAACATGGCATTATGCATGAGTATAGTGATGAGTACCCACCACATCAAAATGTTATTATAGAGATAAATAAACGATATCCAGTTCAAATGGGGATAAAAATTTTAATTGAGCATGATACTTTAAAATATTTTTGGAGGTAGGTTTTCCATACCATAGTTCGTATTTAGAATCAATGTTTCTATAGATTGGATTCTGGTATATATCCCTCTGAAATGTTCTCTAATAAAACCCCATGTTTGAATCACCTAAGGGTGCTTGATAGTACATATATTATAAAAGTCAATAATGGAAATCTCACTAAGTTTTATTATAGAGGTTTTCATGGAATATTTATTGGATTAAATTCTAATTCTATAGGATATAGATATTTTATAAATGAATTAGGAAAGATAGTTTATTATGTACACAGAAAATTTCACAAGAAACATGGTAATAATTTTTTTAAAAAATATATTTATGTGGAATATAAGGGAGATGATGTGACTGTAGTTTTGGAAAGTAGAAATTTTATTCAAAATAAAGATAAAAAATTAGGTATTTATAGTAATAAGTAACACCATCATACATATTATCCTAGGATGAGAAATCATGTGGTGGTTCAAGACATCCTTTGTGATCAACACAAACAATTTAACACTATAAGAACATCAATGTAAGTCTAATGTACATACTTATATTAAAAAGGTGACCCAAAATATGTTAATGAATATTTTGAGAATAAAGAGGTTATTGATGATATGAATGAAGACCTATATTAGATTGAGAATAATGATACTTGGGAACTAATTCCCAAACAAAATAATAAGAACAGTTTTTGTACAATGTGGGTGTTCGAAATCAATTTGAATGAATATGGGGGTTAGATAAAAAACAAGGCATGACCATTTCATAATGGATAATAAAAATTTGAAGATATTTCATTTTATGAGTATTTTTCTCTAGCGGAATTGTTAGATACTATCAAAATTACTCTTTATGTCATCACACACTGAATTTATAACATGTTTTATATGGATGTAATGTCATATATTCTTAATGGAGAACTTGATGAAGAATTTTATATTGAAAAACTATGTGGCTTCATGATTTCGAATGTTGAAAGTTATGTTATTTAATTTAATAAGTAATTGTATGTATTGATGAAATATTTGAGAGCTTGTTATTCCAAACTGGATACTTTCTTAAAGTAGTTTAACATTAAGAAAGAATATTTCATAGTAATTGCTACATCAATGAAAATCAAGAGGATTATCTCATTGTGATTGTATATATTAATGATATTTTCATGATTTTAATTATAAATAAACATGTGAAAAACATGATTAGGATATGTATATGTTATTTTAAATTTATATACTTAGAGAAATAAAATATTTTCTTAGTTTGAAAATTTCACATAAAAGAAAATGTATTTTACTATACTAGGAAATGTATATAAAGGAACTTATAAAAAAATTTGTATAGATGACTCCAAATATGTTTCTGCACAAATTTTAGTAGTAAAAAAGTTTTTTGAAATTTGGAGAAGGTAATAAATTTTATCCTGAGGAATTTAGGAAGTTAGTTGGTTGTTTTTTTATATGATTGATAAATGTAATGTTATTGTATATGCTGTTACTTTCTTTGTAAGATTTATTAGTTACCCAAAATAATATAATATTTTGGAAGCAAAAACATTTCATAGATATTTCAAATGCATAATTTATTTTCATATATAATATTATAACTTCGGCAGGATTGATTTGTTTGGTTAAAAAAAATTATTTGGTAGTAAGTGTTGATTATAAAAGATCCAACACTTGTAGAGTTTTCTTTCAGTGAAAAAGTTGTATAATTTGGAATATAAAGAAAAAAAATTATGTAGCACTCATTATTTATGAAGTTGAGTATTTTTAAACCAAAAAAATTATAACACAACTTAATTGGATGAAGGCTTAGTTGGAATATTAGTTATTAGAATTGATTTTACCCATAATATTGTTTTTTTATAAAAATATTCTATAAATGTCGCTAAAAATATAGTGCAATATTCTAATTAAAATCATATTGATATAAAATACATCTTCAATAAATATCTAATGGAGAAAATAAACTAAGGATATAGTTTATTCCTACAATAGAACAAGTTATTAATATAGTCCCCATACAATTTCTGAAAGAAAAATTCCTAAAATAAGGTTGAACATGGTTGTAAAACCTCAATCTCTCCAAGAATAAAGCATATCAACCCATACACTCACTAATATTTCAATATTTTTATAGTGTTTTCAAGGGGGATAAAAATGATTTAACATTAATCTATCTACCGGTATGTGTTTAATCTTTTATAGAATACATGCATTTAGTTGGATTTTTTTAAAGAGATAACCTATGATTTTTGAATGTGTGAACTATTTTAATAGTTTTTTGAAGTGGAAGTAGGAAAAATTATTCTTGAAGAAAAAAATATAAATTGTTACGATAGTTCATGGTTGGAGGAAAGGGTTTCTAGAGAAGTGGGTAAAATTAAGTTTATGTAGTCACTTTTTTTAAAAAAAATTATTCAACGATTGTTTTTTACTTCAACAATTTCTCTTAAGTTGGATTAGAATTGACGGATATATAATCCAAAGTATGAGTTTCAAATTTCATTGATTTATGATTCTTGGTTAAAAATAATAATAATGGGTAGATTTTTTGGACCAAATTTTTTGAAAGAGTTTCCTCTGTTTCAAGCAGTTTTTATTAAGATTTTTGTTGTGAGAAGATTATAAGAATAATTTTCCTAACTATTTTTAAAAAAATCACCAAACATTGTACAAAGTTATAAAAATGGTGATCATAAATTGTGGAATCAAATGAATAGTATTAGGAAACAATTTTTTAACCATGCTAATTGGATGTTAAAAAGTGATCATACGAACTAAAATATTGGGTGTGGTTTTGGTAACAATGTCCATCGGTCAATGTTTTGTGATGGAAGATTATATTAAAAATGGTCAACCAGACAATGTTGAAACAATTCAAATAATGTTATGTTTTTATTTTATAATTTTTTCCAACATCAAGAGTTTAAAAAATCTTGTGTTCTAAGTGTTTATAATAAAGGGTGATAAATGTTTTTGAATGTACAAAGTTATCATTACTAAGGATCTATGTAATTTATTGGAATAGAAAAATAAGATAGTGTTTTTGTAGAGTATAAAGTTTGAGAAGTTTTTAAAGGTTTTTATTCATAAGAAGTTTGAAATCCATGGAAATAAGAAGTTTCTGAATCATATTTTTGACTCCCAGTGGATGAATAAATTTTGATGCAGTCCATAGGGATGGTTACCAAAGTAATAGCATTAGATGTTCAAAATCCACCTAGAAATATTTTCTTTAGTCCAAGTGGATCAGTAAAAAAATACTTGGAATGTTTATAATAAAAATGTTTTGGTTGATGTTTTTAGATGTATTTTTTCATATGGAATATTCAGATGAAAAAATATTGTGATGTTTGGAAAACATTGGAAAGTTACTAAAGTTCAAAAATGGAGGATGATGAAGAATGTTGTCGAATAAATTATTCATATAAATTCCATCAGAAGAGATCTCTATACAATTTTCATTATAAAAATATGTATGATGTTATGATTTTAAGGATATAACAATATGATTAGAAAAACTTCTGGTATAATGATCATTAAAAAACATTGTGTAAAATAGTCCATCCAGTGGATTTGTACAATGATTAGAAGAAATGTTTTCATTTTTATAAATTGGAGTTTTCAATGTCATTTCATCATAAAAAGACCCAATGGATGAATTCCATCATATATATGAAGTTATAAATCAAAATTTTCTAATGCTGGGAATTCGAAGAAATTTATTTGTGGGAAGTCCTCCAAAATATTCCTATGATGTTTATGTTGGATCATCTGATAAACTATTAATTATTAGAGAAACTCATTCACGTGTTTTGGAATAATATTTTTATGGATAATGTTTTTTGATGTGATTTTATTTATAATTGTTTTAATTATATTATATCTTAAAATTATTATATTGTATTCAAAATATCAAAATATCACAAGATAATGTTTTAGGATTCTCACCGAGTTTGAAGGAAGGTTGTCAATGTTTTAATTTGAAAAAAGTTTGAAGATAGTGATTTGAATTTAAATTGTTCATTGAGCATGAATATAAATTTTGAATACAAAATTTTAGTCAAGTCATGAATTCATAATTATTATTAAAGTATAAATCAGTGGTTTCATTGTTCATGTGCGAGAAAAAGTTGAAGTGGTGTAGAATTAGTTTCGAATAGAAACATCAGATGGGTTTCTATTTTCTAGAGTTTTGAGAAGGATATTAACTACTAATGAATCTATTGGATAAAGTGAACATTAATATTGTAATGAATAGAGATGTTTTGATTAGGTTTTACCATAAAACATTCTTATTTGGTGAAATTGGACTAACTTGGCATAATGAAGTTGCAATGTTTTTTTCAGAGGGAACCATATGATCTTTATAGATAAACTTTACCATTGAACTTTCTAGAGTGACATTGTAGACAAACATTATTGATGGATATAGAATATACTTAATAAGTTCCAACCTACTTCTAGGTAAGAACATGAAGAATTTTTTTTGCAATAATATTAATTTTTTTTATAAGTAGTACAATGAATCCATTATGACCCTATTAGTGATGGATTCTAAAGTTAGAAAAAAATCATTGTTAGATAATTGATTCTAATAAGCACATGAATTATAGTTTTGATAATAGTGCAACATATGTGTAAGCATAATCCCATCTTTTTATAACAACATAAAGTGATTTTTTATAGTGGATTGTGTCGTATTTGACTATTTCCAAAAAATTCCATGGACTTGACAATATTTTTATGTGGTGGACCATATAAAAGCATATATTATTATATTTGTGTTTGAGTTATTGTTATTCAACATAGTTATAACACTTAAACAATAGGATATGTTTGTTTACTAAGAAATAATAAACTATAAAAATAAAAAATAATTCAATCATCCTCATACCATCTCAGTGAACACATTGACCTGTCACTGAATTTTTATTAAATTGTAGATGGAATTTATTCGCATCCATCAACTCAGATTTTTCATGGAAAAAACATTATGGTTTAAAAACCTAAAAATAATGTTTCCTTCTCTATTTAAGATATAATAAATTATTCATATATCACATATAGTGTGTGTTTGGTGATTAGAGACTTGACTATTTCCAAGAGTTCCCATTGCGTGTTTTTAACCTAAATTGAATTGGGTCTCTTTCAGTTGAAAGTTTATTGTCTTAAAAGTAGGACCAATAATCATATATTTCTTTTAGGTCAATCATCCAGGATCATTTTTTTACTATAGTGTAGGTTGTACTATCTTGAAACTTTGGTTTGTATAGCTTAAGGTCCTTTAGATCACCCCAATAAAGTGATTTAATTTTAAGTCTAATAGATTGGGAATTATTTTCTTTTATTTTATAGACTTATATATCAGACCTATGGGGTGGTATAATTTTAATTCAATCATCTGATACCATATTTTTAATAGTTTTGGGTCTTCTAGAATGAACCTAAGGGTGCTATAATTTAATATCTAATAGCTTGGACCTTCTTTTTCTGTAGTTTCATGTCTTCATGATCAGAATAATGGTGTGATATATGTTTATGTCCAATATATTGAAACTTTTTTTTTAATTTTACATCTTTTAGATGATACCTATGGGGACCTATAATTTTATTTCCAATATCATTCAATTTAATTTATTTCAGTTTAGGGTCTTCTAGACTAGACCTGTGGGGTTCAGTAATTTTATCTTTAATATCATGGAAATTATTTTTCTATTGTTTTGTGGCTTCTAGATCAGACCTATGCGGTGATATTGTTTTATTTTATACAACATTGAAATTGTTTTTCCGCAGTTCATTTTATTCAATATTGGACCTCATATTGTGTTTTATAAAGGGTGGTTATTCCTCAAGGGTGATAACACCATGTATCCTTTAAATTATGAATATCAAAAAGGGTTCAGACACCCAGCATCACTACATTCATGATGAAGAATGGATATTCATGAAGTGTTAGGATACCCTATATACTTTCTAATAATAGGTTTTGTATATGGTGATTTAACATTTTGGATATACATCCCACTATGATAGTTGGATTATATGCTATATAAATCATGCCCCAAAGTGTTTTAATTAGAGATTGTGAGATAAAGAAGAAACACCAGGGATGATCATAAAACACTCTATGGTGTGGAGTTCTATAGTTATGTTATTGGGGTTGACAAGGATCAGTGTCCCTTTTCTTCATGTTGTGATACCTCTATTTGATGTGTTAAGGGCCCTTAGTCTTGATCACATTTGTATTACATGAATGGTCATGTAGAGGCTCCTCAATCCATTCAAAGGTAAGTGGTATATTTATAAAGAAACAATTATTTTGACGATGATGTAGGATATGAAGAAATGTCTATCCAAGAAAGGTTCTAGCACCCTATGGGTATTTTAGTTTTTTTGACCATGAATCTAAGGTCCCACATCACATGGTTTTGGGTCATGGGATAGGGCCCACCAAAAGGTTCTATAATGGAGTACCATATTCATGATTTGAGAATGGGTAAAATTCATGGAACCATACTGTTCAAGATATTAAATCTGGTTGAACAAGTAGGTAACAAGATTGGTGAATCATGGACTCAAAATTTTTGAGCCAATGGGGAATGACACCTGGTGGATATAGGTTGAAACTAGTATGTCATGCAAATAGGACAATAACTCATGTATTAAAGGAATGTCTCTACTCTGTGACCATGGCATCCTTTCGGATAAATCATTGAGGCATTGCAGTATTCAGAAATGAATCCATGTGGTTTCCCTTCATAGTATTCATTACCTTTTACCAATACCATGCAGGGAATACCCAAGAGAACTGAATCTAGGATATAAAGATCCAGGATATGTATGAAAAATCAAGGATCATGTGTGTATTGACTCAGACGTCAATTACATGAAGGTGATTTAGGGAAACCATAATATTAAATATGGGGTTTAGAACCCTAAATGTTTTGTTTCCACATACTAAACAAGTTATTCTCAAAATTTGATGTGATAAATGATTAGTCGAAATTTTTCAAGGACCATAGGGGGCCCAACAATCACACATCAGATTTTACTAATGTTATAATATTGTCTCTATGAGATTTTGGAATTTTATATTTACACCCTAATTTCATCCTAAAATTTTTATAAGAAGATATTATAAATAAGTGAATTGAATTTTTCTTTGACCTCATTTTAGGGTTTTTAGCTTAATAAATTTTTTGTCTCTTTCACTAGTAGTTTAGTGTCTCTCAATTTGGACCTTCACAAGATAATGCTTAAGGTAGTGTATATTTTACCCATGTCAACACAATTTATCATCATGGTGCATATACCTAGTATCTTGGGAGTGTTACACAATATCCTAATTTAGAATGCAAAGGTATTGAATAATCTACCATCCTTTTGAAAGGGATATGATAATGAGGAAATTTATGGCTCAAGGTTCTCATATCATGAGGGATGGTATGAGATGATAATACTGAATATTTATTCAAATAAAAATATGTTGATGAGTTCAAAATGATGATTATAGGGACTACAAAGATCAGATGGTCATTACCAAAATCCAAAAATACCTCTAGTTTACATTTTTAAGGCCTTTATAAATATCTCACTTGTACATAGTCAAAAAGAAGGACCATTATTTTTTATAAGAGCTGTGGAAAGTTTGTCAAAACCTTATATGTATAAGAAATAAATTTATTTTTAAGGATTTTGGTTCTCGGAATGATGGGGGGAACCATCCCAAATATTGGTTGACCAAGATCTAGCTCTTAAAATCCATGATACGAAGTGGAAATGGATGATAGTATACATAATTTAAGCATAATACAGATGGGACATGCATTGATTGAATGGTATTGTCTTGTAATGAGGGAATAATTTTCATAAATCTTAATATCATTTGACTTAGTTATCTTCCTTGTAATTTGATGTCACATGGTATGAAAATGTGAATATTGTTGGAATTTTAAAAATTAACATTAATGATACCCTACGCTAGTTGGGGTAATTTATATCTTGGATGCATATTTTATTCATTTATATCCATAATAGTGGGTAATCATATGCTGATGTTCCTTTTCCACAGATCTTATTCACCTGAATATAAGCCCCCCACTGGTCTGATTCATACATTGGTTAAGTGAGTGTGTATGATTAGACTATCCATAAATAGATTGTAGTCTTTCATTGTAGAATAGATGTTAAAGTAATATACAATTTCACTGGTTGGGATTAACTATTTTAATATATGAATTTTTTAAGGGTAATATTCATTCCACAATTAGTTCTTTCAAATATATCCCACTGTGCAGATCTAGATCACATGGGAAATAGGAAGAGGATGATTTTATTTGATTTTATATCTACTTATTTGTTTGAATTATTCTTGATATCTCTATGTATCCAATGAAAATAGGAATCATTCCACACATAGTTATATTTATTCTCCCCACAAATATCAAACTCATATTTTTGCGGGAAACTTTTTAACCCATAAGTAATATTTTTATGGATTTGTCTATACAGATCCATCCCACTTACAGGAAAAGAGAATTAATTCACACATTAGCATAGATCCATTGGGTAAGTGAGGTATCACTAACAAGATTCAATTAGATAGGTAGAAGGGGATTTTTTTGAATTTATTGTTGGTTTTGGTGATACGAGGTCTATGAATTAATTTTTATCCTATAAGGATTAGAATAAGGCAAAAAATAGTTCTGGAGGAGATAGTGATCCCCTAAAACTGATTGGAATAGTATGAATTGGAGTGGGGTATGTTCCCTTTCAAAGATAACTTGCCCACAATCTCTTAGGTGAATTATCTATAATTGTAGATTATACAATAAGGGAAAAATGATTTCACTAATGGGTGATTCATTGCATACTTATAGCTAAATAAGGTTGAAATCCTCAAAAATGGATCAAGAACATGGGAATGTTATGATAGTGGAAGGATTTTTATTTGGGCTTAAATTTTATACCTAGGTGTCACTACATATATTTTCAGGTTATAAATCAGTCCACATGTAGTTGTTATTGAGTGAATGATTCTTACATGGATTGGGATTCTACTTAAGGGAGGGGTGAATTATTGTTTTGAATATTTTGGTCAGTATGAAAATCATTGTCATTAATATCCATAAATAAAAGATTTTTTACATAAAACCTCACTTAATAAAACCATGAAGATCCTAAATCCACATGTCTTTGGGTGAATAGTTATATAGTATGACAACTTGAGCATCTGATACAACCACATTATAAGAAAAATACATAATATGAACTTATATCCCATGGATCTTCTAAAACTCCTTAGGATAACCAAGAGATATACATAAGAAATGGGTGAGATATAAAGCCCAATAAGGGACTAAAAAATAATATCATAATTTAAATAAGTACATGTGATCCAAGAGTTATGCCAACATAAAATAAAAGGGATGAGATTCATAATCCCGAATAATGAGGCATGATATAACATGATAACCTTAAGGCAACACTTTAATGTGGTGAAACCATTAATATTGACATCATAAAAAATGGAAAAGGATAACCTCAAAGGCATCATAACACGGTGGAAAAGGTATCCTAATGAAATATGTTTAATTCCAAATCCTATACATGATTTCTCACAAGACTAAAATATTACCCAATGATTTTGAGTACTATCTGTTTGTACCCATTATAATAAGTACATGATCATGTGTGGCACTTATATCATTAAATATCAATATATATCTATTAAAATTTAATCCCATTATAAAAGATTACGGTTTAAATACATATATTTTAGTTTTCAATAATGTATATTTACATCTATCTGAATACACTCTAGTGAAAATGGGTATGGTTATTCACTACACATATATTTGGCTTGGAAAATCATAGGATAATTTTGGTAGCATGAAGGGGAGTACAAAATTATTCATGAGAGAGATTAATTAGAGTAAAATTTCTCTCTAATCACATTGAAATTATAATGGTAATAATAGGTATGTGTGATTACATATCACAACATGAAAAATTAAAAACAAAATGAAAAACATAAAGGAGGTACTTTAATAAAAAAAAATAGAGGATCCCTTACCTTGATAGGGTGATTATAAAAATATGTGAGGATCATCTTGAGAGCATGGGAGATCCACAAGAGGTATCTAGAGGAGAAGGTTCGAGTAATTCCATGATAAAATATTATTTAGTAAAGATAAAGGGTGTTTGTGTGGGTTTATATTGAAAAATATAGGAGAGTTCTTTATTAATTTCAAAACTTTTGTATTGGACACTATATGATAATGTAACCAAAACCGAAAACAAACCATTGGTTTCTTACCATATTTTTAGACAAAGTTATGTGTTTTTAATTATTTTTAATTTTTAATAACTGATATAGTAAAAAATAATAATTTTAGGTATATGGAAGTGATTCATGTTTAAAAATAATTTTTTTAGAAAACTAAAATATAATATATATTTAAGGGGATTCATGAATTATATATAAAATTGATAAAATGACAACAAAAACCAATTATTTTAAAGGATAAACAAAAATTTGTTTGTAGATACCATTAATAGTTATTATTATATCAATTCTTTTACTTTTATGATATCATAATACAGACCATAAAATTAATCTATAATTAGCTTTTACCTAAAAATTAGATTATCTCCGGAAATTATGAAAAATTAACTATTTTATAATATTGATGTGATTATTTTAAAAAAATTATTTATTTGATCCAAATAATTTCTAAATATTATAATTTTCAATTTCAAAACAAAAATACACTTCTATTGAAAAATAATACTTTTTGTAAATAATTTTTTTTTTAACATTATAAAAAGTTTTGAGTTTTAAAATTATAAAATCATTTATATTTAATAAATATTTATTAATAATTAAATTTTACTAAAATATTATTTGTTTCAAAAATTATTAGCTTCATTAGAAACTTACTTGATTAATACTAAATAACTTCTAAAATTTTTATTTATGTTTCATTGTATCAAAATCAAAATTTTTATCAAAATCACTATTTAAAAGGTATTATAAATAAAGTAAAAATATAATAATTTCTATATAAAAATAAAATAAAAAATTAATACTATTAGGATCTTGATACATAACCCTTTATTACATTAATAAACTCTATAAGGGTATGGTGTGTGAGAGTGATATTTTATTTCTGGGGTTTAGTGTTCGTGGTTTGGGTCATGATCTCAATGAGAATTAAATTCTCCTATAAATTATTTTCATGAATTTATTTTAAAATATAATATTGGGATTAATCAATGGAAAATTTCAGAGATTCTATCTCTCTCATATGTTCTAATAAATGGGCTTTATAAGATACAATACTACTAGTTGATTATGTCACTTCTTCCATCTATTCCAGTTAAATTTATCACAATCTTTTATTTTTACATGTCAAATAAACACTTTTTTATTTTTATATTATCAATGATTATAATTTTTAAAAACATTTTAAATACTTCAAGGTTATAAAATTTTAATGAATTTCATGTGTTTTCTATAATTAAATTACATAATAAGACATTTATTTATAGAGATAATTTCATTTATATAAGTTTAGGTCGTTACAGCTAGGCCCAAGATTAAGGAACTTATGTTTCACTATGTATATTGTGACAACATGAATAAATACATACAAAGTTTTTATAGAGAATACCCACGTATATCTAAACCATATTTTTAAAGAAGGCCATTTGTATCGTCCCTTGGTAACATCATATTTATCATAAAGGGGTCCTCTATGTAGATCGATCTCATACATACTGAAATGGATATTACATATCCTATAATGGTATATATAGGAAGAACTATTCCCCATAATATATTTATAGATAGGATGGATATTATGGTCTATTCTACGAAGTTTGAGGTCTTTGTCAAATGCACTATATTTCATGTTGTTTATCATCATGCAAACATGGTATAAAAGGGAAAATATTTTATGGTAGTGTAGCATTGAACCAATAGGGTTTTCAAGAGGATAGTGTATTCTCAAGGTATTTTATTCTTTATAGGGGATACATTACCCAAAATGAAAGGTAATGAGAATGCAATGGTATAATATTCCTTTGAAAATGGGTAAAAAACACAGATGAGTAACATCAAGGGAATCTAAACCTGATTTAAATTTTCTATTATAGGATGTTTAAACCAAAAACCAATAAATATCTAAGTTAATGATATATGAATAAAAGTGGGTAATGTAAAACTATAGATAATGGAGAAATTCAATATCCCATGTAGCCAGTATAATAACTCTTATATTTAAGGGGAACATTTATTTTTGGACCAAAAGATACCCTGAATGTAAGATCATAGGAATTGTTTTATTCACAAATGAATCCTAGAAGGGACCCTCCGGATTATCTAGTACCTATTACCAATACAGTATAAGGGAACCATGAATACATGAAATCAATGTTTTTGTGGTTATAAAAGAAGTATAATAACAAAAGGATTTTATTATTATCAAAATAGATATCCAATATATGAAGTTGTTTCATGATGAACATAACATTCGAAAAGGGTTTGAACACTACATATTATATTTCAGAGTGTATGAAACACATTTTCTCAGAGAATGGATAAAAATTTGATTACCTAGTACACATTAATCAGGGGGATAGTCTATTTAGTTTGAATACCACATGTATTATTGTTTAAAATAATTAAACAATGATATATTTTTGAATAGTTTAACATCATATTACTTAGATGTGGTTATGTTTATTTGAATAGAAAATACCTCAACAGTGTTTGTCAAAGAGACTTTCCACGTTCTCAAATCCCACATGAGTGATTCTTCGCATGAGAAACAAATAACAAATTGGCATCTGACTAAGACATGAAAGGGGTCCTGATAAGGAAAATGTGGGGGTATTCACAATTTTATATGAGTGATAATCCCCATATAAATTTGATTCTCATCAAGAAATATAGTTTGGAGTAATGAGAATTCATCATTGGACCTGAAATGGATGATCCAGACATTACTACATACCCTGTGAGGATAGGAATCAAGACACACATAGTTCTCAAAAAGAGAACTCCTTACATTGTTCTAGCTCATATAAAGTTATGGGAAATTATATATATATTATTTTACTTTTATTTGGAATAGGATTTTATAATTGGTCATCAATATGTATCATTTGGTGACAGAAATCAATCCACATATAGTTCTTTAGTAATATCCATACACAATTATAACCCATATGTAGGAATGATCATTTGTTTTTATCTCTCTATATTTTTATATTGTGTCTAGGAAAATTATTTGAGATATGGGAATAAATATGTATCATGTGGAAACAGAAACAAATCTACAGATATTTTTGTGGAAGGCTCACTAAACAAATCTAACCCAGATGTATGGAGATGAATTTTTATCCCTCTTTTTATATATCGTTGCTAGGGTTTGTATTTCATATTCTCATGTCCCTACATATCTTATTAAAAAAATCAAACCATGTGTAGTTATTATATGCTCCATTTCCCATGAATGTATGAACAATATATAGGGAGGGGAAATTTATCATTTTATAGTATGGATGGACCACGGGTTTTAGATCTGGGTGTCATTATGTATCCTGATATATTATAAATCAATCTACACATATTTATTATAAATATGTTTTATACTTTAAACTCGTTTCTCCTAGAATTGGGTATGAAGTGATAAACTGTTTTTTTCATTCTTGAACTCTCTTGGGTGTGGAAAAATTGGTGAAGTTAATCATGACTTTAAATGCATTTATCAATAATTATTATTTAATATTTAATGGTATTAACATCACGCCATTAGTGAAATAGCTTATGTAGGTAAGGGAATCCTTTTTATTTGGGGCCAAAATATCCCCTCGACTCATTTTCTTAAGAATTATTCCATTCACCAATGAATCACAGTGGTCTCCCTTCAGGAATCAAAATATACCTTAGGAACAAGATCTTCGACATTGTGTTATTTTACAAGGAATCCAATTACCTTAAAGATCAAAAAAATCCCTTGGAACAAGATCATCAGAAATGTGTTATTCACCAGTAAATACTAGTGGGGTTACTTCATGAATATAAACATCCCCAAGGCACAATCTATTTAGAATTGTGTTATTCACCAGTGAATCATAGTGGGGTCCCTTAAAATAATTCATTCCTTTTTACCAATATAACACAAGGAAGAATAAATAGGATTTGTGGTCCAAGACTATGAAATTACAAGATAATATGCACTAAAGGCATCTAGAAACCCAGACATGAAAAATGGGTTATAGATTTTTTTGGGTGGAAAAGAGGGTGTCCAAAGGGATTTAAAAGATTAGGAAATTTTATTATTCATTGGAGTTATATACCTTGAAATGAAAGGTTATAAGAATTCTATGTTATAATCATTCTTTCAAAATTTGTACAATTTAAAATGGATTAATAGAAAGGGTATCCCAATAAACCTAAATAGCTATATCATGGGAGAAGTTAATCATAAACCAAGAATTATTGAGTCAATGGAAAATGAGGCTTGTGGGTATATATATACCATTAACAATGATGGAATCCTACATCACAGATAGTCAAGGAAATATCCCAAATATTTAAGGGGGTGGGCTCTCCTCTTGAAAAATAACATACAATATGCACTAGCTCATGGAAATTGTGTTCTTAACTAGTGAATCCTAGAGGTGTACCATTAGATTAGTTTGTCCCTATTACTCATTTTCTATGTGGGAGAACCAAGAGTATGTGGGATCAAGGTCTATGGGGTACCAAGATAAGTATAAAAACACAATGAATTTGATGGTATTAACTCATATATTGAATATATGAATTTGACTCATGGAGAATGTAATATTAAAGCTTTATCACGACACCTTAAAGGATTATCTAATGTGTATTGAACACATTTTGGTGTGAAGTGTTAAAATTTTTATTTTTAAGTACACATTTATCAGGGGATGATCTATTCTTCATAAGGACCTCATATATTGCAGTTTAATGTCATTCTATAATGATTTTGTCGTTTCATTTAACATAATGTGACTTGGATGTGTACATTGCATTTTACCAACTTGTAGTAAGGACATTGTGAGGAATTTTAACATCATGAGACTGTGTTGTTTTTTTAGTTTAGCATCATGTGACTATAAAATTGTCATTAAATTTAACATCATGTGACTAGGTAGATTTAATTAAATTTAAATTAATGTGACTAGGATATGTTTTGTGTAGTTTAACATCATGATGTATGTATATTTCTATGTAGTTTAAATTCATGTCACTAGGAAATTGTCATAATATTTAATATCACGTGACTCATATATTGCTAAATAGTTTAACATCATGAAAGTAGAATTTATGGAGACATATCTTGTCAGGAGATAGGGTTTTCTGATGGATCCATGATGACTTGTATTCAGGTTAGGCGATTTTCTTGGTCCACTAACATGATCAATACTTCATTTACTAGCTTCATTAACTAATTAATAAAAACAAAATCCTTCAATCATTTTTTTAGGAACTGATAGTAATGATTATAATTTAGGTGGTCATTCTTGGATACCCCCTATTTTCAATTATCCCATGGGAGCTTGAAAAGATCATATTCTACCGAACACATTAATTTTGTATTTATATTATTAGTCTTAATGTAATAGAAAATTTTACTTCTAGTATTTAGAGACAGTCCTCTATCATAGGGATATAGGTGGCCCATATTCGATCACACAACTCTTAATCCCTGTTTAGAATAAACACATGACTAGAGTGGGGATTCTAGTGTTAGTGGATCTAAAATTATATCATCTATCATCTTATGAAGCTAGTCCATAATTTTAAGGAAACACTCTACTCTATGCATGTGACATTGGTATTATAGGAAGTGATTATGATAGCCTCTCAAATCCACCTCATTTTTATTAATATTAAGGGGGGTTATATCAAATCATTCTACATGTAATAATATAAATACTTAGATACATGTTTTTATTAGAAAGAATATACCTTTCAAAAGCTATAATCAAGAGATTTATGACAAAACTACCTTCCTTATGTGTATCCTTTACCAATATATTCATTGTAACAAGGATAAATTTGGATCCTAGGATCCAGTTGAAAAATCATTTTAAATTTTCTGGAAGGGGATTAAGCACTAGGGTCCCCAAATGGAAAAAATTATTCCTATATATTAGAGGAACCCAAATCTCTTGGAGAACATGTGGAAACTGATGAGTTTTGGGCAGTTTTTGGGATGCAGCCGATGAGGGCGGTAGAAAATACAGAAATATATATAGACATATGTACTGGGGTGAGGTGTAAACATGTTTGGATTTCACTAAATAAGGGGTTGAAAAATATAAAAATTCTCTAAATCTTGTGGGGTGGAGAATATTTTCTTGCATTCTGTGGTTAGCTTGAAGCCTGATTGGGTCAATCTATTTAGGGGGGATGCTCTTAGTCTTCATAATTTCAGACCTCCTTAGTTAGTCACTTGGCTCCAAGGGTGTCGAGGGTTGAACTCTCGGCTCTCTTGTTTCTTTGAATAAATATCTACATGATGATGATGTGGGGTGCAGAACTTCACTACATGGAGGACCTCTATATAAAGGTGTTGATACATCATTTTGAGAAAAATATATTAGGTGCATTCCCACAATTATTCCCCAAATATCCTCATTATCCCATTTGATCTATGTGACCTTTTCTTCCATATAAATTTACTTGTCACCCTTTAGATAACTACTTGTCAAAGTCATGAAAACACCCTTTGATTTTTAAGGGTATGGTGGGTGGATGATGATGGGAGTGTCAATGTGGATCCTAGAAATTAAATCTATTGTTTTCATTGGTAATTATCTCTATTAACATGGAACTATGAAATACCATTGGGTTCAATAATTACATCAATAGATGAAGGAGAGATACCACAAAGTATTTTCTCACCAATGATAGGGGAAAAAGGAGAGTAGACCTGTTAGGGCATAGGATAATGTAGAAAGGCACAGTCCTACTCATTGAGATGAACTCAACTATTTATGGTGGAAAGTCCTTGGATATAGTTAATATCCTATTGATAGAGATATTTGTGGGATAATTATGCTCTTTAATATAGAATCTTGTTTGATGGTTGGATGACTGATGTACCATTTTTTAGGATGGTTCACATATTGGAGATGATACCATGGTAAAAAATGATAAAATGATCCCAAATACCTATGGGTTGGAGTTCTCCCCAGTATTCTACAATCACCAAGGCCATATGTGATGCAATATAAGGCTCCTAACTAGTGATGATCTATGATTTATTCTTATCTACTGTCATTATTTTCTAATGGTCTTCATATACATTGATTGTATCAAGAATATGAGACTTATCTAGAGTTTAAATACATTAATATTATAGGAATAAATGCTTATAATATTCCCTAATATGGATGGTTGGCGTAGTAACAACTTATTATAAATTTTACCATAGAATTGTGCTTATATGTCTATGTTCTTGAATATAGTAGATATAATCCCTCATAGATAACTCTTTAGTGGCTGATTTGATGTATTTATTTTCATCATCCACCTCCATATGGTATGAGATGTTATTTTTTACCCTATATGGATTGGCTTAAAATGTAATTGGATGTTTCAATAGGGGCCACCTAATTCTTTCCAATATATCATAGGAAATATGGTCTATTGTGTTTTATCCTCTATAGGATTTCATTAGGAACCTATAATGGTGTGACTAAGATGTTGAGATGGTATTCTATAATGTCTTGAACCGATTTTAACACACCAGTGGTCCAATATGGTCAATTAGATGACCTCAAACTCACATCCATGTATGCTATAGGTTGTTGAGTAGTATAGAGGGTCAAATATACAACATGGGAGACTATACCGAATTTATCAAAGAAGGAAAATAGTAGAAATAAATATTAATAAGAAAATGATATAACTAATTACTAGATAAAACTAGTATCACATGACAACTAAAACATGAATACAATAACCAAACCAAAATAGAATATAGATCATACCATGTACCTGACAGGTGTCAAATGAAAAAACCAAAATAAAATCACACTAACAGTCCCCAAAAGGACTTTACGCCATGCCTGGTTCCTTTATCCGTGCTCCATCATGACTCATCCATATAAATTTGGGCTCTCTCCCTTTTCTTGTCCTACAAAAAAGTAATTATATTCAGTTAATGATCAAGAAACCCGAGTAGGGTGTGAGTACAACTCAGAACCCACCACTAATGGTGTCTGAAATAGTTTCCAATCAATATAAATTCACGTATTTTTAAAAATAATAAATTACAATGCATAAATTAAATAGTTATAACCTATTATTATTCATTAATTAATCAAAAAAAATTATTAGTTTCATGATGACCCTCAACCTATAAATACCTTCTTTAACCTTTGTCAGAGTCTGAACTATCACTAAAGGATATCACACATCAAATATAGAATAAAAATTCATTATCACATGGTATTTAATTAACCATTTAATTTTAATTCATATCACCATCATTTGGAATAACAGTCCAAAGCAAATTTCATTGGTTTAGAATGTCATGTCTACCACCCTGTGGGTATTTGGAGCATCAGTTCATGTCCCACACCACATGGGTATTTTTAGAGTTTTTCCCTATCATTTACACTAATATTCCCATGCATGAATTTGAATCTAGAATAGTGTGGATATCACCCCGTGGTTATTAAGAGAATCATTTTGTGTCGATTGTCCCATTTCCCAATCAATCACATATATAAAAGTTAACAATGTTAATCAAAATTAAACAACTTATCAAAATTTATCACCATGTTATTGTAGTTAAATTATCAAAACAAACATTGATGAACACTTTAAATCTCAATGAATTATATGAACATTTCACCATTAAACCATTTTCAAAATGTAATCACATAAAATATTAACCTTTATATGTTAATCCAAACTTCCTTTTATTCCAATTATCAACCAATTATTCATACCATAAATTATCTAATTAAAAAACCCCATTAACTCATCAATTTCATGATCATAATTTAACCAATTTCAGTTTCCCCATGTTTGACCTCATTCATTTACTAATTGGAAATTTAATTTAATAAATTAAATCCCTGATTCAAATTCCCACTCATGGTATTATAACTTTCATAATAATATACTTGCAATTAAATAATTATTTTTATTTTTAATTTAGACCACCTAACTCAAGATCATTGATGAATAGACACCAATGGAAAACCACAAATTGAAGTAGAATGTTTAATTTCATAATGAAGAATGAGATCTAGATCCAACACCTAGATATAAGAAAAAATGGATTAAATATATCAAAACCTATATATATACCCATTAAAAATGTAGTAAAACGTCCCTTAAAAGATTATATAATTATGGGAGCGAGATAAAGAGAGAGAGAGAGAGAGAGAGAAACCAATCAGGATGAGATCCTTATCGGGATAGGTATAGATTTGTTAAATAGATATTTGATTCTCTAAGAACAGATTTTGGAATCCCTTGGAATCTATTCGGGAGTCTCAGAATTGAGAAAAAACATTTAGGTTTGATTTGGGTAAATGATGGTGGGTTTAATATTTTTAAACTAATTTTTAGAGGACAAAATCCAGTGTGCATGTTTTCTTCGGTAGGTGTACATGGTTTTCAAAACTGTGTTCCCAAACCATATTCCTCTCTTATATAGATTCATGGTTACTCATAATAGGGTATGTTTTTTGAAAAACTATTTCCAAAAATTGAAATCCATCCCTATTTATGGTTGCATGGTTTGCTGGGACAGGACACACATTTTGGGAAAACCATGTACCAATTGTGAACTTGCAAAATCCCCCCAAAAAATATAAGATTTTTACCCAAGCACGCTCAATAAATGCCTCAACCTAAGTATAAACAGAACAATGAAAAATATTATCTATAAAATAGATAGATACATCACCAGAAAATGTTTATATCATAAAATCTCCACACCATATAACAGATCATCCTTGAGCAGTATTCTCATCCATCTCTCGGATTCTAATGTGAAAATACTGGGACACTGAGCTTTTATATCTTGTTATATATCCCATGTTTCCTCCTAAACATATCAATGTTTCCACAATACATGAACTATTTTTGTGTTATTTAACCATAACACATTCTCACTATGATCCAACATACATATCAGATTCTCCCCAGTGGGGACATTTGTCTCAAGTTCAATATCATCAACATCGATCACAAGAGATGGGTCGGGGTAATATTAAAAATTTATTGATTATTGAAAAGATTCTTCCAATGAAATATACATCTGTGGAAGATCTAATCAGTGTTCCATTAGCCCAATTCTCTCCAAAACCTTAAATGATCTAACATTCCTGGGCAATATCTTGGCCTATCTCTAAATCCTAAAGTGACCCAATCTAGTAACACCTGTAAAAAAATGATCACCATCTGTAAACTCTATGGGTCATCAATGAATATCACCATATGACTTCGGCATACACTGATCCATATCTATATACATTCTAATAAACTAAACCTGATTTGATCTCTCCTACATGATACTTGGTACCAATAGCACTGATTCACCTACCTCCATCCAACGTAGAGGTGATCCACATGGTCTAAAATAATGTGCCTCATATGGTTCCATCAGTATTGTTCCAGATAAAAAAATTTATTGTAAAACAACACAAGTTCTAGGTGATTCTACAATGATCCAATAAATTATATAGCACGTTGTCATAGCATATCCTCAATCAATAGAATTGTATGCTCCGACTTTCCATCTATCTGTTGGTGGAATGTTGTACTCAGTAAAGAATGTCTACCTAGTGACTTCTGTAAGACATGATATAAGCAAGAAGTAAAACATGAGTCATGATTTGAAACAAACACTCAGTGGAACCCCAAGTAGATGTACTATCTTCGGAATGTCCATATCACCCAACTGATCTACTAACAAAGTCTCTCATATATGTAAGAAATGTCCTAATTTCATTTATTGTTCTACAACCACCCATGTAGTTTCATTATTTTGAGATGTCCTTAGGAGAACCACCATAATGTCCATGGAAACATCATCCCCTACCATTATACAATGGTAAATAGTTGTACTAAACCATAATATTATTTATGCTCAATCATCAATTGCTGACATGGGTAGCATCATGTCATGACCCCTAAAATATCATTTTTTTCATGACCAACCACCAATACTATTGACATAGGTCATGATAAATTTTGGTCAAACATGGATTCACAACCCACTTCTAGTCATGAAATTCACACATCATCTCCTCCTGTATACATATAGGCCCAGCCCCTCGATTCCAGACATATATGATATCATCCTCATTTATGGTCTAATCTGAAGGTGAATCCCCACCTTCAAGTAATTCCCTCAAGGTCTTTCACTATAGAACATCATACTACCTCTCTATGATTCAAGTAAAAAGTGCAGACTCCATTGAATTTGATATGAGATTCATCTACTTCATAGCCTCTTGAACCACAACATGCATATCATCTTGTAAATTCATCATCTTCTACTTAGTTCTAACACCTGAAATGCTGGATTCTAAGTTTTCATGCTCAATTCATAAACAAAATAGTTTCTCTTCCTATTCATATATGATAGATCAAATTAAAATGACTTCATATACCCATCTCGTCTTTACTTCATGATATTTAACTCTCACTGCAAAAATATACACTTTAAGATCTTGTTAAAACAACCATGGTCTTTATTTTACATTAATACATGATTTGTTACATAAGATCACGCTTAATACATCCTAGACGATTGAGAAGTATAGTGTCCTTTGGGATAGGTACATTACATAACATCTTAAAATAATGAATATATAATCTCTATTGAAAACATCATGAACGTGACTATATTATTCATTTTTACTTAACACTATATGAGATAACCTGGGGATATACATAAGAAAAGGTTGAGCTATAAGTATCATTAAGGGAATGAGCATGTAATAACATGAAGAAACTAATATATGTTATATAATATGAATATCAAGGGGGTATAAAATGGCTGAGAATCATTAACATTAACAATAAGGATTGATATTTCATGATAGCATAAAAGCAACATGGGAAATGTGGAAAAACGTTTAAAAAATTGCATCATAAATATATTTTTGGGATAACTTCCAAGAAATTATGATGGAAAAAGTCACATGGTGTATTATTATAACTCTTTAATACCATTCATGACATCTCATGAGACTCAAACATTTCCAAATGCATTGGATCCCCATATAATTTCAGGCAAACCCATCACATTCATTTCATTCTCATGCTTAAGTCTACCATATAGATCCTAAAAATTGGATCAATTAATCATAATTTTTAATTATACAATCAATTAATGTGGAATATAAATAGTTATGTCCCTAATAACAGTTTTATATGTTCATAAACATGAAAAGATTTGATAGGAAATGGGTATAGGTATTCACTAAAAAATTATGGCTGGGAAAATCATTTTTGAATTTCAACAGAATAATGAGGGCATATAAATTTTCATGGAATGGATTTATGAGGTTGAATGTGGTACATCATCTTTGACGCCTCATATAGGAAGTAACGGGGAATGAAAGATCATATCAAAAAATTAGGAATTGCAGAAAAGGGCTTACAATAATTAAGATACTTGAATGAAGAGGAGAAAGAAAAGAACCCTTACCTTGAGTGTGTGACTCAAAATTCTTTGGAGTAGTTTCTTGGGAGCTTTATGTCACCTTGGGAGGACTATATAAAGGAAAGTAAATTTTTGGACATGGTCTATGGATTTTTAGTGAAGTGAAATGGGAGCTTCTGTGGGTTTATATAAGACATGAGTGGGGAATTATTTAACATTTCTCTAACGTGGGTTTGGAATCCAAATATTAATATAAACAAAACCACAAACCTTCCCATTGATTTTTTCACATAGTTTCTGAAACAATGTAGTATTTTTCATTATTTTATAATTATAAGTGTCTAAATTAATTAAAAATTATCATTTTTGATATTGAAGTGAGACAAACTCTTAACATATTATTTCAAAAACATAAAATATATAAATTGTTTTAGAGGTTTTTAAATTATTTATATAATTAATGAAATAAAAGAAAAAATCACAATATTAAGGTTAAAATTAGTTTTCGTCATGGATACCCTGTATATTATTTATTACATTACTTGTAGGTCATTATGATTTCATAATACAAACTGTATATTTATACGATATTTAATTGTTACTTGAATGTTTTATGGTCATCGAAAATTATGAAAAATTAATAATTTGATAATTTAGATGTTCTAACTCCAAAAATAATATTAATTTTATCAAAATAATTTTCAAAATATGGGTATTATCTCTTTTAAAATAAAAAATTGACATTTATTATGAAATAATGCATTTTTAACAATAACAGTTTTTCAACCATTATAAAAAATACAACTGACTGCATAAAAATTATATGATAATTTATATTTAATAAAATCCATCTAAAAAATATTTTATTAAAATATTATTTATCACAAAAAATCATTAATTAATTGAAATTAACTTCTTAAATGAAATTGTGTACTGATTAAAAATAAAATTAGTGTTTTATGGTATAAAAAATCATTTATAAAGTAATGATAAGAAGAAAATATGAACATTCTTATATTTAAAATATAGTGTATATATTCATATTATTATGGTCTTGATATATATACCTTTTAATAAACTATCAAATTCCCCAAGGGTAAGGTCTGTGATAGTGAGACTTCCATAGGGTGGTTCGTCGTATATGATTTGGGTTGTGATCTCGATGAGCTTGAACTTATCCCATAAATAGTTTTTATCATGATTATGTTGTTGGGACTCATATTAGGCTTGATCATGGGAAAATACCAGTTATTATATCTCCCTTGGATGCTCTGATAAATGGGATTCATAGTGTACGATCTTACTGGTTGAGGTCTTCACTTTCTTTGTCTATGTTAGTTGGGTGTTTTAAAACCCTATATTTTGACTAATCATGGCATTATTGTTAAATGATTATATTATTAATGGTAATTATACTTTCTGGTCGTTTAACTCTAATGGTATATAATAAAACCAAATAAGTGCATGTGTTTTCTTTAAACATAATTTATAATCAGACATTTAATTTAAATCGTAAGGGGAACTTTATTTATAAATATTTTATTTGTTACAATCTTCATGCCTTTAGAAAATTCTCCCATGAAATTTATATTTACCATAGGAAAATTGATGAGGGTAATTTGGATTCATCATTTCCTATAGTCCTTATGTCACTTATTCAAATGTGTGGTTTCTCCACCTCCCATTGACTATGTACATTTTTTTATTCCTTTGAACTTCGTCTCTATGATCTAAGATCTTAATCGGATGATCCTCATAGGAATAATCATTCACCAGTGGTACCCACTCTATATTGAGTACATGTGAGGGGTATGGTATGTACATAAGTAAGAGGGATACATAGAATACATCATGTACTTGAGCTTGTTTAGGGTGGAGTGTTAGTCTATAGGCCAGCACTATGATGAAATCTAAGATCCCAAATGTACTTATGTATCTTGCACTAAGATTTCCCTTCATCAAAAATCTCATGACCTTAGTACATGGAGATATTAGTAGAAATAAAATGTCTCCAACATAAAAATCTAGGTATCATTGAAGATTGTCAGCATAGATATTTTTTCAAATATGAGAATTCTTGATGTTCTGCTAAATGGTCTTGACCTTTTCCACAATTTCCGCGACAGTTTTAGGACCTATCATTTTTCATTTTCCAACATCATCACAACAAGAATGTGTTATGCACCTATTCCTATAAAGTTATTCATAGAGAGATATTTAGATGCTTGATTGAATACTATTATTTTATGTGAAATCAACCAGTGTAATATGTTGATATTGTCTTCCTTTAATGTCAATTCTGAATGCTCTCAACATGTCCTCAAGTGTTTTATAGTTCACTCAAATTTTAAATCAGTTTGAGGATGATAAGATAGGCTGAAGTTCAACATGGTATTTAGAGTGTGTTGGTGGCTTTCTCAGAACATGGAGTTAAATCTTGGATCTCTATTAGATACAGTCTATAGTAGTGTTCCATGAAGACCCATCACTTCCCTGATTTATATCCATTCAATTTGATCAATTGATAAGTCATCTCAAATCACAATGAGGTGTACAGTCAATTAATATGATCCACCACAAACTAGATATAATTATTTCCACATGATTTCTTCATAAGACTAGTCAAAAAGCCCATTGTTATGTTTTCTTGTTTCCATGTAGGTATGTGTAATGGTTGCATCATCCCCTTGTATTTTTTCCTTTATGCCTTCACTTTCTAACATATAAGAAATATTTTAGTATATCACATGATCTCCTTCATCATATTTCCCACTAATAATTCTCTTATAGATATAGATACATATTTTTGATTCATGGATGGATGGAAAAAGTCTAATTATCTTTATCATCCTAATTATCCTTCTTTAATGTTGGATATGATTGTACAGATATTTGTGTTTTAAATCTTACAAGTCCTTTAATAAAATTGAACTCTAAGGATTTTCCTTTTGTTATATCATCAATTTTTTTTAATTCCCATATAATATCTTTGATAATCATTTTCCCTATATATAATGTATGGTTTAGAAATAATTTTTGAAAGTATTTATGATGTTTCTTCCTTTATGATTCCCATGTATATCCATTTTAAATATTAGAAGATCAGATCCCTCTCAATTAATGTCTATAATTGAATTATTTTATCCTTTATAAATAGAGACTCTACCACTATATTATCATTACAAGGATGGTAGTTAATTGAGTTGTCTTAGTTCTTGATCATCTCTAACAATATTTATTGGTGTATGTTTTTCACTTTCTTTGTGAATTAATACTGTAGGATGTTGTGATCAATATATATTTTAAAATTCTCCCCAAAGAGATTATGCAACCATATTTTGAATTCAAATAAAACTAATGCACACTCTAGATCATGATTTGGGTAGTTATGTTCATTAAACTTAAAGTAGCTTGAAGCATAGGCTATCACATTGTCATTTTTAATTAACCAGAAACCCAAACCCTTCTTCAGAGTGTTGTTAAATACCATGAAATTTTCTACACTTGTTCTAACGCCCCGACCCCATTTACCCAGATTCGGTGGTTTATTTTAATACATTGGCATGATTAAAATAAATCAAGTCTCGAAGGACCGATCGGTTTAGCAATCTTGGAAAATAGATCACATAAATGAATGTTACATTACACTTTATAACATACAAAACAACATAAATAATCCTTTATGAACACCATTATTCCTTTGGCTTAACCCTGTATATCAATCACAATACACTTCTTGGAATCCTGGGAAAAATAAAACATAGAAAGGGAGAGCTCAAATGCTCAGTAAAGATAACAATACAGCAGAAACTTATATAAATAAACATAAACATTTAAGGTAATGTTTAACTAAAACAAAATACTTTTAAACGTGAACTTCAACATAATATGGAAAATATAAAATTAAGTAATGCCATTTACTTATTCACATGGTTATTCCACTAGCCGAATAATCACATGAAATATCACTGAACACTTTCATAATGATGTAATGCATAATGCCAAACTATCATAACCACATAGGCAAGGCCTTGTGCCAAGACTATAAATAAGTTTTTGTCAAGGCCTTGTTCCAAGACACTAGTTTGTCCCATGAGACCTACCAATGCATCGAGAAGCCATAGTGGGCTCCACCCGTCACTTACTAAGTCCAAAGCATTCCTCATATTAAAAGGTTTAAACATAACATAAAAATTCTTATTAAAACTAGAATATGAAATGTGAATACATTATCCCAAAACCATGAATGGTATAAAAATATCACAACCATAGTCAAACATATCACAAAACATTCAATACAATATGGAAGATTTGTATCATAAAAAATCATCTTCAAACAAGTTTAAAATCCATCAAATGATGTTAACATAGATGAAAATTATTTCTAAAACTCTTTGAGATAAATATCCCCTTTTCATGAAAACATTTAAAAGTCACACAATTTATAAAGGAATACATTTATAGAAATTTTAGAATCAAAGTGTCACATACCACTTTGAAACTTTTGAAAGGAATTAACATTTAAAAAAATTCATGTCCATATAAATAAATCCTTAAAAACCATTTTGAAGACATTGAAATTAATGAGAAAGATTTAGAAGAATAAATATTTAAAACATTTGCAAATATTTTTTTTTAAATTTCCTTAAAATATTCCCTTTGAAAACTCTTTCATGAAACATGGACATGGATAATAAATATTTCCCATTAGATACTTATGTAAAAACAACCTTGGGTAATAAAGAGATTGTAAAATTAACCCTAACCAATTTGTTAACTTATGAAACATACACCACATGAAAGAGGTATCATACAATGAATATATAAATACACATAAATTAAAGTTTATTACACAAAGAAAATAATTATGGGCATTAAATACACCACACAAAAGGTTATAGTGGCAATATGGCACGAATCTCACGGGAATAAGGAGTGAGATGAAAACCCCTTACCTTGCACTTTCCATTAGTCGGGGGTACGTTTTACCTCTTATATGAAGACTGTATTATGTTATTAAATTACACCAGAACCATATTAATATTTATGATAACATAAATTATTTATTTATGACTTTATACTACCCATTTATTAATAATTTCAATGTTAAATTTACATTTCGTGTAATAATCTCTTTCTTTATCGTACGTGTTTTAACATGTTACTCTTGATTGTATCACATAGATCATGATTTAAATAATTCCAGAATATAAAACATTATTTATATATCATATATATTTAGAATATAAATATATATAATAGACATATATATGAAATGGAAAACACCGTTTATGGAGACGGTAGTCCGTACACATGCATAAACGTTGTTTCCATTTTCATAACATATTGAACGAAACAAAGTGAATAAAATATATGTAAGTATATATATATATATATATATCTCCAGTAGCATTATTTTGTCATATATTGCAAACATATTAGTAATATTTTTTTTATTCGTCGATGAATGGTGAATGTGGAAATTAATCTCATCACGTCGTGGAGACGGTAATCCGTACGTACGCATGAGAGGAAATATCATTTCTTTAAAGGTGTGGAATTTAACAGTATATTAATTTTAAAAAGACATTATAATGTTATTTTAATTATTTATATACATATTTCTCATCATTATATCCATCCAATTAACATAGTGTTGAATAAAAAATTACACCACAGCGTGGAGACGGTAGTCCGTACGTACTTACGCATGGTGACATTATCATTCATAAGATGGATAGAATAATGAATATAGTTGGGAAATATTTATAATAACATCATAGTATATAGAATATACTGAAGTTATTATATTAGAATAGAAATAACAAATAATGATGAAGTGTAAGAAGAAATGAACTTGAAAGAGGGTGGTGAAATCATTACCACTTCTTCGGTTTCTTCCTTTTGATTTGAGCAAAAGGGCTCCTTAAGTTGGTTTTCTGATCAAACAAAGGCCTCTAGGTTGATGTTAGTAATGTTTGGCGGATATTTGGGCAGGGGTTCACTGAGCCAAATGTCTTTGGATGTGTGATTTTGAGAGAAGGAGAAGTTCCCTTTTATAAGAGGGGTGAGAGGCATCTTAGAAAAAACATAAAATATTATTTTATAATAAATTTATATTCGTTTTATAATGGCTCAAAAGTGACTTATTTTGAGGCTAATATGGGGATGGGTCTCAATCCTTTCAACCAATAGATTTTAGACAGGTTTGGGTCGCTATATTAACCTTATCATTTATATTTAACTCTTAGTTAAATAGTTTGACATTTACCATGTCTCTTTGTATTTTTATATTATATAGTTAATAAACTTACTATAAAATTCCAAGAGACCCCCAAGTGTTTAATTAATGATACACCTATTATCATATAATTACTTTGGCTGAACCTTAGATTTTTAGGAATAGTATATATCAATTTATAATATAATATTTGTTGTAAAAACTCATTTATCTGAATTTTGACACTATATAATAATTGATTTTTGATAAAGTATTAAAAACATTATTAATTCGAGAAAAATTCATTTAATAACCCCTAACATGTCATAAAAACCTATAAAATTCATGGATGTCATAAAAACTTCGAAATTATTTAAAATTTATAATACCATTTATTTGATTCTTTCATTAATAAGGTAAAAACTGCATCATCATTGAGTCATAAAAAATTTATATATTTAATGTCTAAAAATTACAAATAAAATAAAACGAGGTATGAAATCATTGTATCTTTCTAATGAATATTTATAGTCAAAATTAACTTATGTATAACCCTATATTAAAAATGGTTTAGTTAATAAACTTTGAATTTAGCTCTCCTAACTCTTCTTTAAATTAAATAATAATAAATGTCCTAATCTAATCCAAGTGGACCTAAATGGTAATATTTTATTCCTAAGGTTGTATTTGGTCGAATTAAATTATCCAATAGAATTAGGACATGTGTTACGGTAATAGTAATATCATTTTTACCCTCAATTACCCTATTTACTTTTAACCGTGGTAAAAAAAAGTTAAAAGTTACTATTCACCAAAAATTATTTTAATCTTATTGAACAACATTTTAGTCTTTTATATTAATCGTGTCTCTTGGAGTTTTGAAATTTAACTCACAGAAGCAGAAAAATTAAGTTTTATGCGAATTTAAAAATTCTCCTAGGAGGTGGGTAAAAGACGGTAAGAAGTTCAATAAAATTTTTAAATATCTAAAATTATTATAAACTGACTCTAATGAATTAAATTGAACTTATATAGGTATTATGTATCTATTTTGACCTAAAAAAAATTTAAATAATATAAATAATTATTTAAATAAAAATTCGGTTTTAAACTATAACTCAGTGTTTTTCACTATTCATCAAAAATTAAAAGTTTTCAGAAAAATACCAAAAAATTACCCTAAGATAATTTTGATATTATGATTTCAATAATGAAGTCTATTTTTCCAAATTAAAAACATAGAATTTGCATTTATTAATTTAAAATTAGTTCCCGCTGTCAAAACCAATAGGCGTATTTTTAAGAAATAATCACTATCAAAGGTTTGACACTTGTTTATGACCAATTTCATTGTGAAATTACTTACAATGACCATCATTAGATTAAATGGTAAAAATATAATCTATTTATACTTCCAAACCATTAATATGTATAATTTAACACTATAAATTATTATGATTAAAAAATTTGTTTTCATTTAAAATATAGTATTTTCACTATTCACCCAAATATGTAATTTATCAGAAAACACCAAAACTTTATTGAATCAAAATTATTATGTCCTGATTCTAAAGAAGAAGTTTATTTTGTAAAATTGAATATATAAATGTTTCAAATATTGGATTTAAACAGGAATCTCTATTAAAAGGCGGTAAAATTACATTTTTTGAAAAATACTTCTTTTATCTGAAAAAATGTATTTGTTCTTACATTATGTCAAAGAAACTCATAATATGGATTCTAAAATTATAAGGATTTTATAAAGTTCAAAATTCAGTTAATAATATTCATAACTACTTTTGAACAGCTAGTTTGGTAAGTCATGGTGTGCAAGAACTCTATGTTGCGTGTAGTGCGAGTTATTGAGTTACTTTGAAGAAATAATGTACTATGAAATATTGGGGTGTTACATTCTTCCCTCCTTCAATAAATTATGTCCTCGCAATTTGAAATTATTTTTTTGAATATAAAATGTTGAAAATAGGAAATACCTTTGGGAAAACCCACATCAAAAATTAGGTTAATAAAATATAGTCTTAATAAGAGGAAAAGGGAAATGAAAGGGTCACCAAAAAATTATGATGTTGATTAAGAGAAAATTAGTGGAAATTAGAGACATATAATTGGAGGAAAACGTAAATATTTATATGTATTGATTGAGGTCATCAATCACAAACAATTGTAAAATTGAGGGCCTTAAATTCATCAATCTATGATTATTTAAAATACCATCGGTTCAACAAAACATATGGTATTAGGATAAAACATTTTTTGTTTTAAGATCCCTTCACAAAAGTATAAGAATTAATTTATTCATAGATTAAGAGAAGAAGAAAAATATATACTTGACAAGTATAGTCACATCCTTTAACAAATTTCTACAACAAACTCATCCTTCACTCTAAAAGATAATAGAACTTAAAAATAATATTCTATTTATCCTATTCATATAGGGTTCAAAAAAATGAATTTATAATTCATCAACTAGATTTTTTTAAAAAGGCAACATTATTCAATCCAGGACATCACGTGGGCCAATGGTAGGTGATACACCCTTGTCGCCCTTTGGTTACGTGTTCAAGTCTCGTGGCCTTCCCGGACGCGACGGGTTGCCGCCCGACCTCCAGGTTGTCCTTCAATGGCAATCCAAAAATAATCTCAAACTTGAATTATCCAAAATACTTCTGTCCAAACTCATAGTCCAAAATTTATAAGGAAGGTAAACGCAATGAAGATCCTTTTTTCTGTGTAGTAACATGTGAACACCTTCATCATGTATTCTTTTAAAACACTGCAATATCCTAAATTACCATAAAAATTTATTTATTACATTCATGATCCCTTATTCCTTATAGAATACTGGATATAATCCTTCTATCAAAAAATGTTGTAAAATCCAACAATGATGGAATATACAAATCATTAATCAGTTTCAAGGTAGTCAAGAATATCCAATATAATTTATCCAAATCAATCATGTATTATTCCAAAACCACTTCCTCGATATCAGAACCATATTATGGTTTATCTTTCTCTCAACCATATATTTTCCAAAATTTTAACCTGATATTGAGTCACTTTTCTTGGTCCCACCTAATCTCCAGTCCTTAATGAAATAGTACTTCAGTACAATCCTTATATACTCCATAATTATTATAACCAGTACATTCCTGATACAACACTCAAATGAAATAATTCTGTAATAAAATAATAAGAACTCTAATCATTCCTCCTCATCCGTGGTAGTATCATAACTTTATTATTATCCAATAGAATCATTTGGGTCATACTCTGATGATTTGGAAATTGGTTTGCATAGTGTCCCAACTCCTTGCAGATGAATAATTTTACATTTAAAGCCTTTTTCATACCCTTGTAGTCACGCGCACGGTGTCCTTTTTCTCCATACTTATAAAAAAAACCCATTCCCTTTAGGAAAGTTCCAGGGTGTTTATTCTCATAGTTATAACATATGGGATTCTTCTTTTCCCTCTTCCCTTTATCCATCTTTATCTCATACATCCTTTTCTTCTCTTGCTTCCCTTAAAAGCCATTGGACTCATGGAATTCATTACTTATCTTATTAACACATGATACTATTTCTTCATATGTGAGAATACATGGGATATTATTCCCCTTATAAATGATGGCTTAATACCGTGAAAGATATGATCCTTCTTACTCTTTGGTTCATACATATTGATGGAGTTCACATTCCTTCTACTAGGATCCATTTCTATACAATAGCATAAACTAGGGAAGTTTTTTAATTGCAATGAATAATTCCAAACTTGTAAAATACCTAACGTAAATTTAATGGTTTATGTATATAATCCATAGTCATAAAGGTTTTTTCATTGAAGAAGTATATACTCATAAACCCTTCATAATGATTTGTAAGGAAAATGAGAATTATCCTAAGAATATCCCCCTGGAGTGTCGTAACCAAGAGTACAGCAAGGCCTGTTGTCGTGCACCAGTTCCCATTTGAGTCTAGCTCAAAGCGATGTTTTCAGGTTTTACCCCTAGGTACATCTGTGCGAGATCCACCTCTACCTGCTTGTATCTAGACAGAGATGTATTTTCTTGGAAAACTCACAAAATCTCTACATTTCCAAAATTCTAGGATTTTCTTCTATATTGATCCTCAAATTATATCTTAGGTATATGTTCTCTAATCAGAGTTTATCTAAATCTAGCATCCAAGGATATTTCTAAAATTCCTCTGATACCAACTGTAACACCCCGACCCCAGTTACGCAGAGTTGGTGCATTATTTTAATACATTGGAATTATTACAAGGAATCAAGTCATGAAGGACCGATCAGTTTAGCAGTCTTGGAAAATAGATTACATACATGAATGTTACATTACACTTTATAACATACAAAAAACATTAATAATCCATTATGAATGCCATTATTCCCTTGGCTTAACCCTGCATATCAATCACAATACACTTCTTGGAATCCATGGAAAAATAAAACACCGAAAGGGGTGAGCTCATATTCTCAGTAAGGATAACAATACAGTGGAATGTTTCATAAATAAGAATAAACATTTAAGGCAATGTATAACTAAAAAATCATTTTAAACTTGAACTTCATCATAATATGGAAAAAATAAAATAAAGTAATGCCATTTACTTACTCACATGGATATTCTAATAGTCTAATAATCACATGCAATATCTCTAACCACTTTCATAATGATGGAATGCATAATGTCAGACTATCATAACCACATAGTCAAGGCCTTGTGCAAAGACTACAAATAACATTTTGTCAAGGCCTTGTTCCAAGACACTAGTTTGTCTCATGAGACCTACCGATGAATCGAGGAGCTATAGCGGGCTCCACTCATCACTTACTAAGTCCAATTAATTCCTCATATGAAAAAGTTTAAACATAACATAAACATTTTTTTAAAACTAGCATACAAAATGTCAATACATTATACCTAAACCATGAATGGTATAAAAATAACACATCCATAGTCAAACAGATCACAAAACCTTCAATACAATAAGGAAGATTTGTTTCATAAAAAATAATCTTCAAACAAGTTTAAAATCCATCAAAGGATGTTGACATAGATGAAAATGATTTGTAAAAACCTCTGAGATAAATATCCCTTTTTCATGAAAACATTTAAAAGTCACTAAATTTATAAAGGAATATATTTAAAGAAATTTTTGAATCAAATTTTCCCATAAAACTTTGAAACTTTTGAATGGAATTAACATTTTGAAAACATTCATGTCCATATAAATAAATACTTAAAAACTATTTTGAAGACATGGACATTAATGAGAAAGATTTAGAAGAATAAATATTTAAAACATTTGAAATGATTTTTTTGTATAAAATTACCCTAAAATAATCCTTTGAAAACTCTTTCATGAAACATGGACATGGATAATAAATATGTCCCATTATATACTTACGTAAAAACAATCTCGGGTAATAAAGAGATTATGAAATTAACCCTTACCAATTTGGTAACATACAAAACATACACCCCATGAAAGAGGCACCATAAAATAAATATTTAAATACACATAAATTAAAGTGTATTACATGGAGAATACAATTATGGGCAGTACATACACCACAAAAAAGGTAATAGTGGCAATATGGCACGAATCTCACAGGAATAAAGAGTGAGATGAAAAACCCTTACCTTGGACTTTCCTTTAGTCAAGGGTATGTTTAACCTCTTCCATGAAGAAATTATTATGCTATTAAATTATAATGGAACCATATTAATATTTATGATATCATACATTATTCATTTATGACTTTATACTGCCCATTTTATAATAATTTCCATGTTAAATTAACCTTTTGGGTAATAATCGCTTTCTTTATTGTAGTTGTTTTAACTTGCTACTATTGATTGTATCACTTAGATCATGATTTAAATACATCCAGAATATAAAACATGATTTATATATCATATATATTTTTAATATAAATATGTATAATATAAATATATATGAAATGGAAAAAACCGTCTATGAAGATGGTAGTCCGTATGTACGCATAAACTACGTTTCCATTTTCCTAACGTATTGAATGGAACTAAGTGAATAAAATATATGTAAGTATATATATATATAAATATATATCTCTCAATAAGAAATATTATTTCATATATTAAAAACATGTTAGTAATATATATTTTTATAATCATCGATGAATGGGGAATATGGAAATGAATCTCATCGCGTCATGGAGACAGTAATCCGTACGTACGAACGAGCGACAATATCATTTCCTTAAAGGTGTGGAATTTTATGGTATATTAATTTTATAGAGACATTATCATGTTATTTTCATTATTTATATACATATTACTCATTATTATATCCATCCAAATAACATAGTGTTGAATAACAAATTACACCACAGCGTGGAGACGGTAGGTCGTACGTACGCACGCATGATGACATTATCATTCATAATATGGATAGAATAATGAATATAGTTGTGGAATATTTATAATAACATAACAGTATATAGAAGAATATAGAGTTATTATTTTATAATGGAAATAAAAAATAAAGAAAAAGTGGTAGAAGAAAGGAACTTGAAAGAGGGTGGTGAAATCATTACCTCTTTTTCGGGTTCTTCCTTTTGATTTGATTAAAAGGGCTCCATAGGTATTCTTTATGATAAAAATAAGGCATCTAGGTTGAAGTGAGGAATGTTTTGAGGATATTTAGGTAGGGTTTGGCCGAGCCTAATGGCTTTGGAGGTGTGATTTTGAGAGAAGGGGAAGTGCCCTTTTATAAGAGGGGTGAGGGGCATCTTAGAAAAAATTTAAAATATTATTTTATAATAAATTTATATTCTTTTTATAATGGATCCAAAGTGACTTATTTCTAGGATAAGGTGGGGATGGGTCTAAATCCTTTTAACCGATAGATTTTATATAGGTTTGGGTCACTATATTATCCTTATAATTTATATTTAACTCTTAGTTAAATAGTTTGACATTTACCATGTCTCTTTGTATATTTATATTATATATTAAATAAACTTACTATAATTTTCAAAGTGAACCCCAAGTGTTTCATTAATGATACAAAAATAATTACAATAGTCTTTTGGACAAACCTCCGATTTTTAGGAATATTATATCAATTTATAATATAATATTTGTTTTAAAAACTCCTTTATGTCAATTTTTACACTATTTAATAATTAATTTTTTTATAAATTGTAAAAACTTTATTAATTATAACCAAATTCATTTAAGAAACCCTAACATGTCATAGTCCCCTATAAAATTATTTTATTTCATAGAAACATTGAAATTATATTTGTTTTAATATTTATAATACCATTTATTTGATTCTTTCATTAATAAGGTAATTATTGCATCATCATTGTGTAATAAATAAATTTACTTATTTAATGTCTAAAAATTATAAATAAAATACAAAGATTTAGGAAATATTTTTATCTTTCTAATAATTATTTATAGTAGAATTTATCTTATGTATAACCCTATATTAAAAATGGTTTAGTTAATAAACATTGAATTTAACACATTTAACTCTTCTTTAAATTAAATAATAATAAATGTACTAATCTAATCCATGTGGACCTAAATGGTTATATTTTATTTTTAAGGTTGTTTTAGGTCTAATTTCACTTGTCCAATAGAATTAGGACATGTGTTAGGGTAATAATAATATCATTTTACCCTTAATTACCCTATTTAATTTTAACTGTGGTAAATAAAAGTAAAAAGTTACTATTCACCAAAAATTATTTTTATCTTATTGAACCAAATTTTACTCCTTTATATTAACCATGTCTCTAGGATTTTTGAAATTAAACTCATTGAAGTGGTAAAATTATGTTTTATGTGAATTTACAAATTCTCCGAGGAGGTGGGTAAAAGACGATGAAAAGTTCAATAAAATTTTTATATATCTAAAATTATTATAAACCGACTCTAATTAATTACATTTAACTTATATAGGTATTATGTATCTATTTTTACATAAAATAAATTTAAATAAAATAAACAATTATTTAAATAAATATTCGGTTTTAAACTATAACTCAGTGTTTTTCACTATTTATCAAAAATTAAATGTTTTTAGAAAAATACCAAATTTTTTACCTAAACTAAATTTGATATTACGAATTCAATAATGAAGTCTATTTTACCAAATTCAAAACATATAATAGAAATTTATTAATTTAAACTTAATTCCCGCTGTCAAAACCAAAAGTAGTATTTTTAAGAAATAATAACTTTCAAAAGTTTGACACTTGTTTATGTCCAATTTCAAAATGAAATTACATACAATGACCATCATTGGATTAAATGGTAAAAATATAATCTATTTATACTTCCAAACCATTAAAATGTATAATTTTACATTATAAAATATTTTGATTAAAAAGGTTGTTTTTAGTTAAAATATAGTATTTATCACTATTCATCTAAATATGAAAGTTATCAGAAAAACACCAAAAATTTAGTAAAACTAAATTATTATGTCCCGATTATGAATAATAAGTTTACTTTGTCAAATTTAATATATAAAAGTTTCAAATATTAGATTTCAAAAGGCTTCACCATTAAAAGGACGTAAAATTTCATTTTTTGAAAAATACTTCTTTTATCTGAAAAAATGTATTTGTTCTTACATTATGTATAAGAAACTCATAATATGGATTCTAAAATTATAATTATTATATAAAGTTCAAAATTCAGTTAATACTCTTCATAAGTACTTTTGAACAGCTATTTTGGTAAGTCATGGTGCGCTAGAACTCGGTGTTGCTGGTAGTGCAAGTTATTGAATTACTTTGAAAAAATAACGTACGATGAAATCTAGGGGTGTTACACTTGTGGGTAGTGTGAGTAAAGGCGTAGTTATAATCCTCATTTTCAACTCCTTGAATATCTATTCACATGCATAATTCGATGAAATCATGACTTCGTTTTGATTTATCTTGGTTATATGGTTTTACAACTGTGAGAACATTCTAAAAAATTTGAAATAGTACCCATATAATAAAATGAATCTATTGATATATGTCTGTAAATGCCAAAAAAAGTCCGCAACTCCTAGAGGATGTTTTGAAATGGCAAAGCGAAGTCATATTCAGAATTAGAGGCCCGGTCCAGCGGCCTGGGAAGTGGTGTGAGAAATAAAGGATGGTTTGCTCGAAATAAAGATGTGCACGCGAAGCATTCCCTGGATTCGCGTAATCGATCTGATGGTGCGCGCAATTTTGAACGCCCCGGTTCCGCGCGGTGAAGCATTCCGCACCGATGGTTCCCGTCGTCGAAACTTTCATGTGCTGCTAGGATTCTGCGCCTGATGATGCCTATAAATAGAAGGCGACCCCTGGCAGTTTGGGGGTTGTGGAATTAGGATCGGCTCCTGTGCGCGCAATTCGACTCCCCCCACGCGCAATATGACTTCCAGGTAATTCCCCTTTTCACGCAACCTTGTCCCGTGGTTCGCCTTGGCGCACAACTCCACTAGCTTAAGTGAATTTTCATCCTCCTCCGGGTACTTCCCTTGTGCGCGATCGTTTCCCCTTGCGCGCAATACCCTTCTATGCGCGCAATCACCTATCTGTGCAATCCTCTGGCCCTATTGCATGCCATCCCGGTGTTTTGCGTGCAAACCTTCCTTTTACGCGCAACACCCAGGACCCCTTTTCCATGACGCCCCTTGGCTGGCTTTCCGCACCCGCACCTGATGTCTCCTCTACCGGGAATGCACGCCATGCATTGTTTTCCCGTACGGCCTTCCAGGATTGTACGGAGTAACCTCAAGGTCCCTTGGGCGGTGTTTCTCGTTGTGTTGCTTTGACTTATGCTTATCCGCATAGGCACGCTAACGGTTATTGCTTCTTCGCATAGCCACGCTAACGTGGACCCCTCAATGGTTCTCCCTGCGACCCCCTTCACCACGGCCTTGCATATACCTTCCCTCCCACAAGGGGTAGAGGTCATTGGGCATGTAAGCCCTAGGGGTGTGGAGCGAACCCACCTTGTCCAAGCTGCAGGATGTTAAACTGCTAAGCACCTCATCCTTAACACATGACATTAAACTGTGGTCCCACCCCGTGCTTCGCACGCAGGGTCCCCCCAGATCGGACATTTTTTACGCCTATCGTCTCCACAGGAATGGACTCTTCCTCGCATGGAATGAGATCCTACTTGTCGGAGTGGCGTTTTCCCACGGGGGAAGGGCTGCCTCAGAGCGTAATCCCCTAGCCTCTCTTACGGAAGGTTTCACCCATGCACCTCCATACTTCCCCCCTGCCAAGGCTAGTGGAGTCCCTTTCCCACGGTGCTTTGTCGCACCACGAACCTCCACCCTGGAGTAAGCCCCATCACCCAGGCCTGCTAACAACGCGTAAGCCCCTGTTTCCTCTATGGACCTCTCTACGCGTAAGCCCCGTTCCGCTTCTCATGGACGCACCCTTCACGACGTGATCGTCTGGTCCCTGCTGCCTCTTGTTTCTCACACCGAGCATGACTCAAGTGGGCCTAGAGCACGCATCGACCATGAAATCCTCCTATGGGCCGCCTCAGAGCATAAGCCCCATAATAGCGAGCTACGTGGAATTTCATCCATGCTAACACATGGTACGTAGGAAGCCTCCAAGAGGTTCAACCCCACGACCCGGTCGTTCCGACCTATCCATGTCGGTTCCCCGACCACCATGGGCTGCCTCAGAGCGTAACCCCCATGTCCTATGGGCCGCCTCAGAGCGTAATCCACAGATTCCTCGTCCCGCATGACGTTAAACTATATTCCCTCGTCCCGTATGACGTTAAATTCTATCTCGTCCCCCATGACGTTAAATTGTATTCCCCCTCTTGGTTCGTCTCATAGCATAAGTCTCATGCCTCACACCCATGACTCATCCTGACTTCCCCCCTTAGGCCCACGTGACTTGGGAAGCTCATGCCCTAGCCCAGATATCTTACTTCCTCCAGGCTCCAGTCCATGCGTCCATTCTCACGAGTCGCCTCTTCAGGTGTCCCACCGTATCATCGAACTACACGGACTTTGATTCCCTGCCATGGGGATACGTAGGAAACCTCCATGAGGTTCAAGCCCGTCATTCCATCACCCATCCTTATCCTTACACGGGCCGCCACATCCCAGTGCTATCATGCCACCCCATGCCACTCCATGGTATCCAGGAAGCCGCCCATGTGTTGGCCCCGACATCGGTGTTCCCCCTAGGGGGTCCTTCAATCTGATCCACTCTTAGTGTTTTGATCAGTCTGATCCATCTCCTCAAGACGTTAAACTCGTGACATACCCCGTGTTAAACATGGGAAGCTGAGGAAAACCTCATATGGTACATAATTCCCCGCGTTCGATGTGGGATGCCTCGGTCTTTTGCGCCCTCAAGAAGCCCTGTGATAAGGGACAGAAGATAGACATGCTGATCCCCAACGTCAAGACATGCCAACAACACCCCAACTTGACCATTCTCTTCACCGAAGGTTACTTCCCCGAAAAACCCCCTGGAGCGTCTCGATGGAAGCAGTGTAATTAACTGGCGTCCATGCAGATATGGAACTGGGAACGAGCTTCACGAACCCATCTTAAATATATAAGGGAGACCCGTACTAGGTGAAGAGATCTGAGGTGGAATCCACCAAAGGACGAACCGACATCCCATCATCCTGGTTTCAATCAAGGAGAAGACGTCCCTGAATAAGGAACGGATGTCGCCCACCTTCGGAAAGCGGGAATGCGGGGCAATGAGCCACGCGCCCTCCCATGCGTGACAGACACTCACGCGTGCCGCAGCATAAAAGCGTCGTAAACAGAAAATGGTGAACCCGACGTGAAAGCTCTTCTCTTCAATACGGAGACGGGTAGCGGTCAGGGTGTTGGAAGATTAGCATGTCACCAGGTCCGAGTACCTATCACCGGGACGTGAAACCCACCAGGGGTTGAGGTAGTCAGGATGTTGAGCACTCCGTTCTGCGGCATCGTCAATGTGGATCCCTCTCGCCGACCACGGAATACAGAATGGCATTGGGCTATTGGTTGTCGATTTATTTTCCTATTAGTACTAATGGGTTCATCTCTCTGCTTCTAGGAACCATATCACTACTTCCGGAGCTCGATCACCACCTGCCCACCAGCGCAGGGGCAGGGGCAGTACCAACGCGTCTACCCTGTGTGGTCTCGCCTTCTCCACAGTCACCCCAGCTCCGATTTCCACGATTGTTGGGTTCTCACGCCCCCTCACCCCATCAGAAATCATCCAGGGAAGGTTGATCAACGACTTGGATCGTAGGTAGGACGAGGAAGGGATCATCCCCACCAGGGGCATGGCCCATTTGGATCTAGAGGCGGTTGCACCTCACTATCTTCGCTGCCCCTGAGGGTCGTGCAGGGAGCCGCCGCTCCCCACTCCCACGATCAACTGCTTCGGGAGCCTATCCTCGGAGCACCTCGACCCATCCGTCCCCTACGCCAATGAGGTGGGGGATGTCCGGGTCTGCCCGATCGGAGACCCGTCCCAGAGGTTATTGGTAAGAACCCCCGACAGGCTGTGTTGACGTCATCGCATGGCTCCCTCAGCCGAGGACCAGGAAATCATTGTGCCCGCAACAACGATTCCAACCCATTTGACCCGACGCCAGCATCGGGTGCGAGCGGAAGAGAATGTCTGTCCTGGGGCACCAACGTCAGCAACCACTGTGGCCCGAGCCACTGCTGACTCCTGCTACCAGACCCCCACAAATGTTGACCAGGGGCAGTCACGTGCTCGACTGGGATCGAGGCCCCGACCGCCCTACAAGAAGGTTGGGTCGACTCTCCCAGTCGCGGGCACAGGCAATGGCCACTGCGGACCAATCCGTGGTAGTGCCACCCACCATGAAGGCTCATTCCGTGCCACTGATCTGGAAAGCCGAAGGCTTCTTCGCGACAGCTATGCTCTGAGTATGACTCCTTCTAGGGCCCACTACACTGGGTATGAGGTCACTCCTCCTACCGCTGGCCGCGATCATGGAGCCATTGCGTATCCAGTAGCTCACTCACATGTTGGTCCTCCCCATGTCCCTTTCGACATCTCTCCCGGTGCTTCCCACACCCTGGCCTTCAGTCCCCTCTGCCCCAGCACTATTGTGGCCAGGGTAATCCTTGATAAAAATCATCCTTACCCTGATGAGCCACCCAGGGGCAGGAAGGCGGGGCGTTGTCTCCATATGAGGAATGTCAGGGGAGTACGAACGAAAATTAGACCAGTCCGCTTCTCGGACTCTGAGGCGGAGTATGACTCGACGGTGGAACCTTCCCCCCAACCCATTGAGTCGAGGGCAGGGATGGGGATGTGGCGCATCAGTCTCGTACTCCCCGAATGCGAGATCCGTATGATTCCCTCCTCCCTCTAAAGGTATATCCCGGAGGACGACCACTTGGCATACCCCCAGGGGTGAAACCCGCAGTTATCACTGGCCTCCCCGGAAGCGCCTTCCACCTCAGTCAGGGAGGGTGGGGAACTTTTCTAGGTACCAATGGAAGAGTCTCAAGGAGACACACACTCGGGGAGCACCGACGCTATGACATGAGGCCCATTCGATGGCCCATCGTATCACGACGTGGCAGCCAGGGTACTGAAACCCTTGGAGGATGACTCAGGGATCAGCAGCCAATCAGCATGTTCGTCATATTCCCCACTGGCCGCCCCAACGGCCCGGCGACCTACCTCGGTGCCATTGCTATCTCCCCGGTCATTCTCGGTTGATGAGCCAGGGAAGCAAGGTTCGGACCCCGAACCAGAGTCATGGAGCTTCTCGACCGTCCTTACAGCGAGCCACTTCCCCGAGAAGTTTTGGTCGGTCGCAGGATCGAATTTTGATATGCCAGAGTCGCTCACCCCGGGAGATTTTTAATGTCTGCACCAGACTCTTCAGGTGACTCACTCCCGTATTCTCCATCAGCTAGCACCTTACCCCGGGAGTCAAGCACATATCGAGTATATCGGTGAGCAGTGCCGTCGGGTCGACCTGGCAGCGCTCCTTGCGGTTTGGCACCTTAAGTCACTTGGCCACTGCAGGGCCCTCCAACAACAATGCGTTCAGAGTTTTCAACTACTATGCAAGGTTATCGAGGAAGCCACCCCCACACGCACGTCCGTGGATGGGGGCAGTACACTTCCCTTCTTTTCTGTGCGATCTGCCAATAGCCCGATTCACTGGGCAGCCCTGAGGGAATGTCACCAAAGGCAGTGGCGGTCAACATGGCTGACCTTTCAGATGAGGGAAACGGTGTGGAGCTCCTCGATGGGGACTCACCCCCTAAGGACAAGCCGCCACTGGACCTGTCTGGGAGGATTAATCCCCACCAGAGGAGCCTCCTAGGTCTCCCCACACCCACTGAGGCACTGACACTTAGCCGAAACATTGGCAAGGGTAAAGAGCATGTCGGGGCTATCAAGCTCGCCGACCCATCTGCCTTGGTGTAGAAGGCAAAGGAAGACTCCATGAATGCCACGCTACGCCAATAGCTTGCTGAGCAAAAGAGGCTGGTTGATGAGCTCTTGGTCGAACGCATTGCAGAGCGGCGGCCTGACTACGGTAATCCTAGGCCTGGACAGCAGGGGAAAGAGTACCAACCCCTTGCCGGGATTCCCCCGAGCAACCGCGACCATGTCACGTTCGCCAAAAGGGGAGTGGTCGGCGCCCATGGCAAGAGGGCGCAATACGTCTCGCCAAACCCTCCCGAGCGGTGGGATCACCTAGGGGACCATGCTCAGTTTCCTCCTGCTGCCCTGTGAGTCGCTCCGCTAGCCGCCCCGCGAGATGTTGAGCTTGACTACTGGATTGGAGATCCTAGAAATGCGCTTGTGGTTAGAGATCACCGTCAGGACATGAATCCGCGTCCGGACGATCTGATGGAAGTACTAATCGCCCGCTTGGAGGCCCTGGAAACTCTGCAGGTGGAAATCCCACCGGACGGCAAGCCATACCAAGAATGGGTGGATGATATGACAGACCCCTGTGATTTGGGAACCCCACTTTCGCCCCCTTTAACAGGACTGGAGTCCCACCACAACACGTATCCCACTTCAAATCGAGGTACGAGCTTATGTTAGGGACTCTGGCGCAGCAGGAGGCTGCCAAGCTCCGTTGCTTCGTTCAGACACTAGAAGGACCAGCATTCATCTGGTATAGCCAGCTCCCTGTTGGATTTGTGACTATCTGGGAGGAACTTTGCCAGAAATTCCTCTACCAGTTCAGTTCCACAACCCGGAAGATGAACATTGCAGACCTCTTCAGGTGAAAACAAAAGCCCGATGAGCGGATCGCGGACTTCGTCGCCCGGTGGAAGGGGCTCACGTACTCCCTTTACATTCCACTAAATCAAGGAAAAATTACTGAAAATGTGTGTAGGGAACGTCAAGGAAGAGCCGGTTCCTTCTCTGATCACTCAAAATTACCCTGGAGGGTTCTGGGATTTCTCAGTCAAGGCTTAGCGCCTTGAAGAAGCCCTGCAACAGGCCAGTCAGGCACGCCCGCTGCCTCCTGTAATCCCTGCAAGGAGAGTCACCAGAGCCGATACCGCTGTCATAGCCCAGATAGAGGCCCCCGGACAGCTAGAGTTTCTACCAGCAAGGCCAGCTCAGCAGCCTCATAGGGGTCCACCCCCACGGGCACAGCCTCCGACCCAGCAGCGACCGCCTCAAAATCGGCAGGCGCCTCCACGTAACGCACCGCCACCACCCAGGTGAGATAATTAGGCTTCAACTCCTCGGCATGCTCCTCTGTACCCTGGTCATGGTCATCCTCCAAGATCCCCCTTTCCAGACAGAAGGAATCAGACTTACTCTTGACAAGGCCCAGGTCCCTGGTTATTTCCGTAGCACCTTGGAGTAGAGGATCGTGCGGCTGCCTGAGTACCAGAAGCCAGAAGAGGCGCATTTCACTGATCACCATAACTACTGCCCTTATCACTAGATCCTGGGACACACCATCTAGTGATACTAAGTGTTCAATGACTGGCACCAAGACCAGATTGACAACAACATAGTCAGGTTGGGCCTAGCTCCAACGCAGGTGGTAGGTGTCTTCATGAGACCAGATGGCAGCGGTGACAACAAGGATGAGTGGGAACAGGTTTCCAATCATGGTTCCCGGAATTATAATGACTGGATGGCCCGCAAGACGGTGTCCCGTTCCCATGGCATCATCTGTGCCCGCCTGAGTCAGCCAGAGCCCTCAGAATCTGCGAGCGCCGCTTTGGCATCGTCATCCCAGTATACCTCTTCCCATAAGAGTAAGCGGTGATGCAAGAAGAAAGAGCGTGCCCTGCCAGTGCCGTCATCTTCCCACATTCTTAGCGATTTTATGCCCCTAGAGATGGGGATCCCTCCGAGACTCCGTCCGGTAGTGGATGACTCCTCGAGTGAAAGCTCGGGGTACGCTTCGGTTAACATCGTAGAGTTAGTAAATCCCTTTTTCACTCCCGATGATGAGGAACACCAGGTGGACCTCCCCAATGTCCCCAGCCATCGCCAACGTCGACAGAGCCGTGGCTACCAGAATAGATGGGGTACAATAGTCGTCACCTCCAGTCAGGTCGTGCACTCTACTGAGACCAGGCATCAGGCCTAATACAGAGATCAGCAAACGCGGCCCCCTCACCCGGTGTCGAAAGGTTCGCCTCCATCATCGTTTGTGTTGTTGGATCAGGCGGGGCCACCTCGCCCGTGTCGCAACCAGCACTGCCCTGCCACCGGCCGACTACAGCTTTCCAGTCCTAACACGGCAGCCACCTCCCGGGCATCGACTAGTGAACAGCGAGAGGTGCCTAGTACCAGTCAGTCACTGGTCCCACTGGTAGGGCCCGTCATGCCTCCAATCATAGAGCGGCCTCCTATAAGAAGAATCGCTCTTCTGGCTTGAAAGTATGATGTCCTGAAGCAACTGGCCATCATTCCAGCAATGCATTCTATCCTTGAGGCCCTCCGCTTATCATCTGAAATGCGCGAGGCGCTTGCCAAGGCTCTAAGGAGCCCCCTCCAGTTTGAGACGAAGGTGGTGGCCGCAAAAGCCTTCCACACCGAGGCGATTGAGGACGCAAAATGTCAGGCAGTTATCTCGTTTTCTAGTGAAGATGAAGACCTTCCCATACAGGGGTAACATTCACCCATTGTACATCACCGGCCAGTTCAATGGAGTGGATGTTCACCGCTATCTTGTTGACACGGGTTCTGGGATTAACCTAATCCTAACTCAGACACTGCGGAAAATGGGGTTGTCTGCGGATTATTTAACTCCATCCGACCCCAGGATCCAGGGGTATGATAGAACCGAGCAAAATCCACTCAGCAAGATTCTTCTGAAGACCCATTTTGGAAGCCTAATTGCCAATACCGAATTCATGGTTGTCTTTCAGGACACCGCCTATAATGTGTTGATGGGCAGGCCATGGCTCCACCTTCACGCAGTGGTCCCCTAATCGTATCACCAGTGCCTCAAATACTCCTTTAAGGGTCTAGTGGGTGTGTTTCATGGAGATGCTTCTCCTTTTTCCTGTTGTGAAGCCCGTTATCTGGACACTGACTATTACAAGAGCAAGGACAAGCAGATCCTGGCAGGTGAGGTCGAGCCCGCCACTATCACGAGTGGTCCTCAGGCAGGTTTGGACGACACATATGTCTTCCCAATCCATTGGTTGAAGGCCACGACCCCCGACATGGGGCAGTGATTTGTTGTTTCGGGTACCAAAGGAAGGCATATTTCCGGGTCCAAGTGTCGGTGGTAAATCACCTCGTACACTTACACCAACCAGGCTCAGGTGATCCCTGAGCCTCCTACCCCTATACAATATCGGGATGTTGGGCTCATGGCAATGGCAGTACGTCATACGTATCTGTTTCATCGGGCTGGAATCGATCGGCCCAAGCCAACACGCCACTACTGCTTTGATTTCATAAAGCGTGGCCCCTTGGACCGAAGTCCATATGGGATTGGATCAACCGCCTTTGTCGCCACGGTCTCTGCATTGCATGGGTCCCTTGACGTGACGACCTCTGCCGCCCAAGCCAGCACCAGCTTCCCATCAGTGTATGGCAGCCCCGAAACTGCTCCCCCCATGGATAATCCTTCCACAAGCGGAGATGAGTACATGGGAGATTCTCTTCCTGCCTTTAAGGAGGGTTTCCCCACCATGGTCGATGAGTTAGTGTAGGTGATCCTCGGTAGCGAGGCGGACCCGAGACCCACATTGGTCAACGCCGCTATGCCCCCCGAAGGAACGACAATGGTACATAGACTTCCTCAGACAACACCATGATGTGTTCGCCTAGTGTTATGACGAGATGCCAGGGCTAGATCCCCAGGTAGTCGTCCACCGCCTTGGACTTCCAACAAACCATCGCGGGTTCAAGTAGCCTCCTAGAAAGAAGCACACCTCTCACAGTGCCATGGTTGAGGCCGATGTTTATAAGCTCATCAAGGCCAACTTCATCAAGGAAGTCCAATACACCAGGTGGCTAGCCAACATTGTGCCAGTCAGGAAGAAGAACGGGCAGATCAGGGTCTGTATTGACTTCCTCGATCTCAATCGCCACTGTCCGATGGATGATTTTCCACTTCCCGTGACAAAGTTGTTGATCGATGCCACAACCGGGTTCTAAGCCCTCTCCTTCATGGATGGGTACTCCAGGTACAACCAGATCTGGATGGCCCCCGAGGATGAAGAGTTCACTGCCTTCAGGGCCCCCCATGGTACTTTCTGTTGCCGGGTTATGCCCTTCGGCCTAAAGAATTCAGGTGCCACCTATCAACGAGCCATGCACCACATATTCAAGCCAATTCTTGGGACTCTGGTGGAGTGTTACGTGGATGATCTGGTGGTTAAGTCTCGTCAGCACCAGGACCATCTCAAAGACCTTGAAAAAGTGTTTGGCTTCCTCCGTTCACGCCAATTGAAGATGAACCCGTTGAAGTGTGCCTTCGGGGTCACCTCCAGGAAGATTCTTGGCTTCATTGTTAGGTATCGAGGCATCGAGATCGACCCAGAGAATATCAAGGCCATCAGTCAGATGCCTCTCCGAGTAATATTCGGGAGATGAGAGGCCTTCAATACCACTTAGCCTAGAGACGCCAATTCATTGAGAATCTGACCGACACGTGTAATCCCTTTTCCCGGCTCATGAAGAAGGACGTCGCCTACGAATGGGACGAAGAGTGTCAGATCACTTTTGAGGAAGTCAAGCAGTATCTGCTTCAACCTTCAGTCTTTATGCCACCCGTTTCCAGAATGCCACTGGTCCTTTATGTGACTGCCTTGGATTGATCCCTCGGCACACTTCTAGCCCAGAGAACAATGAGGGAAAAGAGAATAGCCTCTACTACCTCAACCGAATTCTCCTCGACGCGGAAATTAAATATACTCCCAGCGATAAGAGCTGCTTGGCACTCGTATTTTCCATGCAGAAATTGTGGCACTACTTGAAGAACCACGAGGTACATCTGGTCTCTCAGGTAGACTCGTTGAAGTACATCCTGAACTGACCTATGTTGACCGGCCGATTGGCGCACTGGGTAGTGATCCTCTAGCAGTTTGACATTAGGTTAATACCTTAGAAGGTTGTCAAAGGACTAGCATTGGAAGACTTATTAGCTACCCACCCAACCTTCATGGACCAGCCACGGGATCTAGGCTTTCTTGATGAGGCAATCCTCTCAGTCGATCACGCCATCCCATGCTGGCAGATGCACTTTGACGGTGCCTCCCAGAGCACCACTGGTAGAAGGCTCAATGATCATATGCTTAAAAGAGTGGGCATGGGTATCGTCTTCATCGCCCTAGAGCAATCCGTTCTTCCGTATTCATTACTCTTGACAGAAGGTTGCACCAATAATGAGGTAAAGTATCATACCATCATTCTTGGCCTCGAGTTGGCTCTTGAGATTGACGTACCCCATCTGTATGTAAAAGTGGACTCCGAGCTAGTCATCAAGCAGGTCAATGGTGACTATGCTGTCAGAAAGCTAGAACTCGTGCCATTGCTGGAGTGCACCCTATATCTAATGGCTAAGTTGCCCTCCCAGCCAGAGGTCGTTCACATTCCCCGGCCACAGAACAGTTGAGCAGATGCTTTGTCCAGCCTGGCCGCATCACTTGCGGAGCCCGAACCGAATGATCTAATCATCCACGTGGCGCACTGCTGAGTCATTGCCCCTGTTATTCCAGAGGGAGATCATGGCCCGTGAGTGAACCATCTCACCGCTGGGGCCCCTACGTCAGGATCCTCAGGGGATGCAGGCATGGTAATCGAGACAGTTTCTAACTGAAGGACGCCCTTGGTTGAATATCACTACCGCGACAATCTTTTGCCGGACCGAGAAGAGCGATAATGAATCTGATGCCGCGCGCCGCAGTTCACCCTTCAAATCGGTCCCAACCTTGAGCAGCTCCTTTACAGGAACATATTTGATGGTGTTCTCCTCCGTTGTCTTCAAGGATTCGAGATCCCACAGGCCATTCAAGAAGTGCACGCGGGTTCCTGTGGCGCCCACCAGGCCTGGTCGAAGTTGTCCCACCAGATTAAGAGGCAGAGATACTTCTGGCCCTCCATGATCTACGACTGCATTGAGTATGCCAAGAGGTGTCATGCTTGCCATGTTCATGCTAACTTTGTGCATCGGCCACCGTATCATCTCCATACTACCAAGTATTCTTGGCCCTTTGGAGTCTGGGGGTTGGATGTCGTAGGGACTTACCCGCCGGCGACGGCCCGCCAGTGCCGATTCATCTTAACTGCTACGGATTTCTTCTCGAAGTGGGTGGAGGAAATCCCACTCAAGGAAGTCAAGGCATGTTCTATCGTTGAATTTGTGAGCTCCAATATCGTCTATTGGTTTGGAGTACCACACTCTATCCTCACAGATAACGGAACTAACTTATGAGCAGCCGAGCTGATGAAATTGTACGCTAAGTACAACATTCGCTCTAACCACACCTCCCGCTACCATGCGCAGGTGAATGGACAGATTGAGCCATTTAACAAAAACCTCTCCAACATTATGCAAAAGATAGTTGGTCATAACAAGAAAAGTTGGCCGAACAAGCTCCCCAACACCCTCTAGGCTTATAAGATGATGACTCATAACTCCACCCAGGTGACTCTGTATTCCCTGGTATATGTAGCTGAGGCCATCTTTCCCATCGAGATCCAGTTTCCCTCATTATGCACGGTGGTCTATGACCAAAAAGTGCCGGATAGAGTTTCTGAAATCCGTCTAGCCAAATTGGAAGCGCTGGATGAAAGTAGGCTTCGCGATTTACATAACTTGGAAAGGCATCAGAGCAGGATGGCTCGAGCTTTCAATAAGAAAGGTTCGCCTCCGCTCCTTCCTGCAAGGTGACTTGGTGCAAGATCTCAGAGAACCAATGATTCCCAGCAAGAAACCACCCAAGTTGGAGCCTAAATGGGAGGGTCCTTTTATTTTCCATAAGGTCTATTTCAATGGATAGTATTACCTGGTGACTGTGGATGGTGAGCGTGTAACTCCTCCCACCAACGCCATGTTCCTCAAGTAGTACTTTGCCTAAGCCTCCTGTGGTCTTGCATGACCTTAAATTGTACGGTCCCGCGCAACCATAAACTGCACCAGGGTCCGAGCTCTAAGACCTAATACTAAGATCCTCCTATGGTCCTGCATGACCATAAACTGTACGGTCCCACACGACCTTAAACTACACTAGGGTCCGAGATCTAAGACCTAAAACTAAGATACTCCTATGGTCCTTCATGACCTTAAACTATACGATACCGCATGACCTTAAACTGCACCAAGGTCCGAGCTCTAAGACCTAAACCAAAGATCCTCCTATGGTCCTGCATGACCTTAAACTGTACGGTCCCGCACAACCTTAAACTTCACCTGGGTCCGAGCTCTAAGACCTAAAACTAAGATCCTCCTATGGTACTGCATGACCTTAAACTGTACGGTCGTTCACAACCTTAAAATGAACCAAGGTCCGAGCTCTAAGACCTAAAACTAAGATCCTCCTATGGTCCTGCATGTCCATAAACTGTACGGTCCTGCACGACCTTCAACTGCACCAGGGTCCGAGCTCTAAGCCCTAAAACTAAGATCCTCCTATGTTCCTGCATGACCTTAAACTGTACGGTCCCACACGACCTTAAACTGCACCAGGGTCTGAGCTCTAAGACCTAAAACTAAGATCCTCCTACAGTCCTGCATGAACTTAAACTGTACAGTCCTGCACGACCTTAAAATGAACCAGGGTCCGAGTTCTAAGACCTAAAACTATGATCCTCCTACATTCCTACATGACCTTAAACTGTACGGTCCCGAACGACCTTAAACTGCACCAGGGTCCAAGCTCTATGACCTAAAACTAAGATCCTCTTATGGTCCTGCATGACCATAAACTGTATGGTCCCGCACGACCTTAAACTGCACCAGGTTCCGAGCTCTAAGACCTAAAACTAAGATCCTCCTATGGTCCTGCGTAACCTTAAACTGTATGGTCCTGCCCGACCTTAAACTGCTCCAGGTTTCGAGCTCTAAGACCTAAAACTAAGATCCTCCTATGGTCCTGCATGACCTTAAACTTTATGGTCCCGCACGAACTTAAAATGCACCAGGGTCTGAGCTCTAAGACCTAAAACTAAGATCCTTTTATGGTCATTCATGACCTTAAACTGTATGGTCTCCCACGACCTTAAACTGCACCAGGGTCCGATCTCTAAGACCTAAAACTAAGATCCTCCTATGGTCCTGCATGACTATAACCTGTACGGTCCCGAACGACCTTAAACTGCACCAGGTTCCTAGCTCTAAGACCTAAAACTAATATCCTACTATGGTCTTGCATGACCTTAAACTGTATGGTCCCACGTGACCATAAACTACACCCGGTCCAGCATGACCTTAAACTACACTTTGCCCTACATCTGGGCTCCTTAGTCCATGTTCTAAGACCTAAAACTAAGATCCTTATTTCATCCAACATGATGTTAAACTGCGCTTATAGAACTAAGTGTGGCTTGATTCCCATAGTTATGGGATACATAGGGCCACCTAAACACTTATATTTCAGGTCCACCCCCGTATCTTAGAAGATCCCACGATCTCCTGGTTTCCTCGGTCTTTTGGCCTGCCCTTCCCTCGGGAATCCGCCATCGTTTGGACGCTCTCAGTCTGAGCCCTTATACCCTCTCCAGTGGTCTGCTAATGTGTTCAGAGTACTCTAGTCTAGGACCTGGAGTGTCAGATTCGACTTAGACAAGTTTTCGTCCACTTCTCAAGCTTCATGTTCCCCTTAATTCAGGCCCCACCATCCTTCACACCCGGAGGGACCCCCAAGAACGGCCTGGATACAACGCCTAAGGGATCTCCTAAAATCATGGTCCAAAGCCGCCGAGGGTTTTGGGAAAAAAATTGATACAAATCCTGTGTTGAGAATGGGGTAAGAGGTTGATGCTCATTTGTTTGACCCTACTTCTAGGATAACGTGACAGGATGCTATGTTGCGAATGTGGTCAGCAGTAATCCTCAGTCGTCACGCCGGCTTCCTCGGGCTTTGAATGTTGGTTGCATGATTCACATTGTGTTCCACCCCCATCGTTTCAAGGTGGAATCTCGACACTCCTTGTACTAACCCTCAGTACACCCCCACATATCAGACAGACCGAGCTGCGTAACGGTGTATCTTGGGGCTCCCGCGATATGAGCGCTACAGTATGTGCTTGGGTTTCTTCTTTACAGGTTGCATGCAGCTTGACCCTCATCCCCATGGGGAACAAGGAGTCTCCAAGACATTGCGTTTCGGGCCCAGCGTAGCTGGGAGCTAGCATATCCTGCCCCCCTGATTGTTGAACCCTCGTAGGCCCCTTTGGCTTGAGGCTCCTCTCTCGGAACAGCGCGCGGTGATGGTATGGGATTACGCCCTCACCCGCACCAGGTATGCTTTATCGCAATGTGCATGTTACTCTTGGTCCAAACCATTTGACCTTAAACTGTGTTGTTGGTCTAAACCATAGGACATTAAACAATGCTGTTGGTCCAAACCATACGACCTGAAACTGTGTTGTTGGTCCAAACCATAGGACCTCAAATTGTTCTGTTGGTCCAAACCATACGACCTTAAACTATGCTGTTGGTCCAAACCATATGACCTTAAACTCTAATGTTGGTCCAAACCATAGGACCTTAAACTGTGTTGTTGGTCAAAACCATACAACCTTAAAATGTGCTATTGTTCCAAACCATACGAACTTAAACTGTGCTGTTGGTCCAAACCATATGACCCTAAACTGTGCTATTGGTCCAAACCATAGGACCTTAAACTGTGTTGTTGGTCCAAACCATACGACCTTAAACTGTGATGTTGGTCCAAACCATATGACCTTAAGCTATTTTTTGGTCCAAACCATATGACCTTAAAATGTGCTTGTTTCCCTCGGAATTCAGGGATGACCTCATGGATGGGAGATTCAAACGTTCTGATCGGTTTCTAACGGGTTTGTTCGTAGAACCAGAAACATCCAATGATTCCACATCCATTTGGACCTACTTTCCAAAGGTAGGTGCTCATTAGTTTGTGGACTGATGAGGCTTAAGAATTTGCATTGGTCGAGAGGATGGGAGGTCAGACTCATCACACCTTTTTGAGGGGAATTATTGTCTACTCCGGGACTCTCTTTATAGATTTAAGTTATGTTCGTGAATCCTTATTACATTACCAAGTATAAAATGAGCTTTCCTTCAATTTTGACAATCAATGATTAAATATGTAATAAATTTAGAGAATCTTTTATATGTATTCGAGGTTCTTCATCAATAGATTATCATCTGTATCTATTTAGAAATTCTTGGTCAATGGTATCCTTCAAAACATTTATATAAAAGTCTCTTGGTCATTATGATGACCAGGCTAGTTTTAAAGCCACTCAGTGGGGCACTTGAAGTTTATTGTCATTCAGAAGGACATTGATTATTTCAGAGTTGGGATCGAACCCGCAGATGGGCTACATACGTATCCTTTATTTTGAAAAAGGAATCAGAACCCACGTAGTTCGAGTAAGGGAGTATGATGTTTATGATTGATGGATCAAATAAGGATGTCATAATTAATTTTACTCTCTAAGATCACGCGAGTCATGCTCGGTGTGAGAAACAAGAGGTATTGGTAATAAAATAGACAATTGGGCCATGAAAGATGTAATCATAACAAATGGTTTGGGGATTATGTATGTATGACTGCCCAGATAAATGAAGGTTAGGATTTACTTTAGGGAGAAAATCCAGGAACAGGGTCCATAAAGGTATATGTGCTTCATGGAGATTTGAATACTCTAATTTTGGACTTATTCCTGAAAATGACACCTAAATTAGGAGAGGATTGATAATTGGGTTTTACTCCTGAGAAGGAATCCCAGATCAAACGTAAATTAGAACTGGTTAAAGAGAATTTAAGGGACTTGGGGCTTACTCCTGAAAAGGAAGCCCAAATTTATGACTGGGACTTATTCCTAACAAGGAAGCCCAAGTTAGGGGACTTGGGGCTTACTCCTGAAAAGGAATCCCAAAATTATGACTGAGACTTATTCCTGAAAAGGAGGCCCAGGTTAAGGATTAAGGTTTGGGGCTTACTCCTGAGGAGGATGCCCAGATTTGGGAACTTTAAGAATTTTGGGCTTACTCCTGAGGAAGATGCCCAGGTTAAAGGACTTATAATTGGGGATTATTCCTGAAAAGGAGACCCATGTTAAGGATTCTATGATCTTAAAGGATGAGGTTGAATGAATGAACTCTCAATCTTTAGTGTATAAATCACTAGTTTTTAAGAGATATTCCACATAATTCCTTTTAGATAAAGAATTCAAATCAAGAAATCATGCCATAAATGGTTTTGAAGAGTTTTTTGAAGACTGAATCTTTAATAGGAAAGGTGTAATGGCTTAAGAGGGGTAAAATGGGCAAGATGGGCACCCAAAAAGAAATGGGCGTGCAAGTCTTGGAAGGCGTGAAAGTACTGCATGGGCGCGCAAGTATTGGTCGCGCTGGTATACCTGCGCGACATGTGTGGGGTACTTGCGCGATGTTCAACCAGCATTAAAATACTTGAGTGACTCTTTATTAAAGCCTTTATAATCCTCTTGAGGTTCTTTCAGAAAAGGGACGCGCAAGTTCTATCAAAGGAGTAAGGCGGCACGCAAGTGTTGCCACATCCCTTAAGGGCTGGCCACTCAGGCGCACACGTGTTGATGTGTTTCAACACTTAAGCCTTCCTCCCTCTCTTTAGATCTTCCGTTCTAGGTACGAAATTACCTTAGAAGTGTTCCGGAAGCTTTGAGAAGAGACTTGGGCGTCAGGAGCTTCAATCTGAGTTTCTGGAAAAAAAATACCTCTCGAATGGGTGGCCCACAGGGTCTATTTATAGGCAGGAGAAGACCCCAGGCGGTTACCAGGCGGTTATCAATTAGGTCACGCAGGTCACATGCGCGCCAATGTGCGTCGCGCAAGTCCACTTGTGCGACCATGACGAAACTTGCGCGACATATGGGCAAAGTTCCCCTTGTTCATCCCTTTGTCGATTTTTGATGTTTTCTTTAAAGGTTTGAACCATTTTAATCTCAGATCTTCCCCTTTTCCAATCTTTAGATTCTGTGACGAAAAGGAGCGTCAACAAAATTCCCCCCTCAGAGTTGGATCTGAAAGAAATGAGGATTTGACTCTGAGAAATCAAAGGCATCCAAAGGAATGGTGGCGCGCAAGTGTTCAGGGCGCAGAGGGTGGCGCGCAAGTGGGCACCACGCAGGCCTTGAGCACACTGTATATGGCGCACAGATAGGCCTCTTGGCCTATAAATACATAGCCTTTGGCTGTGGATCGCATCTGATCACGAATTTCTCGAGCTCTCACCGCGCAAGCCATCTTCGCCGCACAAGTCGCTTCTTTCCACTGTTTCCTCGCTGCCGCGCTACTCTCAAGGTAATAGGACTTGCGCGGTGATACATGCGCGACAAAAACTTGTGCGGCACATGTAACACTTGCGCAACATTTCCATACTTGTGCGCCTTAATGCCTTAGCCATTTTTTTGGATTTCTTTCGCAAAGTTTGTGTAAAATCAATCCATTTATGAATTAATTTATTCAACTCTTGTGCAGAATTAATGGCTCTTAGACCCGAATTAATTGATGAACTGGCTAGCAAGCGGATAGATGATATGATGAACATCATTGTCCATGATTATTATACTGTCAAAGATAGCAATCTTCCGAATTTGGCAAAGTATTTGAAGAAATATCATCTCAACTTTCCTCAAAGAACTTATCTACCTTTGTATGGCTATGGTCATCTATAAGAAGTCACTACTCTAGAAGTAAAGAATTATATTCCATTTTCGTGGTTTCAGAATTATATCAACTGTTCTTCAGCAAATATCTTAGGTGGAGGAGTATCTATAAATGCTGGAACAGTGGAAAAGGCCTATATAATGCATCATAGCCCTTTCACACTAGATCTGAAAAAACATACACCTGAGCTTCAACCACATTGTCATCCTTCGATCTTCCGAAATGCTCAGATGGATCAATCCAAAGGTTGGAAGAAAAGTTTGGACTTCCGTCCTGGGGGAGGTGTGACGCCAACTTGGATGTGGGCATACTAGGTGTGACAGACCTGCGCAGAGTTCATCGAGGATCTGAAGAGAGCTTCAATATATGAAGCTGTCTGGGATGGGAAAACATATTTTTACAGACATGATAACTTTGTGCCAGAGATACTTAGCCACTGGATCCCAGTAACTAATTCTTTCCATCTGACTCGTGGAGAAGTAGGTATCAGTTTGTGGGAAGTCCACAAGATCTCAGGGGCTCCAATTTTGGGCGATATGTATGATTAATTCATTCCTCACAAGGTGACTTGGAATGATTCAGAGAAGACTCCTGCTTTAGCTCGGGAATTATTTAAGATCTTCCACAGACTCAAGAGTTCAGACACCTCATTAACTCATTTTAGAAAAGATATTCATCTGGAAGAATGGATGAATGTGTTTATTATTGAGAAGAAAGAGATGGAGCCAAAAGAAAAAAGGATCCATGAAAAAGAAATCCAAGGATACCAGGCCCAAACATCCTACCACCCGTCCAAAACCTGAGAAGAGAGGGGCTCCTGGCACATTCTGGCCAACTCTAGAAGCAGGAGAGTTTGAAAAGTGGGGATATGAAGTGAATCAAAGAATTCCAAATAAGACTCATCTGGTGGGTTTCTTGGCAATGTGGCTCAGTGTTTATCTCTTTCCAGTCAGGGATTCGAAGGGAGGCGTTAGGCCAGGGACCTTCGTCATTGCGGCAAAGTTGGCTGAGGGAAAAATGGTTGGGTTAGCTACTCCCATTTTAGCAAAGATTCACAGGAGTTTACTTCATGTCTTCATGGTTAGCTCTCCTTTAAGAATATTGGGACCATTTCAAGTTTTGTGGGGATTGATCACCACTCACTTCAGGACTTACAATGTACAGAATGGATTACAAATTCCTGGAAGCTCCTTCAGACCGTCAGTGCAAGCATTCTCTAGAATTGCTCCATTAGATGTTAATGGTTATGACATGAAAGTGAGGCTGAGCATGTTTAAGGAATTAAACTTCTTTCCCTATGTAAGTCCGCCATCCGGGCGGTTTGTTGATGATGGTATAACCCATTTGGATTTGAGGGCATACATGATAGCTTGCAGGGATGGTGTGCTAGTTTCCAGGATTGATGGAGAGATCATATGTGAGGCCTATGCTCCATATAAATTTTCACGCCAATTCAAATGTCTGCAAAAGATTGTTGTATCCCCTCTGGTACATGTCATGTTAGAGAAACATCTGATGGTTGCTCAACAACTATGGCTGCTAACATCAAGAGAGAAGACTGGGGCAGTATTTGATCTACCAGTTGAAAAAGCGGCACATAATTTGACTACATATTATGCTGAACACTGGATATCATCATACCCCAAAGGGATATTGAGTCACCCAGTATATCAAGTGGGAAAGAGGAAGAGGACTGTAGAGAAAGAAACCCTTCCTCATAAAGGTGATTCTTCCCCACCTGAAATTGGCTCAACAGACTCCGCTTCTAGAAGTGATTCATCAGATTATCATGATGGGGATGATGAGGCACAATTGGCAGCAAAGAGGTTTCGTGCCTGATATAATACTCCATCCAGAATTAAAAGACCCACTCTATCAACTCATGGTGATTTGTTTCATTGTAGTAATTTTAATCACTGCTACTTTATAAAGCAATAAGTCTTACTTTCTTATTCTCTATCTGTAGCTGCAGGAGTTGGGATGAAATTAAAATAAACAATTATAGGACCTTCCTCGCAGCCTTCATATCTAAGACCAGAGGCTGTTCAGCTATGGCAGGGCTTATACTGTGGTACTGAGACCGCCTGGCTGGATTTGTGTGAGGGATTACAACTTCCTGGAATAGGAAATATTATGGCTTCTAAAAATCTTCAATACGAAGATAACCCCAATGAAGTGTGAGCTTACATCATAGAGCTGGAAATGCTCATATATTCCACTGATGATTCTATTCCTATCACCAGGAGGGTGAAGGAAATGATTGATCATGGCGCCACTAAGGGGGCTGGTGGTTCTAGAGATGAGGAATGGAAAGAGTACGTGGCTCCTGAAGATGTAAGTTTTCTTTCATTATTTGCTTTGCAACTTGATTTCAGTTGAATCTTTGTTACTTAAGAAAGTTATTTTCTTCATCTCGCAGCTTGCAAAAAAAGGAACTGGGGTTCCTTCGCCACAGTATAGCCCTGGTAGTACTACTATCGGGGCTACTGCTAATTCTCCTCGCGAACCAGGTGAGATATCTCCAGGCCAGCAGGCCATGAATGAGGCGCTGGACATAGCCTTCCATTCTCCAATCCATGTTCCAATAAGGGAGACTACTGATACTCCAAAAAAACAAAAGAAGTGAAGACAACGAAGGAGAAAATCCACAGCTAAACGCTTCATTAGCAGCGGTAAGTCCTTCGAATAATCATGAGTTTATACCCATAATCACATGGTTACTCATATTTCTAAGGATTGTAGGGGCTTCTTCAATTTCCCCCTTGAGGGAAGGGACTGATCCTCCTTCAAAGGCTGTGGAGGGTGCTGTAGAACAATCACAGACCCAAGCTGACTTGGCTACTCCTGGAGAAGAGCTAGCATCCATTCCCAGTATCCCTCCTCCTACTGAAGATATTGTCCTGGGTCAGGGGTTGCAGGACGTAAATCAACAAGAATATGTAACAAATGCTCCCACTGGTGAGACTAACCAGGATTATGAAATATCATTGGTTGAAATGATTAATCAAGGAATGACTTTCAAAGAATTTTATGATCATGCTAAGTTGTCATGTTATTTAGAAGACCTTGGGCGTGAGTGCTATCCTTCGCCCAATTTTTTTTAAAAAATTACACTTCTAACCATGACTGAAATTAATATGTTGTTTCATCTGTAGAAGCTGCTAAACTACCAATGCCTGAAGAGGGTGTGGACATTGATGTCAACCCTACCATTGCAGAAACATTAGCTCAAGTAGAGCTAAACCCAATAAACCCTCATGAGACCCATCTTAAAAATCCTGTCGAGACCGGGAAGGATGGGGAGAAGTCTTCTCAGGTGGCGGAACCACCGTTGGGTAAGGGATAACAATATTTTTTATTGTACATTATTTGCAAGACAATCTATTCTCTTGTTATCCTTTGAAGCTAACTAAATCTTTCAATTAATCATGCAGGACCATCAACTACAATGACTAAATCCGGAGGTGAGGCCTCAGCCTCTGCCCCAACAGGAATTGAATGTGAAGAAGCACAAATCAAGGGGGAAAGAGTAGGACATGGGACTTCCTTAAGTGCGTTAATTCCAGATTACATGCCCCCCACCGACGATGATGTTGAATCCGATCCAAAGATGCTTAAAGCATTCAGCTTTTCACGACGTAAGGCATGGAACAATATATGGAACATCATATCTGGGGTGCCTTTAGAAGAGCTACCATCAAGAATTCCTCGATTGTCATCCCAATTTGTTATACTAGGACATGGTGGTTTGGATTTGAAAAGATCCATTCCATGGTGAAACAGATCATTTTCAGGAGGGAGCAGGCGCAAAAAAGTCACGAAGATTTGATCAGAGTGAAACTGTCAGTCAACATAGGCAAATTTGAGGCTGCGGTATCCCAAGCTGAAGCTGACTATGCTGCCAAGATGAAGGAGCTAAAGCATAAAATCAAAGAAAAATTCGTCCAGTAGGTGCAACTCCAGCAACATTTAGATGCTGTTATTGGGGAACTTGATCAGCTTAATAAATCATTGGATGAAACTCATATGAATGGCATGAAAGCCATCGCAGATGCTAAGAAAGCACTTCATCAAGCTGAAAAGAGTGAAGCTGGTCAAGTGCACGAGCTTCAAGTAACTGCTTATAAATCTCTGGATGTCGTAAATCAAATGAAGAGTTGTGTTGAAAGTGTCTTGTAATTCTTGAAAAAGAGAAGAGACTCCAGTCTGTGGATGTCCTTATAACTCTTTTGCATCAATGAAAAACACTTTCACCTTCACTTATTTGTACATGCATCCTCTTTTTCTATATGCTTTAGATTTTACCTATGCTAATGGGCCTAGTAATCATAGTTTGATTTTTACTAGGATTAATATAAATAACACTTCAAACTTCGAACCTTTTTAATTGCTCAATATTACCTAAATCATACAAAATGTATATTTACTGAGCTGGAACTTGACATTTATTCAGAGTTCCTTTGTCTTTTGTGGGAAGTTTAAAGTCATGCACGCCGGACATAGAGGGGCTAATGTTTAAGGTCGAAATAGATTTGACCAAAATGGATTAAAATTGATTCAATTCCTTGAAAATTTATCTGAAAACATATTAACATACTCAAGTATGAGAGAAAAAATGTAAACTATGGCTTTAAGAATATTTGAATCTGAGGAATGATATGAAAAAGAACTAAAAGGCATCAGAAGAAGTAGTTTCCAAGAATGAAGTTACTATTATTTAACAAAACTCATTAGGGGGTTGAATTATGTAGGGCCACCTAAGGGCATTGGCTTCATGGTCAAATAAATAGCATCTTTCGGCTGACAAGTCTGTTATGTGGACTGTTTATGCAAGGCCGCCTATGGGCACGTGCTACATAGTCAGAAAAGAGAACTCTCAGAAATTTACTTTCCTAGTGCTAAAAACCAGTGAAAGTTTATGGAGATTCAAATTTTCTAAAGTATAGAGTTTGTTGTATGGAAAGAGGTACTTGAATATGGAGAAGATATTTCCAGACAAGATTATCAAAGAACTGGATGAATATCACTCCTACAAAGGTCTGACCCAAACGTCGGGAAGAAGAATAAACAATAGACTTGAATACTTTCAGATCACGAAAATGGATATGGGACAAATATGTTAAGGATGTATATTTTTTTGCGGATCCCTACATATTGTCGTTTAAGACAAATAAGGACAAAAGAGGCATTCTTCCCAAGAATGAAGTTACCATCATTTAACAAACCCGTTAGGGGGTTGAATTATGTAGGGACACCAAAGGGCATTGGCTGCATAGTCAAAAAAATAGTATCCTTCAGCTGAGAAGTCTGTTATGTGGACTGTTTATGCAAGGCCACCTATGGGCACGTGCTGCATAGTCAGGCAAAAGAATTCTCAGAACTTTGACATTTTTGTGACTAAAAGTCATGAAAAGGGTTATGAAGATCTGAAATTATTTAAGGCTAGGATTATAACACATAAAGATGGGTATTGTACAATGTATATAGAGATACGTAGGTCAATGATAACCATAATATTATTGTGGCTGGGTCCTGAATTGAAATTTTGGACTTCACTACGTATCTCATAAGAATGAGAATCAAGCCATACGTAGTTCGTGAAATGCGGTTTAACGTCGTGCAGGACGAAAGTATGAGAGATCTTAGTTTACGGTCATAGAGTTCGGACCATAATAATGAATACACAGTGTGTGTTTTCATGAGGACTTTTCAGCCAAGGGACTGAAAGTGAAATTTGGGGTTATGCCCAAAAGACTTGGGGCAAGATTCGAGGGATACTCGAAAGTTCCTACATATCCCATAAGGATGGGAATCAAGCCCACGTAGTTCTAGATATACCCTTTGTACAAATTTGGTTCGTACATGTGAAGGGTGAAAGGGGACTTTAGTACAATGATGGTTTAACCCGAGATAAAATGTTTAGGCATTACCATGTATGCACGTGGTCTTTTTGAAATGAAACATGATTGAAAAATCACATAAATAATGGTTCCCTCTCAAATGAGGAAATCAAAGAGTATTGTAGTTTATTGTCATACCTGATAAAAGTGTTATATAGTTTAATGTCGTATAACAAGGAGGAATGTGAACCAATGTAAAGATATTGATTCTAGGGGCGGTTTCACTAATCAACATCATATGAGATGGAGGTGAACTGATGTGAAGAGATTGGTTTTGGGCTTGAACCTTGGGAGGTTGCCTACATACCCAGCCTAGAAGGCAAGGATCAAAGTCTGTGTAGTTCAAATAAAGAATGAATTAATGATCATGTTGTTCTTGGGGACAATGACCTAAAAAATGTTGTTGGGACTTACACATGGTTAGCGGCCCAAAGAGAGTGTTATGGTTGAGGTTTTCTCTAAGCTCACGTGAGTCATACTCGTTGTGAGAAACAAGAGGTATCAACAACCTTAACGATGCACAGTTTAATGTCATGTAGCAGGGACAATATGAAGGGACTATGGAATTTAATGTCTTACAGTTAAGACTATTGGTGATGCATAGTTTAGTGTCATGTAGCAGGGAAAAATTACAGTTTAATGTCATGTAGGACATATCACGAATTTTCTGTACAGTTTAGCATCATGTAGATAGGACGATGGGGACAGTAGAGTTTAACATCATGTTGGACAAAAAGGGGGGAAACTGTAATGTCATGCAGTGAGGAAAAAAGAGTGCACCATTTTAACGTCATGTTGGACGCATTGGGGATTTTTTCCATACTTTAACATCATGTTGGATGAAAAAGGTACGATACAGTTTAGCATCATGTTGGACGAAAGTGCGAATAGCTTAAGGTCATATGCATAGACCGTGGATGGTGCAGTTTAAGGTCATACAGGACCTTTGATGCTTATGTATTTTAACGTCTTTCTGGATGTAAGGGACTTTTATACAGTTTAGTGTCCTGTAGTTAGGACGTCACAATTTAACGTCTTTCTGGACGTAAGAGACTTGCAAACAGTTTAGGGTCATATGCATGGACCGTTGAAGATGCAGTTTAAGGTCATACATGACCTAGTTGCAGTTTAAGGTCATACTGGACCATTTAGGGAATTTCTTTCATAGTTTAACGTCGTGTGGGACGAAGTTGCAGTTTAATGTCATACTGGACCATTGATGTATAGTTTAACGTTATATAGCAAGGATTAACTGGTGCCGCACAGTTTAGTGTCATGTTGTGGGGACATCTTGTGAATAGTTTAAGGTCATACTGGATCAAGGAGGGCGTAGTTTAAAGTCATACAGGACCATGGTGTAGTTTAAAGTCATACAGGACCTTTTAGGGAACTTTTTCACAGTTTAACGTCATGTGGGACGAAGTTGCAGTTTAATGTCATACTGGACCATTGCTGTATAGTTTAACGTCATATACCAAGGACGAACTGGTGTCGCACAGTTTAGTGTCATGTTGCGGGGATATCTTAGGGACTTTTTTTTTCTTCAGTTTCATGTCATGCTGGACAAATGTGTGAATAGTTTAGGGTCATATGCATGGACAATGGATGGTGTAGTTTAAAGTCATACAGGACCATGGTGTAGTTTAAAGTCATACAGTACCTTTTAGGGAACTTTTTCACAGTTTAACGTCGTGTGGGATGAAGTTGCAGTTTAATGTCATACTGGACCATTGCTGTATAGTTTAACATTGTATACCAAGGACGAACTGGTGCCGCAAAGTTTAGTGTCATGTTGCGGGGACATCTTAGGAATAATTTGTAGTTTATACAAAATACTTCTTCAAAAATCGGGCATTAGTTGGAGTAGTAATGAGTTCTCTATCCATCTAGATTAATGAATAATCTCCATTGGAGTAGACCCTATGTATTGAATAAGGTCCTTCCCATTTTGGCTCAAGCTTGGGAGGTTTCCTTCCTGGTATCATTGGAGTTCTGAGAACTAATACTAATTCTCCCTGAATGAATGAACGAAGACGAACTATTTTTGTTAAAAGCTCGTTCTATTCGATTCTGATAGATTTCCAAATGGTGCAAAGTGAATAATCTTTTCTCATCTAACCATTCCAATTCATTCAATCGCTTTTGGGATTTCTCATCTGTAGATAACTGATCACAAATGGCTACTCTGAGTGTGGTCAATTGAACTTCAATTGGCAAGACTGCTTCCGTTCTATATACCAACGAATATGGAGTTGACCGCGTTGCATTGCGGGTGGTAGTCTGATAATCCCATAAAGCATGAAAGAGTTTATCAGGCCATGACCTCTTATCTTTATCCACTATCTATTGCAGTATATTTTAAACAGTCTTGTTAAAGGATTCTATTTGGCCATTGGCCTCCGCATGATACCGAGATGAATGGTTGGATTTAATGTTGTATTCTTGATACAATTTCTTTACCTTAGAAGAACAGAAGTTGGTGTCGTTGTCCGTCAATATGGTATGAGGGACACCAAATCTAGTAATGATGTTAGACTTGATGAAGCTAACAATGCATTTAGAACTGACTTCTTTAAGAGGTACTACCTCTTCCCATTTGGAAAAGAAATCAGTAGCAGTAAGAATGTACTTAAACTACTTGGCCGTAGCTGAAGGGTATGGTCCCACCACATCCATTCCCCGTGTGGAAAATGGCCACGAGTATTTAGCTGTATGAAGAAACTTTGGAGGTTGATGAATGAAGTTGTCATGTACTTGGAATGAATGACACTTCTTTATGAAATTAACACAATCTTGTATCATTGAGGCCAAAAGTATCCAAGCCTTCGAATTTGATCAGACAATCTATGTCCAGACTGGTGGGCACCACAGACTCTTGCATGCACTTCTTTCATGACAGCCATTGTCTCTTCACCATCAATGCATCTGAAGAGAACTCCATCAAAACCACATTTGTAGAGAATTTTCTCTAGGTGTTTTGGGCTATCATAAAGAGTAAAATTGACCACACGTCGCCGGATTTGTTCTTTCTCAGCTCTATCAATTGGAAGTGTTCCATTTTGAAGGTATTCCCTGATAGGTGACATACATCCTATAGTATGACCATACGGTTCAGGAATGGGACTAATTTCATTAATTTCCTATGTTATGGCTTGAACATAAGGTGAAATTTCACGACGGTGGGCAATACTGATGGTTGTCTCGTCCCGATTTGGATCTGCTAGAGCTGTGGCTATATTTGCCAGCGCATTAGCTTGAGCATTTTGTGATCTTGGGACATAAGAAAATGTCGGTACTGAAGGGAATTCCACCATTAACTCTTTGACATAATCATACAAAGGGATTAATTCTTCTTTTCTGATGGCATAATACCCATTGACTTGTTTGATTACCAGGTCTGAATCACCTTTCACCTTTAAGTGATTCACTTGTGCTTGAAGCGCTAACTCCAAGCCTGTGATAAGAGCGTGGTATTCGGCTTCCTTTTTGGTACCACCTTCCCACAATAAAAGGGAATAAGGTAACACTGCCTTATCTGGAGAAATAAGCACAATTCCTAAACCAACTTTGTTGAATTTAGGATTTTCCATTTTCTTCCTTGTTGGACTTCTAGAAGCACCATCAAAATACATTTCCCATGTTTTAGGACTCTCTTGAATAGAGAAAACTTCCTCATCAGGGAGTTCAATATCTGAAGACGTGTCTTCCACTGAAGGATGTTCATCCAGGAAATCAGCTAGAGCTTGGCCCTTTATTTCCTTTTGAGACACATACTGAATGTCGAACTGCTGCAAAATAATTGCCGACCTTGCTAGATGTCTTGTAAGCATTGGACGACTAAGGATGAATTTGAGCGGATTATTGCGAGATAACAATTGGACCTCGTGATGTTGCAGGTAGTGTCTCAGTTTCTGAACTGCAAAGATTAATGCCAGGCAGCACTTTTCAATACTTGAATACCGGGTTTCTACTTCAAGCATAGTTCTACTAAGATAGTAGAGGCTATTTTCATTCCCAGCATCATTCTTTTGACCAAGAAAGGCACCCAATGATCACTCTGGAGCTGTCACATAGAGGATAAGTGGTCTTCCTTCAATAGGTGGCATGAGTACTGGTGAACATAAGAGGGATTTCTTGAGAATATAAAACGCTTCTTGACATTCTTCAGTCCACTGGTAAGTGACTCCTTTTTTCAATAATTTGGTAAAGGGTAAACTTTTGCCTGCCAAATTGGCGGTGAAACGCCGAATAGAGGCTAAGTGTCCTTGAATTCCTCTTAATTATTTCAAATTCTGAGGAGGTGACATACCAAGGGTTGACTTCGTCTTCTCAGGATCGACTTCAATACCACGATGGCATACAACAAAGCTGAGGAATTTTCCTAAGGTTACCCCAAAAGCACATTTTAAGGGGTTCATATTCAAATTATGTTGTCGAAGCTTGTGGAATATGACTTCCAAATCAGCCAAGTGATTAGAACGTTGTTTGGATTTAACCACCAAATCATCTACATAGCATTCAACAAACTTCCCTAAGAAAGGTTTGAAGATACGATGCATGGCGCATTGATATGTTGCACCTGCATTCTTTAAACCAAAGGGCATCACCCGGTAACAAAACACACCTTGAGGGGCTATGAAGGCTGTATATTCCTCATCTTCTGGGGCCATTCGGATCTGATTATATCCGGAATATCCATCCATGAAGGAAAGTACTTCATAACCAGTTGTCGCATCAATTAAGAGTTCTGTAATCGGAACTGGGAAATCATCTTTAGGACAATACAGATTAAGATCTATGAAATCGACGGAAACCCTAATTTGTCTATTCTTCTTCCTTACAGGGACAATGTTAGCCAACCACTTGGGATACTGAACTTCTCTGACGAAGTTAGCTTTGATCATCTTATCCACTTCATCCTCAATTTTGGAATCATAAGTTGGGTGTGTTCTTCTCGCGGCTTGCTTAAATCCTCGATGTTCTTTTGGTAAACCCAAATGATGAGTAGCAACATCAGGATCAATCCCAGGCATTTCTGTATAGTTCCAATCAAAAATATCTTTATTTTTCTTTAGAAAAGAAATATACATCTCTTTCTCTTCAAGGGTCATGGCCGCACTAATTAAAGTGAGGCATGGATCTTTCTATGTACCCAGATTTATTTCTCTGAGTTCATCCACAGTGGTAGAGATACCCTCTTCAAATGATGGAGGAGCATCTCTAAGATATTCCTCTTCCTCTTCATCATGTTCTATTTCTTCTATTTCTACTTGGTCCAAACCATATGACCTTAAAATGTGCTTGTTTCCCTCAGAATTCAGAGATGACCTCCTGGATGGGAGATTCAAACGTTCCGATCGGTTTCTAACGGGTTTGTTCGTAGAACTGGAAACATCGAATGATTCCACATCCATTTGGACCTACTTTCCAAAGGTAGGTGCTCATTAGTTTGTGGACTGATGAGGCTTAAGAATTTGCATTGGTCGAGAGGATGGGAGGTCCGACTCATCACACCTTTTTGAGGGGAATTATTCTCTACTCTGGGACTCTCTTTATAGATTTAAGTTATGTTCGTGAATCCTTATTACATTACCAAGTATAAAATGATCTTTCCTTCACTTTTGACAATCAATGATTAAATATGTAAGAAATTTAGAGAATATTTTATATGTATTCGAGGTTCTTCATCAATAGAGAATCATCTGTATATATTTAGTGATTCTTGGTCAATGGTATCCTTCAAAACATTTATATAAAAGCCTCTTGGTCATTATGATGACCAGGCCGGTTTTAAATCCACTCAGTGGGGCACTTGATGTTTATTGTCATTCAGAAGGACATATATTATTTCAGAGTTGGGATCGAACCCGTAGATGGGATACCTACGTATCCTTTATTTTGAAAAAGGAATCAGAACCCACATAGTTCGAGTAAGGGAGTATGATGTTTTTGATTTATTGCTCAAAGAAGGATGTCATAATTACTTTTACTCTCTACGATCATGTGATTCATGCTCGGTGTGAGAAACTAGAGGTATTGGTAATAAAATAGACAATTGGGTCATGAAAGATATAATCATAAGAAATGGTTTGGGGCTTATGTATGTATGACTGCCCAGATAAATGAAGGTTCGGATTTACTTTAGGGTGAAAATCTAGGAACAGGGTCCATAAAGGTATATGTGCTTCCTGGAGATTTGAATACTCTAATTTGGGACTTATTCCTAAAAAGGAAACCTAAATTAGGAGAGGATTGATAATTGGGTTTTACTCCTGAAAAGGAATCCCAGATCAAACGTAAATTAAAACTGGTTAAAGAGAATTTAAGGGACTTGGGGCTTACTCCGGAAAAGGAAGCCAAATTTTATGAATCAGACTTATTCCTAACAAGGAAGCCCAGGTTAGGGGACTTGGGGCTTACTCCTAAAAAGGAAGCCCAAAATTATGACTGGGACTTATTCCTGAAAAGGAGTCCCAGGTTAAGGATTATGGTTTGGGGCTTACTCTTGAGGAGGATGCCCAGATTTGGGAACTTTAAGAATTTGGGGCTTACTCCTAAGGAAGTTGCCCAGGTTAAAGGACTTGTAACTAGGGATTATTCCTGAAAAGGAGACCCAGGTTAAGGATTCTCTCATCTTAAAGGATGAGGTTGAATGAATGAACTCTCAATCTTTAGTGTATAAATCACTATGTTTTGAGAGATATTCCACAGAATTCCTTTCAGATAAGGAAGTCAAATCAAGAAATCATGCCATAAATGGTTTTGAAGAGTGTCTTGAAGACTGAATCTTGAATAGGAAAGGTGTAATGGCTTAAGAGGGGTAAAATGGGCAAGATGGGTACCCAAAAAGGAAGGGGCGCACAAGTCTTGGAAGGCGCGCATGTACTGTGTGGGTGCGCAAGTATTGGTCACGCAGGTAGACCTGCGCGACATGTGTGGGGTACTTGCGCGATGTTCAACCAGCATTGAAATACTTGAGAGACTCTTTATTAAAGCCTTTATAATCCTCTTTAGGTTCTTCTAGAAATGGGACGCGCAAGTTCTATCGAAGGAGTAAGGCGGCACGCAAGTGTTGCCACTTCCTTTAAGGGATGGCCACTCAGGCGTGCAAGTGTTGATGAGTTTCAACACTTAGGCCTTCCTCCCTCTCTTTAGATCTTCCGTTCTAGGTAAGAAATTACCTTAGAAATGTTCCGGAAGCATTGAGAAGAGACTTGGGCGTCGAGAGCTTCAATCCGAGTTTCTAAAAAAAATCCCCCTTGAATGGGGGGCCCACAGGGTCTATTTATAGGCAGGAGAAGACCCCAGGCGGTTACCGGGCGGTTATCAATTAGGTCGCGCAGGTCACTTGCGCGCCAAAGTGCGTCGTGCAAGTCCACTTACGCGACCATGAGGAAACTTGCGTGGCATATGGGAAAAGTTCCCCTTGTTCATCCCTTTGTCGATTTTTGATGTTTTCTTCAAAGGTTTGAACCATTTTAATCTCAGATCTTCCCCTTTTCCAATCATTAGATTCTGTGACGAAAAGGAGTGTCAACAGTGCTCTTGGTCCAAACCATATGACCTTAAACTGTGTTGTTGGTCCAATCCATATGACCTTAAACTGTGCTGTTGGTCCTACCATGAGACCTTAAACTGTGATGATATCGTCCTGGCCGCACGACGAAAAATGGCACCGCATTGTGATGACCTCCCCATGGGGGACATCATACCAGGTATTGGTCGATTACCATGCCACTTTTCAATGCCTGTTATGGCTTGATTATTTTGGAGACGCCGGGAATTTCTACCCTAGGCCAGTTTCCCCACAAAAGAAAAACCATTTACCTTCAAGAAAAAACAAGATATATCAAATGCCGCTTCTTTTGGTGTGAGGGCTAGACCCGCACGACTCCTTCGTCCTTTGTGCAGGCGCCATATCGCGCCATGATTCCTCTCAAGAACTACGTATGGCTTGATTCTCATCCTTATGAGATTTCTAGGAGCTCTTGGGAACTTCCACACAGGCCCAACCTAACTTTTATTGTTTGGTCTCTCAGCCTAAACGCGTCCCCAGAAGCACATAGTAAGCAGGGATTTTCCCCACACTCACGTTGGGTTTTTCAACCACTTTACGGTGTGTCTTCCATTCCCCTTCTCATTTGGTCCGAGTTCTAACACCTAAAACTAATATCCATTGCTTGGCTTTCCACGACTCGGTCTCTCTTGTGGGATTGTACGGTGTGGTGTGGGATTATGTCCTCATTCACGTCGGGTTACTTGCTGTGTCATGCCTCTCCCCAGATGAGATGTGTCCACTGTCCCACATGACGTTAAACTGTTCTTCTAGAACTACGTGTGGCTTGATTCTCATCCTAATGAGATACATAGGAACGCCCAGCCATTTCGTCTTGGGTCCAGCCCCAGGGATTACCAAACCACGTCCCTCCTTATTGTCCGCCCCTCGGCCTAACTTCATTGGAAGTTGTGTAATCATGACATCCACCCCAAATAAGTTTGGGATGCCCCATAGTAGTAATGGGAAGTGGTAGTTCTCTCACCAGAGAGGTCCTGCCTGAAAATTGGGACGACCCATGACCAGGTTGGTACGTCCGCCTAATGCGCCTCCGCCACGGTGGAGCAATTTCGGGAGTGTTGGACTCTGTTCGAACAAACCACCATTCCACCTTCCACGCTTTGCGTGCCCCTTTAATCGGATCCTCATTCTCTTTCATGTTTGACAGGACACCCTAACAGTATGGATGATAGACCTACGGTCTGCCTACTGTACTGGGCCAACATTCCGGAGGATTGGTCATGTTTGACAGGACCCCCGAACAGTATGGGTGATAGAATTTGGTCCGCCTGCTGCCACAATATGGATGATAGACCTTTGGTCCGCCTATTGTAGCAATATGGATAATAGACCTATAGTCTGCCTGCTGTCCTGGGCCAACATTCCGGGAAACTGACCAGCGATATTTGAGTTAGGCCCCGTGTTTCGAACATGTTCAGTTGTCAGCCCTCATTTATTTTCCCGACTCTAGGCCAACACGATATGGATGCTGCGTTTCCATCACGGTTAATATTTATCCTCTATCATTGTGCCCCATAGTGTTCCGAATTTGGGTAGTGTGATTTGCCTTTCCTTTCCATCTCCCTTTGTTCGGATGGATTTCAATGCCCCTGGAATTGCCCCGCTCATGTGTCAGAGCACATTGAGAAGGTGATATATCAATCGGTCTAAGGTATTCTCCTCAGAAATCTAGGTCCAATTTCAGATGCCTGAGGCTTGGTCAATGCCCCAAAGTTGTTCGAGATGATAAAATGAGTATCCTTTGCTTCTCATGTTGGGTGCGACCCACAAGAGCTTAGTGATGGGTTGTTAGTCATTTCGGAATTATGGTTGAGCATATTAAACCAAGGGTACAGATGAATGGATTTGGCCATGTATTGGATTGAGATGGTGAGCAGTACAAGTAAGTGGTTCTTGAGATGGCCAAAACAAAGCCCTTAAGGATCAGCATGATGAATAAACCTTTCCAGCGCTGCTACCCTTTGGCTGGTAGCCTCCAGGACCGCTTCTCACTCCTCAAAGACTCTCTCCTCATCAGCCAACATAGAGCGTAGCTCGCCAATCCTAGCTTGTACCGGCGCCTACTCAGTTCGAATTACGGTCATCTGGTGACCCGCCTCCATCAGTTGTTCATGCGCGTCAACCAGTTGGGCCATCAGTTGCTCCACAAGCTTAGAGCATGTTGCAATGAAGGCCTCCTTATCTGCCGCCTGCCCTTCGAGGTGCTGGACCTCCCGCTCCACCCTCAGCAATGCTCAGGTACTCTCTGATATTTCCCAACACTGGGCAACGTCGGTGCGCCGGATGCTCTCGCGTATCTTCTCGGCCATGTAATCACGGACCGTCAGATGAAGGTGTTGAGCGTCAGCCCCTCCGGCGCACAGCAAGCGTAGCCAGGTCTGGAGTGATCCCATCCCCCTCAGCCAATACGAATGGGGCTATCTGAGAAAGCGCTGGATACACTTCCACCATTTGCACCATGTCATCCGGCTCTCCTCGGCTACCTCTGAGTCCGAGTCATCTACCTCCTCAGGGTTAGCAGGTCAGTATGTAGGGAAGGCAGCCAACAGATCGGCAGCAGGATCTTCCTCATGGATGTCTTTGTGAGTAATAGGATCCTCAACGTCCGGGAGACCTTCCTCTCTCGCCCCAGTAGTGACGATGCCTCTGTAAGCCTCCTACCTCGCCTCAAGAACAACACCGTTGATGCCCACTTCCCCCTGCTCGCCGATTTCCAGGGCCGACTCAGTGTAGGGAGCATGTTCTGAATGAGGTGGTATGTCCGCCACTGGTCCGCTCACAGACAGCCCGGGCTCCGCAGCCTGACGAGCCTCCAATGTTGAGATCACTACGCAAGGCGTACACTGATTAGTTGGGATCTTTTGATAAAAAGTTCCAGTAGTGAAGTGTGAGACTTACAGGAGTCCAAAGCGTCGGTCTCCAGTGTTCCGGCCACTGTAGGAGCCACCAGGATGGGAGACACATCTGCGCTTGTTAATTCAATGATGGGTGTCAGATCCCCATCATGTCCCACCGATTCCTCTCCTCCCTCCTATAGTGGGGACGCCCGTCCAACACTCAGCCGCTCCTGAGTGAGGCAGACAGACAGTTCGGAAATTGGAAAGGATAATAGATGAAGAAGGAAAGTGAATGAAGATAGAGACAAACCTCGAGTATCTCGGTTATGTCAAGATCAGAGCTGAAAATCTCGCCACTCTCTCAGAGACTCCCTCGGTTGGTCGCCCCGTGCGACCCCTCATCTACGGGTTCTCCTTCTTCTTCATCTTCTCCTTCGCCTTCGTCTTCTCCAGCCTCCTCCTCCCCCTCAGACTCCTCGTCACGGTCACCTTCTCCTGGAGACATCACTTCCGGATCATGACCTGGCCGAGCATCAATTTCACTAGGAAATGTGGCTCCACAAGCCGACCCCATTGGCGCTTGTATGTGTCCATGGCCGTCAGATAAGCATGCTTCCGATGGAAATTTACCCGGTCGGTAACTCGAACGAGCCCGACCTCTGCCAGCTGGATCCTGTTTTGCATGATATTCTGCCAGATGACTTCAACGCTTAGCGATTGCTGTAGGGTAATCTAGGCTGACCACAATACTGGGAAATTTTCATCTTGGGAAGGATCGAGCAGGTATCTTATCTTCTTCCCGGGTAGTTATCTGGCTGCCTCATGTGACCCCCCCACGGGCAACGAGATCGCGACGGTGTTGTTTGATGTTCCCGCTGCTGAAGTCTCGGCCTGGGTAGGCCTCACTTCCTGATGTACCCCTGGTTCCCCCTTCCGGCATCCCCTTTCCTTCTCCCCTGTCGCCCGGTTTCCGTGCGAGTAACCTTGAGTTTCCAGACTTGCTTGCGTAAAAGCCCCTCAGGGTACGCGATGGTCTAGTGTTCGACTTACTTGGCTGCTAGGCCAGTATCAACCCCTGTGGGAGAAAGAGTAATGACGTCGCCAGAGCCGAAAGTGGTAACATCAACCACTTCTGGTGTAGAATACATGGATTCTTCTCCTTACAGACAGCCGTGAATACCTTCTTCGGCATTCGTTGGAGGCACCCAAACTGCCTGGCGAATCGGGATGGCACGTAAGGCTCGCATATCACCTTCCCGTTGATCCGAGCAACGAGCACCCTGCCTCGAATGCTTTGGAAATATTCATGTTGTTCTAGAGAGCCTCACCCATTGTCCACCATCTGGACGATCGGGGTGGGGAATGGGCTGAAGTCGAAGTTGTTGTGGTTGCCAATGCGGATTCTCACGCCCTCCTCATTGAACGGCATTGGCGCCACCCCTGCGATGCTTAGCAAGGACGGTCATAAGCAATTTCTCGGAGGACGGATGGCGTTTGGGAAAGTGTACCTTCCGAGGTGAGCCGCCACCCAGCCATGGATGATTTGGAAGTGGCCACATAATCTCTGAGGTGACCCCCCTCATGAGATGCATCCTAGGATGGCGTACAGCTTGGCCAGTATGGGGACGCCCAAGTTGAACCATTTTTTGGCGTCCATGGTGCCCGCCATCACCAGTGTTGCTGGACGGACGCCCATCCTTGCGTCTAGCACCGGCAGGAGCCACCCGCTCAGGAAGGCGGCAAGGAACCCGACATACCGGACATTTGGGTTCCGGGCCTCGATGACGCGATATCCCCGTGATTGGTATTTCCCCGCCTCTAGGGTCTTCTAGTAGGACCCATCCCTGCTCCTCTGATCCGCAGTTGGGCACCGTTTACCCCGTCCCGACATCTTGATGGTCGGATCCTTCTCAAAGAACAGGCCAAACCATCCCTTGTAGGAAATGTCTTTCAGGAAGTCCGTGACCCCTAGCCTCTCTTTGGCCAGCTCCAGCAGGTGCCACGTCAGCATGGGTGTCTGTGACCTGTCTTCCTAGGTGTTCTTTGGAGGAATGAACTCGTCGATTGGTATCCCTCCAATGGGATACCTCCGATGTAGTGAACGTCCCAAAGACTGATGCCAACTTCCCCATGGTGAAGGTGGAATGTATTGGTATCAGGAGACCACCGGGTGAATATCTCCAGCCCGAGCTCAGGTTGACAGTGGAAGTGGAAGTACGACGTCCATACCACCTCGAACAGGCCAATATACTACAATTCATCCCCGAACTGGTCCCAAGTATGGCGAACCCAGAACGCCCTGGCCCACTCATTAGTGAATTTACCCCCGGGCCGCAGGTCCCAATCCTTCAGCCAGCCCTTCGTGTCATCTGTGACGCTCTGACAGAACGTGCTCGTGTAGAGGGCCGAAGAATTATATCCAATAGGATCGTCCCCGGTAATGGTCCTGGTCCTCGGTTTCAGGACATATACGTCCATATTTCTGGTTTCCCTGGCAGGACGGCCATTGTTGGTGATTTTGTAGTGAGGACGCTCATCCTCTCGGGTCACCCATGACCGAAGTGTGTCCACCTCGAAACTCAGCAGGGGCACCTCCTCCAGAATGCCAAAATTCTAGAGCGGGAGGTTGTCAGACAAGGGATACGTCTTTTGGGCTGGAGTCAGCATATTGAACAAGGTCAGGTTGTTGGAAACGACCACCTTGGCACCATAAACCTCCTCGTTCGCCGCCATTTCGGTCCTACGAGCGGCAGCTTCCCCCTCATCAACTCGTTTTGCGGCCATCTCGAATACTTCGGGAGTTGCATGAAACCGGGATGCAGTGCACGGAATTGGAGAGTGCTGTGCGAAATCTGAAGTGGCGGCATGAAATCCGGGAGATGGGCGCGCAATCGGCACGCTAAGCGTGGAATATACCGGGTAGGCGCGCAAGGACGGCTGAAATTCAGAAGGAATTCCGCACTGCCAGAGCGTTGTTATGCGCAGCCACGGGAGGAATTTCGTGCACGAGATCTATAAGCCTATCATGCAAAAAATCTGGGGTACGGATTTGGGACCTAGCGCCCCTTTTTATAGGCATGGTTAGGGATCTGCGCCGCGTGGAAAGCAAATTCTGCATCGATCCGTCGTTTCGCGTGCCGCGTGGGATGTTTGCTCGCTAAGCGGCGAGGAGTGGCCCTGATTCGGAATTTCCCTCAGAATCTGACCATTGCGACCTCTCGCCGATCCAATTCTGAGGGGGGGAATTTGTAGACACTGGGAAAAAAAAGTCCGCAACTCCTAGAGGAAGTTTCAAAATGGAAATTTGAAGTCATATTCGGAATCAGAGGCCTGGTCCAGAGGCCCAGGAAGTGATGCGTGAAATAAAGGAGGGTTTGCACAAAATAAAGATGTTCACATGAAGAATTCCTGGGATTCTCATAATCGAGCCAATGGTGCGCACAATTTTGCGCACCTCGGTTCTGCGCGGTGAAGCTTTCCGTGCTGACGGTTCCCATCGCGGAAACTTTCGCGCGCCGCCTGGATTTCGCGCCGGATGATGCCTATATATAGAAGGCAACCCCTGGCAGTTTGGGGGTTTCGGAATTCGGATCAGCTCCCGTTCACACAATTCGACTCCCCCCGTGTGCAATATGACTTCCAGGTAATCCACCTTTTTGTGCAACCCTGCCCCGGGGTTCGCTTTTGCGCACAACTCCACTGGCTTAAGTGAATTTGCCTCCACCTCCGGGTACTTACCTTGCACACGATCGTTGCCCATTGCGCACAATCCCTGTCCATGCGTGCAATACCTTGCGCGCAATCACCTATTTGCACAATCCTATGGCCCTATTGCGCGCCATCCCAGTGTTTTGTGCACAAACCATCATTTTGCGCGCAACACCCAGGATCCCTTTTTCTTTGATGCCCCTTGGCTGCCTTTCCACACTGGCACCTAATGTCTCCTCTTCCGAGCATGTGCGCCATGCGTTGTTTTCCCATACGGACTTCCAGGATCGTACAAAGTAACCTCAAGGTCCCTTAGGCGGTGTTTCCCATTGCGTCGCTTTGCTCTATGCTTTTCGCATAGGCACACTACCGACTATTTCTTCTTCGCATAGCCACGCTAATGTGGACCTCTCAATGGTTCACCCTGCGGCCCCCCTTCACTACGTCCTTGCCGATGCCTTCCCTCCCACAAGGGGTAGAGGGCATTGGACATGTAATCCCTAGGGGTGTGGAGCGAACCCACCTCATCCAAGTAGCAGGACGTTAAACTGCTAAGCACCTCATCCTTAACACATGATGGTAAACTGTGGTCCGACCCCGTGCTTCACACGCAGGGTCCCCGCAGCTCGGACATTTTTTATGCCTCTCGTCTCCATGGGAATGGACTCTTCCTTGCATGTAATGAGATCCTCCTTGTTAGAGTGGTATTTGTCCATGGGGGGAGGGCTGCCTCAGAGCGTAATCCCCTAGCCTCTCTTACAGAAGGTTGCACCCATGCACCTTCGTACTTCACCCTACCAAGGCCAGTGGAGTCCCTTTCCCATTGTGCTTTGTCGCACCACGGGCCTCCACCCTGGAGTAAGCCCCGGCACCCAGGGCTGCTAACCACGCGTAAGCCCCTGTTTCCTCTTTGGGCCGCTCCACGTGTAAGCCCCATTCCACTTCTCATGGACTGACCCTTCACGACGTGATCGTCTGGTCCCTACTGCCTCTGGTTTCTCACACCGAGCATGACTCACGTGGGATTAGAGTGCGCATCGACCATGACATCCTCCTATGGTCCGCCTCAGAGCATAAGCCCCATACCAGCGAACTATGTGGACTTTGATCCATGCTAACGCATGGTACGTAAGAAGCCTCCACGAGGTTCAAGCCCACCACCCGATCGTTCCGACCTCTCCACATCAGTTCCCCGACCACTATGGGATGCCTCAGAGCGTAACCCACATGTCCACCATAGGACACCTAAGAGCGTGATCCCCAGGTCATATGGGCCGCCTCAGAGCGTAAGCCCTAGATTCCTCATCCCGCATGACGTTAAACTGTATGCCCTCGTCCCGCATGACGTTAAACTGTATTCCCCCTCTTGGGCCATCATAGAGCATAAGCCCCATGCCTCACACCCATGTCTCATCCTGACTTCCCCCCTCGGTCCCACGTGCCTTAGGAAGCACATTCCCTAGCCCGGAGATCTTACTTCCTCCAGGCTCCAATCCATGTGTCCATTCTCATGGGTCACCTCTTCAGGTGTCCCACCGTATCACAGAACTACGCGAACTTTGATTCCCTGCCATGGGGATACGTAGGAAGCCTCCACGAGGTTCAAGCCTGTCATTCCATCACCCATCCTGATCCTTACCCGGGCCACCACATCCTGGTGAGATCATGCCACCCCATCCCACTCAATGGTATCCGGGAAGCCACCCACGTGCTGGCCCCAACATCGGTGTTCCCCCTAGGGGGTCCTTCAATCTGATCCACTCTCAGTGTTTCGATCAGTCCAATCCATCTCCACAAGACGTTAAACTCATAGAATACCCCGTGTTAAACATGGGAAGCTGAGGAAAACCTCAGATGGTAGATAATTCACCGCGTTCGATGTGGGATGCCTCGGGCTTCTGCGCCCTCGAGAAGCCCTGTGATAAGGTACAAAAGACAGACATGCTCATCCCCAGCGTCAAGACATGCCAATGACACCCCAACGCGGCCATTCTCCTCACTGAAGGTTGTTGCCCCAACAAGACCCCCCTGGAGCATCTCGATGGAAGCAGCGTAATTAACTGGCGTCCATGCAAATATGACACCGAGAATGAGCTTCACGAACCCATCTTAAATCTATAAGGGAGACCCGGACTAGGAGACGAGCTCCGAGGAGAAATCCACGGAAGGAAGAACCGACATCCCATCATCCCGGTTTCTATCAAGGAGCAGACGTCCCTGAATAAGGAACAGATGTCACCCGCCTTTGGAAAGCGGGAATGCGGGGCAATGAGCCACGCGTCCCCCCATGCATGACGGACACGCGCGCGCGCCTCGGCGTAAAAGCGTCGGAAACAATGTCACTGATGTTTTTTATTCACCATTATTCAATTGATTTTTTCTTTGAAGGTTCTAATAATATGCCATTTCTTTTGATAATATTCTCCATGAATGAGACTTTCTTCAACAAGAACTCATATTTTTTGTACTTAGAATAAATCTTCCCCTTTAATAAGGTCTTTAGCATAATGTTTATATACTATTCATGATCCTCCTTTCTTTGTGAGTATTTCTAAATATAATATATAAAGACTAACAAATATTTGTTATGTTAGTGACTAAATACTCTATTTAACATTTCTCATAATCGTATTATTAACTTCAATTTTTTTTACAATCACAATTTTCAAAAATTGTATATAAATTTTATGTGGATAAAATATTTTGATAATCCTTGGATTAAGCCTTCGAGGATTACTCTTGTTTGGTGAACTTCTCACAACAGAGTCCCCACTAATGTATGCCTCCATGTTTTTGGTTTGTATATTTCCTATATATGTAACCTATATAACCAACATAGTAAATATAATAACTATCTTTTTTTACCTTGTGCTACAACTTCTTCCCATTGGAAATGTATTTTGGAAATTTTTTTATTGCAGATGGATTTTTTTTTACTCTCTCACCTTACATCTAAAGTGTTGTGTGGATATTGAAGCCTCCCTACAAATCACTAATATTTTTCTAGATGCTATTGCAAAGCTCTCCCATGTGATCTGGTATGGTAGAAATGATATAATTCATAGAAATTCCTCATTCAACTAAAATGGAGGTCGGATGCGGATCCTCATTGCTATTCATGAAGCTGCTTCGATTCATAATGCTTGATGTGACAACTCTATCAATGACCTTAAGATTATTCATTGTATTATGGTTGACGATATCTATCATCAACCTAGGTAAACTTTGGAATTTTTATGGAAATTCCAACTCCTTAGATGGATTAAAGTGAACATAGACGTCACCTCTAAGGGAAATCTGGGTCCCTATAGTTGTGTTTCTATTTCCAGAGACCACCTTGGAAAGATTACTTGGTTTATTATATTGAAGTTGTGGTATCACTTCATCCCTGGAAGCTGAAATGATGACTGTGATTCATGTTATTTCCTTCACCAAGCAATAGGTTTGGAATAATATTTGGATTTAAAGTGATTCGAGCATGATATTCTAAGCCATTTGTAAAGGAGTGGTGCATCTTGCTTAGCCACACACAACCCATTGGATGAGTTGTATTTAATTTCTCTGGGAGATCAATTATATTTTCACTCATGCCTTTCACAAAGCCAATAGGTTGGCAGACAGCCTTGCTAATAGGGGTCTTAACTAGGACATTACCTGGTTGGTTGACCTTCCGGATGGTCTTCTCCCATTTCATGGTAATGATTGTAAAAATATTACATCGTTTAGACTTTTGTAATACTCGGCTTTTTTATTATTATATTTTGTTTCTTGGTCTTTCACCAAGGCATCATCTCTTAGATAAATTGTATTCATCATGTCCTTGAATAAAACTATACCATTAGTGAGACTGGATAGAATTAATATGAACTCATAGTTCCCATACCTTGTACGAAATGTAATCTTGGGGATACCTCCTCCTTCAACCTAACTTGGTATTTTACTGACTAAAGATCCACATTGGATAAGTATTTCATTCCCCATATTTGATCAAAAAAATTACCAATCCATTGTATATGATTATTTTTCTTTATCGTGATCTTCTTGAGATCATGATAACAAATAAAAAGATTCATTGACCCATCATTCTTCTTGAAGAAGAGTAATGGAGCACCCTATGGTGAAATACATGGGTTTATGAACCTTTTACCAAGATTCCCCTATATTTTTTAAAAACCACATATTCTACAATAGAAATTCTATATGGAGTCTTGGATAATAGAAATTCCCCAGGTATAATATTGATTTAAAATTCAAATTCTTCTCTATAAGGAAGACTCGATAATACATTGAGAAACACTTCAACATATTCCATCACATTGGGAATGTCTTCAAGGAAGATATTTCACAAAGAATCAATAATTTTAAATATATACTCTTGTTCATATGGAAATAATATACATTATTGTAATGTTTTTGAAAATTAAGACTCATCCTCCTCCTTGCACTTATACAAAATCAGGGGTGATTCTCAATATAGAGAGTGATTTCCTTCTCATTGAAATTTTTGTTGGTCTATATAGGGAAATCCAATGCATACCTAGAATTGCATCAAATTCACCAAAGGGAGTATGAAAATATTCCCTAGGAAATTAACCCCACAAATGGTTACATGGTAGGAGTTATATACTTAGGAGGAAATAATTTCCACATTTTCTGTTTTCACTAAAAGATCTATTAATCTTATTTTCGATGGTGTTTGATTAGTTCTACTAAAATTTAATGATATAAAGAAACGCGTAGAACCATAATAAAAAAGTATGTTTTATATTTTTTAATTTATAAATATAGTACCTATCACCACTTCGTTATCAGGATCCACCTTAGTTATTGTGATGGAAATTCTCACTCTTGTTCCCAAGGAGGTAGTTGGTTGTATTAGAAAACCCTTGTCTTAGTGAATTGTATTGCAAAGTGTTAGGGTTACTTTATGTTGAAGCAATGAAAATTCAACTAATGGTTGAATAGAGCATCCCTTTCCACCATTGAATTAATGGGTTTATCCTATGGTAAATCTCTATCTTGATGTCCCCTACACCCACAGCTAATGAATTTTTTTATCCCTTGTAATAAATTTTCTAGGTTCTTATTTCCACACCTTTGACAAGTGGGATGTTGAAATTTCTAAGACCCATTATATTTCCCTTCATAATTATCTAATTAAACTCTACTTTCCACTTCATATCTCCATAATACACTTGAGATTTTCTAATCCCCATTTCTACTTTAAGAGCATATCAGACAATTTTCTCATAGCAATCAATGTCTCAGATCAATGAGGCTCCTTGTATACTATGTATTATCCCACCAAAGAAGTAGTCAAACTTGATCTCAGGGTTAAAAAAAGCCTAGAGCTATATCATGCGTGTCTTCAGAAGTTTTCCCATATACTTTGATTGATTCATCATCTTTTTTCTTGAGGAAAATGAAATTCATTATCATTTTTAGGTCTTAAAGTAAAGGGAAAAATATTTATCAAATTTTTTATGAAATTCCATCAACAGTCTCTATTAAATATCTTTCTTAGGATACATATTTTTGATCAATGTACACCACTAATGAGATTCTTCCTCTACATGATAAAAATTTTGAATAAAGTTTTATTTCTCAAAAGAGTGAATGATGGAGAATATCATATTAATGGATTTGATCCATTGTTATGTGATTATGGGAGTGAATGATCCATTGTAAGTTAGAGGCCTTCATCGCATAATGAACTCAATTGTAGATTTTTTTATTAGTTATATTTTTTCACTCCCCTTTTTACGCATTTATATTCATAAGCTAAGTCAGATGACATAGTATCATAAGATATTTTGCGATTCTAGATCCCATCATATTTGGAATCTTGTTGGGGAAGTCATCACATTGTACATCATATTGGTTCTTTAACTTTTCAATCATATTTCCATCCATTTTCTAGAATAAATGGAATATTAAGGATGAGTATTTTTAAACTATAAAACCCATAAATATTAATCCAATTGTAATAATTATATAACTTATATATTACATGTATTTCCTTTACTTTTCAATTTTTTTCCTTAAATCTATGTTATCAACTATATATTTTATAACATATATTATTATGGGTGTTTTTGTTACATTTATAATGGATGATAATGAAATTTTCATTTTAAAAAATCATATCCTCTGGGAGTGTCCAACAAGGTGTAAAGTAAGTCCCCTTATAATGAAATAGTCACTATTATAGTCTAGATCGATACCGTGTTTTTAGGTTTTACCCTTATGTACATCTATCCCAGATCTACATCCACTTGAAGTGTCCATGAAAGAATGTATCCTCATGATAAACCAATTACACTATACTAACCAATATATAGGGATATTTTTTAATTATTCTTATCCATAAGGTTTTCTATATAGTTTAATAATTTTAATCCCAAAATAACTAAACTTGTCTTTTGATACCAATTAAAACTACCATGCACTTCATTTCACATTAATACATGATTTATTGCAAAAAATTATAATTTATACAACCTAAAAGATCAGTAAGTCTAGTTTATTTGTGAATTAGGTACATTAAATAACAATACAAAATAGGGAATAAATATTTTTTTTATTTAAAAAATCTTTAACCTGATCATATTATTTCATCGTACATAACACTACATGTGATAACCTGGGGAAAAACATAATAATGGGGTGAGCTATAGAGAATAGTACGGGAATAAACATGGAATAACAAGAAAAACGTAGTAAATGTTTGACAACATGAAGGTGAATAGGTAATAAAAGTGGTTATAATCATAAAAATGAATAATATGCCATGATATATAATGATAACATAATGCCAACAAGAAAAATGTGGCAACAACTTAAGCAACTACATCTTAAACATTAATCAGGGATAACTGTAAACAAATCATTATAAAAAAAGTAATTGTGTGAATTATTTTCCCACTCTAACCCCTTTAATGACATCTTGTTACACTAAAACCATACCCAATGCATTGGAGTGCTATATAATTTTAGATTAACCCATCACTTTCATTCCATTCTCATTCTTGTGTGTGCCACATAGCTCATTCAACATGGATTCATTCATCATCATGTTTTATTAAGAAATAAAAGAGTATAGAAAAAATAAGTGTAGGATTCTAATCAAATAATTATAAGTGAATAAAGGTGAACTATCTTGATTATAAATGAGTACGGGTATTCACTATATAATTGTTTGGAATAGAAATCACTGAGGAATTCTTCCAACCTAACTAGGGTGTATAAACGTTAGTTGAAGGGCATGATGATAGTTAGAGTTGTATCTAATTATTTATTAATAATTGGGTCTATACGGGGGTATAGAAGAGAATATCCTACAATTATTAGTAGGAGAAAAAGTTCATAAGATAAATAAGATACTTGAATAAATAGCAGAAATAAAGGAACCCTTACCTTGGCAGTGTGACTCAAAATTCTTAGGATCACCTTCCAGAGATCATGGGAGAACCTTAACAGGATTATATAGAGGATAAGTAAGATTAGAAACATGATAAATGTATTTTTAGTGAATAAAAATGGAATATTTTGTGGGTTTATATAGTAAATGAGTGGGAAATTCTTTATCATTTCTCAAACATAAGTTTTGGACTCTATATAATCAAATCACCAAAACCACGAACCTTACCATGGGTTTTTACCATGATTTCTACTAAGGGAAGTGGTTTAGATTATTTTATAAGTGTAGGGGAGTAAATTAATAAAATAATACCCTTTCTTATATGTAATTTATTCATACTCTAATAGAAATGACTTTAAGACCCTAAACTATATTAATAATTTTTGAGGATTCAAAATGGATTTATAAATTAAATCAGATAAAAGTAAAATAAAATTATTTAAAATATAAATCATATATTTATTCATAGTTACCATTTATTGTGTTTATTACATCACTTTTGGGTAATTATAATTTCACAATACACCACATATATTTATATGGTATTTAATTATTAATTGAAAATTTGATTATCTAACAAATTTACAAAAAACACACCATTGGATAATTTTGACATTATGATTACCAATATAATAGTAATTTTATGAAAATAACATTTAAATATTTTTATTTTCATCTTTAAAATTAGAATTGACATTTATTGAAACAATTTGGGTTTTTTTTGACAATAATAGATTTCAAACCCTTATAAAAACAACTTTGAATTCATAAAAATTATATGATATTTTATAATTAATAAACACTGTCTAATAATAATATTTTATTCAAATTTTATTTATTTCAAAAATCCATTAATTCATCAAAATAACCATCTTAATTGAAATTGAATAGTAATTAAAAATGCAACATTGGTGTTATTATATAAAATCCAAAAACATTTATAATGTAATGATAAGATAAAAATATTAACATCTTTATATTGAAAATAAAATATACATATTCATAATATTATTGTCTTGATACATATATCTTTAGTAGGCCATCGAATGTGTTAAGTATAAGATGTGCGACGATGAGGATTTCATGGTGTGGTTCAGTGTACATGGATTAGGTCAAGGTCTCGATGATCTTGAACTTATATCATAAATGGGTTTTCTCATGTTTTAGTTTTTGGATATCATATTGGGACTAATTGAAGGAAAATAAAAATGACATTATCTACCTTGGAATGTTTGATAAATTGGCTTCAAAGTGTATGATCATACTATTTTAGGCCATCACTTCCTTTTTTGTTAATTGGATTTTATAAAACTGTATATTTGTACTAATATTGTTATCCCTATTCAACTAATATATTATTAATGGTAATGATTATTAATAGTCTTTTAAATATAATAGGATATAATAAATCCAAATAATTGCATGTGCTTTCTATAACCATAATACATAATAAGACATTAAGTTTAAATCTTAAGGATAGTTATATTTACAAATATTCATTTCATTACACTTGTGATCAACATACATAGTAAAATTTTCGACCAATAGATAATGCTGCCGACAATTCTAGGAATAAACAACTATAGCTAGATTGTGGGTGTTCATTGTGTAATTCCTTTCATATATCCTCAACATTCGAGACCCATATGCCAAAAATCAATTTCCCTGCATCAAAACTACTCCATGAACGATCCTAGAGGCATCAAAAAACAATGTATACCCCTCACCTAGATCGGGTAGGATCAAGATTACTTCCATTTTAATGTGATTCTTTAAAACCTGGAAAGCGTTCAAACATGCTCTAGACCATTCAAACTAAAATATTTTCTTGGTAAAAACAAAAAGAGGTTCATACAAGGATTAAAATCCATAGATAACACACTAATAATATCTTACAAACCCTAGATATCTAAAAATAAAAAATTCATTAATGGGATGCTACTGAGAAATAACTTCTTTCACCTTCTCTGGGTCCCCTGAAAGAAATTACTACGAGATGATGTGACCTAATAAATATACCTGATTGAGATAGAATTGGTACATAAGTATCATGGATTATACCTACTAATCTCTCAGTGTACTTAGGAAGATTTAAATATATTGGTAATGATCATCATGAGTCTTTGAGTGAACAAATATATTATCCCGAAATACTATAAAAAACTAAACAATGTATGGGTGGAAGATTATTTTTATCAAAGCCATAAACACTATTAATGTGTTCATCACCCTAAATGGTATAAAAAGACTCATATAGGTTATACCTTCTTCTAAAAGAAGTCCTCTGTATATCAAAAGGTTGAATTCTCAACTATTGGTACCCTAATATCCAATCAATCTTGGAGAAAATAATATCTCCTCTAAAATGGTGAAAATAGATCATTGGTATATGTAAGAGGATACCAGTTTTTCATAGTCATAAGATTCAAATTCTGGGAATAAACATAGTTGTTTATGGTCCCATCAGCCTTCTTTGCTAAAAAATACCAGGAAACATCATGTTTATGTAATCAGATGGATAAACCTGTTATCCATCAATTATTCCAATTGATCCTTACGCTCTTGAATCTTTGTTGGTGTCATTCTTTGTGGAAGAATAGAAATTGGATCAACCCTCAGAATAGTCTAAATAATAAATTTTACATCTCTATCATGTGGAAATCGTAAGAAATCCTTGGAAAAAAATCCGGGAACCTGTTCACTATAGGTGGAAAGACATCATGTTTTACACACCTGTCATCCAAATACGTGTCACGAAACCTATGCAGTGATATTCCCTAGTTCGAGATGAATTTTTCATAAATGGACTATCTGAATATACCACTCTTTTTGATGTACATAACCACCACCCTTATTAGAATTAAAAGTCACTCTCTTGTGAAAAAACTCCTTGTGGGATCAGTATTCTACTAACCTATCAATTATTATGCTCAATTAGAATACTAAAATATCATGAATATAAATATCCCATAGATAATGATACTCCCCAACCCTAAAGGAACATCATGTTCACAAATAGATATCTCTCGAACGATCTCGTAATAGTGTATCTATTTTCATAACCCAACTCAAAAACTCTACTTACATATTAATCCTATTCACATGTTGTGCATATATAAAATAATGATAGGTACCAACATAATATAAGTCACTAGATATCATATAAGATATAATAATATTACCTCTAACTTTGGACAACCCATCTTTTCTATCAACAGGTGTATGAAGAACTGCATGAAACTGTCTTTTCCCCTATCCATGTGATACATTCTGAGTCCCCTAAATTATACCACTGTTGATATTGGAACTCTTTCCCAAAAGCAGTTAGTACACTACCTCAATTTCTAGGATAATTATAAATCCAACTATGAGAGTAATATGGGAATGAGGACCTCCTTCCAGCAAATTGATTCTTCTTACATCCCTTATATTTACCCATCTTTTATGGATTCTTGTAAAACCTATATAGAATTACTATCCTACGGTAAGTTCATTGTAACACCCTCAGTTTTTATGAATTTTTTGAACCCAAACTAATTTCTTTGATGTCTTCTGTTATACCATACACTATGTTAAGCTTTCACTTCATGGGACAACAACTTAACATATGTTACACGTAATATAGAATTTCTACAAAACATAATTTTATTATGGTAATTATTTCAACTGTACAATTATAATGTATCCATTATAGTATTGGGTATGAAAAGGATTAAATAAATTATTATAGTATGTTTTACACATGTAAATCCATTTTAAAATTAAAAGGAAATATTTTTAATGTGTAGAAGTGTGATTTATTCTAATAAAATAAAAAATCTGGGAGGATTGTATTAATTAATTATACCTTTAAAATATTTAATCTATTTTTTATCTTTTATCATATCTATTTTCTAGACGTGATATAAAAATAAATCCAGTTTTATGATTCAATGTGTTTTTTTCTAAAAAGGTTTTTTTTATGCACTTTGATGGTGTACTTGTTTGAAATCACGATTTTTAAACTTCTATAACTTATATTTGAAAAAAATAATTTTATTTGGAATTCTGATATCAAAATTTACTATGGGTGAACTTTTGGTATTTTTGTGGAAAGTTTCATGTTTTCATGAATAGTGAAAAAATTTGAATTTGAATTGAAAATGTTTTTTCATCTAACTTATTGATATAGTTAATTTTTATTTTGAATTGGTTTTAAAGTAAAAGTAATAAAATTTTACATCAATTAATCCAATTTAGGTTATTTCAACAATTTTCAAATTTACATTAGATATATAAACTTTTTAAAATTTTGTTTTCACATTCCGTATATGAGATTAATTATTAGTTAATTTTAACCAAAATGTGTTTTAAATTTATAAAAATGTATTATATACTCAGAATCAAAATTTCCAATTTTCATAAGATATTCACTCTTTATTTTAGACAATATGAATATTAACTTTAGTAAATTTTATTACCATAGTTAAGCGTAAATCAATAATTAAGGGAAAAAATAATGCGATGAATATTATAGAACTTCCATAAAACATTACCAAATTTTATTAAGTGAATTAAATTAGTAAATTATAAAATAATTTTATAAAATAAGGTAATGGTAACCTCTCTATGAAAATGACTTATATATTATTAAAATCAATGAGAGTGAAAAAATTCCGCACTATTACTTTCAATAAGTATACGATCTTTAATATGTGGTTAAATAGAATATATTCTACACGATATATATTATTCATAAATAGAAAATTATTATATACACCATGTTATTTTATTTTTATATTTTTTGAAGAAACTATTTTCATAAATATTCACACAATGATGATGCAATAATTATTTAATTAATCAAATAATCAATTAAATGATATTATAAATATTAAAAGAAAAATAATTTGACTTAAAAAGGTTATCTGAAAATTTTATAGGTAATATGACATATTAGGGGTGCATTAAATAATTTTTTTTTGAACATAGATTTATATTTTAATTTCCTTAATGTCAATGTTATGAATAGTGCCAAAATTTACAGTAACGGTATTTTATGAAAATAATATTATATTAAATTATTTAAAAATGATTAAAACATAAATACAGGTAAATGGGATAAATAATAGTCTAAAATATCACAAAAATACAATTTATGGTTCAATTTACACTATATGAGTAACAATCTCCACCTTTTATTATTGAAATTTTTTTAATCATAGTTGAAATTAAAATAGGTTAACTAAGGGTTAACTAAATAGAAAAGGATTAAAATTATATATAAAAATTATATAAAATCTATTGGATTATGATATTTTCACCCTATCCCACATTACCTTTTAATAACTTTCGATTTGGAGGTATCTGGATTGAGATTTCATTTATTATATTTTAATAATTTAAGAAAACCCAATTGTGCCCCTCACTTTTATTACAAAAGGACTCATCATCCCTCATCTCACTTCACTATATTGAGACTTATAAATCAACCAAACTCTAACAAATTATCTTATACCATTCCCTATCCACATAATAGAGGTTCTAGTATTCCTAAAAGATCAACACTAAAGTCCTTTAGATGATATCTAATTAACCATTTCGAAGAAGATCCAATCACTCTAACTGGCCAATCTATTCTTATAAAATTCTATATAAAATAAAAATATATGATATATATCATAAAATTATAAATTAAGTATACTAAATATTATTTAATTTTATTATGATTATGAATACGCCAATAAATATCCCTTTCCCATTGAACAAGAAATGAATGTTTTACTTGTGCGTACATATTGGTTATTGTCTCCACATGGTGATACAATTAATATTTCATCACCATAATTTATAAGTGTGAAATATGATATATTTAATATTTATAAATTATATTTATGATATAATTATACTTATTTATTGAAAATATCATATCTTCATTATTACCACCTATTCTTTTGGGAAATGATAACATCGCTTGTGCGTGCGTATGGCTTACTATCTCCACAATGTGATGTGATTCAGTTTTAATATATATTTCTCAAGGGTGGTAATAAGGATGTATTTTTTGAATATATATGATATATATAAAATTATACTAACTCTATAAATTATGGTACCATGATCCATGTATAAGGACATGGACTTCAGAACCAAAGCATGGTTGGAAAATGAATTAGATATAACCTAGAACAGTGATTTAAATTATTAATAAATAGGTGATAAGATGTTTAAAAAAAATAAATAATGGTAAGTTTAATTTATGGTTACAAAATACATGTATAATAAATCCATATGTATTATACCATATGTTTAAATACAATCAATTAAAGGTGACACTTGAGGTAATGTATTTTTATCCAAGTTTTATTTCCATGGACACACGCTATAAACACTACATGTTTATTCTACGTGATGTATATAGATACCATGAATATATTTAATTATAAATATCCATATATTTTTTTAATTTTAATATCAATATATTTTTCTTCCATTCATAGGGAATACAATTCTAATGATTATAATGCAATGAGTGTTTATCCCTCAATATCATCAATAATTGGGATTATTTCATTGTAACTGACTATTGTGGAATATTAATATTTTATATCCATGTTTTCTAAAAGTGTTTCCAATTTTTTTTACTATTCTCATATGAATATTTTAATTTAATTTTAACTACTTATTACATTTTACAAAATGGTTTGGAAAGAATATTTTTAATTTTCTAAACAAGTCTCTTTATGACATTATCAAATAAATATACAGAAGGAATGCATTATAATGTTTTAATAAGTTAAGGTAATATTAATTCATCATAATTCCCTAATAACTATAATATTCTCTTTCAAGATTATAATATTTTTTCAAAATAAATTTTATTCCTTTAAAAATCAACGGCTTGTTAAAAATGGTTTCGTAAGGGAAATTATATTTTGATCATGAATTGTTTCTAGTAATCTTTAAGAAATCATTTTCTATCTAACATAATAGTATTTGATATTTCTTTTTATTTACCAATGATATGACCCAAGGATACCATTCTTATTCTTTCTATTAAATTTTTATTTTTATTATGGTATACTACTTATGAAAAATCCTTATTTTCCATGAGTTATGTTATGATGAGGTGTTTATGAAACTTATTTCTTTACATGGCTTCGGAGATGGTGAATTATTTATGGTCATGTGGTATACATATGTATAGTATTAGTTAAGTGATGGGTGTGTCACGAACCAACCCGGGTCGACCCTGAACCGGTCACCCGAGCCGGTCCACGGCATGGCCTGAGAGGCGTTCCCGATCCTCCCGGGCTGGCGACAAGCGCCAGGGCGTCAACAGAGGCTATGGGAACGATTTCGCCCAATGTAAATAAATAAGACAGCGAAAATAATACAGAGCAGCGCAGAAAAGATAAACCAGTTAAAGTGACTAAACAGGAACAAACAAGAATCAAACTAACCAAACACGACGTGCGAGCAAACTCCGTGCGACCTCGCGGGTCGCTCTCCGACTCAACGATAAAGCGTCGCCCTAGGCGAGCGCACTCAAGCTATAGCCTGCACAAACACTAAAAACAGAAAAAGAACTATAGGCGTGAGTATTAAAACTCAGTAGGCTAGCCCGATATCTATTCCCAATGCACTACCTTTAAAATAAAAGAAACATCATTTCAAGTTTGAACTACAATCTATAAAAGTATGTTTTTAATAGTATTCTACTTAAAAACAAAGTACGAACCATTGCCCTTAGCCATTTTCCAAATTCGTGTTCATTTCATTAGTGCCAATGACATTTCAGGAAAAGGGGAAAGTGATGTTTAAATTTTCAAATTTGAACAAAAGGGATTAAACACTTCCATTTGAAAACAATTTTTAGAAACCCATTAAAAGAAATTTATCAGTTTCCAAGGAAAACAATATGCCAGAATGCACAAAGTAAAACATACAGCAAGGGCAATGTAAGTATACACGTGAGCATCATAATCATTACTGCAAGCTACAAAAGCTGAATAGACATGGGTGAACCTAGGAGATCGAGAATAAACCAGAAGACACCAAATACATGAGAAATCATCCTTATTGACATGTCACGATGAAATCAAAACGCACAAAACGCTCGACCATCCACTCACAGGCAGGTCGAGGGCAAATCCCATAGTAATAAACCCAATATATCCACCTACTATGGGCCACTGGTCAGTACCATAACCTACCAGTGCAGCAATCGTTCTTAGAATATTCTCTCAATATGCCAGATTCCCATGTCTCAAGTGTTTAAGAAAAAGGGGTGAGCCAACCGATGCCAACCGAGCATCCAATCAAATATATATATATATAAAGAACAACAGGCATTCCCCGAGCCACTCCATGGGACAACCTCATGCCTTTTTCTACTCAAGTACCCGGGAGCCTCTAAGCGCGGCCTCCCAAACAATCAATCGCAACAAAGGCATGAGAGTCGTCCTAAGAGGGTTTTTATAAAAAACATTTCATCGCTTTCCATAAAGTGCCAAATGGGCATTTAATACAGTTCACAATTACTACCAAAACCAGTTTAAAACTATTTGAAGAATCCACAAAACACTACTTCACAGGTTGCTAGTATTTTTATAAACCAAACCAAACCATTTTCTTTTCCAAATAAACTTTAAGAGCCAACCGGGCAATTTCTCAAACGAACCAGTGTATTTGTTCACGCTTCAAAAGAAATCATTTCTCATTAAACCAGAACTCTATTTTATATTCTGTGAATTATGTTTAAAAGCCAAACGGGCATTCTTTCATTATTGGGTGTCCGCTCGTCAAAAGGATGCGTCATGTGTCGTGTATAAAATAAACGGCTCCTTTTGACATTAAATAACCATTTAAAAATTAACCATCTTATATTAAAAATTTATTAACGTATGTTATCTCATATTTATTAAAATTAATAAAATGTTGATTTTAAACAATTAGGGTGCGCAAACAGCATGAAATAATATAGCTTAAATTTTAAAAGCAGTGCAAAGGGAACCTACCTCAAAACCAAGCGCGACGGCAAAACGACTTTGGAAGCAAGGCGCGATGACACGACGTGTGTCCGAAACCACGTGACAAAGTCCGACACTCTGCATAGTCAGTACTAAGGACTGAGACACATACAAAAACTCACTAGAGCATCCGAAACCAAGCGGCGGGAATAAACGCTCACCTTGAAACTAAAGCGCGGCGACGACGGAACCTCGGAGACAAGGCGCGGCGATGGCGCTCACTCGGAAACGCCCTGCGCGGGCCCTCAAAAACCTCAACCTACCAAAAACAACCGTAAGTTTATAAAACCTTCTAACAAAGAAAAGGCCAAAGTAGTAATACTAATAATAACAATAATAATAATAACAATAACAAAAGTAATAAGATTAATAATAATAATAGTAATAATAATGAAATTAATAATATTAATAATAATAATAATATTATTATTATTAATAATAAAAATAACAATGACAATAAAAATAATAGTAATAACAACAATAATAAGATTAATAATAATAATAAAAAAAATAGCAATAATAATAAAAATTAAAATTAAAATAAAAATAATAAGATTAATGATAATAATAATAATAACAATAAAACAACAACAATAATAATAATAGTGTTAATATGAATAAAAGAATTATAATAAGAATAACAATAATAATAATAATAATAATGTTAATAATCATAATAATAATATTAATAATAATAACAATAATAATTAGAATATGAATAATGATAGTAATAATAATAATAATAATAATAATAATAATAATAATAACAAGAATAGCATAATAATAATAATAATAATAATATGATGATAATAATAATAATAATAATAATAATAATCATCATCATAATATCATAATAATATTAACAATATTAATAATAATAATAATAATAATAATAATAGAATAATAATATATTAATATTTATAATAATAACTAACATATTAATAATAATAATAAAAGAGAAAAAAATGTGTTATTAGATAAGTTAAAATAATAAGATAAAATGAATAAAAAGAAACAGAAACCAACCTGCGCGTAGGAGGCCGAACAGGGGCGCCGGAACGGGAAAGAAGAGGAAGAAAAAAGGAAGGGAAGAGGAAGGAGAGGAGAGGAAGAGGAGAGGAAGAAGAGGAGAGGAAGGAGAAGAGAAAGAAGAAGAGGAGGAAGAAAAAAGGGAAGGCCGAGAGCTGGAGGGTGCTGCGCATGCAGGGACCGGACGGCGGCGGTTCGGCCGGAGGAGGTGCGCCGGCAACGGAAAAGCCCGGTGCGGCAGTGCCGGGGATGGCGTCGAGGTGTCTTCGGCTGCTTGATGGAGCAGGGGGGGGGCGTTGTGGTTCGGCTAGCACAACCGAAGGAGGTCCGAAGGCCGTGGCGGCTGGGTGCACTGAAACAGGACGTAGGAGGGAGGATCCGGCAGAGGGGTGCACCGGAGGTCGGCCGCGCAGAGGAGGCCGGGACAGGGGGGGTCGGAAGGCGGCGCAGGGAGGAGGCAAGAGGGGAAGCCGGGGGCCGCGCGGCGGCGCTCTTGGGCTGAGCGGGAGCCGGCTGCGGACTTGAGCAGGGAGCAAGCGGGGGAGGCCGGGACGCCGGCTGAGCACGCTGAACAGGGGAGGAGAGGAGGATGGGGCGGCTGGGTTGTTGCGCAAGGAGAGGAGGGACGCCAGACGACGGCGGGCTGAAGGGGGGTGGCCGCTGCTGTTGCGGGAGGAGAAGAGGAAAAGAGAACCAGGGGGTGGCCGCTGCTGTTGCGGGAGGAGAAGAGGAAAAGAGAACCAGGGGGTGGCGGCTCCCACGGGGGAGAGAAAAGAAAAAGATATATATATGTATATAGGGGTGGCCGGCTAGGGTTAGAGGGAAAAAAACAAATCAATAAAAATAATAATATCAATAAAATAAATAAAATAAATAAATAAACACAACTAAAATATTATATATCTATATATAGGTGTATTCATATACTTAAACTCCCACTAAATAAATAATAGTGAATCAACTAGTAATCTTTATAATTCAACGATAAAATAGTTCCTAGCAATTGCATTAATTAACATCAATTTAATTATAATAATTGGAATGACAATTAGAATGATAATAATGACAACATGAAGATAAAATTTCAAGATAATAAAAGTAGTCATATCATAGAAATAAAATTCTTAACACAAAAAAAATTTAAACGAAACTCTAATAAATGCACATTTTTAAATACAAAACATTTTATATCAACTTTCCAAAGACAACGGAATGTGCAATGGGATGCTCAGTTACCCGAGTGGAGCCATGCAGAGTTTCCAAAACGTGTTCCGCTCGCGCACCCAACGACGTCGCCTCAAAACGTACACTTTTTAACAGAAACTCAAGAACCTAGTCCGATACTGAACACGAACCACGTCAAAATAATTTAAAGCCAAAGAAAACATAAAATAAAATAAACGCGCGGTTTGGGGTGTGACAGGGTGAGACCCAAATCTCCCTCCACTTCATTACGTAATGAAATATACCTCATGAGATAGTTAGTGGAACAATTCGACGGCCATGATCAATGATGGTAAACCAGCTGATCAGCTTGATATATTAAGGAGAATAGGTGAAGGGGCTGATCTAAGAGTCATGGTAGTTAAATTTCTTATATGAAATTTTGTTATATAATTATGATGATGCACACATATTTATGACTTTAACAAATGATTAAAAAAACATTTATGATAAAGTCTCATTTTTATAGTTGATGTTTATGTTTTATTCCACAGCTTGTGTTTATGATCCATGATAGTTTGGGTATTAACATTTTATGTTATTCTCATTATCACATGCCCATATTTCTTATCTTAATCTTTCATAAGATAATAAAGTGATAACATCCAATTTTACCCTTATAGAGTATCTGATCTCACCACTTCTTTATGTTTATTTTCCATGGGATATGAAGAAAGGTGTTAAGTATGATACGATAAAAGAGATCTAATAAAAAAATAAATGATTGATGGTGTATAAAATCTACAAACAAGTAGTTTATGTTTTCAGAGTTTAAAAAGGCACTGTAACATTATTATCCTCAGGTGTGTATTTTTACATTGAAATGAATATTCATCTTGAAATATGTAATATCTATGGATGAAAATATTGGGTCATTATAGTTTGTATTATAGGAATTGATTAGTTATCCATTATAAACCATGACAAGAAAACCATAGTAATAATCCCAATTGTAAGTCTATGTGTAGGGTAAAATTCTATAGTATTGGTAGTGATTATTAATGACCTAGTTAAAAACTAATGTTTCATAGATGCTGTCTGGATTTACGAAATTTTTAAAATGATTTTTCAGGATTCCTAACTATGGTTTTTATTTCTCAAAAAAAATTTCATTGTTGCTCAATAGGTGGAACTCAAAGGAATCATGCTAATACTAAATATGAAGGGCAGTGCAGTCATTATCCACCCGAGAAACCTAATTCTATGGGATTTAAACTACAAAACCTTATCTCAATGCTAGCATAGATTTCTTAAGATATGAATCACATTTATTTTCAAAATGATCAAATTACATAATGACATAAAATTTAATATTTCATGAGAAAACATCCACCTTATTTTAGTGGATCTTAGCACCCAGTAGTGGATGATATATGAATTAAAACCATAGAAAAAATATTCTATGTTCTTCTATTCTCGGGACATGAAAATTTTTTCCTACCTTTTTTCATCTAGACGGTGAAATGAATAAATGGTGGAATCTTGTTAAGAAAATGTGGCAAGAGGAAGAAATTGAATCCATGAAATGTGATGAGTTTAAGAAATTATATTTTCAACAAAAAATTTACTCATATTCCATATAAAGATATGGAAAATGAGTTACCTAGGATAAATCAAAAGAATAATGAATATTTTGGTACCTATGAAGAAAATTTTACAAGACTCACGAGGTACACTTCTGGTATTATTATCCAAAATAGAAGTAAAATTGTCTGATTATTCATTGGATTATAACAAAGTCTCCAAAGGGAATTATCCATAAGAGACATTGATAGCTATAAAGAAATTGTTCAATGTTCTCTTGAGGTTGAAATTGAAATTTTAGATACCAACCATTCCCATGGATTTGATAAGAAAAAGGAATGATCGAGTATTATGAAAAATCAAATAAATCACATTGTGGAAAGAAATTCCAACCATTTACATTCCATAAATGTGGGAAGAAACGTCATGGAATGTGTTTAAATTAAACCAGAGGGATTATTTAATTGTGCAAAGGTGGATGAAAAATACCATTAATGTTGAATGGTATTGAACATAAAGGTTAATGAAATGGTGAAAGATAATATTCCAACCAATGAACCACCCATTATCCAATGGTATATATGCAAGGAGTATGGGAATTTTCCAATCAATACAAGAATATGAAATATTTTAATAATAAAAATAAACAACCTATAAATCACAAAGGAAAAGGTAAATCTCTAGTGAACACAACTGTTGAAGTGGGTTATGAGAACAACATGGTGAAAGGTACACTTATCATCAACTATAAAATAGATATTGTCTTATTTGATTCTAGACCACCCTCCCTTTTTATTTATAAAGAATTTATTAAGGGTATGACATCATCACCTAAACAATTAGAGATTGATTTAGCTGTGAAGACTCCTAATAGGAAAATGACTGTATATTATGGTTATAGTTCTTCTCCAATTGATGATTGTGGGAAAGTACTTATGATAAATCTCTTTATTCCCACTATAGTTGAATTCAACATGATTCATTGAATGGATTTTATTTCTGTATATAGAGATCATATTAATTTATGAGGAATAGAAGTCGCATTCTATATTCTAAATGAACCTATAATAATTTATTGATTAAAAGATTAATATGAACATCCAATGGAAATTTCTTCCATATTCTGGGTCTTAACTCTTATAAATTAATGTTATTTATCTCATCTTGTTTGGGTTCAAACAAAACATTAAGAAAACATTAATTGAATGAATGTTTGTAGATATTTTTCTGAAATAGTTTCCAGGTCTTCCACCAAAATTTAATGTTGAGTTTTCAATAGTACTCATACCTAGTGATATTCATATTTTAAATTATCCTTATAGAATAGCCCCTATTGACTTATAGGAATTAAAGATGAATCTCCAGATTAATCTTGATAAGGGATTAATACAACCTAGTGAATTGCCTTAGGGAGCACATGTTCTATTTGTTAAGAAGAAATATGTGTCAATGTGTGTTTTCATTGATTGGGGAGAGAATAAAAAAATTAAAATCATGAATAAGTATCCTCATCCATGTATTACAGATTTATTTGATCAACTTAGCAAAGCTCAATAAATTTATAGAATTGAACTTTGTTTTAGGTATTATCAATTGAGGGTCAAGAAAGAGGTTATACCCTTGATGAAATTTCGAACAAGGTGTAGAAACTAGGAATTTATAATGATTCTTTTCGGCCTTACTAATTTCCCCTCTATCTTCATGGACTTGATGAAAGGACTATAAAAAGACTATCCTGAAGAGTTTATGGTAGTCTTTATAGAATATATTCTTGTATATTCAATGTTAAATGATGAACATTAAGATCACCATGGAATTAGACTAAAGACCCTATTAAAGGATAATATTTATGAATAATTTACAAAGTGGGAATTTTGGCTCCATATAGTTTGATTTATTGGACATATAATCTCAAGTGAGGGAATATGAGTAGGTCCTTTAAAGAAAACATTTGTTGAGAAATGGACTAGACCAAGCACGGTAATTGAAATTTGTAATTTTCTTGGTTTTGATGGATATTATAGGTGCTTTATGGAGAATTTCTCTTGACTATACAATCAAATCACCAAGTTAACTAGCAAGGGTTCCATCTTCTTATCAATGAATGAATGTGATGAAAATTTTAGGGAAGTAATGATAATATTTGTAAGTGTCCTAGTTCTTGATTAACCTATAGTGGTGTAGGGTATGTAATTTATAGTGATTCATCCAATAAAGGATTGGAATGAATTATTATGAAAAAAAGAAATGTTTACAGATTATACCTCAAAAAATAATGATTCATGAGAAAAATTTATGAAATCATGATTTGGAGGTAGCTATAATAATCATTGAACTAAAGATATAGAGGCATTATCATTATGGAGAAAAGTGAAATATATAAACTTATCAAAAAATATTAATGTATATATCTACATGGAAATAGTTAAATATACACCATATAATATGGTTTGAAAATATTAAAGATTATTATTTATCAATACATTACCACCCTGGAAAAGCGAACAAGGTGGTAGATGTTTTGAGTTGAAAGGAACATGATAGCTTGTCTATAATGAAGATCACATAAGACTAAATATTTCAATATTTGAAAATGATAGATATAGAATTTATAAAGTAAGTAGAAACATAAAATTTTTCTCCAAAAAATGTTTAACTATATATCCAAGTAATGAATAAATAGGAAAATAAGAATGATTTGGAGATTCAAAATATTCCTGAGTTAAACCATGATTGTGATGGAACAATAAGGTTCATGAATCGCATATGTGTTTATCATGTGCCATATTTTAAGAAGGAACTATTAGATGAGTCTCATATTTCATCATTCTTAATTCATCTAGGAATTAAATAGATTTATAGAGGGATAAAAGAATATTTTTGGAGGGATGAAATGAAGATAGATATTGAGAAGTATGTTGTTTGGTGATCAATTTTTCTATAATTTGTGGCCGAGAGATAGAAATCTAAGGGGATGTTACACCCATTAACTATACCTGAATGGAAATGGGATAACATCACCATGTATTTTTTCAACATACATCCCAAAACATCAAAAGTCCACAATTCTATTTGGTTTACAGTAAATATATTTAAAAAGTATATACACATCATTTAAATTAGTGATGAATGATCTCTTTCGGGAATATATATGAAGAATGTGGTATGATTTCCAGGAATTCCACTTTCTGTTGTTTCTGATTGGGATCTGAGGATTACCTCAAAGTTAGGGTGAAGTCTTCAATAGGATTTGGATATAGAGATTTGTTTTATCACTTCTTATCATCCATATATAAATAGTAAATCTAAGAGTATAACTAAAACACTATAAGATACGTTGGGAGATTTCCCAAGACATTTAAAAGGGGGTCGGGATCAAAAACGTTCATTGATATAATTTTTCTATAATAATATATTTTACAATAGAACTAATATGGCTCATTATGAATCCCTATATGGTAAGAAATGATGAAATCCAACGTGGTAGAATGTGGTTGGGTAAAGAAATCAATTGGTGTATGATCTACTTGAGAAAATGGTATAAAAGGTTAGATACATTCAACGATACATAAGAGGAACTCAGAGTCAAAAAAAATTATGATTACAGTAGTTTGAAATATCTAGAGTTTGAAGTGGGAGATAAGGTATTTCTATGAATATCTCCTTGAATGTGAGTAATGAGATTTTGAAATTAGGGTAATCTAATCCCAAGGTATTACAGTCATTTTTAAATTCTGAATCATATCATGATGTTATCTTATCGATTAGGTCTTTCATAGAATCTCTCCCATTATCATAATGTGTTCCATCTATCACTATTGAGAAAGTACATACCTGATCCTTCACATGTAATAAAATCTGAGGTAGTATAATAGGAACAAGATATTTTATATGAGTTACAGCCAAAAGAGATTTTGGATCATATATGAAAAGTATTTTGCAGAAAGACCACTCATTAGGTACAGTTTTTGGGGTGAAACCACCAATTTTAGGAAGCTACATGGGAACTCAAAGATTTGATGAGGTAGATGTATCCCCATATGGTTTTATGATAGTGAATAATTTTATAGAGAAAAATTTATTTTATTTGGGATATAATATAACACTATGATTTTTATGAACTTTTTTCAAATAAATAATATTTGTCTAATGTTTTGTGTTAGACGCAACACAGAGTTAATCTTGAGCTACACACAATAAATGATTAGCTTACTATATAGGAAAAACGTTGTTTCTATGAAACATAATATTATTATTAAAATTATTAAAATAATACAAGTATAACCTATCCATTATATTTGCGTGTATGAACATTATTAATTGAATTATGAAAGTATTGGTTACACATTTAAAACACTTATGAAATTAGAAGGAATTATTTTTTAATGCACCAAAGTGTGTTTTTTACCAATATCATAAATAATATTTTTATTTATATTAATGATATATATATTTATAAAGTGTTCAGTATAATTTCTAACTGTTATCTTATGTTTTTTCTAGACATGATATAAAAATAAATCTATTTCTATGCAAAACTATATTGTTTTAAAAGATAGTTTCTCCACCTTTCGATGGAAATATTATTTTAAATAATGTTTTTGAAAAATTTATAAATAAAATTTGACAATATAAACTTCTTATTTTAAAAATGGAAATCAAAATTTACTTTGGTTGAACTTTTGGTATTTTTTTGAGGAGCTTCATGTTGTTATGAATAGTAAAAAATACTGAATTATAATTAAAAACATCTTTTTCTTAAAACATATTTATATAGTTAAATTATGTTTTTAATTGGTTATAAAGTATATTAAAATTTTAAATAAATTAATCCAATTAAGTTCATTGCAACCAATTTTACATTGAAATTGGATTAAAAGCATTTCAATCTTTTAGACATTTTTACTTTTAAAACATGTTTTCTCATTCCGTCTATGAAATAAATTTTAACTCAATTTTATAAAATTATTTTTTATTAATTTTTAAAGTTTATGGAATATTTGGAATAAAAATTTCCACATTTATTAAATAAATCCCTTTTAATTTTGGAAAACATGAATATTAACTTTATAAAATTCAGTTACAATAATTAAGTGTAAATCAGCTAATGTTGGGTAAAAATACTGTAACAAATATTAGAAAAATGCCCTAAAACATACCAAAATTTTATATGGTGAACTATATTAGATAATTATCTCATAAGTTAAAATATTTTATAATTTAATTGAATCTTTAACCTGAAAATTACTTAGGAATTTTTAAAATCAAAGAGTGTGAAAAAATGCCACAATCTTACTTTGAATAATTATACTATTTTTAATATAAGGTGAATTAGACAATATTATTTAATATATATATATTTTTATGAAATATAAAAATTTAATATACATAATGGTTTTTTTCTAATTTTTTTAATAAATAATTTTCATAAATAATTACAAAACGGTGATGCAATAATTATTCAATTAATCAAATAATCAATTAAATTATATTAGAAATATTAAATGAAATATAATTTGAATTAATGAAGTTTATACATAAGTTTTATAGATTAATATGACATGTTGGGGTGTATTAAATAAATATTTTCTAAGAAATATTACAATATTATTTTTAATGCCAATGTTATGAATAATATCAAAATTGATACAAATGATATTTTATGAAAATAATATATTTGTAAATTATTTAAACATATGTAATGTTATAAATAAGAGAAAATATGATATATTATGGTCTTAAATGAAATAAATTTACCATTTATGTTTCAATTGAAACCTTATAAGTAATAATATCCACCATTTAATATTTACTTTTTTACCGTATTTGAAATTAAAATAGGTTAACAAAGGGTTAATAAAAAAGGTTAGTTTTAAAATTACAAAAAAACAAGCCTAATATATATTGTTTTTATTTTATTACCACTATATTCTGAATTTCATTTAAATAAAATTCAATTTTGAGTTATTTTGATTGAAATTTAGTTTATTATAATTTTTTCTTTGGATAAACACCAAAAGTGTCCCTCACTTTCATTATAAAAGGACACAACCTCCATCAACTCACATATAAAGTATGATTCTTCTAGAACTAACACCATCTAATAATTTCTCTTTTACTATTACCTATCCCCATTATATTGGTTTTTTTCTTACCAACTATAGAGTCCTTTAGAGGAGATCTAAATGAGCCGTTTTGAAGAAGAGGTAATGGCTCTAACCGACCACTCTATTCTTATGCTATTATATAAATACTCTAAATATACAATAAATATCATAAAATAATAACATCATAATTATAAATATTCTTGAATGTTAATATTATTATTAACACAACATTATACATCCCCTTTCTCATCTAACAAGAAGTGAAGACATCTATCATCCATACATACATCTTACCATCTCCACATAGTGATACAATTCATTTTTCATCACCATATATTATGGATGGGAATTTTTATTATTTTAATGTTTATAAATAATACTTCTTACATAAAGATACTTCTGTAATTATAATATCATATCTACCTTTTTAACACCAAATATTTTGAGTGATAATAATGTTGCTCATACATACATATGGATTACCATCTGCATAGCGTGATGTAATTTTTTCATATATATTTCACATGGATGGTAATGAGGATGAATTTTATGAATATATATGATATTTAGAGCATTATAATAGTTCTATAAATTATAATATAGTGATAAATGTATAAATATCAGTATTGTCAAACGAAAACATGCTTGGAAAATGATGTCGTTATCACTTAGAAGAGTAATTTTTATTATTAATAAATAGGTGATAAAAAATTATACACAGTGTGGTTAATATATGGTTATATAATAAATTTATAATAAATCCATAATTATTATATAGGGGGTTGAACACAAACAAGGAAAGTAAATAATTGATGTAAGGGGTTTTTGTGTCACTTTTATTTCTACGGGACACATGCCTTATACAATAATTATTTATTCTAAGTGGATTATATACTATATAGGAATGTCTTTTCTGAGCCTTATCTAGAATATTGTGGTATTTTTATATCCATATAATTTTATTTCCTTCATGGGTCATATGATTCTACTGATTATAAAGTGATTAGTGATTATTTATCAATCTCACAAATAATCAAGACCTTTTCATTTTGAATCAGCATTGTGGAGTATTTATCCTCCAAATCCATATTTATGAACAAATTTTAAAAAAAATTACTATTAACTAATTAATATTTAATTTTTTTTACCAATTTTTCACTTTTAATGAAACAGATTGGGAAGAATATTTTTTCATTTTCTAATGAAGGGTATTTTTGACTTTGCTGAAACAATATGTGGAAAGAGTGTGTTTTACGTTATATGGAATGAATGGAATATTCCTTTTTCATGATGAATTAATTACATGAACCTTACCTTACAATCTTAAAAGATTATTTTATAATAAAATATTACCTTTAATCATTTGCGGCTCATTAAAAATGATTTCTTAAAGTAAAGGATATTTTCTTCAAGAATAATTTTTAGTAGTCTTTCAAAAATCATTTTCCATATACGAATATATTATTTGATGTTAATTATTTACAAGGGATATAAAACAAGGATAACATTATTAATATTTATATAAACTTTTTATTTTTATGATGGAATGATTCTTATAAAACCTATATCTTTTCATTGAGTTATGTTAGGATGAAGTGTTCATGAAACTCATTTCCTTACATGGATTTTGAGATGTTCAATGATTTATGGTATTGTTGCACACATACATATAGTTTTCACTAAGTGATGTGTGGTACATATATATCCCTATAATTCAGTAGGTAATGAATTATATCTCATGATATAGTTATGGGGAATAAGATTATGAGCTTGATCCATGATGGGAAACAACTCGATGTGCTTGACTCGTTAAGGGAAATAGGTGAAAGGCTTGATCTGTTAGTCTTGTTAGTTAATCATGACATATGAAATAAAATTATACTTATTATGGTTCCACAAAAAATTATGAATTTAACATATGGTTCAAAAATTATTTGTAATAAAGATTAATTTGTATGGTCCATGTGAATGTTTTCTATCACAACTCGTGTTTATGATCAATGATAAGTTGGTTATGAACTTTGCCTATTATTATCATGATCACATAACCATTTTATTATCTTATGATTTAATTTGATAATACATTTATATTTTCAATGTTTACACTTATTGAGCATCCAATGTAGTGTCCCACCCCGAGTTCCACTCAGCAGTGCCCCGAGATGGTGATCCACATGACCTCATGCGCATGTCCCAAAATTCTAGAGGCTACCTACTAGCAGTGAGGGCCTTGGGTGTGCCTGTGGGGAGACTATACCCTCATGCATCAGATTATTCATATAAGTAAATGATATATAACAAATTTTTGTAAGTATATGAATAAATAGAAAATATTGGAAGTAATGAAATAATCGATGTAGATTAAATAACCAAGTTGAAGATGAATATCAATAATAGATACCAAATGGTGATCATTATGTCATCTGCCTATAGAAATTGAATATTAAGTGGAAAATAGGGTACATGAATTCTTCTCCTTATCCATATATGTTGTCATAAAGTCATCCCAAGTACCAAATGAAACCTGATAAATGTGTGAGATATAATCTTAGTAGGCCAGCACCCACAATGTCTAGGAAGATCTATTTCATGATTTAAACAATGATTAGTGTTCCATATATAATTAAAGATGAGTGATAAATAAATCAAATAGTAACCACCTCAATCCATATCCCTAATTGGACAATCATCCCATACCTCCTGATTCATCCTATGTTGGTTATCTAAATAAGAGTACCTATGAAAGTCGTATTTGTATACAAGGTCCAATGTAGACAAGGAAACCCAAGAAGTCATAACCTGAAGCATGTTCTTCAGCTTTGGTTCAAATTAACAAGTCATCATACAAGTTATCACAGTGGTAATAATTAAAAAAGATGCATCACATATGGAAAGATAAGATAAAACAGTCCATCACTTCACATTAGGGAGTCTGATCACATCCAATGCGAGCTAAAAAGAATCCCAAGGGATGATACAGAACACCCAATATAACCCATATCATCGAGTTTGTACATGGAAAACCATACATTGTCTCTTGTATCACTCAAGAATTGGTGACTCTGAGTCCAAACCAATTAACTCACATAGTTGACTGAGTATCACCTGAGGCATGGAATATCCATCTTTCCAAATGGGTTTGTCATCAGTTTCTCCCTTGGGGAACTGGTCTGACTCACAAATATAAGTAAATCTTCCTGGTGATCCCATACCAAGAAATCTAAAGTATCACTCTGGTTAGTTCAAGAGTATCCAACCAAGGATAGAGAGTCCATCCATAGAGTACTTATCTTGGGACCCATATTCACTATCATCCTATAGAAAGTGAGCCATAACATCCAACACATATCACAAGGAAATAAATTAAATAATTTCATTCCATTAATAAAAATATCATGAAAATTGTAACAAACGACTCATGTATCAAAACTTAACTATAAATATATGTAAGGTATTAGTAACCTGAGTATTCTCTAGGACTCAAGATATGATCGCTAGGAAAAAAGAATTAATCTTAAAAAAGGGAACAAAATCATAGTCACAAGGCATTAACATGCCTCTCATCCCATGTCATCAATTACATTCCAATAGATCAAGATATCAATATTGGTGAAGAATATATTTCATTTCAATCCATCCATTTTTTTCATAATCAATAGTAATAAGTAATGCATAGGTATAGGGAACATGGCGTATCAAATTTATGAAAATCATATGTCACGAACCAAGGTATTCGTTAAACATGCACAAAAAAATTAAAAGTGAGGCTTTTGGAATTAATATTATAACATATAGCCTGAATATTAAAATATATGGTTCAAGGAATGGAGTTCAAGGGACACTCTCTTGGTAAGAAATTCATAATAATTTAATTATTATTGAAATAATGAATTAAAATTACCACTCACAAAAGGTAACTAACCATTTAAGGCATATAAAAATATTCCATTAATAGTAGGAACACTCAAAGGGGAAGAAAAATGTCAAGTTGAAAACCATATAGATGGGTTTCTGTTTATGATAAGGTCACTATAGACTTGGAAAACATTTCAATCAATTTCATATACAAGAACGAATCATCACCGAAAGGGTCTGGATAGCAGCACAACAACGCATAAACAAAAATCCATAAAATGAATGGAATGATATTAGACTCCCTAAATTGATGTATTAACACTAAAATAGTCTATTATCAAACCTTTATTCAACCTAAAATTAAATAAATAAATGTATTTTTCAAATTCCCTAAAAAAGAGAAAATGACTCTACACCAAAATAGCACAACAGATGTAAGAGGAATCTAGAAATAGATGTGTGTGGAAGGTATAGCTTTCTATGGGATTTCCATTTCATCTAATGGTGAAGGGTTTAGACCAAGAATGAAGGATATAACTTAAAACCCCATAAATGGAGTAGGATGGTTTCCCACACCAAGGTGAGGTAAAAATCCCATTGGAATGAGGAGGGAGGGGAATAAATTGAGTTAAAACCCTACAGTAAGGGAAAAATGGAATTTCACCGACATTTGAAATTTTGAATGTTTTAGAGACATGATTTACAAATAGTTTGAAAACCATGCATGAATCACTTCTTCGAAACGTCATATCGCATGGTTAGGTACACAGTTTGATTAACCATGTGGAGACTCTGCCTAACCTATTTGACCAAATATTGTAGGAGGTTTCACAACTATGCAACATGGTTATCAAGGTTGTGGACTAATCATGCAGACTCCAAGTTCATACATCCTTCAATCAGATGGTTTAGGAGACCAGTGTAGGCTAGTCTACATGGTTTTATCAAATCGTGCTGCTCAGTCTTCTTCTTCCCATTTTGGGGCTCTGGGCTTCAAACCATCCACAAACACACCGAGAACTCCTCCAACCCCATAAGAATGATTCATAGGGATATTTAATGTAATATAAATAAAAAATAATATTTTATACCTTTGGATATATCCGAGATGTTACAGCCTACCATTTATAAAACTATTCATCCATGAGATGCATTTCTGTGGGTGGTAGAGTGTCTTCTAAGAAAATATCCAACCAAAAAGAAAGTACATCGGTCTTCTGATCCATGGTCTAAACCTTAATGTGTACATACTATCATATAACTTAGACTAGAGGAAATAGCCTTCCTTGGGGAGCCTTAGTGGTATGATCAACGATACAAAATGGTTTCTCCATGAAGTATTCATCTGCCTCCAACTCAATATCATTGAGATCAAATGAATTAGAATGGTCTTGATGATACAATCAAATTTGAGATACATGGAAGAAGTAAATAATGTCATCTTACCTCTATGATAACATATACAGATAAGATATTAGCCTAACTCTGTCTGCAATCTTGAAAGTCCCAAAATACAATGATCATAACATTTCATGTCTTCCAATTAATTTATGACATGAACTAGGAGACAAAAAAGACATGATCTCCCGCCACAAACTCTATAGGATTACGAAAATGATTTACATTAGAATTATTTATAGACTAAGATGTATCTATAAACTTTTTAATTAGTTGGAATTTCTCTAATCTCTTTGGAATGAGACAAGGACCCAGTGAGCTACATCACCAACCTCTAGCATGCACACAGGTGAATGACGTGATCTACCATAGAGGGCCTCATACGAAGCCACACGAATTGTTGTCTAAAATTTATTATTTTCTGAAAAAAACCATAGGAATATGATTTTACTAGGAAACATTCAAATATAAGATATAGGCCTGAATCATATCCTTTAACACAGGTATTATCCACTTGAAGTGACCATTGGTCTAAGGGTGATATGAAGTACTAAAGAGCACCTGTGAACCCACCACCTTCTACAACCCTTACTAGAACCACGATGTGAACTATGTGTCTCAATATGAAATAATAGAATGGGGTAAAACATAATGTCTCACTAACTCTCAGATGTAAATCCTTTTAAACACATCAATAAGTATGGTTTTATGGATTGGAAATAAGTGAGGGATTTTTTTCAACCAATAGACAATCACCCATACCAGATAAATACCTTAAGGAGATCTCAGAAATACTTTTAAAAGTCAATTGTTACATCATTACATTTACAAAAAGGAATGAAGAAAGGATACATAAGTTTAGTAGGCCACTGGTGATCTGCCTTAACCTGCTGACTAGTAGAGAACCAAGTGATAAATTATATGATTTTCATATTAATACCTAGCCACCAATAGTGACGTTACATATCTCAATGCATCTTTGTAATATTAGGATGAACTACACAAAAAAGGCATGATATTTTTCCTTTATTTCTTCCCATATATTTTAAGGAACAAAACATGCCCATATTAGGGTAGGGTATCACTTCCATAAAAAAACCAACCAAGATGTGGGTTCTCTCCTTTGTTGTTATTCATCAAAATGATCCCCTCAAAATATAATAACTAACACATATGAACCCATTATAAAAGAGGGGAAGTCACTACCAATGATTATAAGACTCATCTCCCATGCTATTTTGGAACCTTTAGATGTAACACTAAACATATAGCCATTATCTTCCTCTCAGTTCTAGCCACATTAATGGCCTATATCTTGGTTTTCCAGCTCAATACATCATCTATGGAATTACCCTTACTGGGTGTGTAAGAACAGTCAAAGTAAAAGTATTGCATGTTTTCCACCCACTTGTCCTACATCATATACATGTACCACTGAGTGGAGATATATTTTAAACTTTTGTGATCTGTGTAAACAAAATATCACCCCCTAATAGATAGTTCCTCTAATATAATAGAGAATGAACCAAAACTCCTAGATAGAGGTTGTTCATAAGAAAATTTATTTCATTAGGCCTCAGATGGAGGGTTCTATATGTTATGACTCAATCAACGTGCATTAGAACTACTCCCTGTATGTTCTCTAAAGCATCACAATAGAAAATATAACTTCTATATATCTTAGGAAGAATAAAAAATGGTGTTATCATGACTCTTCCATTAAAATTTTGAAAAGCTGTCTCTCAAGCTTCATAACATATGAACTACACTCCCTTCATAGTTAGGGTCGTAAGAGAAACTACTAAGTGGTAGAAGTCTTGGATGAATCGTCTATAATATCTGGCCAACCATATGAAGTTTAATGTGTTAAACAAATTCATTGGATACTCCCAGTAAAACATGGTGCTCGCCATCCCTCAGTCAACTAATAGGTCTACCTCAAATATGATTTGACCTAAGAAGTGAACTTTAAAGATCCAAAAGTGGAATTTTTTTAGATTCACATAAAATATTTTCTCTCTCAATATAACCAACATGATATCAATATGATTGGCATAGTCATGTATGTTATTCACGTAAACTATGATGTTATCTATGAAGACTACCCCAAAGGAATCAAGATAAAGGATGAAATCCTTATTCATTAAACCCATGATGACTGCTATAATGTTTTTTAGACTAAACAGTATAACCAAATACTTGTACAAGTCATGCCTACTTCAGAATGTTGTAGGTGGTATATCTGATGAGCTCAAATGAACCTAATGATAGCCTGGCCTCAAATCGATATAAGAGAAAATAGTTGATCCTCAAAGATGGATGAAGTGTTAATCTATGTGAGGAAATAGATAATAGTCTTTCATTATGATATGGTTCACAATCTATAATCCAAGCACAATGGAAGGGTTCCATCTACCTTTTTGAAAAAAAGGACAGGTGAAACCCATTCTCCCTTGTGTATATACATGTTTCCCTATCGTGATGTGAAGGATACATGATAGTGATACCCATCTAACTGGGATCTATAAGAAACAATGAAATCCATGCATAGAATGAAATCGAATCCTATCATCTCATGGAAGAAGAAAATTTAGAATAAACGACACCCATCTATATCAAGGGAGACATAAAACACTGACATATGCCCTATTCTCTAACCCCTAATGACATATCGAGTGACATAACACTATAGAAGTACTCAATTTCAATACCAATACATTCAACAAAAGTTGTAGATATAAATGGTTGTGATGAAACTATATCTAAAAGGGTAGAAAAAAGTAGAGGCTAGTAGAATGGTACCTCTAACTGTATATGGCCCCGGAATCTAGTCATTTGGAACTTGTTTCACTATATAAAAATGTCTTCAACTGCACCCCAGAGGTGATTCCTGATTAGCCTGAGTAGATCCACTATGTTGACGTTGAAGCTCTGATGATAACCTACCCTAGAAATAATGATTAACACCATGACATGATCATCTAGTAAAAGACCAACTCCTAGCCTAACATGGAGTCATAGATCCTCTACCTGATTGAGGTGCTGTTATGAATCCTCTACCACTAGATGTTGTAGTAAAACAAATGTAGAAGCACTGAATATTACCCATACAATTGCAATATCAGCTTTTGATTGGGTCCCTTATGCACTAGGGGTTCTTATTATATAGCATTATACACTAAGGATTAGTTATATAACTATAATTATAGGTCACCTAGATGGAACTACCACCACGTGGACGCTCAAAACAACTCTTTGAAATTCTATAAATATCATCACCTTGTCTCATAACTGAGCTTCCCAGGCTCATAGAACTATCTTCACTATGATTTCATTATGTTATTACGGAATGCTTCACTATATCTATCAAATTATTCAAACAAAATACATTTACCTATGATCATATGTCATTCCAAATCACATCCTCAAGACGTATCACATTCATCAACTCATCACCAGTCAGAGAATGAAAAACATTCTAATGATCGGTGAAATGAGTAGAATAATCTATTAATTTCATAGATCGCTAATTTAGATTCATAAAGTCTCGAGACTGATCCACTCTCAAGGTCTGTAGAAATAATTGATCAAATAATGTAGTTTTTATGTTTTCCTAGATCATACCATGGTAATGTCATGACTAAGAGATGGCATCTCACCAAATCTTGGTGGAGTCACATAACATTTAAGTGGAGAGATTGACTATCATCTCTGGAGGCATCTCGAGATGGTAAAAGATAGGTTCCATGGATTCTATCCAGGAATCTACAGAATGTTCTCTTCCATCCCCTGAGAAGGTGGGAGGATGCTGCTATTGGAAGTCTTGTGTCAGCTATTCCATAATCGGGGTCGACAAGGGATCACCGTGAACAAGATTCATAATGAATAGAAAATGATCCCTAAATCGGGGATCGACACCCAGTGGAAGATCATCTAGAGGTGCCTTAAATGAAAAAATATGAGGTATAATGGACGGCTCAGGGCCCACCACCTTCAGAGTGTTCTCATCACCACTCTCTTTGATTATATTATGAGGAAATAATTGTAGAATAACGTTATAATTTCTAATAGAACTCCATGGATAACATTTATAATAGATTTTCAAATAATAAAAATAAATCAATAAATTTTAAAGATTCATGGACACTCTATAAGCATAATACAACTGACTGTCTGGTCCTAGATCCAGGATCATATAAGAAGGAGATACCTAAAAAAGAACACAATGTCTGAGGCGTACAACCCATTTCCAAGGAATGCTCATGGTAAATGTATGACATCACCATATAAGGGGATAATCTTTTTTTAAAGGGGTCATTGATTTTAAACCATTTATATATTTAATCCACTTTTCAAAAAGATTGAGTTAGGTGGATCACCATTCCAATTTATAATGGTTTATACAACTCATGAATTGTAATTGGACATCTACTTAACCCAATTCTTGAAAATTCTCTTGAAAAATGCATTAGCACATTTCTATAAACCTGACAAGATTAGGCACTACAAGGATTAATATAAATCGCATGCAAGATGGAAAATGTATGCTGAAAATTAGATATGGTAGGGTAATATGCATGAAATTTCATTCCTATAGTTCCTAGTATAATGAGTGCCATAATATTCCCTTATATCATTGGTATGCTATAATAAAATGTATCATTTCAATAAAAAAAATATGAAAATATCATTAAACAAGTGTGTCACCCAATGGTCAAGTTAGATCAACCATAAATGGAATAGTCCATAACTTCTATTTCCCAACCCATGTAATTTGGTTTTCCCCTTTACATGGGTTAGATACATCCAAGCACACGCTAAATTCAAAATTCCATTGTAATAGTCTCCTTTATAGAAAAAATAGTAATACAAAAGGAAAATAAGATCATCTGATAGCACTTTGTAGAATCCCACCCCAAGTTCCACTCAACAGTGCCCTTAGATGGTGGTCAACATGACCTCAAGTGCATCTCCCCAAATTCTAGAGGCTACAAAATAATATTGAGGTCCTTGGGTGTGTATATGGGGATACTATGAACTCATGGATCAGAGTATTCAAAATGTTATATGATATATAAACAAATAGTGGAAGAATAGTAATAAACATACTGTAGTAAAAGTAAATAAATAATCCAATTAGATTAAATAACCAAGAGGAATATAAATATCAATAATAGACACAAAATCGTGATCATTGTGTCATTTTTCTATAAAAATGTGTATTGAGGGGGAAATGGGTAAAATGATAAACATAATGATATACAAAATGAAAAAAACTCCAAAAATAGTGACACAATATCTCAAGAATAGGGTCGGTCTTCTACCCCAAGCTCCATCCTAAATAGAAAATCAATCAAACATTAGGATAATAATGACTACTTTTATCCATAATTGTGTTCATAAAGTCTAATCAGGTACCAAACAACACCCGATGAGGGTGTGAGATATAATATTAATGTTCTGGCACCTAGGATGTCTAGGCTGATCCATTTAGTGATATAAATAATGTGCATTGTTCAATATATAATAAAAGAAGACCGATAAATAAATAAAAAAGTATCCATCTAAATATGGGATCCTAAAAATACACCCATCCCATACCACCTACTACGGCATATGCTATTTATCTGAATAGGAGTACCTATGCAAGGTATAATATGTATACAAGGGCCAATGTAAACCAGGAAACCGAAGAAGGCATACTACATGCTTGTGTTTCTTACTGAGGTATAATTAATAAGTCATCATAAAAGTTCACATAATGATAATAATATTAAAATATAAATCACATAAAGAAAGATAAAATCAAATCATCAATCAATTCTATTTATTTAGTTTGAGCCCAACCAAGGAGATCTAATTAAAATCCCAAGGGTCGCTATGGAATATCCATTATAAATAATTTCATTAAGTCAATCTAAGGAAACCCATAAAATATCCCTTGTATATCCCAAGACATGGTGACTCTCAGTCCATACGAATTATATCAAACATGGGACTGGGTATCACCTAAGACATGGCATAGCCAACTTTTCCAATGGGTGTATCCTTAGTTTCTCACATGGGGAACCATCCTCACTAATGAGTATAAATAAATCCACCCTGGTAAACCCATACCTGGAAATCCAATGTATCACTCTCGGCGTGTCAAGAGTATCCAACCAAGCACGATGAGTCTGTCCATGGAATCCTTAACATGGGACCCATGTTCACTCTAATCCCATATAAAGTGATCTATATCATCAATAACATATCGTACGGAAATTAATTTAAATAATTCCATTCTACTAATAAACATCTCATGCCAAATATAAAAAATGACTTATGTATCACAATTCAACTATAACAAGGAGTATGGAATTAGGCACATGTGAAATCTCTAGGCTGAATGATATGATCATTGGGAAACAATAATTAAGCATAATCTATATAATAAAATTAGAGACATAGTTAATTAACATTACTCTCATCACATTTCATCTATGAAATTCGAGTATCTTAAGATTTCATGATTGGGAAATAAAAGCATTCATATAAAGACACACATTTTTTGTATAATAAATATGAATAACCAATTCATAGGCACATGGAATAAAAACTGAAATAAAATAATATGGGATGAAAATATTTATTCATATAACTTTAACTAATAAATTAAATGTAAGGATTTTGGAATTCAAATAAAAAAATTATTAATGAGTGTTTAAATGTATGGTTAGATGAATGGAGTTCAAGGGGAACTCTCTTGGCTATTCATTCATAGTAATTCAATTATAGGCAATGAAATTAATAAAATTTCCAATAAAATAATGAAACTAAGCACTTAAGGCATAGTCAAAAAGTCCATTAAATTTGTTCATGACCAAAAGGGTGGCCAAAGACAAGGTTAACACCCTACAGATGGGATTTTCTATAAGCTAAGGTCACCACAGAGATAGAAAATTGTTTCTAAAAATTTAATATATAAGAACAATTAATCTCTAGAAGGATCTGACAATTGAAATAATAGAACATCAACTAAAATCCACGAAATTAAGTGAAATACCATAGACCACCTACCTCATTGTATTAGAACTACACTCATGCTTTATTAAGCCTTGACTCGAACTAAAAATAAATAAATCAAAGTATTTATCAAATTCTTAGAAAATTGAAATTTTCATTTCACTAAAACTGTGAAAGGGATAGGGAAGGAAACTATAAATAGATTGGTCTAGTAGGTAGATCATTATGATGTATTTCCATTTCTCCTGATAGTAAAATATTTAGACTATGGATAAATGACATAAAATAAAACCCCATTGATGGATGAGTATGGATCCACATGCTAAGGAGAAGAGAAAAATCTCATTGGAATGAGTAAGTAGGAGAATTAATTGGGTTAAAATACTTAATTAAGGTAAAAATAAGAATTTCACTCACATTTTACACAATGATCAGTTTCGCCAGATATTTTCCAAACCATATGAAAACCATTATCCACTCACTACATCGAAAGGGTATACCGCATTGTTAGGGGAATGGTTTAACTAACCATTCACAACCCATGTTAAACCTCTTTGTCCAGAAATTGCATGAGTTCACACAACTATGCTCTCTAGATTGTACAGTTTTAGACTAACCATGTGGCCCCTAGGTTCCCACTACCATCTACCACATGGTTTAGGAAATATGTGCGGACGTGGCTGCATAGTTTTCACTAACTTTGTGGCCCAGTTTTCTTCTTCCCATTTCGGGGTGTTGGTCTTCCAATGATCCCCAGACACACTTGAATCCTCCTACAACCCCATAGTATTGATTACGAGGGTTCAATAAAGGAATTATATAAAAACCAATTAATGGTTCAAACCTTTGGATATATATGGGATGTTACATCTAAGATCAATATTTTATTATGTTTCCTTTCCATGGGATATGAAGAAAGCTGTTAACTATGATATTCTAATAGGGATATAATTAAAAATAATAAAGTGGGAGATAATGTAGATATTTTATAAAATAGTTTTTTTATGTTTATGAGTTTACAAAGGAAAAAGGCGTTTATGATTATTATGAGTTTTTTTGTATATATAAATGAAAAGTATTCTAAAAAGTTTCAATATCTATGTATGAAATTCATGGGTCATTATATTCATCAATCAAATGGTAGTGAAGGAAAATTCCTACGAAAGTGATCTATAATACCATACTACTCGAGAGAACTTGAGTTAGATCCTGAGTAAATAATCCTTCACTTTTCAACTTTTCTTTCCTCTACATTGATTGGAATTCTCATATCTATTATACATACTCTTAGAAGAGGTGACTTTTAATAGTCTAGTGTAAACCAGCTATCCAATACTAGAATCCTTATTTAGGTTCTCTTGATATATGAGAGCCCGATACACTACCTTATAAAAATTATTTTATATAAATATATTAACCTAGGACTTAATCTCATATTTAATTCCATCCTCGAAACATATTTCCATAGATGTATTATCCCCCTCCAGCACTGGTGCAGAGCACTAGAATATGGTAAAGTAACCAGAATAGTCCATCATGGACATACTCTCCTTGGTAAACCTCATAAACTCTACTTCCCTCTCCTATATCAATTTCCCTATATAAAATTACTCTGCTAACTTCTCTTGAAATTCATTCCATACAATGTTTTCTATTTTTCCATCCTACATCTTGATGTTCGACCATCACACAACTTATCCTTACAAAATATAAGCTATCATCTGGACTCTCTTCTCATCATGATTTTCTAAGTGGAAAAGTATCATTTTGATAGACTCAATCCAGAACTCCTCTACCTCAAATCCTCCTTCTCTAGTAAATTTTGGAGGGATATCAATTGAAACTACCATGATATGTAGGTTAGACTATTCATAAACCGACCTGGATCTCTTTCCACAAACTTCATGAAGTAAGAAAAGTTATTATGGAAATTCTCTCCAACATCCTCATCCAGGACTATCAAAGTCTCAGTTTCCAGCCATGGGGGAACATCTCTATCCATTCCTCATATATTCCTCTCTAAAAGCATCATCATGGAAGCATATATCTAAAATTCCAAAGCCAATTCTTAGGTATCATTTCACAATATTTAAAAAATTATAGGGATTCACTTAAAGCTATAAAAATCCCTCACCCAATCTTTTCTACATATTCAAAACTGAGGTGCTATCACTACCCTCAACTATCCCTAATTTAGGTCATCATCAACTAAGGGTAAATCATTTTCACATTTGAAAGTTCTCTTTATACACACATTTCTAAATTTTTACATCATGTTATAATTATTAATTCATATTAGGGACCTATTCAGTTCAATACATGAGAAATGGAAAACATTTCAATTTCAAAAACCTTCCAAGATCCCATTTTCCAATGAATGCATAAAAATAATGCATGTTGTAAAAATTACAGAGTTCCTAGAATGATACATTCATACTCAAATCTCTGGGGAAATCAGGCTTTGAGACAAATCTCAAAGAATCCCAGAAACAATATTGAAATCACAAAACAAGTGCATCACTCGAGGTGAAATAGAATCCGACTGTAACAACACACATAAATAACTATAATCCAAACATTGGTACTTGGGTTTCCCCTATTCATGGGTTACCTAATCCCATGAATGTCCTCATTTCTAAGCCCCAAATCTTCCTAGTCTCATGTATACCTTTAAAAAATATTAATACAAAATAATAAATAGAAAACCACTTTTATGAAAACTTTGTAATGTCCCAACACGGGTTCCATGCACCGATTCCATAATCTAATAGATTACATGACATCAAGTGTGCCTCCCTTTATGCCAAAATATTTTGGCTAGAAGCAATGGAAAAATATATAACAATTGAGACTATACCCTCTTTATCAAGGTAACATAACAATGGAAATAATTGAGATTAACAAAATAACATAAATAATAACAATAAAAACCTGTTTCTTATGATAAATTATATCTAATTACAATATCAAATAAAAAATAGTTGATATTTAATGCTAAATATGATTCAAGTGTCAAATGAAAAACCAAAATAAATACACCCAGACACTCCCAAGATGGTCCCAAAACCATGTACGGTTCCCTCATCCATGTTCCATCCCAACTCAACCAGCTAACATAGGTATATTTCTCTTATCCTATCCTTTAAACATGAAGTCTACTTATGTATCAATCAGGTATCCTGAGTAGGGTTCGAGTAAAGCTCAGTAGGCCATCACCAACATTGCCTAAAATAATATCTAGTCAATAACAGTGAATAAAATTCTATAAATAATATATTACAATTCCTAAATCAACCAGTTATCACATTACATTATTATGTAGTTAATCACATAATTTCCAAGGTTTATGAAGACACCCAACCCATAAGAATTTATTTTATCCCATGACAGAGTCTGAACTATCATCAAAATGTCACAAATCATATAGAGAATCACAATTAATTATCACATGGTATTTAATTAAAAAATTAATTTCAATTCAAATAACGACCATTTGGAACCATTGTCCAAATCCATTATTATGGGAATAAAACATTATGTCTGGAACCCCATGGGTATTTGGAGCATAAACCTATGTGCCAAACCCCATGGATAGTTAGATAATCAGTCCCTATCCAATACAATAATATTCAAATGCATGAATTTGGATCTAAAATTTCATGTATAGAACCCTATGGGTATTTGAAGCATTAGTCCATGTCCCACACCCCATATCTCAATCAATCAAATATATCACATTAAGCATGGTTAATCAACAGTAAACCTCTTATAAACATTTCTCATCATGGTGTGATATTTTAATTATCAAAACAAACCTTAATCAACACTTTAAATCTCATGGAATAATATTAATATTTCACTATTGAATTATTTTGAACCTTTAATCACATTGGATATTAACCATTGATGATTAATCCTAACATAAAATTATTCCCACTATCAAAAAATTAAATATCCCATCAATTAAACAATTACATAATCCCATTAACCCGTCACTTTCATGATCACAGATCAAAAAAATTTAATTTCTCCAAGTTTAGCCCATTTAATTAACAAATGTAAATTTAATTTAATCAATTCAATATCCAATGTTGTTTCAAAGTCATCTAAATTGAAATTTCAAAATTTCATACAAGTAATTAAATCAGGGATATAATATTTCCAATTTAGACCACCTACCTCATAGTAATTGATGGATTCTTGCTAATAGAAATCCATAAATTAATGAAAAACAATCAATTTCACAACAATGAATGAGATATAGATCTGAGACCTAGATCCAAGATCAAATGGATTAGATATATCATTACATAGATATAGATCCATTACCATCAGAGTAAAAATCCCTCTCAAAGATGAGATAAATATGATAGATATAGAGAAAACCAATCGGGACGAGATCTATTACTATGAGAGGTGTATATATGTCAAAAAAATCTTCAATTCAAAAACAACGGAGTTTGAAAAACATAGGAATCTATTTGAGATCTCCCAAAAATTATAGAAAACCTTTAGGGTTGACTTTGGTAAAATGAGAGTGATGTTTGGGGGTGGGGGGTGGGTTCGAAATTTTAAAACTAATTTCTCGAGGATTAAATATCACGTGCATGGTCTCCGGGGAAGGGGAGCATAGTTTTATAAACTGTGTGTGCTAACCTTGTGCCTCTATGATGGGGGTTCATGCTTAATCATAATTGAGTGCACGGTTTGAAAAACCATGCGCCAATCATGAAATGCATCTCTATCTGTGGTTTCACTGTTTGTTGGGGTAGGGTGCGCAGTTTGAGAAAACCTTACACCAATTGTGCATTGCCAAAACCCCTCTAAAAACATTCAATTATTACATAAACATGCAAAAAATCATGGCTTGATAAATGTATAACTAAAAAAGGAAAAATAGTACCTATAAATTAGCTAGATACACCACTTTAAATGTTTGGGATATTATATATTCCTAAACTTTGACTTTCAACCACGGGTACTAGAGGTATTTAGTTGGAAAAAATTTATTTTGTGAACTTAGGGACTTGTTTCCATGGTACAATAGGCATATTATTGGTTTATCAATAGTTTTTTCATGGTATCGTGAAGTATTCTGTGGGTATTTCCATCTGCTTTTGAAAATTTGGAATATATTGTCACATTTGGCATTGCCATTTGGATTGTAAGGAATATCAAAATGATAGGGATAAGAAATAAATAATCTTATAAATGAAACATCATATATAAGAGTGAAATTTCAATAAATTTATTTCATTGTTAAAGGATCAAAATGTTGAACTTTTTCCCTATGAAAGTCTTAGTAGAGCTCAATAATTCACATTAGGTTCACTGATGTTTTTCTTCCAGATTCATTTGGGATGACTGTTTATTATAAGGTGTTGAATATAGTTTATCAATTATTCTAGTTTGAATTATTTATTTTCATAAAATCACAACATATCGTACATATGTAAGGAGTTATGTGGCTATTTTCCAAAAGTATGTGGTCATTGGGGATTCAAAACCTACAAAACGTAGGAACTCACATTGGTTAAGAGGATGCAGGTTTAGGTTCACTGAATACTTTGGGAGGAATTATTTAATACTTTAGGAATCTATTATAGATTTAAGACATATTTTTGAATTCTTCCCAATCCTCTATACGGGTCTGTTTACCCATATTCCAATGACTTGATCAAAATTATGAGTTGATGGGAACAACTAAGTTTATCAGGGGTTCTCCTAAATTATATTTTATATTTTTTATACTCATGTTTATATCCATGTTAAGTAACTCTAAAATTTATCACCATATATGCAGGTAGTTAGTGTTTGGAAATGAGAATGAGTCTTGTGGATGCACCCTACAAATTGATTCACTGCTGGGCGTATGGCATTTTAACACATTTAAGTACTTTGAAAAATGTAATTTGGATAGATTATCATGATTTTCACAACCTAAACATATATTGATATGAATTTTATTCACAAATGGATGGAACTGAAGACAATGAATTACTAGTTGTTTCAGATGGAAATGAGATTCATTTGGACCATTTTTACATGGTGTATGGCACAAAGAAGTCACCAAAGCTAAGCACCCCAACCTAGAAGGCTAGACGGAGTTTGGAATTTCGAGGAGGATACACCCGCATGGTCTCCAAACTATTTTTCCAACCATTAGAATCATCTAAGAAAATGTGTGGGCCATGCAATTTTGAGTTAGAGGCTCTCTACATGGTCCCTTTATGTTTTTTCAAATCTTGTGGACCAGTCGTGGATACTGTGTGCTGCCTCGTATGTGGACAGAACCATCCACACTGTTTGTGCATGGTTTCCCAAAATCGTGGGTTGTAACCATGCGTGAGTGAAAATATTTCTACCTACTTTCTATCTACCCTTACTACCCATCCTTTGACCTAGTATTTGGACGCATAAAAACCCTGGTGTAGTGGGTGATGACCAAGGAGGGGGGAATCTTTGAAGAAGGGAGAGGATCCGGAGGGCAGAGATTTTTGGGTGGAGGAAGATCTTTGAACTAATTCTATGAAATTTTTTAGTTAATATTTCTCATCGTTGGTTTTTATCTCTCATAGTCCCTCTATAATAAAGTCTTTACATATTTAGATGGTTTTTATAATCATTTACTCCATGTGTGGATAATTATTCCATGTGTTGGGGTATGAAAAAATGTGGGTTTTTTTATCATCAATTTTATTATGTTTGTGTTATTCATTTTCCCTCATAATTATCTCTAAACCTCTTATTGAATCTCACTAGAAACCCCAAATCAGATCAATAATGGAGTTTCGAGGGATCTTTGGGGAAGTTATGACCAAGTACACCAATGATCATTGGGTTCACTTATCATCTCGGAAGGGCATTCCTATAATATAATTAATAAATATCAATTCTCATACCATGTAATTGGTCTTTATTAAATAAAATGAAACTCAGCAAACCAAAGGGGTTCCATTATATTCAAAACCCAGATATGTAAGTAATTATAAAAAACAAAACACAATAGGTAAAATGATTTCTAATGACCTACAAAACCCACCACAGCCTCGAGACATTTTTATCATCAATTGATAAAAGAAAACAAGTTTATGTAGTTATTCTAATTTTTTTAAGACTATCAATTTGAGATTAGAGAAATTGATTACTCCATTTTTAGAAACGAACCACCACAAGGAAAACCTAAATTTTAAATTTTCAACACCTTCATTGAATTAATTAATAATCAAGAAGAAAAAATCATTAAATCTCCATGTAGATCGACCCTGTAATTACCATATTCTAGTAGTATCAATGGGAAATTCAAGTTGGGATACCAAAAAAACACTTAGTCTAAGAAGACACCAAATTATTGTTCCATTTCTAGGGAACTAAGTCAAATGTTTTTTTGTTAATCTTAGTAGTATTAATTATGAAAAATAAAAAATTAGAAATCTTGAAAAATTATGTTCTAAATCTCATTTCTATTTTTAATTATTTTGTGTTTTTCAAAATTACATAAGGTATGTTTTTTGGCACTGTTCAAGATCATAAGTTTATGAGTGGCTGGATCACTTGTTCTAATAGTGATGAGACATTAAAACTAATTCTTCTTGATCTGAAAATTGAACAAACCATATCTAGGTGACATTGGTTACTGATGGGGGATAACAACCAAAATGCTCCCATGGGGAATTTAGAAGAGGAAGAATAAACTATCATCCAAAGAGTTATAAATCAGTTTTTAGTTGATGGAAACTGACAACATGCTGCTGAGGATGAGCAGAACCGAATAAACTGACCTATTTTATGAAGTATGCTCTACAAAATCATCAATGACCATTAGTTTAGTTTATGTCAGGCATTCGACCACAACAGACGTGACAATACCTTCCACATGATCTAAATCTGTCCTTACATCCGATTCAAAATCACTATCTCCTATATAAGTAGAAATTTATCACCCCATTACCTCTTGAACAACTAACTCTATGTTTTACCCTTATAGAGTATGTGCAGCCTTCCATTCATGGAGTGGGTATGAGGATTGTGAGACCACCAGTGCAAGACCAATTATTCAAGATCAATCCAACCATCATGCCACTCAACCAAAATAAGGTTCAATTTTGAGGTTTAACAAATTAGGACCCCAATTATAATATATGAAAATATTTTAGAAATTGTGAATGTTGTTACCCTAGAGTGTCTGAAGATTCCATCCCTCGTCTCTTGTTTCCCCTCTCATTAAGGTATAAAGAAAAGGGTTGTATTAATGGATTACCTCAACATTCCATCCTTAACTGGGAGGAATTGGACTAGGAATTTTTCTCCAAATATTTTCCTCCCTTTAAGATGGTGATATTATGGAATTAAATTCAAAACATTCATCATCATGAGTTAAAGTCACTATATGAGTCTTATGAGCTCTTTAATGAAATGTTGAAGTAATTCCATCATCATGGACTACCGATGTGGATGAAAGTCTAAAAATTTTATGGAGGTCATACCATGAAATCCAAATCAGTGGTGGATTAAGCGATTAGAGTAATGGTCCTGAGGAAATATCTTGAGGAACTCATTGACTTGTTTGAAGATATGTCAGAAAATAATTTTCAATGGTATTCTAAATGGGGAACTAAAAATAGAGTCATGAAAAACATTTATTCCACCATGATGCTCACTACTCAACTCATTGTTGTGTTAAGGAAAATTGATGCCTTGAACATTACAACCACATCACTAGTTCAAGCTGTGAAGCATATAGAATGAAGCAAATGTGCTGAAAACAATGTTATGGGAGAATTCCCAGGGAAAATTTCCAATCCATCCACTAGTGAGGTGAATTATTTTTCTCTGATAATAGGTCCAAAAATTTACCCTCAATACCAAAACCCAAATTGGAAAGATAATTTGAACTTGGTTTGGGGACAGAAACCTCAAAATCCCCATCCACGACCACATAGGACAACTAGTTATGTACAGTAGTAGTAATATCAAAATCCATATACCAAAAAGTAATAGAGAAATCAATTTCATTATGTATCCTTCCAGTATAAAGGGCTTCAAAACCCTCATCCAACAAAACCTAAAAGGTAGCCACAACATCAACCAACTTCACAACAACAATCTCAGTATGAATCCCCCTCAAGTCTTGACAAAATGATTTTGAAATTCATTAAAACCATTGATACATGATTTTAGAATTAAGAGGAATCTATTAGAATCCTTGAAAATCAGATTGGGTGGATTTCCAATCACCTATCTTCAATTAAATCTGGTGAACTATCAGGTAATGCTAAAAATAATTCACAGTAGGAGTCTAATGATGTCACTCTTTGACATGGGAAGAAGCTTCCCCAGAAAGTAACTACAATTCAAGGTGTAGCTAAAAATACTAATCAACTGGAACCTTCCTCGAATAGGGAATTCAATGTTAATGAGTCCCCCTTATCTCATGGATTATGAAAAGAGAAGGATTCCTCACATGGTAAATGTAACGAGGTGGTCAAACCTTATGAACCCATATTACCATTTCCCAAACGAATGAAGCAGAGGAAGTTAGATCAGTATTTTGTAAAATTCTTGGAGTTATCCTGAAAACTTCACATTAAAATTCACTTTTATTAGACATTTACACAAATTCCAACATACATAACATTCATAACTGAAATACTCTCAAATAAATGGAATATAGAAGATTTGGGAACCATACCTCTCACCAAGGAATGATTAGAGGTGGTTCAACACTGTCATCCTATAAACCTCCATGATCCTAGAAGTTTTACAATCCTTTCAAAATTGTCTCTTGTTAATTTGGAAATGAATTTGTGATTTAGTGGCTAGTGTCAACCTAATTCCATTTGGAGTCTTTAAGAAGATGAGGCTAAATGATCTCAAACCATCCTGAGTGGCATTAAAACTAGTAGATTACTCTATTAAATATACTAAATGGATTCTTGAAGATGTTGTATTTAATGGAGGAAGGATGATTTTTTCCTTCTGATTTTATCTTAATTGACATGGAGGAATATAAAGAGGAACCTCTTATTTTGGGAAGATCCTTCCTGGCTATGAGAAAAGTATTGATTGTATTTCACCAAGGAGAATTGATCTTCAATGTAGGAGTGCAAAATTTATCATAAAACATTCTAAAAGAAATTAAACAAGCTTCATTTTTGGAATATGAGGACTATTGTGCATTGAATATAGTGGATGAACACTTTCACCATATGGAGAGGGACATGGGATTTTTCCATACCATTGATGAATAGGTTTTCAAATACATCCATCCTAATGATGAACTAGAGGACTTTTAATTTATCACAGGATATGGAAGTCACTATTGGTAGTGATCAGTGGTTGTAAATATGCTAGAGTGGGCCGAGGTATAACAAATTGTGACCTCAGTTCTTAAATCCCCATAGCTCAAGTTGAAGCCTCTACCATATTCATTATAATATGGGTACTTGAGGGATTATAACACTCTACTAGGAATCCTCAATGCATCACTCATGGAATACTAACAAGATTCACTATTATAGGTTCAGAGAAGAATAAAATATTCCAATGGGTGGATAGTCACTGGTCTTCAAGGAATAATTCCAACCATTTTCACACATAATGTGCTACTTAAGGAGGGATAAAACACCTCTCAGAAACCAAAATTACGGATAAATAATCTAATGAAGGAGGTGGTGAAGAGAGAAGTGATCAAATTATTTGATTTTGGAATCATCTACCGAATTTCTGGCAGACCATGGGTGAGTCCATTGTAAATGGTTCCAAAAAAAGAGCATATAACTGTGATTTCCAATGATAAAAATGAAATTATCCCAAGAAGAACAATTACGGGATGGAGATATTCACTAGATTATAAGAAGCTTAACGATGCACACATAAGGATCACATCTCACTTCCTTTCATGGTTCAGATATTGGAGTAACTGGTGGGGAACATGTTCTATTACTTCTTAGATGGCTATTCTTGATATAACTAAATATCTATTACTTCGGAAGACCAATAGAAGAACTCTTTCACATGCCTTTATGGAAATTTTTTCTATCTATGTATGTATTTTGGTATTTAAAATTCACCATCCACTTTCAGAATGTTCACGTTTGTGATATTCCATTACATGGTGGAGGAAATTTTAGATGTTTTCATGGATGATTTTCAATATATGGAAAATAATTTAACACTTTATTGAAAAATTTCTAATTAGTCCCGGAATAATGAGAGCACACCAATATGGTATTGAATTGGGGTAAATTCCACTTTATGGTTCAGAGTGGTATCTTCTTAGGCTACTGAATCTCCATGAAGGAAATTGGTGTTGATCCTATAAATATTGAAGTAATATCACAAATACCCATTCCAACTTTAGTTAGAGTAATCCAGATTTTTCTTGCAGATGCATGTTTTTATAGATGATTTGTTCATGAATTCTCAATGATAGCTCAACCACTGACCAATCACCTTTCAAATGATTCTATATTTGAATTTGATGAAACATGAACTGTATCCTTTCATCGCTTGAAGAATTGTTTGGTTGAGGCTCCTATCATGATTTCCCTGAATTGGGAGGTATAATTTGAAATTATGTGTGATGAAAGTGATTATACCATAGGGGATTTACTTAGTCAGCGAATGAATTACATATTCTGGACTATTTACTATGAATACCGTCCCTAAATGAAGAAAAAAATAACTACACCACCACCAAGAAGGATATGTTAGTGGTGATTTTTTCATTTGATAGATTCTCACCGTATTTAGTGATATCAAAAGTTGTTGTTTATACCAACTATGCAGAATTTAAATATTTGATGAATAAGAAGGATGAATATCCATGAATCATTCTTTTGGTGCTTCTTCTCCAAGAATTTGACATAAAACCAATGATAATAAATGAAGTGATAACTTATTATCTAATCATATCTCCCTCCTAGAATTACCTCATTTGGAAAGAGAGAATGATAGAAAAATCAAATAATACTTATTAGATGAGAATATTTTCTCATTTGATGTGGCACCTCTCCCATGGTATTCCGAAATCTCCAATTACAAGGTTACAGGATTGGTTCACCCTGATCATGCATTCCAATAAAGGAAACAATTTCTTTCAGAAGTAAAAAGATATTTTTGGGAATACCTACTGATATTCCCCTCATGTGGATATAGGGTTATTCATCACTGCATCCCGAAAAATGATATTAAAGTAATCCTTGATTTTTTTTCATTCCACACTAGATGGGGGAATCACCGGACAGACAGTAAAATAGTGAAAATTCTATAATCTGGTTTTTTCTTGCCCACCATGCACAATGATGCCCGATACTGTGTATCACATGGTGGTAGGTGTCAGCGGACTTGTACCATAGGGTACTGAGTTGAAATTCCTCATCACCACATCCTTGAGGTCGAGGTATTTGACATATGGGGAATTGATTTCATGGGGCTCTTCCCCCCATAATATGAAAATTCATCCATTTTTTGTGTTTCTTATGTATACAAATGGGTGGAAGCTACTACCATGATGCACAGCATAGCGATGCTCATCAATGCCTTCTTAACAAAGAATATTTTCAAAAGATTTAGTGTTCTATAGGTTATGATCAGTGATATGGGAACCAATTTTGACAATTATTTGATGTGGAATGTGCTCATGAAATATAGAGTGAAGTATAGAATATGGGCACCCTACCATCCCCAGTTCGTGGACAAGTGGAGGTATCAAACCATGTACTTAAGCAGATCCTGGAGAAAACTATGTGATCTGCATGGAAGGATTGGTCCATGATGGTTGATGATGCCTTATGGGCATACATGACCACCTTCAAGACACCTCTGGGAATGTACCAATTCTTTATAATATATGTAAAACAATGTCATATATCGGTAGAACTTGATCATAAATCCTATTTCACAATAAAGTCCTTGAATTATGATCTAATTTTCGTGGACGAGATATGAAAATATCAACTGACAGAGCTCGATGAAATATAGTGGTAGGCCTATGAGAATGATAGGATATACAAGGATAAGAAAAAGGCGTTCCATGAATTCATGATATCCAGAAAATCCTTCCAACTTGGAGACAAGGAATTATTTTTTTAATTCATGCTTATGGTTGTTTCCAGGGATTCTCATGTCACGGTGGTCAAGACCCTATATAGTGATCAAAGTCTTACACTATGGTGTGGTGTATGTTGTTAGTTCATATGGTTAACCATTTGAGGTTAATGGGAAGCATTGAAAAACTTATCTTCTAATTGAAGACATGTTAGGAACAGTCTACCCCATGAAATTCTGATAGAAAGATTCCTAGGTGTGTCGAGCATGAGACAATAAACATATCACTCACTGAGAGGTAACTCATCATTTTCAAAAAATATTTTATTAGAATAATTTTTTTTGTGTGTTCTTAGGAGTGAATTTTAGCATTTTTTCATTTCTTCTGTGTTTTAGTCCTAGGAACAATACAATGTTCTAGATGGATTATTGAATTTTTATTATTCTAAAAATAAATATCCTATAGCAATCACAAATCATTTTTCAAATATTGTGGATCAAATGATCTCATTCAAAAAGTGGAAAGTTCAATGAAATGAAGAGATATTCTAAAAAGGTTTAACAAATAGAAACACACACACGGTTTGCACATAGTTTGAAAAAACATGCGATATAACCATTCGATAACTCAAAACTCTTCTAGTGTCCATACACACAGTTTTTGCACAGTTTTTCAACCCATGTGATGAAACTGTCCACATTAGTTAAAAAACAATTTTTTTATAAAATATAAACATAAAATGATTTTTCTCCCCATATATCAAGCCATAATTATGCCTCCCCCTTTCCTACTCTTTGTGCACTGTGACCCCACCTACCCTAGCCATATCCTTAAATATTCCTTTATTCTTGATGATCTATAGATCAGGTATTGGTTTTTTTCCCTTTATCTTCTTTTCCCTCTATTCCTTCTTCTTATATTCTCTTTTTTCTCCATAGGGTTCAACCAAAACATAGTTTTTACACATTCTATTTTCTTTTCTATTTTCCTTCTTTATGGATTAAATTTATACTCTCTTTCCCTTTTTTCACTAATAAATCATCACACACATGCACAATAATGAATTTATAAAAAATCCCATTTTATAAATTTCAATTTATCCATGTTTTTTATTTTCTATAAGTTATTTATGTTTTTTCATAATACTTATTCATCTTCCTATCTATTCTTGTTTTAAATTCTGCAATTTTGTAATGTACACTCCAATTCATGTAGGTTCTCCAAACCATAAAATAATTTTACCCTCTAAGAGAGTTCGTGCATCCGGTTCTTACAACCCCCATGGACATCAATTGAAATTTAGTAAAAAGGTGAAAAATATGAGATATCAGATGCTGGTGACTCGGGTGGCTAATACCCCTCACTAATTTCCCCTAGAAAATCTTGTATCACTCAAAATTTTTGAAGAGATTCTGTGTTTAATTACCCAAGGTCATCTAACCCAATGTATTTCTATGAACCAACTTATTTATAAGGAACTGGTTTATAATTTGTTGGCAAATTTTAGTGTCGTGACTATTTCGCTGAAGATGAGAATGGATATTTTAGTGTGGTTGAAGGTGATATCACATTCCTCCTAATGAACTATCAATTTAGTTTCTACCTCAGTTAGTTTGACACATTCATTTGGATTTATGATCGCACACATGTTGAAACTATATCCTATGATGAGGCACCTATGGAATGGGATCATGTAATTTCTTTGACCTTATTGGCCATCATTACCCAACCTGGAGATACCTTTTTGCCCCAAACTGCCAAGGCATTCAGGCTACTAAATCTCATCCATCAGATTTTACAGAGGATTATTAAAATAATCTTCACTGCTCTATCAGATAGTGATGGTAAAGTCATCCATTGGGAAATTTTCCTCCTATACTCCATGATCACTAGTGATAAGGTTAACATTTCTTACCTCCTCTCCCAATATATTATGACTATGTTCTATATGCCAAAGGGGGACATTTTTCAATCCCTTTTATCACTCTAATGATGGACCAATTGGATATTTAGTATGATGAGGATACTTTCACTCAGCTGCCACACGCCCAAGAGTTGATCATATCCTCATCTATCACATGAGGATTCTTGAGTATGAAGGTCGTCGTAACTGTTTCCAAGACCAACATGTTGAAGTGTAAGAACCTGATTCTTAGTTTTGAGGTATGGGATTCTTATTTTTTTTCCTTTTCATTAAGTGTTTTTGAGAAAATAAGGAAAATGGGGAAAAATCATAAATTTTGGAACTACACGCCGTGTACTTTTTCCACACGCCGTATACTTCTGGAAATGTGGGGAAGAGTACATGGGGCATGTAGCCTTGTTGGCAACGAGGGGTGTAAGAACCGACTACACACCGTGTAGTGGTACATACACACCGTGTAGTCAGTCAGCATGACAAAACAGTAAGGTGGTGGAGTAGCCTCCAGCTGGGTGACAGTACACGCCGTGTACTTGGGAGTACATTCCATGTACTCATGTCGACGGATGAACAGTGTGGCGGTGCCACCAAATGAACAGTTAAATGAAATAAGTACACGCCATGTACTTTGTTTTTTCGGCTTAAAACAGGTAGTAGCCTCCTAATTTGGAAAAGGAGACACTTGAGCCGATTTGGAGCCAAAGGAGGAGGCCAGACCTTTGAAGATCCACTGGGTGTTCGTCTAGAATCGGTTTCCACCTCGTATGATCCCGTTGGAACCGCACGGGTAAGGGCTTCCACCTCCTTGGCTGGTTCTTACCAATTCGTCTCCTAACATGAGTTATTTACGTTTTTTGGGTTTTGTTCTTCGTCAGATCTACGCCATTCAGGGGCGTTTCTGGAGTCGGCATTTGGGTATAATGTTCGTTCGCGTATAAGGTAAGTGGCTTTGTGTTAGTTTTTCCAACTGTCGTGCAGTTTAAACATTTTCGTGCCACAAACCCATATTGGGGTGTTGTGTGGATGAGGCCATTGCTATATTTAATTCCTATAATTGATTAGGTATTTAATTATGATATTAAAATGGTGGTTGATATCGTTTCTTGGATCCGGAACCACCCTAGGGGTGTGTTTCACTGTTTAGCCGTTTGGCCAGGATACCCGAGGGTATGCCTTAAATATAGTAATTATAGAATTTCCTTGAGATGAATTGATTCTTTAATGCATTATGATATGTTGGGCATGGCCCTGTTACTTGTTTATCCTGAGGGAGTTGTTGTGATTATCCTCTGGGCACTGCACTGTTTAGCCCGAGGGATGAAGTTATTTTGCTTGAGGGAAACCTTTTGTGCCTGAGGGCTTGACGTCTGTGCCTGCGGGCGACACTTCCTAAGCCTGATGGAAATTTCTGTTATGCCGGAGGGCAATACCTGCGGGTTGGATTCTGTATAGCCTGAGGGAAAGCCTGAGGGTGTGGTTTACTATTTTAGCCTGAGGGAAAGGTTTTGGTTGGCCTAAGGGCTTGGTGCTGTTGAGCTTAAGAATGTTACTAAATTATATAAATTAAATGAATAATAAAATGGAAATTTAATTGTTATGTTAGTTACATTTTCTTACTACTTACTTTGTTGCATGTTATTATTTCACACTGTTGTTTCATGATTACACACAGTTGGGAACAAGTCTTTGGTGAGTGCCTACTGAGATATATTTCTCACACCCTATTTGGGCCATGCTTTTCGGCCCAAACAGATTACGTTGATGCAGGTGTAGATAGGGGAAAGAGTCCCTATAAAGGTACTTGACTGTTTCAGAGGAGTAGGAGGGCATGGGACCGATCCTAGGCTCGCGATGCCGCTGCCAGCTGTTTTGCTTGTTTTGATGTACCCTATATTTTGTTGTACTGTATTGATGTATGACATGTTCTGGCTGTTTTCTTAGATCTTGAAACATGTAGCATCATCATTTTTATATAGTTGGTTATATACACTGCTGTAGTTTATTTCATTTGTGTATGTTAACTTCTTCCGTTGTTGTTGTATGTTAATTTTGTATTCCGCTACACTACACTTCAAAAAATGAGGGAATAGTTTCCCCACTATCAGACCTGGGCCCTCGCTGGTAGTCGGCAGCCTCTGGCATTTGGGAAAATGTGCTTCAGGTCACGTGGCGAACTGGGCTCGGGGCACCTGTTGCGTGGAACCTGGGTCCAGGACGTCACAAAGTGGTATCAAAGGGGTTCTTTTCTTGACTTACTATTTGGAGACATAGTCAGGGATAGGACGGAATGGTTGTTGGTAATAAGTTGTGCCTGGGCATAGCTAACTTGTGTATATGGAAAATCCAGTCTACCTCGTATTTTGAATTCTTTTTATTTTTCAATTTTACGGTTGATATGTTTTCACCGTTGGGTGGCGTACATTGAGATTGTGTTGTCTATAATTTATCAACGGGTTCTCTTTAGTTGCAACGCGATGAGATAAGGGTATGCCGTCTTATGCATCATATAGGCACATGATATATATCACATGCTATACATAGTTTCCATTTCATGCAGGTGCATTAGAATTTGCATGTTGTTGTGATAGTTGTTGTGCTATTAAAGCATGTTGTTGTGATAACTGCTTGATAAATACATGCTCTGTGATAGGGTATTCTTTGTGTGAGGTTGTTTATAGAATGGATGCCAAACTTTGGTTTTTGTGGAGTATGGGCCCCCATTGACCAGAATTTGGTGTATCATTGACTTTTTATTTATTATAACACATATGTGATGTCAAACATTGATTCGTGGGGAGTATGGCCCCCCATGGGTTAGAATTTGACACTTAGGTGTTGTTTTTCTGTATTTTCTGGGATCAAGGGAAGTTTCTGAGGCATACTTTCCGGAATCCCAGTATACACACCGTGTAGTATTTTTATACATGTTGTGTATGTTCTTCTGTTCGAGAAGAAAAATGAACTTTTTGAGTACACGCCGTGTAGTCTCTTCCCATGTCACAAACCGTGTGGGCGGCGACACGGGGTAGGGAAAGGCTAGGGTAAAACATGGAGTGTACCGAATGGACACACTGTGTAGTGTGACCCGGATTCTGGTCGTGTGACTAAGACCATGGGTCGGTGAACTACTTGACATAACATGCCATGCCAATTATAGACACGATGTGTAGTGTGACCTGGGGACTCGGTCATGTAAATAACAACACGGGCTGGTGTCACCCCTCCCTGAACATGTCGTGTACCTGTGGGACACGCCGTGTAGTCTTTTCTGAGGACCGACCATGTGGTGTTAGCCGCGTGGCTGGGAAACGAGGTGTTGTACACACCGTGTACGGGTGTAACACGCCGGGTAGTGTCAATCCGAGTAGTCGGACCTATCACAGACGACACAGGCAGTTGGAAAGTAACACCGTACATGCCGTGTAGATATTACACTTATCGTGTAGTTTTTGATCAAACCGAAGCCGTGTGGCTTAGCCATGTGTAAGGACCCGTGCAGGGGAAGAGATGTCAAGTACACACCATGTTGTCAGTGTACACGCCATGTAGTCTTGTTTTGCAAATTTTAAAATTCCTTCTTGTTCTTGTTCCTTTTTGGTTCCTTTGCTTTCGGCCTTAATAATCTTGAATCTAAGGCGTTCTTTTGACCCTGTAGTGTCATGCCCCCTAGACAACCTCGAATTGTTCGCCAGGAGAGTGGCAACGATTATACTCCAAAGTTGGTGGGCCATGGACTACAAGTTGATCCTCCAGCAGAGACAGATGTGGCACCAGTTTCTATACCGGACACAGGAGCGGAGGCACAGTTCCGTACAGGATTTATACAGTTCATGCAGACCTTTCAGGGAGCACCGTCGGCTGCCACATCTATGGCCGAGCTGACGCGTATCTTTCAGCAGCAGCATCCACCTACATTTTTAGAGTATGGCGGACCACAGGCTGCGGAGTCTTGGCTAGGATCAATGCAGACTATTTTCGAGCATCTTGAGATGCCTCCAGGGAGGAGGGTCAAGCTCGCGACTTACATGATGCGTGATTCCACCAAGAGGTGGTGGGATGTAACCACCCAGTCAGAGAATCACACAGACATGGTGTGGGAATATTTTTAGGTAGTCTTCTTTGAATTCTTCTTTCCCAAGATACTGAGGGCAGATAGAGCTCGAGAGTTCATGAATCTACATCAGGGCGCTATGTCGGTGATGGACTATTCTGCACGTTTTACAGAGATTCAGTGTTTTTCACCCATGTTGGTGGGTGATGAGACGTTGAGAGAGTAAGGTTTTAAGGATGGTATTCAGTATGACATCCGAGAACTGGTAAATGTTTTCAGCTTGCCTACTATACATGCGATTGTGAACCAAGTGTTGATTATAGAGAGGAACCTGTGGGAATCGAGTGGTGTGGGCCAGGGCGGTTCAGCACCAGTTACTGGTATTATTTCTGCTGGCAAGAGGAAAAGACATATGGACTTCTATCAGGGCGGAAGTACCCACCAAGCGGTGTCTTCAGGTGGCCCAATCAGGTGATACCAGTGTGGTAGAGAGGGGCACAAGAGACCACAGTGTCCACGAGACCCAATGGAGCGCCGAGTTTGCGGCAAGATGGGTCATCTGCAATGTTTTTTCAGGGCGTTTCCACCAGTGGCTAGTGAGAGGGGTTCTGTGAAGACTCCGGGTGCGGGACTAGGACTAGTGGCTTCTTACCATTCAGGGAACTGGAATACGTCTGGGCATGCAGGCAGAGATGGTGGTCGTGGTCGTGGTAGCCAGACACCAGGATCGTAGAGGCAGCAGGGCGGGACAGCTTAGGGTAGCCAGGCTGTGTCGCAGGGCCGCGACAATAGGTAGGCATATGCAGTGCAACAAACCCAGCAGGAGCTGGATCCCGGACCTTCTTCTTTCAGAGGTACTATTCTAGTAGCTTTTGTTTTATCTTCAGTACTTTTCGATACGGGTCCTACACATAGATTCATATCTGTGCCTGTTGTGGAGAGCCTTTGGCTCTATATTTCTTCTCCTTCTGATATCATGATGCTAGACACTTCGTTGGGGAGAAGAAAGGCTGGTGTACGTCAGTGCATGGAGTTCCTTCATGAGGTTGGATGGAGTCACTTCCTTTGGGACCACTATGTCTTAGAGATGACGAGTTATGACGTCATTCTCGGGATGTACTGGTTGGTTCCCTTTTGAGCCTTTGTAGACTTCTATCATCGTAGGGTGCGTTTCACGTCACTAGAGGGCGGAGAGTTTCTATATAATGGAAAATGAGATGTTTAGGCAAGTCGAGATGGACCAGAGCATCATGGGTGAGGTGGAGTCACAACCCAGATTGCGAGCTTATATCTGGATGATCAGGGGACTTTACAGATGGATTTCCCTCCAATTGTTGATCGTTTCAGGAATGTTTTCCTGGATGAATTTTTAGGTCTACCTCTGGTGCGTGAGGTGGATTTCTCTATCGAGCTTGTTCTAGGAGCAGGACCGGTGTCCATTCCTCCTTATAGGATGGCCACGCCTGAGTTGCAAGATCTCAAGAGGCAGTTAGTGGAGTTACAAGAAAAGGGATTTATCCAACCCAGTACTTCTCCTTGGGGTTCTCTGGCCCTTTTTTAAAAGAAGGAGGATGGTACCCTTAGACTTTGTGTGGATTATCAGAAGCAGAACCAGTTGAAGGTTAAGAACCGATATCCCTTGCTGAGGATAGATGATCTGTTTGATCATCTTTGTGGAGAACGAGTGTTCTCGAAGATTTACTTGAGATCTGGATATCATCAGCTGCACATGAGACCATCAGATATACTGCTTACATCTTTTTAGAGTAGATATGGTCTGTACGAGTACATGATTATGCCGTTTGGACTCATGAACGCACCAGCAGTTTTCATGGATTTGATGAATTGTGTGTTCCATCCGTACGTTGATTCTTTTGTGGTAGTATTCGTGGATGACATCTTGGTGTACTCTCACACTCGACACGACCATGCCACACATCGTGAGATCGTATTTAGTACACTGAGAGAGCATCGACTATATGCTATGCTCTCAAAGTGCCACTTTTGGATGGACCAGATTCACTTCCTGGGTCATATCATTTCAGAGGCAGGAGTTGTAGTAGACCCAGAAAAGGTAAGAGTAGTAGTTTCACGGGAGCATCCTAAGAATGTGTTTGAGATACGAAGTTTCTTAGGGCTGGCTGGTTACTACAGACGCTTCATACAAAACTTCTACTGCTTAGCAGCACCGTTGATGGGTCTGACTAAGAAGGGTGTGAATTTCGTTTGGTTAGAAGCTTGCGAGACAGCTTTTCAGGACCTGAAGGGAAGGTTGACATCAACACTGATCCTGATACTCCCAGAGAAGGGGAAGAGCTATGCAGTTTTCTGTGATGCATCAGGGATTGGGCTTTGATCCTTTTTAATGTAGGGCGACCGAGTTGTTGCGTACGGGTCACGGCAGTTGAGGCCACATGAGAGGAATTACCCGATGCATGATCTCGAGTTGGCTGCAGTTGTGCATGCGTTGCGCTGTTGGAGACATTATCTGTTAAGAGAGCATTTTTTGGTTTTCACCGACCATAAAAGCCTCAAGTATATCATTACTCAGCGTGACATGAATCTAAGGTAGAGAAGGTGGGATGAGTAACTACAGCCCTTCGATTTTGAGCGTGCCTATACACCTGGTAAAGGTAATGCAGTAGCTGATACACTAAGCAGGAAGAATCAGATACAAGCAGTGCAGGTAGCCAGTGGTGAGTGGAAGATCATGGCCTTGTTCTTTGAGATGCATTTGGAGGTGCATGATAGTCAGGGTCAGACTTATCTTTCATCTTTAGGTGTGACTTCTACTATCCTAGACAGAGTGAGGATGAGACAGCTATCGGATTCAGAAGGCCTAGTTCTATGGGAGTTGGTGGCAAGTTAAGACCCTCCTCCTAGTTGGATGATAGGCGATGAGGAGGTTTTGTGTTTCCATGGATGAATATGGGTTCCAGGGGATATATGTGAAGAGATGATGCAGGAGTTTCATGCTTCGTCTTGGGCAGTTCATCCCGGGGTTACCAAGATGTACCGTGACTTGAGGTGTCAGTACTGGTGGCCGGGTATGAAGAGTGAGATAGCTGGTTTTGTTACGAGATGTTCCACCAGTCATCAGGTGAAGGCAGAGCACCAGAGGCCAGCTGGGCTGTTACAGCAGTTACTCGTTCCAGAGTGGAAATGGGATGATGTCGTGATGGATTTTGTGACTGGGTTACCGAGGTCACCTAGAGGCAATGACGCCTTGTGGGTTGTTTTGGAAAGACTCACGATGGTAGCTCACATCTTGCTGATCAAGGAGACCTTTGGTGTTGCCGAGCTCAGGCGGTTGTATATCCGAGAGATCGTTCATCTTCATGGGGTCCCTTATTCTATCATTTCAGATAGGGATACCCTCTTTACGTCTCGTTTCTGGCAGATCTTTCAGAGGGCGCTGGGTACACAGGTGCTTCTGAGCACATCATACCACCCTCAGACCAATGGCTAGTCAGAGCGTACAATATAGGTGCTTGAGGACCTACTGGGTGCATGCGTCCTAGACTTTGGGGGCTCTTGGGGGAAGCATATACCCTTAGTCGAGTTTTCCTATAAAAATAGTTTTCAGGCGACTATTGAGATGGCACCATATGAGGATTTATATGGTAGGTCATTCCGATCACCATTGTGCTGGTTAGAGGCAGGTGAGGCAGCTTTACTAGGGTCACTGCTCGTGCAGGAGATATTTGAGCAGGTCCAGTTGATTCAGAAGTGGATGGCTACCGCACAGTCTCATCAGAAGTCTTATGCTGATCATTGTAGATGTCCTTTAGAGTTCGTGGTCGGGTATCAGGTTTTTCTACATGTTTCGCCGAGGCTGGGACAGAAGCGGATCAGGAGACAGGGTAAGCTTTCACCAAGGTATGTGGGGCCATTTGAGATTGTGGAGAGAGTCGGGCTGGTTTCTTTTCGTTTGTAGTTACCGCAGTGATACCGAGCCATGCACGTCGTCTTCCACGTGTCTCAGTTGTGTTGCTATCATTCAGACTCATCTCACGTATTTCAGTATGAGGAGGTTGAGCTTCATCATGATGTGCCCTTTAAGGAGAATATGATCCGTATCATTGACATGAGCACAAAGGTTCTCTGAGGTTGGTGAGTTCCTCTCGTACGGGTGCTATGGCAGCATGGCCGAGTGTAGGATTATACCTGGGAGTGGGAGGCCAACATTCGTGCTTAGTGCCCAGAGCTATTCTGAGCTTTATCTTCGCCACCCTAGGAAGGGGAATTCTGGGATGAATTGCTATAAGGGGGGAAGTTTGTAAGAACCTGGTTCTTAGTTTAAATGTATGAGCTTCTTCTTTTTTTTCCTTTTCCTTATGTGTTTTTGAGAAAATATGGAAAATGGGGAAAAATCCTAAATTTTGGAACTACATGCCGTGTACTTTTTCCACACGCTGTGTACTTCTGGCCATGTGGGGATGAGTACATGGGGCATGTAGCCTTGTCAGCAACGAGGGGTGTAGGAACCAACTACACACCGTGTAGTGGTACCTACACACCGGGTAGTCAGTCGGAAGGCCAAAATAGTAAGGCGGTGGAGTAGCCTCCAGCTGGGAAACAGTACACGCCGTGTACTTGGGAGTACATGCCCTGTACTCATGTAGACAGATGAACAGTGTGGCAGTGCTGCCAAATGAACAGTTAAATGAAAGAAGTACACACCGTGTACTCATCAGTACACGCCGTGTACGCATAAGTACACACCGTGTACTCATATGTACATGCCGTGTACTTTGTTTTTTTAGCATAAAACAGGAAGTAGCCTCCTCATTTGGTATAGGAGACACTTGATCCAATTTGGAGCCAAAGGAGGAGGCCATACCTTTGAAGATCCACCAGGTGTTCGTCTGGAATCGGTTTCCACCTCGGATGATCCCATTGGAACCGCACGGGTAAGGGATTCCACCTCCTTGGCTGGTTCTTACCAATTCTACTCCTAACAGGATTTATTTATGTTTGTTTAGGTTTTGTTATTCGTCAGATCTATGCCTTTCTTGGGCGTTTCTGGAGTCGGTGTTCGGGTATAACGTTCGTTGGCGTATAAGGTAGGTGGATTTGTGTTAGTTTTTCTAAATGTCGTGCGTTTTGTGAATTTTCGTGCCATGAACCCATGTTGGGGTGTCATGTGGCTGAGGTCGTTGCTATATTTAATTCCTAGAATTGATTATGTATTTAATTATGTTATTAAAATGCTATTTGAGATCGTTTCTTGGATCCGGAACCACCCGGGGGGTGTGTTTCACTGTTTAGCCGTTTGGCCAAGATACCCGAGGGTATGCCTTAAATGTAGTAATTATAGAATTTCCTTGAGAGGAATTGCCTTTTTAATGAATTTTGATATGTTGGGCATGGATCGGTTACCTGTTTAGACTGAGGTCATTGTTGTGATTAGCCTGTGGGCACTGTACTGTTTAACCCGAGGGCTGTAGGTATTTTTCCTGAGGGAAACCTTTCGTGTCTGAGGGCTGGACTTTTGTGCCTGAGGGCGACACTTCCCATGCCTGAGGGAAATTTCTGTTATGCCTGAGGGAAATACCTGCAGGTTGTATTCTGTATAGCCTGAAGGCAAGCCTGAGGGCATGGTTTACTATTTTAGCCTGAGGGCATGGTTCTGGTTGGCCTGAGGGCTTGGTTCTATTGAACACAAGAATGTTTCTAAATTAAATAAATTAAATGAATTATAAAATGGAAATTTAATTTTTAAGTTAGTTACTTTTTATTACTTCTTACTTTGTTTCATTTTACTATTGCACACTGTTGTTGCATGCTTACACCCAATTGGGCACAAGCCATTGGTGGGTGCCTACTGAGATATATTTCTCACACCGTGTTTGGGCCACACTTTTCATCCCAAACAGATTATGTTGCTGTAGGTGTAGATAGGGGCAAGAGTCCCTATATAGGTACTTGACTATTGCTAAGGAGTAGGAGGGCATGGGACCGAGCCTAGGCTCGTGATGCCACTATCAGCTGTTTTTCTTGTTTTACTGTACCCTGTATTTTGTTGTACTGTATTGATGTATAACATGTTCTGGTTATTTTCATATTACTTGAAACATGTATCATCATCATTTATATAATGTTGGTTATATCCACTGCTGCAGTTTATTTCATTTTTGTATGTTTACTGCTTCCACTATCTTTGTATGTTTATTTTGTATTCCGTTGTGCTGGATTTTGACAAATGATGGCATAGTTTCCCCAGTATCAGACCTGGGCCCTCGCTGCTATTTGGAAGCCTCCAGCGTTTGGGGAAATGCGCTTGAGGTAATGTGGTGAACTGGGCTCGGGGGCACCCGTTGCATGGCACCCGGGTCTAGGACGTTACATGAAGGCCCCACTGCATCACATCTTGAGGCAGCCGAGGAGGAGGTACTACCAATTCCACCCCATCCTTCCACCACCCCTTTCCCCACACCGAGGACATTCAACCACCTACCCATCTCACCACTATTTCATCCCTCCAATTTCCTCCCAATCCTTCCTACACAAACATTTAATAGAAAACCTATGGAAATCTAGATATTTTTGGGAAATGGAAGCAGGACTCATACTTCATGTTTGATTGGTATTTTGTGTCCACTAGGTGCTGGGTGGTGGGCCTTAGCATGGTTGACCTCCTAAATAATTATCTTCACCATTTACTGCCCTGAAGGCCTCCCTCTTTTATATTTATGGTGAATCCCTATTTCATCCTGATCTGACATGGGAATCCTCCCCGATGGGTAGGCCATCAGCGGCTCCTCTACATGAAGATATGTGCACTAATCCACCTCAAGCGGACCCCACATGTGATGAGGCCACTGAGGCTCAATTCTATGGTGACTCCGATCTAGTAGTGGATTGGATCTAATTATTCATAGCTTGCTACTAATTGTTTCTATTGTGTCTTCTCTAGAATTACTTTTGACCTTACATTCTCTCTTCCAATAGCTATTTTACTCTTTTATTGTGTGATTTTGTGCTTCTGTTTTCTTTTTGATACTACTATTTTTAGAAATATTACTTCACATCTTCTGGTATCTATGTTCACTCTATAGGTAAATAATTTTATTAAGCTTGAAGGAAATTTTCCACTTGAAAATCTCTCACACACCGATTTCTTTCATCTCTTTTCAATATTTCCAGTGGATTATTTCAGTTTTCAATCAGTTCTTTTATCTATTTTTTCTCCCTCTGCATGGTTGCATTAACATTCCCCACCCTTCTCCACCTTAATACCTTTTTTGGGGACTATGAATGGTTTTAATTTCTGGGGAGGGCTCCGTCATCTGGAATCCCAATTGGTTGGCTTCTTGAACATTACCTAGGATGAAATGTATTCTTAGGATCTTTATAAAGGGTAGTTATAGGTTCCACATACTTAAATATATTGGATGAAAATGGTTTTTGGGGAACTATTTCAAAAAATTGCTCATTTTTCGGGATTGAAAAAGCTTTGTTGGTGATATAAATAGACATTGTAAAACTTGAGAAGAAATTTTTATTAATTCATTCAGAACAAATTTGATTGCAAATGACTTTTGTGATGGATTAATGTCGATTTAAGAACCCCTTAAAATGAAAATAATTTTGTGAACTAAGAGGGGTAATGTATAGAAATTGTTTTTTCCACACTTATGCTTATTATGTGATCTTAATTTCATGAACTCTTGACTTGATCCAAATATTCTTCATGTTTTGACATGAAATATTAGGCCCATTTTTATACTAGTATCTCATCCCAATGAACATAACTCGGGATATGAAAATCCAAGCCCAAAATGTTTGATGACCTTTCATCATGTTCTAAAAGATGTAATTCAATGAGGGTGTGTGACCTGTAAACATTTTATCCCACCAATTGTCGATGGTAAAACCTAATCTTCACCAATCTATGTTTATGATGAGAAGGAAAAGGAGGTTGGGACATTCATTTAAAGAATAATGAAAAATCTAATTTGAATCAACAATTATTTATGAATTAATGGTCAAAGGTTTTGTATTGGGATTACTTTGTTATCTAATTTCACAACAATGGTGTTTCATGAAGGATGAATGTATCCGTTTTTAGAAACAATTCATTGAAAATAAATATTCATTTAACTGATATGATCATTGAAACTTATACCTATTTATTTCATAATTCCTTTGAAATGATTGTCTACATATTTCTTTGAGGACAAACAATCAATCTTGTAGGGAGGATATTTGATGCACTACTGAGCATAAGGCATTTTCACTTATTTATGTACTTTGAAAAGGGTTATTTGGATCGACTATCATGATTTTCACAACCTAAGCATGTCTTTATTGGGATTTTATTCACCAATGAAATGAATTGAATACATTGAATTACTAGGTGATTCAGATGGAAATAAATGTAACTCGGACCCTTTTTTCATGGTGCATTCCACGACAAAGTCCCCAAGATGAGAAACCCAACCTAGAAGACAAGAAGGAGTTTTTAAATTCAAGGTTGAGTCCCCTAGACAGTCTCCACACCATTTATCAAATATTGAATATCCTTCGGTAACCCATGCAGGCCATGAATGTTTGAGGAATTGGCTCTCTACACGGTCTCCGCATAGTTTGAAAAATTGTGTGAACTGGCCTAGGAAACCATGTGATGCCTCCTATTTGGTAAGAACTATCCACATGGTTTTCAAATGGTTTCCCCAAACTGTGTACATTAACCAAGTGGGAGTCATCAGATTTCCACCTCCTTTCTATATACCCATCTTACCCATCCTTTGACTTGAGACTTGCTCCACTAAACACCCTAGGATAGTGGGGTATGGCCAAGAAATTAGGGGGACTCTATGGGGAAGGGAGAGGATCCAAACGATATATATTTTTTGGTGTAGTAAGATCTTTGAACACATTATATGAAATTATTTAGTTTTTCTTTGTGGTTTTTAGTTGTTCTATCTTCCAATTTTTCTTTAATTAACACTTCAGGTATTGAGAGTTTATTTATCATCATTTACTCCATGTGTAGAAAATTATCCCATATGTTGGGGCTATGGATGGATGTGTGTGTTTTGATCATCAATTTTCTTAACTTAGTTTTATTCAATTTTCTATCATAATTCCCACAAGGCCTCTTGTTGAATCTCAATGGGAACTCCATATTAGACCAAGAACAGAGTTTCCAAGGAGCTTCAAAGAAATTACGACCAAGTGTACCATGATCATTGGGTGCAATTATCGTCTCATAAGGGTTTACCAATAATAATTCTAATAAATATCATTTTCCAGACCAATTAATTGGTCTCTATTGATTCAATCCAAAATCTCTAGAACAAGGGGTTCCATTATTTTTTAAACCCATATATTTGAGTTATTGTTGGTATCATAGAAAATAGGAAAAATAATTTTTGATTACCTATACAAACACCCACAACCCCAAAATAGTTTTATCTTAAATCATTAAAAGAGAATCATTTTACATTGATTGAATATTTTTTTTATGTTTAGCAATTTGATATTAGAGAGATTTATTTCATCATTTTTAGAAAGAAACCATTAAAAGAAACAAACATTGATTTTATGATTCATCACCTTCACTGAATTAATCACAAATCAAGAAGCAAAATGCGTTAACTATTTATATGGATCAACTGTGAACTAATGCAATACTGCTAGTAATAAAGGGAAATTCAATTTAGAAAGCCAAAATAAACAAGTATGTTGGAAGAACACCACATATCCAATGACAGCAGAATCAAAACACATGTAGTTCATTTGAAATTTCATTGTCTTTATGATAGGACCACATAATTTTGTTTACATCATGTGTCAAGGATGTATATAAAGGAATTATAATATTGAGTGTAGGTATCAATACATAAATAAGAATCCTTCTTACAGTATGAAGATTTTAATTACATTCAATGTAGTTATTGTTATTGATGTCGTCATTATAAAAGGTTTGATAAAAATTGTTTGGATTAGGACTTATAAATTTAAGGCTACCCTGAGATACCTCATTGGGTTTAGTGCCTATTGAGTAAAGAATATATGTAATCAAAATTAACACAAAAAGGAGTCCCAGATTTAGGGAATCCACATCATTATATTGGTACCATCATTGCTGGTCACTGAACTATGTGATTCATACTAGGTGTGAGAAACAAGAGATATAATAATATTGGGAACATAACATGACAATGTAATATTGTTTTCTATGGGACTTAGTTACTATATTGGCCCTTAATATTTTATTATTAGTCTCAGAGAGAATAAGTTATGGATATCCATCCTTAGAAAGGAATCCTACATATCCTATTCATAATAAGAATCTAATTCCTTAACTTTTAGTTTATTTATAATCCATTTATGGGTGTCGAAAGATAATTAATACTCAAGAGGATTATTTCATTAGACCTTGGAAATATTGGAATAATTTAGGGACTTACACTAAAGAGGAAGCACAAGTTAAATAAAATTATCACCAAATGATATAAAAAGGATTATAGACTCATAAAATAGTTTGGTACCCTAAGATAAGATAATTATTGTATAGAAGGACTTACACAAATCTGGATAACCCGGTCACATATTCATTCTTTATTCTACAACCGATAAAGTGTGACGGGGGCCAAGAATGGTTTATCTAATGTGTTTATATGGAAAGGAGTCCTTTTGAGCTCATGTATTGAATTTGGTTTCATGAGTGTATAACCCTATTCTATTATTGATATTCCCCACAAAATGGGTTCTTGGAATGAGGTTCATGTGTGGAGGTTCTCACGATACATTGTAGAGTGTTCCTACATGACATGGATGACATGTCTGAGGGTGTCTTCTAGATGAGTCTAACAGGTCTAGGATGGTAATCTTATATGGATTTAGTTTTAATGGTGTATTCTTAAGAAGGGAAACATTTATCATGTCTCATTTATGATCAAACTGGCTTGACCAAGGGAAGTTCTGTGATTATCATGACAAATCAAAAGTCTTTGAAGTGATCATACCAAATTTTCTAGGTACATTCACATGATTATGCCGACATGTCCATGTTTTTTTCTTGCTAAGGATGACATGACCAGGGGTATTCACATGATCATGACTGATGTGTTTGAGGGTTTCTCCCAATTGTGGATAATATTCTAAGGGTGTTCCCATGCCCGGGATAATATTTTATCTCATAATATAAATATATTTATGCAATATGGTTATGATAAAATGTCCAATATCACACATGTGACAATGTAACATGTCCATGGGTTCAAGTTTCGTGTCAAAATGCTAGATAATGATGTCATAAGACTAGAAAGGATTCATGTAATTATGTCATGTCATCACATTAATGATGCTACATGGAATATGTTTTGTATGGTAGAAAGGGTGCATTGATAATAGTCTATGTAGAGGATTTATATCAAAGGATTTTTAGGGAAAGAAGTGTGCATGTCTGCTGGTTCACTTAAATGTGAACGAGTATTCACATGACAAGGGTAATTTCCTGCAGAAATGTATATTCCATGGATAAATGGAGGTAATGAATAACAAAGGGCTACCATGATGTTCTTATCATCTTGCTATCACACAATCATATAGAAGTAATGTGATGGAATCATGTGGTGGGGTCTCTTGATTACTAAGATAATTTTTCCATTGGAGGTAGACCCTCACCTCATCTATTATCCCCTTTCTCTTGTTTTCTCCTGTCCCTTTAGTATATCCATACTTTTTATCTCAATACCCATATTTCCATATTATTCTAATCCTATACATATTTTAAAAGATGAGGTTAGGGTTTTATGCATGAAAATTTTTTCCGAACATGTTGCCATTTGTCACAATGATCGTTATTTAGGCACTAGATTGAGTTGCTGGATCGATTATTTTCAAGACCTCAAGGATCTCATATGTTTTCATTATCTCATGATTCTAAGGTGGATACAAGATCGTGTGATGGATTCATGTGAATTATTATTGGATTTTTGACCAAAAAATGTTCAAAAATCATCATGGTATTTTCATGAACACTTCTAGGTCTTCTCATGATCATACTGCATGTCAGTGAACAAATTCTTGAAAGCTATCAAAGGGATCACATGATATAAAAAAGTAAATGATGTAAGGTTCTCACAAAGGGAAGTTATTTTGGTTTCCATAATAAACATGTGATTTTAGTTTAGCTTCACATCATTATCATCACTTTATCAGGAGATCTATTGTTATCCAAATGATGGATTTATGTGATGGTTCAAATTTATCCTCATTTGATAGTTCTTTGAACATAGTGACAGTCTATGGCATTTTTCTGATCATCATTCATTCATGTAAAAACTTCACGTGATATGGGTGATAGTAACTAAGGGATGTGTGTGATTTTTTTCTTGATCATCTATCATGTTAGTGGAAAAAAATGGGGTGATCATGCAAGGAACGTTTTAAATGACAATATTTTCAGGTGAAGTGGGATACACTATTTTTCATGTGAAGATGAGGTGATTTTATCATGACTTCACATTATTGTATCCACTTTATCACACTATTATTAGAAACTCTCATGATGTATTCATGTTTCTCAAATGACAAAACTCATGAAAAAGAAATATTCTGTGAAACACTATATATATGTTTGAAAAAATTTCATGCATGTCTTCATATTGTATATACTTCATGCTTTAGAGTGGCATAAAATCGATAATCACATAGTCAATAACCTATGGTGGATTTATGTGAATTAATATATAGAATGTAAAATCATCTTTTAAAGGTATGATACATTTTTTTCATGTGAATATATGGTTACATCAGCGTAGCCTCACATGATCATCATCATATGATCTTCTGGTCCATATTCCTTCTCACGGTGGATTCATGTGATTAACATTATTCATTTTATGTGGTGTCCTGGAAATTGAAACCATAATATTCAATAAAAATAGAGTTGTATGGATCCCTTAGGGGAATTGATCATGTCCTTGGTTTCTTATTTTGATCATCATAAAAGGCTGAAGAACACTGGTTTAGAGGACAAATTGTCTTGGGATTTCACAATTTTTTTCAAATGACCTCAAGTGTGGATCATGTTGTTGAACCAGTAGTGTTAAAGAGCATAGAGAATGAAAAGATGTAGAAGATGATCATACATGATGATTAAATGACTGAAAATGATTTGATCTAATTGAAAAGGTTATATGATAAATTTTTAAGGTTGAGAAATAATATCATGTTGTGCCCTCCATCCCACATTGATTCTTAACATGGTCATGAAATGATTAATAAGAATCATTTTTTTCATTATATAATTAATCCTATATTGCTATTTGACACCTGAAATATTTCACACAAACCCTCACAAGGAATTCCACACCCTTGTGTGGCCATCCTAGGATGCTCTAATATTGTTCGTGTGCTCTCACACACCCAGTGGGTTCTATGCTCTCACTCACACTATACCACTGGGATGGATGGCTACGTTATCTCTCAACTATGGTTTAGGTGACTCCTACATGTTCCCTAGTTGATCTATAAGGATACCTAGAATAGCGGTCCAATTTTTTTTAAGGACATACTTAAAAACCATATAATAAAAATCAATGAACAAAGGGAAAAATAAAGGCCATAATTGGTTCCCTTATAAAATTAACCCCAAAATCATGCCTTTATTCTTAAAACATCACACTACCATATCCTTCGCATGAAATATATCAATATATTTTTATGTTCTTCATGTTTCTCAATTCTATGATATAAATATGTTGAGTACACTATTATGGGTTCAAATAGTCACATTTCTTGTGTTAAACTAATTCCTAAAGATTTGTATATTTATCATATTTTGAAATTAAAAGGTTTTTTTTGTATTCAAAAATAAAAAATTAGCATATCAAATTATTATGATTTTTATCTCTAAAGATACTAAACACCTTTCTGGGTATATCCTTGATATTTACTTATATTTTTACTACATGGAGAATTTTCTTTCCAAAACTTGATATTATTTGCATATTATATTTTATATTCATCATTAATTACTGATATGAGACATTTATGATTCATGAATAATTATAAAACTAATTATGTAGTGTGTGATATAATAATAATTCATTTTAACCATGAAATGAAGTCTCATTGTGTCAAAAAATAGATATCGAGTTAATGTTTTTGGTAACACATAGTACAAAAAAATACTTTTAAAATACAAAAATATTTCAACATGGTCTTGTGATGTTGTGGTATTTTCCATTACAATTTAGGAGTCATGATCTATCAACATCTTGATGGTTTTCTTCAATTCACATAATCTTTTTAGTGTTCCTTGGTTCTTTTGTTGGGATACAAAAATATGTCATACATATTACATTTAATACCGAATAAGAGAAACATAAATATTATATTAATTTCTCAATATATATAAATAATATGAGTTTTAATAATTCATCATATAATCATTGTAATTCCTCTTATTGTGAACTCTTTCCACATGGGAAGAAAATGGAAACATGGTCATTACACAACCTCATAAAAATTTATTTCTTTGATTGATGTTTTAGAGATATCAGAGACTTTAAAATTATCATTAAACTTTAAAACTTGTCCATTATTTCATTAACCATAAGGATTAACAAACCCAATTCACATATATCCTTATCAACATGGAAAACCATAGTCAAAATATTCTAGAGAGGCCTATTTATACTATTCAATTTATAATTTTTAAATAAAATAGAGAATCTAGTTGGAAAGATTGAAGGAATGAAATTTATGGATAATTTATTATCCATATGGAACCATAAATTTTATAATTTTTATATTTAAATCATTATATTGAGAAATGATCACTATATAGGTTTCTATCTTATGATTGGAACCTATAAACAAAGTGACCATCTCATATATATGTCTTTTTCTCTCTCTCCTTATAATGTTCTTGGAGATGTTTCAACATGGTTTATCCATCCATGACCTTATGTTGCATCTTAAACTCACTACACATAGTTGGTAACATGATTCATTGAGAATATGAAAAATCCTACATTCCTCTCCAATAATTAACCTTCTCTCCCTCACTCGGTCATCGAGGTGATTGATCTAGTATACTGGATTCTAGTACATGAAACATACTTTTATATAGTAGTACAATGTGTATTTTTTTATGAAACTCTTTGAAATTTTTGATTTTTAGGATATATTAATTGTATAATATTTATTGTAGTGACTCTTTTTGTATAACAATCCATTTTTTATATAATGAAATAAAAAAGATTGAGTACCTTACCATAATAACTAATTTAAAAAAATTGATTTAATTTCATCTCTGACTATTTTGTTAAATCTCATTATCCGTCTACATGGGATTTGGTATACCTATTTCTAATAATATTCTAGTTTAAAGAATATATATTTCTCTTCCAATAACCAAGATATTGGTCTTTTCAAATTATTTGATGCTATTTAGGGGTAGTTTATGCTTTCCAAATACACAAACTCATAACTACCTTGTATGTGTAGTGGACTCACAATTCTAGAGATCGTATACAATGATTTAATTAACAATTCTCCCCAAGTTATATGAAGTATAATAAGAAAAATTTGAATGCATATATATTATTATTTTTTGAACTAAGATGTTCATTAGAACTTCTTAATAATTTAATGTACCATGATGAGGGTTAGACCAGTACTTTTTAATATGGTTATATTCTAACTCATGTTATGGAAAGTGTTTAAATGACTAAATCTTTAAGTTAGTGTATTTTTTAATAATACTTCAATATCCTTTATTTTAATCTCATCATGCCTTTAATTTTTATGTAAAACTTATATAAATTAAAAATAATATCCGATAAAATAATTTAGTCATTAAATATTCTTATATAAAATTTCATATTTTTATACTTTGTATACTTCTCAATTTTAATATGTGAAAAGTTACATAAATAATTAACTATATTTTATTAATTAAATCATATAAACTATTTTTATCTAAGTATTATGTTAATTTTTTCTATAGTAAGTCAGTGTGTTTAGTTAAAAAATAAACCATGGATTGTATAAATAAATAAATAACAATTAACTAATAAAATAAAATACATAACATTAAATCACCATAAAATTTATCTATTGGTTGGTTTATCAACTTTCCTGGATTTATCTCAGCTCATGTCCGGAACTTTATTGTATAGTTGGGATCTAAATCCTTTATAAATGTATACTCACATGCAAGTGAGGGGTACCATGTGTTTTGGATTACATAAAAAAATCCGTGTATATATAGGCTTATAATTAATAAAGGATGGATGAATAAATCATAGACATTTAAATTTAATTTATTTATAATTATCCCCTGATAAACCATGTAATAAATAATTATATTAAATAAAGAAATCAAACACATAATTTTTTTTTGAAATCTCATGAACATTCAAAACAAGTAATGGAAATAATATTTAATATTTATCACATTCATTTTTAAAAATTGCTTTTAAGATAAATTAACTAAAATATATAAATAATTAAATTCCTTATCTTAAATTATGTCCAACTTATAGTCCCTAAAAATATTAAGATCCCCATTAACTTTTATGAAATATTTTTAGTATGTTTTATTTTAAATTAATATTATTAACTATGTATTGTGTATTTCGAAAGAAACATGGGATTCATAGACACTATAATATTAAATCCCTTTAAATAAAATTTAATGATTATGCAACATGTAATTATACCTGACTTGTCATGTGACTTATTTTATATGTAGTCTTTATCATTTATTGAGTATTACAAGACATTTAACTTGGTGATCAATTCACTTACATACATGACATGTTATTCGGTGTGGTAAAAAATGCATAGACTATATAATGTGTATGAAAACCTAGAACATATTTAATGTACGCAACATGTACCACAATAAATACATTTATAGTAAAATAAATTTAAAATAACTTTACACAACATGTGCTAATCGTAAATATGTTTCATGTAATGAAATCTCTTCTTAGCCCACATGAAATGTCTTCAAATATGTGAGGTGTACCTTGCATGGAGTAACACATGTCACATTGTGTATAATAACTCTATATACTCTATATAATTTATTTATTGTTGCCTTCCACACTGATATCATATCTGTAACATATAATGAAGCCACTTATTGACCCACATGACACACCATGATTTACATGGCATGTACCTAATGAGGTGAAAACCTATCACATTACGTATACTCATCCGCAACATGTCATGCAATCATTTTATTAATCCATCAAACGTTGAACCCTTAGATGGGTTATTTGAGTGTTATTCATGTGTTTTTTTGATGTTCATGGAGATACGATGTTGGATAAATTTTTCATCTCGTCCAACGAACTCAAAAATGAAAATCTAAACTTTATTACTAGAAAACCAATGAATACAATTGATAAAATAATTTATTAATAATTATAAATTAAAGGTAACTTAGATCTGATATAAATTTAATGTTTGGAGGCATAGAGAAAGCATTGGAGGAGACCCAATTTTCTTTTTTCATCAATATCAATGAATAAATATAAATAATTAGATGTTCACCCCATTAATTTCATAGATATGATCATGTAAATTTAATTTATAATTAATATATATATTGAATTACCTTGAATGTGGTATTTTTCCGGAATAATTTTCAACACCAATTTTGTTTTGGTGTCGTAGAGATGGAGAATCCAACAAAAGATCCCTCTATATGTATCTTCACATGCTCCAAAAATCTCAGGATGAAATTTTTATTATCCTGAATACTATGATAAGAGAATCGTTATATTAATATCATTAATCATTGATACCCTGAAGAAACCCTTAACTTTCTCTCTAGGCTCATGAAAGATAGATAATTTAAAATTTCTCTCTATCACTTAATAAAATATTTTTCAATTTTTCAACATCACGTATATAGAAAATGATACATTTTTAGAACTTTTAATTATTATTAAATAAAAATAATTTTACTAATTCCATTATCATTTTGTTTAATCTAAGTCATACTGCATGATAGATAACAGTATTTATATTATTATTTTCATGATATTAGGTTTTATCTAATATAATTTCATAAATAAATTAATATATATTTAAATGATATTAAATATAAAAATATCATTTATATTGGATCATTAAACTCAATATATATTATCCCATTACATTTATCAAAAATTGTGTAAATTATATTAATTATATTAAATATAATAAATATTATTTTTCTATAATTACCATTATTCTGAATAAGTAAATATTATATTCAATACCTTGTGAAATATTAATCAAGAAGTAAAATTCTACTCAAATATTCTAAAATTTAATATCTTGTGATTGAATTTATATGAAAATATTTTAATTGAATAAATAATTATAATCTTTTTAGGTAACAATTTTTTCTTAAACTCAAATTTAATATATTATAATAATATTATATATAATCGTAGTGTGTGACCATCTAGTCACTTTTATTAGTGGAAATAAGTGGAATGTACCTAAATTAAAATATTAGAATCTAAAAACCCATCAATTCATCCCTTGTGAAGTAAGTAAGTCTATATACTACAAAAAAATACTATGAATTCTATTGTGTAATATAATGCTTTTTCAACTGATATATCATCAAATAGGATTCATTCAAATTTCATCACCATATATTTTAAATTTAAATATATTTTAATTTTGAAAAAAATTTACCTATAAACTACCATGTCCATTTATTTTGTTAGACAGTTCCATTTCAAGAAAAGGTCAATAGATACCTCCTTCAATTTACTCAAAAATTAAAAATCCTTTCATGAATATTCAACTAATTCCATATCACTTACATCACACCTAGTTTATAATACTTTTCTTTGTTAATATATAATTATATTTTTCATTTATACATAAAATTACATGATTAATTATACAAATTGATAATAATCTCAAGACAAGGGACCAAAAAACACATTCAAAAATTGGAATAATAATTACAAATAAAACATTTGGAGTTCCTAGAGGTATGTGTGGAAACCTAGGTAATATTAAATGAATTTAATTCCCCATTTATAATCATTAATTATATTTTATATATTTATATTCATTATAAAAATATTAAGTAATGTTTTCATAAAAAAAGTAAGTAGTTTTAATATTATTTAATTAATTTTCAAGTATTATAAGTTTTTATTCAAAAGATTGATTTTTAAATTTTAGAAATTTTATTTTACAAAATAACCATACTTTTTGAAAATAAACTTACCAAAATTATCTTAGGGTATAATATTTTATTTTTATTGAAATGATTGATTTTTAGTGAATAGTGATAAATACTAATTTTTGTAGAAGTTTCATTTATTATAACTAAATAAATAAATTTAAAATTTCTATTTGATCTTCACTTAAAAAAATACTTGATTAAATATAAACCATCTAATTTATTATAATGAAATCTCCATTATACCTAATTTTGGTATAAAAACATATTTAGGCAAAAAAATAATTTTTCTAAATATTGTTTTTAATTGTTTTTTATGAATTTTTAATAAAATTGATTTCTATGAGTTCTATAAAACGAATGTTCAAAAAAGAAATCTCGTAGTTTGAATTGATAGGATCAAATTTTCTAAATATTTTTTTTTCATTATTAATAGTAACCTAAGTAAATATTTGTCACATCAGTAAGGGTAAATCGAATAATTAAGGATAAAAATAATGTTATAAGGCCTAAAAATATCTATAAAACTTCCAATTATTTTATTTAATAAGTTTTTTACAATGAAAAAATTATGTAAATTTTTTTAGGTTATAAAACAATTTTGTTTATAATTTCCTTAATATAATTTTAAATAAAGAATTTAAAATTTTCACTCTAATTTGATATCAAAAATTTGTTTAAGGATAAAAACGTTTTTGTTCAGTTAAAATTTGTAATTTAAAAAATAAATGATTTTTATGATGGTTAAATATTTTAAATTTCTATTGATGAAATAATTTCCTTAAATTTGTATGCAACGCTAATACAGAGTTTGGGAATGCAATATAAAAATCATGTAAATGATTTTTAAAACTGTTAATGTAATATTTTTTTGTATGTTGTAGTGTATATAAATTTTAAAGATAAATATAACATATTATTATATTTTTTTCAAATTTTATACTCGAATTCCATCTCTATCTTGATGTCATTAAATTAAAATTTTTGAATAGTGTTGAAAATGACTATAAATATATATTATGTTACATAATAATTTATTTATTTATTTAAAAATAATAAAAATATTATATTTAAAAAAGTTAATTTAATATGGAATATAATATAAAACATGGTAAACCTATGGATCAATTTTCCTTTTATAGTAACTTTATTAGCCCCTATATTTTAAATATCATTGATATTGTGGAAATCATTAAAGGGTATAAGAAGGGTTAAAATTCAAAATAAGGGTGAAAACATCTCCGAAAATTGTACAAATTTTATTATATGATAGTATTTATACTAACACTGATCATACATTGAAACTAAATAAAAAATTTCCACTTTTCCATGAATACTAATTTATATTATTTTAATACTTTATGTCATTCCAGGGGTATTTCTCCCCTCAGTTATAAAATGACACCACCTCTCCTCTCTTCCTGACACATTTTGAGAACTCTAGTTCATATAATAGATGCACAAATATCTATTGGAATTAACTTTCCAAATCCTATAGGTCATGGTTGAACCAAAATACTATACCTAGGGGTCAATCTATAAGCACAAGAGGTTATCCAAGGGGAAGGTATATGTCCTAAATGATTTATTGAATTTTTATTTCTTATTCTATATTCTTCTAATATTATGTAAATACGATAAAATGATAAGTTCAATATCTTAAAAATAGTTAAATTTTATTATTATTATATAACACATTTTCACCCCCGTTTCTATCCCATTGTAAATGAAAACAACACTCTTTTGTATGTGTGGATTACCACTTCCATGAAATGATGTGTTTCATTTTTTCACACCTGTTCACAATGAAGGTTAATATGATGAATTTATTTAGTATATATGATATTAATGAAATAAATATATTTATATAAGTTTAATTTTTTTCTATTTTCATACCATTATATCTATTAGAAAATTATATTTACATTTGAGTGAACATGTGGATTACCACCTCAATGAAGCATTGTGTTTTGTTTTTCATGACCCCTTCACATGGTTGGTGTATATAATTTTATTAAAATTGGTAATATGATATTTGTAATATAATACTCATTCTATAAAGATAAAATAACACTTACCTTCTTTCTATTGTGTTTGTTAAAAAAATAGGAACTTTATTCATTAGTACATATGACCTACCATCTCTATCAAAATAACAAAATTTATTTTTTTAAAATATCTTTTAAGGTTTTTTAAAGAATAATTCATATATAAAAATTATATTTATATTTTGATTATTTTTTTATTGACGATTCAATATTTACTTCTTCGACCATATTCAACCTTCCAAATTTATTTAGGATATATGAGAAAAATATCATCAAAACATGTTATGTAAACTTAATTGATCAAATAATTGAATATAAATGGTAATAAATTAAGTAAGAATAATAATAAAATTGATAAATTTTTAAAAAAAATAAATAAATAGACATTATTTTATTATTCAGGAAGACAAATAATATATGTGTTGAGGAGAACATGAGGTAGAGGGAAATTTATCAAAAAAAAAATTAATGTTTTAAAGATATATATTCAAATTCATTTTCATCCATTTATATATTCAAAAATTTATTTTATGTAAGTATTTATATGGACATAAATGATTTAAAAAAGAAATTTTATTTCATTTTTTTCTTTCATTAATATCTTTTCAAATAACATATTTTTATGTATTTTATATGAAATGATTTTACTTTCTTTACAAAGAATGAAAAAATGAATGTTTTATTTTAATACATATTGTGTCAACGGTTTCCCCCCATTGTAACTGTTATTTGATAATTTGATTACATTAAAATATTTCATGTTTTTAAGGGAAAACCATACTTCACTTTTTCTATGTAATTATATTACAGTTTTAAAATAGAATTGATATTGTGATATTTGGAAACGTTTTTCTTATAGGAACAAACAATATTTTCAAGGGTATGATAATGGAAATTTAACAGTTCATGTGTTTTGAATGGGTTATGGTTCATGGTAATTTTTTATGAATATGGGTGATCCTAATATATTTCATTATGGTATGTGACCTTGATATAGCTCATGATGACATATGACCCTCATATATCCCTTCAACGCAATTTTTAAATAGAGAGCATTAAATGGGTAGAGGCTTCTCATAAGAGATTATCGGCATTTACCAGATGGTTTATTAAATATATAAGAGTAATTTTAATAGTGATATGAAAATTATTCATCATGTTACGTATATGATTTATCTATTATTTATATGGGTTTACATGGAAATATTATAATTTCACAGGGTGTGCAAATGAGTTTATGTTTAATTGAAATTTTATGACACTTACTATGGGGAAATATATAAGTTTAAATTATTTGGATTTTTTAGTGATTAAAACACCATTATGGGTATTATTTTTCCATTAATAATTATTATTTAATGTTTTATGAAAATAGTTTTTCAGTTAAGTTTATTTCTTAGATAAGACAATGTTTTGAGCTCAATTTTTATTAAAAAAATAAAAAAACTTATAATGATTATTCATGGAATAATGGCTTTGTTTTATCCTCTTTTATATACATTAATGAGTTTTTTGTTGTCATGCCACGTTTTCTAATATTTTTTGTAGGGTTTTATGGATGAGTATTGACAAGGATTAGGTCAAGATGAAAATTATTAAGATATGTTATGAAAATAAAACTTATTAAATATTAAAATTATTATATTACAAAAAATATAGATATTAAGTTGAAGTGTCCACTTTTTGATGTAATATTTTTTTTATTTGTGATTACCTAATTATCAAATAATATAAACCAAAAAGTTCTTCAAAAATGAAATAAAAACGATTATTTTCTAAATAATCAATTTATTGAATGGTTTAATGATGGTTACTTATATGAGGTTTTTTATTATGATATTCCTTTTTGGACGTCACCATGTATGAAATGAATGAGAAGATATATTAATGCTTATTTGACCCTGATACCTTATATTCAACCAAAACATTATCCCATAAGATTTATTTATCTATACCATATGATATATTATTTAAGAATATTATAATAGCATCTTTAGGTTCTCATTATAGATGGGAACTGTTATAACCCTTTGATGACAAAAGTATCCTAAGTTCATTATCATATTAATTTTACTGATAAAAAATAACTATATGATAAGTATAAATACATACATACACACACACAAATATACATATATATCATTAATTGAAATTATAGAGTCACATAGTTCTAGGGTGACAAATATATCAATCTTAACAGTTATGGTTTATTAACTATATGTAATCCAACCTCATCCTAGGAATAAGGGCATAACAATAATTTTCAACATAATATTCTATAACAACACTTTATTTTATGGTATATTTCTATTTAAATTCATTTTATATATTTGATAGCTTTCTTTACATGAAACACACAATTTAATGAACCATGATAAAATATTGAATTATTATTTTTATATGTGACTATTATAATTTAGTTCTTGGATCATAAAGTATGAGTTTAAATAACTCAATTATTAAAATTGAATATAAAATTTTAATTAATGAAATGTTATTGAATAATTCCTAGGAAATAAGAACTCAATTTTATCATTTAAAAATAATAATTTTTTATGTTAAAGGATCAATTTATCAATGTATTGTATTTTTATATATATTATTTGTCTTGATAAATGATGAACATGAATTTTCATGAATTGTATTAGTATTTATTATAAAATAATTAATAATAATTTATTTATTATTTATCATTTGGTTATAAAGTGTGATAAATTAATTTAAAATTAAAAGGTTTATTTTTTATGATTTTTTGTATTATTATAATTTATTTTATATTAATAAATTTAATTATTCAATTTTAATGAATTAAATTAAATAAATTTGTCAATAATATATTAAAAATATATATATTAACATTTATAAAATAATTTTTACATGTATTAGTAAGAATAAATTTGTTGTTATGCTTAAAAATATGTTTTTCCAAAAATAGTTTTCATTGTGCTTTGTGCAGTAATTTTAAAATCTATTTTTGTAACTTATTAAAATTTAATATGATTATAAAATGTAAATTCAGTTAATAATCATGTAAAAATATATTTATGAGTTTAATTTCATTTTGGGACATTATGAATAGAAATATAAGAAAAAACATATTACTACTATAAAGGTTAAAAGGGTTAAAAAGGGGTTAAACTAATAGATAGGGGTCAAAATAACCAAAACCTCTCTAAATCTCATAAACTAAAAGGATTTATATTCTTTATCATCATATCATTGAACATGATACTATTTGGGCACCCTTTCCCTTGATAGATACTTTACGTTATTTTAATGTTGTTAATTATTATTGGTATGCTGCTCCCCACACTTATAAAAGGGATACTTCACTCATCTATTCTCTAATATACATGATCCCTTTATCTTGACCAAGATCTACCATAATACTCTCCAAAAATCCTTACAAAAAATCTTGTGGTGTTGGTATTCCCACAATAGGCATCAATTAATCCTTAATGTGTATTTAAAGGTTGATACTCACATAATAGGTATTTGTTATAACTAATATTTTTCATGGGAATTTTTATTTAAACCTCCACCAAATGTTCTATAAACATCCTAACATGATTTAATAAATATATTTACTATACTGAGTTGTTTTTTTTATATTGTCATTTCCATTTTTATCTATTTCCTATCATCTTTAAATTGATAAAGTTGTTTGTTTTTATGTGTGTACTATCACCTCTGTGAATGTGTAAAAAACTATATGGGTCTTTAAGTAAGTGTTTATGTTATAGTATTATTTCATTTCAAGATTTTATATATTATATTTTAATGAAAGGAAATTATATAGTACATATCCTTTAAATCCCATCTATTTTCGTCTATTTTGACTATTATTGTAATTTTAAAGTATCAATGACATTTCTCTCTCTCTGGAACATAAAATGATCAAGAGAATATTTTTAACAAAAGATGGAATTACTTCATCATTGTTCTATCAATTGTTTCTTCTAGGTCCATGTTACTCAAAATGATTTATTTATGTTTTTTTATAAATACATAAATTCCAATTAAACTTTGATTGTAATACCTCTAAATTTCAATAAAATTATTAAAAAGAATATTTTCAAATGTTTGATATGTAACAAACATTTAAATTTTCATAAAATTGTATAAATTCCTTTATCTTATAACATATACATCTAGAACAAATTTTCCTACCATTATGACTATTATCAAATTTTATGATTCCATTATATGTTTGTATAGTTATTTTCAAATAAAATAATTTTTTCAATTTTTTTGGGAATTTTAACTTTTTTAATATACTAATAGAGAATGATATTTTCATTATTTTCAAATAAATGGTTATATACTCTTTTAAAGGTATTTTTCATCTATATGGATAACATTTAATGATTTTTATGCTTCACTATGGATATGATCTTATGATACTTTTCGCTTTCCTTTTTATGATGGCTTATGACGATAAAATGTTAATAATGTTTCTATGAAACCTGTTACTTTGAAAAAGGTTAATTAATTAATGATGAAAACATTATGAAATTGAGCGTTTCATGGGTTATGATATGATGGAATGATTAATTTTTTTGATATATTTTGTTACAATTATTCATGGTTTTTATTATGTGATTTTTGGAACTAGAATTATATATTCCTCTAATGAATTGGGTAAATAATAATATCTCTTGAGATAATATGGAATGGAATGGGGAGTGAACTCAGTTTAGAAACAGACTATATTTACTATGACTACCTGGGTAGTGAACCTTGACTTAAGAATTGTTTGAATGGGGTGTAAACCGAATCTACAATGGGTCACTATCAACTATGACCCTCTTAAGAGTGAACCATGACTAAGGAAATGATGGAATGGGAAGTGAACACAATCCAGTATGGGAATTTTTCCACTATGATAATCATTCAAGTGATCCCTAAATAAGAATGTATTTTTTATTTTTTTTTTCATTCCAAAGACTTATGTTTTATTATTAAGATATATTCCCTTGGACAATGATTAATTATTCATTATTCGACACTCTTATGAGTTTTGTATTTTTATGAGAACATTGTATGCCATGACTCATGAATAGTGATATTTGACTGATCGAGTATAACATTCTTATGTTATTATCCTGTTATCCTAAAATTATGATATCTTTATTCTAAATTATTATAATTTATTGATATCTCATTTGATGTATGTTATTAAGCATCTAAATTCACATATTATTATATTTATTTATCCAATGTTAAGAATACAAGTTTCATTTAGTGTATCACTAAGAAGGGTACAATTTGAGAAGTACTTCATGGGATATGTTGAATATCATTCATGAAATAAGATGATAATGTATCTAATATCCAAAGACAGTAAAAATTTATTTTTATAGGAAATTATTAATACAAGTGGTATTAAATATTCTTCTAAAATGATGTAAAATTTAGATATATATTTCTTGGTCCCCTAATATTCCTTTCATTACATAATATAATACGTGGGAACTTAACTTTGGCCTGGTTTTCACATTTTAATGTTTGAAGACTCGATATATTTTTTCACTTGAAAGAATCTAACACTTATTATTTTAAGGGGTTTAGAAAATCACCCTATTATATCATGTAATCCATTTATAAGTGTTCATAATTCTAATTATTAGGTTATTATGCCATATTATTTCTATAAAATCAATATGTTTAAAAAATACTGATGTGAAAGTTTTCATACAACACATATCTTATGTTACTAACCCAAATTAACATAAAACTATATTTACAAAAATTCAAATATATAACAATATTGTGGTATAAGAAATACATTATTGTAAAGGATTAGAATCATATGAAATCAATAATCCCTATAAGGGTGAGAATGTTGAAATACGTATCTAGCCCCTACTTTACTATATAAAGCCCAATCACCCAGAAATGTGAGCAGTCCAACCTAATGTCTCAATAACCATGGTTAAATACAAAAGAGATACTTAAAGTCAATCATAATTATAACATCTAATATCTATAAACTATAATTAAACTTTTAATTCATTCCCAAAACCCATGATAAAAAATTCATCGTAAAATAAAACTAAATAAATTATCATACCTAGCATGTAACTCATTAAATTAATGTATAACAATTCGGAAATAAGTTTAAATGAATTGAAACTAAATAATATATATATATATATATAATATATAATGAAATATTAAATGGGGAATAAATTAAGAAAATAAAAAATTATAAAATTTAGACATTAGATACACATTTTTTAACAATCCATAAAAATTAATTATATATAATTTATAACTAAACAAGAGTATATACACTATATGACATTAATTACCTAAATATTTCATATTTTTTTCATACAAACTATTTTATATTATAAATTTTAACGGGATATAATATGAAATAATTCATATTCTAGATATTTAATATTTCATATAAATTTTATAATCATATAAACATTTTATATTTTTTGTAAATAATTTCCATAAACTGAAAAGCATGTATGTTATAAATAATTCATTTCACTAACAATATTTTATGTTATCAATTTCTAAAAAAATTATAACTCAATATAAGAAATTTTATATTTCACATTATTTAATAATTTATAAAGGCTTTTTAAATAATAAACTATGTAAATAAACTTTATACATGTATCATGTAATTAATTTTTTTTGTAAATTATAAAACTACTCTCAGGCCTACACATGTTCAGTTATTTACAGTTGTGAGAAAAAATATTTATTTAAAGTTACGAAAAACCTATTTTTTATATTATAAAATAGAATGGTTAATGATATATTAAAAAGGTGTAAACCATGGGAATTATAATAATTCTATGCCATTTTGGTTCAATAAGAATTCTGTAATCTATGCTAGTTTTGAGAATGTCATTTTTCCTTGTCCAATTTTTTTAGGTGGAATATTCTAAAGTCATAATCAATATATTTTTCCATGGTACTCACTTTGAAACATTGTGGTGTCATTATGAAATAATTTGCATTAAACCCCTGGAATATTTTTACCTACAAACCATGATGTATTATAATTGTTTCATGTTTCACTACAATATGTGAAACAGTTTCTTACTCATTTTTCATAGACCAAGATTTGGTCTCATAAAAAATTATAAAATACTACATGTTTTACATTAAAAATTATTAATTTGTTTTTAAAACACCATACACGATATTCATTTCCATTATAACATTCCATGGTACTAAAAAAATATCATTTTTTAGTTTCTTCATTAATTTTAAAAATCAATCCAAATGAGGAAAAAGTTGAATAGATTCCACCAATTGGGTTTTTAGAAGGTAAAAATTATTTTATGTCATCAAAAAATCAAAAAAAAACTGAATATTCAATAAGATATTTATATTCATGTTATTTTAAATAAATATATATAGAACAACATACTTTTTCATTTTTGATCTGAATCTATCCAAGTTTTGTAGCCTCCTTACATCTATGGTACCCATGGGTTGTGAAAGTATCCCATTGATTTGGGGGTATTGCCTTTTAGTTGTGGTTTTCTAGAATACTAAAGTTAGAGATAAATAAACTCAAAAAATATCTCACCCTATTGTAATCCAACACATAATAGTCTTTTCTTTAGTGTATATTTCCTAAAAAAGGACATATAAAATTAAATTCATTCCAATTAATGTGGGTTATTGGATCCCATATGAGATATGATATGGGAATAATCCTTCCTTGTCACATATTCATATATTGGTATGACAACTATTTATTAATGATGATACCAAAAAAAATTGAATTAAGAGGTACAAAGTACATCATTTTAGTGAATCATGAATATATATGAAGATATTAGTTGTATATCACTTTAGTTAATAATTTTATAATTCATTGATGGTATATGTTTCTTAAAAATGAGAACATATCAAAAATAGATATTTAAAGAAACATAGACTTTTATGAATCCACCGATCATGACATTCAAGATGCCTAGAAATTATCACATTAATTAATTCTGTAAAATCTTTTGGAATTAGTAATTCAAAAGAAAAAAATACTATATATCAACTGGTAAAGTTATATAACTAAAGAGTTAATGTTTTCTTATCTCTATGGAAGTTTAATGATATTAGTTTAGTTAATTAACCCATATCCTATAATCATTAATTATATAATTCAAAATTTAATAAGTGGTTAGAATCCATGAATTTATAAATGGATTCCATGTTAAAAAATTAAAATTGGCCTTTAGTGGAACCCATGGTTTGATTAAATACCTTTATATTTAAATGGGTATTATAGAATAAAGTGGACGTGTTTGGTTACATTAATACCTATAATACCTAACTGTTTGTTAAAATTTTCAATAAATGTCAATTAAAAGACTATGTGGAATCATTTTTCACTAATTATTATGATAAAATATATTAAAAATATAATTTATGAAGATACTCATTAGTATTATGAGATTTATCAAATGGGTGTAAACATCACAATACTAAATGAGAAACTGAAATAAGATTTATATATGACATATAAAAAAATGGATTAGGACACTAACAGAATCAAATAAGGTATATTGGTTGTATATATCCATTTATGGTTTGAACCATGTATCAAGGTCATAAAATATTAATTTTGATAAGGCTAAATAGAATTTAATTTTATTAATAATCAAAGTAAAAATTATTTATACAAAAGGATTATTTGAAATGTCATAGATTTCATAATGATATATGTGGATGATATGTTACTGGTGGGAAATAAGATTTGTTCTTACTGTCAGTTAATAATTTTTAGATTAAATACATATCCATGAAATAACTGGGTGAAAAAAATTATTAAAGGGATCAATATCTAAAGAGATAGATCCAAAAGTACAATTAGACTAATTTGGATTATATATATTGACATGTTATTTAAAATATACAATGTAAAACCACACAAGTTTGGTTATTAGATATGTTACATGGTATACATCTGTCTAAAAAAATTCATCAAATATAATATAATAGAGAATTAATGTGTATGGTTCCACAGGATTATGTGATCTGGAATATCATGTATTTCATGATATATAATAGTCTGTATGTTTTATATTCCTTGATAATGGTAGAAATATATCTAGAAAATCTGGGAGCAGTGAATTTAGTGGTAGCTAAAACTATCAAAAATAAAATTATATATACTATAGATATATTTCTAGTATATAGATGAGACAAAGAAATGGTTTTGATAGGATTCACAAAATTTGTTTTCCAAAAAAATAAAAATGATATGAATTCATACTTAGGATACAGGTTCTATCTTAATGGGTCTACAATGAGATATATAATATCAAGTAAACTAGTGGTCATTGATTATACATTAGAGTTTGTGTATATTGTGGACTCTTACATAGCTAAAGAAACTGTGTGGATATGAATTTTTATCTACATTTGTGGTGTTAAAGTTGAATTTTTGATCATATCATAATGTTTTCGGATATTACTATAGTAGTGGTACAAGGAAAATATTTGGGGATATATCAAAAAATAAGTCTTATACTTTCAAAATATCATCTCTTTATATATTTTAGTCGAAGAGTTAAATTCATAGTTTGTAGAATTTCAACAAAATAAAATATATTATATCTATTAAATTGAGTTATTTCTATGTATAATATTGAGAAACATGTGAGAACATTAATTTTTTAAATTACATGCAATTGTCTTTAGATAAATATATTATTATCAAAATTTGGTGTTCTATAACAAAAAATAAAATGAAAGTTTGACCATCAGATCATGTATCTAATTAAATTTTCTTGTTTTATTCTTATCCACATTTTATTTTCTTATTGGATACTCTCTATGATACTTTATTTAGATAATTTTACATGTTAATAGGGTATATTAATTCATTTTTATTATGAAATTATACTGATCCCTGAAACTATTTCTAAATAACTTTCTATGGTCTAGACATATTATTATCACAAGGCATATATAATATATAACTATTGTGTTCTTAGGGATTATAGGAATTGATATTCTTCTCAAAAATATCACACATGGTAATCAATAATATAGGCGGTCATGAATATAAACTTTAAAATATGATCTCTATATATTTTATGAACCATTAGATGTTTTTATATGTGAGAATTTATTTATTTTATTAATACCTGAGATCATTAAATTTGTGTATTAGGATCTCTGTTCTTTAGTGAGTTATTAAAACTACTAAATATTTGATCAGAGTAAAGTAACTTGAATCATGAACTTCTATAATGGTAAAATTTTCATTAAAATATTAAGATAGAATTTTTTATTTTAAAATTGTGCAGGAATACTTTTCTACCCACTAATTGAGATGGATGTGTCTGAACTATAATCTTTTCACATGGGGATTAAAAACTATTTTATAAAGATAATTAAAATAAAGATAAATTTTGTTGTAATCTTTATTAAAAAATTATAAATCTCTCTTGATTATATATTTGTTAATTTTGAGATTATATTACATAGTGTGGTTCATATGAATATGTAAAATATTTGATTTCATTTGTAATCTCTTTCACTTAGGGCTCATGGTTTGTTTCAAGATATGTTTCTTGGTCTATGGGGTGGAATTATTTCTAATAAGAAATGGTTCTAGTGGGTCACTTGCAATGTGTATTCAGATTCCCATTGTATTCAATTGATTCTAAGTATGAGAAAATAACATGTTATGATTTGTACGTCATTATCTATTTGACATGATATCAATATTTACCTAACCACATGTTATATATGTTTAAAATAATTGAGTTGTACATTATCATCAATAAGTGAATATAATATTTATTATTAAATGAATATATTAATTTAACTATTTGGGGATTTCATAATGCATGGAATAACTCAAGATTAATTAATTCCACAAGTCCGTACAAATTCTAAATAATTATTACTTTTTATTTAATTTTATAATTATTTCGTACAATTTATTTTTTATATATCACCTAAAATAGTTAATTAATTTAGTAAGTGATATATTAAAGAAAATAATGTGTCTTGGGGTCAATTATTTATTCTTTATGTTTGTTAAAAATACAATGTGAAATATTCATTACTATAACTGGCATATAAATATATATTTTTCATTACATAGTAGATACAACTCATTTGTCTAATTATCTTTTCTAGTCCAAGAGAGTGAATTATAGGGTATTATCCCATATTCACTGAAGATCAAGACATAGAAAAATATATATAATTATACATGATTTATCAAACTTCTTAAATCATAGGGACTCCCTCACTACTATTGATACGTGTAAAAACATTGATTTCCTTTAGTAACACTAAAAGTAATCCATGATAAAACATTTTCTTTATTAGTAATTATTTTTTCACTTATAAAAAGATATCTTTGTGAGCACTATGTTTAGGTCCAATAAAATATTTAGTCTAATGAAATAAAAATTAAATAATATATATGAATATATATATATACATTTTTGTATGTTTATATATATATGTATATGTTTGTATAAAAACTTATTTTAATAAATAATATATATATTTATATATGCATACAAATTCAATTTATATACTCATATTTCAGTGATTACATTTATGTAATTCTTATATAGTCTATAATATTATATGAATGAATATTAAATTGAATTTTCAAATGAAAAAATTATTTAAATGAATATTATGTATTTATGGGATTGTGTGATTTCTCATCAGGCCCTTCCACTAACCTAGTGATTCCCCATTACCCTGGTGTCTATATTTCATCACGTCCCATAGTTATCCCACAAAACCGCATGTTCGCACATCATTGTATACAATGTGACGACCATTAGTAGTTTTTTTTAGCTATAAAATATATTTTACTAAATAAAATAACATTTGAAAAATATGAATGAATATATGTGTGTGTGTGTATTTGCGTATATGAACATATGTGTGTGTTAATAAAAGATTAATAAATATTATACCTATATAAATTATTATATTCAAAGTATTGTTGTATAATATATATTAATATATAAAAATATATTAAATTTAATTTTTCAATGAAGAATTTGTTAAATTAATATCACTTTAAATTATATAATTATAATTAATAATATAATTATAGGTATATATGTATATTTAATTATAGTTTTTAAAACAAATATATATATATATATATTGTGTAATTAATGATATTATTTTATATATAAATAATAAAAAATTTATTTAAATAATAATAACAATTTCTTACATATACAATTCATGATTATTTGAAAGTATTACTAACAATGTAATTATAAGTAACATTTAATAATATTTTCTAAAAACAAAGATAATAGTAATTTTATTTTATCTATAATTAATATTATATAAAATATTTCACTATATTTAAATAAAATTAATAATTTTTTAAATATATATATATATTAGGTTCTTGTTGGTAAAATTACTTTCAAACACACACACTGCACAAACACAGGCCGGAAAGGTGGGTCGTATCCACCTTAAGGGATAACCCACAAAAAATACACTTTGCTACATTGTAAATTTCGACTAAATGCCCAATGGTTGTGAATCGAATTACACGACCCAAATTATCTTAGTACCTGACCCATAATAACTCTATTGGATTTCCTAAATCCCCCCTTGCGTCATGGCTACATCACTACATGCCCATGTCATTCTTGTGTCACTGACCCCTTGATGGCCTGATGGCCAAGTCACCCAAGGTCTATTTGGCAACAATAATAATACTTCTATAGTACCCCTCTCCAGTATCTTCTATTGTCATTATACTATTATAGTACTAAATTTTCCACTAAAGTACTACTACAGTCCCTACATAAATTCTCTTCTACCCAGATTTGAACTCGAGTCAAATACATGATTACAGAGAGCCTTTACCACTACGGTAATACCTCAACTGCATATTTTTAAATATAATTAACCATATATATACGTAATAATATTTTAAAAAATATAATTAAAAACATTAAATCATAATTCATTATTAATAATATCTATATAATAGATCATATCTCTCTAGTGGAAAGTCTCCTACTCTAATATCTTGTAGTGATCACAAAATTGAACGCAATTATCTCATCTTTGATCATAATCGAGGGAATCTAGATGTTTTGGGAACTATGATCTCTTTTCTCTTTGTTTTCCACACAAAAGGGTTGTTATCATTAAAGATCATAAAATGGGCGGGATTTCATATTCACATATGGGAGAGGATCCATTTTCTGCTAATAACCTATACAATTAGTAGACGACCCATTTTATGTTGATGAATCTAATAAATAAGGTGGTGAAGAACCCTCAAATCTTGTGGAGAGTATCTATATTTCTAGGTTATCAAACAATGGGCTAGATTGAACCCTCAGATAGTGAGGTGCATATGTTGCCACCGAAGTGAGATTAGTGTCCTCTTTTCATGATGGTCATTATATTTTGGGGGTTTAAAACTCTTACAGTAGTTATGGGTAGGTTTTTAATGATGCCTCATTCTTATTTCTATAGATTGGCATGAGACCCTAGTAGAGTCTCTTGGAAATAACATTGCAGTTGTAGGGAGTCCAAGCCTTCGGTCCGTATAGAGATCAATGTTAGATGACATTCGATGACACTATGGGATCCCGGTGGAGGAAATTTAGATCGATGCTGATGGGTGGTTGGATTCATGTTGATGGTGGATCTTGTCCGAGATGGATCCGTAATGAAATTTCCTCCATCTCCGATGCTCATGATGATTTTTTTGGTGGTTAGACTTAGGATCCTGCTGGTAATAGATCTAGTATGGTATGTCTGGAAAGAACCTATCATGATGAAAATTTTCATGTACCATGGGATTTGTTTGGGGCACAAACTTTGTTTTGAGGGTGGGGTTAACCTCGAGAAAGGTGGGATGACCTCGGGTGTGCTCTTGGTGATATCCAAGAGATATGATTCTTTTTCATTTTATTTGTTTTATATAATTAAAGGATGGCATGGATTTGGGAGGGGTTTTGGAACTTTTCATTAGTTAACATCATGGGCCCTTAGGCCGATATCATGATGGAAGATATGGATTTTCATATGGTGGTACGGGATGCTAAAGGTGGTAAATATATCTGGTACCAAAAGTGTTCAATGATATGGGACACTGATATTGAGATTCTCCCATTTATTTCTGTTGCCTCTGACTCTTCTGATGATGGGAATCTTGGAAGACGTCGATCGCATGAGGGTGATTCTGAAGGGAACAAAAACTTCCCCATGAGAAATCTAAATCCATGATAATGACCTTGAGTGGTGTGTTATTAGTAATCCAAATTGATGTGGTCAGTTGCGTGAGGTCTTTGAAGATTTGAAGTAGTAGGTCGAATCATGGTTGCATCAGCCAGTGCTGGTGTTTTGGGCCATTGGGTCTTTTTAATTCGGGTATCCGAGCCTTTAAATTGTTTTAGGTACTTTTACTTCCATTTTATAGGTGGGTTGTTTTACACTTTAAAGGTGTCCTTTTATTTGACACATCCTTTATCTTTTTTGTACTATTATTTTAAAGAATAAATTTTTTTGGTTGATCACTTTCGGTACCTTAACATTCCTGTTAATAATATCTATATCTATAATAAATTCTAATATATATTTTGAATATTAAGATATTTTTTAAATAATAATAATAATATAATATTATATATATATAATTATATTTTAAAATATTTATTATAATAATTTTCATGTAAATATATTTTAATATACATTCTTATTTTGACAATAGAAAATTTTATAAAATATTACATCCTAATATCAAAATATCTTGTTGAGTTGAGTGGTTGTCTAACTATTCCTTAGCTTAGGATGCTTGGGTTCAAATCAAATTTCCCATTCAATGGGAATTTTTTCATATACCATCTTCATCCTTTATTATTGTTTTTAATTTTAGAACTAATAAACAACACCTTTATCAATGCTTTCTAAGCACCAAAAATAAATTTATCCATCTTTTTATTTAATCCTAGTCATCGCACGATCGCCTTCTTCTTCACTAATATCCATACTCAAGAAAATACTTGACGAAACTTCACTCAATCATCATGTAGAATCTACTTAAAAACCAATGATATGAAATATAATTATAATTTTATTGAATTTTTATGGATCTAATATGTTATTTGTATGATATGGATCTAGTTTCATATTTTTTCATATGTGTGTCTGAGTATTTTTTTATATGAATCCATAGTAGGATTACAGAATATATATATATATATATTATAGGGTTATTGATATATATATATATATATATATATATTTAATTACGCACTCACACACATATATAACTATATATTTACACCAAAAAATGTTTAATTTTGTTGATCTTTATGTGTGTGTTATATAAATTTACACACACACACATGTATAAATTTAAACCTATATATATTTATTGTGATGTATATATACATAGATTAATATATATTTTCCTAGAAATTATCTTAACACATATTTTTATTATTTAAAATATTATATATATCTCTGTGTATGGATACATTATATATATATATATATAAATAAATATTTTTATATAAATTATCATAAAATAATATTTAGTAATAAATTAAATTTAAATTTAAATTTAAAAATTATTTAAAAAAGAAACACACACATATATATATAAATATTTAGTTATATTTAGGTTTATATGTATGATCATACATACATACAAACATATATATATCAAATGGATTCACAAATAATTGTTATAAATTCAAAAAAATTGACATTTTAATTTTTAAATGAATTAAATTAAATATTTAATTATAATATATATTTTAGAAATTAAAACTTTTAATTTATTATGATTGCATATTTATATATATGTAAATATATCTAATAATATTTTTAAATATAAGATTCTTGAGATGTGTTGTTAAAATTTTTGTATTTTATATATTTTATTCTTTATATATGTTTACAATATAGAGATTATTTACAATTCTTATATACATTATATATTCTTAAATTATATTTATAAGTAATGATTTTAAATTAAAACTTTATTTATTTGTATATATAAAAAACAAAAATAATATGTACATACCTTTTGTGTATGTGTCTATTGTTTATTGAAATATAAATACAACTTAACCAAGTAAGATGAATAAGAATAAACAATTTATGTATACTAATTGTATGAAAACATAATATAAGGATTGGGTCAAATAGTTCTCCATGTTTACAATTGATAGAGAAAATATCCTTCCTTGAATTATTTGTCAACATTTGTGTTTTTATTATTCAAGATAAATTCTTCTAGATGGGTTTGCTGAACACATAATTTTTTACAAAACCCATTGGAGTTATAAATTGGTGTTTAAATACAGAGAAATTCTGAATTTATCTAGTGAATGGATTGAGAATATGGTTTATGGATCATCTAATAGTTGTACATATGTATATGATAACATTAATTGTACTAAGGAAATGAAAATGACAGTTAAAGATTAAGACTACCTAGATGTAATTGTACCACAATTACATTAATTATAATAATATTTCATTACATAAGTTCCCAAAAAAATTTAGATTTAGAAAACTAGAGAATTAGAAAAACTCATTAAATAAAAAATCTAATGTTTTTTCTCAACTAATGGGAATTTTTTCACTATATAAAAAACTTCTTAATCTATAATATGTATTTAAAATATCTTCAAAATTCTCAATACATGCTATTGTATTATAAACATTATAGGTCTCGTAATTTTATGTATACCCACTGTAATGGAAACATAATAAGGTTGAGCTTAAAATATTAGTAAGGGAAAACATATATCAAAATATGTGAAAGAATAAAATTGAATGAATAATAAGGACGGAATAAATAAAGAACAAATAATTCAATATAACAGATCACTAGAGCCCCGAATAAAACTATGGATGGAATAACAATATAAATAATAACATGTATAATTATAAATGAATTTAATAGAGTAGAATAAAAATAACAAGAATATTTATCTTTACTATCAAGGTCTCAGCCAAGACATTATTCTGGTCATCAAGGCTACATCCAAGTCACTAATCTTGATTTAAAGGTCCCAACTCGTAAATAATTATTTCATTTGGTAGGCACACACAAAATACCCATATATTTGGAATAATGAAACCCATAATTCATAGAGGGGATATATAATATTAGGTCACACCCATCACTTATTTATGTCCAAAAAATTCACCATATAAAATAAATTAGTATCAATAAAACTCATGATTAACTTAAATTTCTAACCAATAAACATCTATATTGATATAAAAACATAAAAAACATCAACAATTTCCCAGTGAATAAATGGTAAACATAGACATAATCCACATATAGATATAAATAGGATGATTAAACAATATATACACCTGTTATAACATATAATATATATATATATATATGGATGAAAAAACCTTCATATGTTAAACATATTGAATGTTATCATATAATAATGAAATTGGAAGAAAATCATTTATATGAATGAGGAATATTTATAAAAACAAAGGAAATAACGGATCATATCAATTATAGAGATATGATTAATGTATTTTTAGTGAAGGAAAAATTAGTAGGTAATGAACATAATAAATTCTCAAGTAATAGATATGGATATTCATACAAATATCCAATGAATATGGTTATAGAAGAGGAGGATCCTAATGAAAAGGAAGAGGTAGGGTAAGTTTGATTAAAATTCCTAAATAATGATCCAAGGAGGAAAATGAAGTTGTGAAAAGAACAATAAACTGAAAAATAACCTCATGATAAGAAAATTTGGGGTTGTTTGTAAATAAGTGGATATAAAATTCTATATATTTATTATCATTCAAATGAAATATTGATTTTTAAATTGGGATTCGGGAGAAAAACATAATGTATTGTTCAATATTTTAATAAAAAAAATCTCAGAAAGATAGAATTTAATTTAACTTAATGTATCTTAAATAAAATCAAATTTATGATATAATATAGAAAATAGGTTGTATTAACACCATTTAAATAAAATTGGGTTTGTTGGAAAAACTATTTCTTAATGAATAGAATTTGACAAGAGAAAATATTATGGTAATTTTAATTTATGAATCAAGAAAGAATAATTATGTTTCAAAGAAATTAATATTAAAATATTATTAAAATAGTTATATTAGTTATACTTGAATGAAATTATGGTACTTAATAAACACTATAAAAGAGATGGTGGTGTGCAATATCAAACATGTCTCATAGATTTCAAAATGGAGACACATATCTCATACCTCTTGTCTGGATTTGTTCTTCTTGTATGCCTAACAAGATAAGAAATCAAGTTTTTTATTATAAAATCCGTTAATAAACTTTTCCATATATATTTATTTTTATAATGTCTATTTATTATCATATTTAATTTATTTAATGAGTTGTTTTATATTATGGTGGTTATTTGCGGTAGTTCTGGTGATTTCTAAAATTTCTGTTATATTGAACATGGTCAAATATTTTATAAAATGAATTCATAATCTCTAGATTTATAGTGGTTTATTTATTCTATTTTTACATTATCACAAAATTTAAAGAGTTCTATATTTTTTCCTAAATAGAATCAAATTATGAAAAGTGTCACAACATGTTCATTAAAGGTGGTTAAATTTACTATGATCTTTTAGTTAATACAACTTATAGAATGTATAAAATTATATTTCAAGAATGTGTATAGTTTCTGAAATACCATTTTTATATGTTAAATAAATTTTTAAATCTATCCATTTTAGGGAGTAGTAATAAAATGAATTATGTTGTTCTACGAAGGTGGTATTCCTCTTATTCAAAGATGATGATTTCATTTTCCATAGGATGTGAGGGAGTATAAAATGACAATATTCATAATTTAAAAATATTTATCATGTTATGATATATTTTTTTCATTGAATAAATCTTTTAAACCATCCATGTAGGGTGGTTTTAAATAATAGAGCATGTTGTTCATGGAGGTGGTCCTCTACACATACACATGACTACATCTTCATTTATCAAATTGTTTTAAATGAAGGTATAAAAGCGATATTATATTAGTATAATACCATTTTATTAAATCAAGAATACTTATGTTATCATAATTTAATAGAAAAAAATATATTTTAAAAAATTATATTAAAAGGAATGGTTTAAATAGTACATAGGATTCACATGGAGAGCTTGAAATTTCTCTTGAAATCCTTGTTCAAAATGACGTGATTTGCATTATTTATACATACCCATGGATTATGGGTGCATAATATAATAAAAGGGTAGTTAAATTAGGCATATTTTTAAGGAAATTATAATAGGAAATTGTATAATTGAAATGGTGAATGATATCTCTTTTTATAAGTGCTGAAAATGGGTTTTTTTATATACCCATTACATCTCAATAATTCCATGAAACCATTCGAGGGAAAATGGATAAAATGTGACAAATAAGGAATTTTAGTTTAATATATCATCATTTAATCCTATAGAACACATTTGCAAACAATTTTTAAACATGTTTTAGGACTCTACCCACTAGTTCTATATATTTCACCATTTTTCTACCTTGGTAAAAAGATCAAACCCTATAAATTTATATTTTATTAAAAATATACTATAACTATAATTCCCCCATTATCTTTATATAGTTTATTTTTTACCTTTATTTTGGTTTTGCATTTTCTTGGTTTTATTAAAGCGGATAATGAATTGGAAGGACACATTTAAAGGTGACATAAGGGATTTTTTGGAGTTTTCACCATAAAACCTATAGTTTTATCTATTTATTTAGAAATTACATGATTTGTAGTTGATTACAGATATAAATCATGAAATGTATATTAAATATTATAATATACTTATCATGTAATGTTTTCATAGCATGTAAATATTAAATATCAGTTTTTTAATAAAGGGCGACAGATTTTTCGGGGTATATGGGACTCAAGAATTACACAACATGTAATGGGGTTACATGATGTGTAAATTATATAGGGATGGTTTTTATGAATTTTATGATCGTTTAGGCTGCATATATTTTTTTTTATACTTATCATATTAGATAGATCTCACTCCCTATGAAATGTTGGGCGATTTTCTCTCTTCTAGAATCACTTTTTCTAGTTATTAATAATCATTATTGTTGGATTGATTCTATCCAGGTATGTAATACATTTTTTGTTGTTGTAGTTTTGTTTTTTATATTTATTTTTGATTTTATAGTGTTTTATATCAATTATTTTCATTTTCTTGGTGTGATTTGTCTTGTAGTGTCCATTCTCGGTGTTGTTGTTCGCCGTTGTTTGAAGCTGCTATGTTTATATTGTGTTGAGGTATGTGATTCTATAAAACAGGATTATTTGAAGAATTTCATGATATTATTGATAACTTCTTTTGGGTTGTTCATTTATTTCAAGTGATAAATTGTTTCAAAGGATTTCTTGGAAATCAAAATGTTTTCAAAAAGGGTTTTTTTCTTTGAAAATGAATTTTATTGACATGGGAATGAGTTCTTAAACACTGAAGCATAATGTATTGGCTTGGAATTTTTTTAAGAAATTGTTTTCATGGTTTTAAAAATGTGTTGGAAAATTTCACATTCGTAACCTTGGGTGCATCGGGACAGAGACATGGGTAGCCTTTGTGTTTGTTACAACACAAGGAGGTAACTTTTTATGATCTTGACTTGTATGAAATTATATATTTTTCATCCAACATATAAATTTTTAGGTTAAGATTGTCTAGTATGAATTTTCCCATATTCTATATCCCAATATGAGGTTCTTTTAAATTTTTCATATTTGGTAATTTATTTCATTATTTTTTTATCATGGATTGTTGCTCACATATTTTCTTATGTGGTGGTATCACATTTCTTCACATGATAAATTATTTTATGGATATTTTTTTCCCATTATACATCTTGATTCATGTATATAATTTACTATTTTTATCACTTCTACTTTTCAAATTTTGGTTTTGAGAATATTTCTATATTTTAGTGAAACAAAATGAAGAAAAATGAAAAATTATTTAAAACTAGATTTTTTATGAAAATGCTTTGTAAAACTGATTGGTTTTAAAAATATAGGTTTATTTCATTCATAATATTATAACTTTCATATAAACTATGTTGGATTCCTACTGGCCTTTGGCTCACATATAACTTATCCCTTTGGGAATTTGTAGCGGTTTTGTTTCATGATCCTGGTAAATAGAATATCATCTTATAGTGTGATATCTTATCTTTTTATTACTTTTGATTATTGTTGGTCTAGAGGTTAATAATGGTCACATGGGATCTTTAATTACTTTCTAGTTTAGTCTATTTTGAATTTGATTTTATGTCTTTTGTGTTATTTTTTTTTCATTTCGTACTCTGGTTGTAGTTATTGTTTTTCTTATATTCAAGAATGGTTTTTGTTATTAGATTTTATCCATATTATGTGATGGGCCAGTTTGGGTGTCATTTCATGTTGACATAGGTTTTTTCATTACAATTTGGTATAAAAGGGATGCTCATCCTAATGTGTCATAGAACTTTTGGAGATTGGTTACATGTCTTGGGAAGAATACAGTGAGGATCTTCATAATTTAGATATTAGGTTTGGAAAAGGGGTCTATAAAACATACTTCCTTAGATTAAATAGGTTTACCATGGGTGGTTATGATTTTTTTCTAGGTTTGAGGCAAGGATTTTAATTTCATTTGAATAAAATATATGGGTATTTTATTTATATTTATATGTTCATTTTTTAGTAAGGGTTTTCTTGATTAATTTAAATTATTAATTTATCAAAAAATTATCCATACATGACGATAAACCTTTGAATTTTAATATTATCTTCTCTGATTTGTGTTTTTCATTTGTTAGACAATCCATATACGGATATATCCTTGAAATCTACTATAGGAAGTTCTAAGGCATGTTCTATAGGAAAATATTCTAGTGGAACCTAATTATGTAGATGTTATCATCAACACTATTCAAAATCTTGGTCATGTGGTTGTTCGGAACCCATGATTCATTATGGATCATAGTTTTAAATATAGTAAGTAGCATCTAGTAGTATTTCTGGTTGATAAAGGGACCTATGAATCTGAGGAGTGTCTTGAGATGAAAAAGAGTATCATAATTTTTTTTGAAGTCTCAAAAATAATCCAAGAATGGTTTTTCAATATATATGCTTGAGGGGTCTGGAAAGAGATGATGGGTCTCTATTGTAAAAGTTAATTTGGAAAATTATCATACCTAGGCTTCTTTTAATAAAATATTTATCTTTTAATTTTATCCTAATACATTTCATTTATAGAAGACCCATGATTTTTTGACCATAGAGAAGGGAGAGCATACCGTTCTATATAATTCTACCTCTTTGGGAGAGTTAGTTCATCTAGAACTAGAGCGTGTCACTAATGGGTGCCTAATGGATCAGAAGTTTCAGTTCATATTGAGGTTTGATATTCAGTTGATGATAATAATATAATTAAATTTGACAATTTTGGAGGTATTTAAGAATATGGATTTAGCTGATGCATAAATATCAGGGAAGAAAAATTAGGGTAGAGCTTCAATTGGTTAAGTTGTTATGAAGGGTGTACCTTATGGATAGAAAAGGAATCAAAAGAGTGTTCAATTTTCTTGAGGACAAGCCTTAGGGGTGATAATAGGGATGTAATAGGTTTTTTTCTACAAGTGTATAAGGTGAGGTTATACCAAGACTAAATGTACTAATCCTCCTAAGACATGTCATATTTTGTGGATGATCTGGCGGTCTAAAATTCTTTTTTGAAAAGTTATCTCAAGGAAGTATGGAAGGATCTACTCTCAATAAGGGTTCTCATATTCATGAAAATGATTCCATGGGTGGTAGGTCTAATCCCCATAAAAAGGGAGATATTCATATGGAAAATACCATATTAATTTATGCATAAGATTATGCTTCAATGGAATCTAAAGCAAGGTCAACAACTATTAGAGTTGTGGTGTTTATCTCATCTTCTATGGTGCTAGATTTTTTTAAAACAGGTTCCACTCATTATTTTAGATCAAAAAATTTAGTTTATGTTTTGGTATCTTCTTTAAAACTTATTCAAACTTACTTGGACCTTTCCAAAACTTTAGGTAAGTGGTCTGAACAAGGTTTCCGATGTCTCTTGTTTCAGGTGATGATAGAAAACTTTGAAGTAAAGTGGGAATTCTTTATGCTTGATCTTGAAACTGTTTAATTGATTATTATAATGTATTTTATGGTAATTTATGATTCCTATATAGACTGTTATTTCCATCATGTTCAATTTTTATCAACTGATGGGGTCACTCATGTTTTTTAGGTTGAGTGGTACTCCAAATTGAGAAATGTGTGGGATGTTGTTATACATTCCATGGTAATATAATGTTAGTTTTCCGAGATGTTTATTGAGGTAGTAGACCCTTTATTAGGTGGTCGAATTCTTGATGTTCTGATTGAGTTCCCTGAAGTCTTTTTAGGGTATTTTTTCTAGATTTCAACCATTGAGAGGGGTCGAGGTTACTATTGACCTACTCCCTGGTACGATCCCTGTTTCTATACCATCATATCGTATGGAACATAATGTGTTAATAGAACATTATTCACATCTTGAGGGCCTAATGGTTAAATTATTTATTCATCCTAGTGTATCACTTTAGGCTTTTTATGTCATATTTTCTTGAATGAAATATTATATCCTTAGACTATGTATTATTTATCAAAATTTGAATCAAGTGACTGTTAAGAACAAATATCCCTTACTAAGGATTAATGATCTCTTTGATCATCTGATACAATATCATTAGTTTTATAAGATTGAATTGTAGTTTTGGTATCCCCAGTTGAGGTTCTGGAAAGAATATACACCTAATGTACCATTTAAGAGTTTATATGGGAATTTTGAGTTTCTATTTATTCCATTTGGTGTCACTAATGGTCTTGTGCTTTACATGGATGTGACTAAATATATCTTAAATCAGTTTTTGTAATATTTTGTTGTTGTGTTCATGTATGATATTTTGGTGTACTCCATGTTATTAGAGGTTCATATGGACCATTTGGATTTCATTATTTGAACCATTAAAGAACATCGTTGGGATGTTATGATTTACAAGTGTGAGTTATGGATATGGAAAGTGATGTTTTTAGGGCATGATATATCTGAGTGGTGAATAAAATGTGATCATTAATAGGTAAATTCATTTATTTCTTATAAGAATCCCATAAATGTGTTTAAGATCTTGATATTCTTGGCTTTCCCTAACTGCTATAGAATTTTTTTTCAAGACTTCCCCAAGATCAAATATTCAATGACTTCTTTAACCTGTAAGGGTGTAACATTAGAATGGAATGACAAGTGTCAAAGATATATTGAGGATCTAATGTTAATGTTTGCTTCACCATTTGTTTTTATTATACGTAGAATGGGGTCCGGTTATGATGTTTTCTACAATGATTCTGGTACATGTTTGGAATGTGTCTTGAAGAAATGGAAACTAGTGGTGGATTATTTCTCTAACCAGTTATGTCCTCATGAGAAGAACTACCCAACATATGGTCTTGAGTTGGAAGTGTTTACGCATGAACTCAAAACGTGGAATAATTACCTCTTTGGGGAGCTATTTGTGATATATTTTATTCATAAGAGCCTAAAATATATTTTTTACTCATAGAGAAGTGAATTTTTGATATAGACACAAGGTAGAGTATCTTAATAATTTTGATTTTATATTTCATATACCTATATAAAAGGAACTATGGTTACCGATGTGTTGGGTAAGAAATTCCTGACACAAACTGTGATGAAATCTGTTAATAAGTGGTCTATGATGAGTTTGTCTATTTAGATAATCTTTGAAGTTGAATAGGATGGTGTTTAGGTGTTATTAGCTTCGGTTAAAGATGACTCATCTTTTGATGAGTGAGTTGTGATCGATTATGTAGTAGAGACCAAGTGACAATGATATAGTGAATTCCTTTGAAGTGGGGATACCTCAAGTGAGTGGTCTCGGCCTCCCAGGATAAATTTTTTACTTTCATAGTAGGTTGTTGGTTTTGTTTTCATTGAGACAATATTTTTTGCATATTGGAGACAATTTTGGTTGGTCAGTGCACCCTGATGGTGCTAATATACATAAATACATGAGCTTTCATAATTGGTGACATGGGATGATATGTTCTATAACAAATTTTTTTGTCTCTTTTTTCAGATCGATAAGGCTGAGCACCAAATATATAAATGGTTTTGGAAGCCCTTAACCATTTTTTTATAGACATGGGATGAGATTTCATGGTATGTTTTCATTATTTTGACATAGACTAATAGTGGGAAGGATATAATCAGGGTTATCAATGATTATATCATAAAAACTACATTTCCCACCTGTCTAGGAGGTAAATTTTTTTGAATAGCTTGCGACTTGTATGTCTGAGAGATTGAGAGACTTCATGTGGTTACCAATGTAGTTGTTTATGATAGGGATCTAAGGTTAAAATCACAGTTCTGGAATGGTTTTATAGAGGTAATGGGTTCCCAGATTAAATTAATCCCATCATATCATTCATATTTGGATGGATGGACAGAAAATGCTATCCAAGTTTTAAAAAAAATTCACTGATTCAGAGTGGTTGATTTTGGAGGATATTTGAGAAAAAAATCCTTTGTTTTAGTTTTCTAACAACAATAGTTATTAGTATGTGATAAATATGGAAACTTTATACGATTTTTATTGGAGTCTCTATAGATATCCCTGGTTTTGTGTATAGTTGGGAGAGAGGTCCTTAGTTGGTCTGGGTATTTTTCAGGATACGATGGAGACAATGCAGTTGATTCGGAGGAATTTTAGCATGGAACATAGTAATCAAAAGTCCAAAGTGGAACATTGGAATTAGACAATAGAGTTTTATATTGGTGATCAAGTCATTCTCAGAGTTTCACCTTTCATTGGACATTTTTGGTTGGGTAGTAATGGTATTTTTCACTAAGGTTTGTGGGACACTTTCAAATCATTGGATGAATGGGGAAGGTGTCCTATCAGTTCAATTTAATATCTCTCTCGACTTATATACAATATATTTTTCTTGTTTCCTAGTTTAGGAAGTATATATTAGATCATTCCCATTTTATTATATAGGGGGATATAGATCTTCTTTCCAATACCACTTTGGTTGATTAGGCAATTCAGGTTATGGATTTTCAGGATATGGTAGTATACAGTAAAAATATTCCCCTCTTACAAGTATTATGGTAGGGAAGACATGTTATCCACTAGTTATGGGAGTGGTATTAATTAATAATGTATAAGTTCTATTCTCTCTTTTTGGATCTTGGATCTTGAGGGCTTCAGGGGAAAACCCATTTATAATGTGGAGATTGAAACATCCCATTATGTTTTTATCAGGTATGTTTTTACCTTTTTTTGTGGCTGATTAATACTAAGAAGGAATTATAAGTCTACCAATAAAGGTTAAGTCATGGAGTTTTTGGAGTTTTTAGAAAAAAATTACTTTTTTTACTAATTAATTTAATGATGTTTAATTAGAATACTTGATGTGTAAGTAATTCCAGATAAAACCTATAAAATGGATACAGAACATGAGAATTTACACACTGTATGAATATTTACTATTGGGTTTTTAATAAATATGGATGGGATTTCTATGTATGTGGGACTAGATCATTACACAATTTGTAATGGAGTTACGCACCATGTAAATTCCAAGGGATTGGTTTTTTAGGGTGTTGTATGTGTGTCGAGGATTTATATGTTTTAACAACCTTCTCCTTTCATCCAGATATCACTCCATAGGTGATTTTAAGTGATTCCATCCATTTCATATATCATTATTCAGCGATTTATCACCATTATAGTTCGATCGATTCAATCTATGTGTATAATCTATTTAGTTATTTTTAGTTCTGGTTATGGTTATAGTTAGGATATGTATATTTTATTGATAGTGTTTTCTATTTCTCTTTTTTTAGTTTCATGGAATTTTTGTCTTGCGGTATACATTATCTTGGTTTCTCATCACAGTTTTTGAAATCAGCTAGGTTTCTACCATGTTGAGGTAGGTATTTTTATTCAATGGGTTAATTTGATGAATTATATGTTGTTCAACGTAAATTAATTTATTTGATCAATAATTGGACGTGAAAATTTATATCAAATGATTTCATGGAAATAAAAAAATTCCAAAAGTGCTTTTTTCAATAAAAAATAATTCACTTGACTTTGGAATGGGTTTTCAGTATCTGAAGCATATTGGCTTAGATTTTAAATTTTTTAATGGAATTGTGATCATGGTTTTGAAAATGTACTACAAAATTGAACGTTAGAACCGTGGTTGTTTTAGGATAGAGACATGGGTAGCCTTAGTGTGTGTTGCACCACTAGGAGGTAACTTTTTGTGATATCAACAGGAAGGACTCGATATATTTTTTATGTAACACATTCCTACTTTGGATTGTAAGAGTCTAGTATGTGTTACCACATAGTCTAGAGACCAATATACGGTGCTTTTTCATTTACAATTTTTGTTTATTTATCACATGATTGTTTTATCTTGGATTATTCCTTAGAGGTTTTCATATGAGCTTGCATCACATAGATGGACATGATTGATTGTTTCATGGATTTATGGACACCAATACACATCAAGATTCATGGATATACCATTATGTTATTATCACCTATTCTTGTCATATTTTTAATTTTAGAATATGAATGTATTTTACAATTACCAAATGAGAAAAAGGAGAAATTATTTACAATTGGAATTTTTTTATAAAAATATTTTTTGAAAACTATTTTGTTTTAAAATATTGAATTGTTTCATTATTAATATTAGACCTTGTGTGGAAACATTTTTGGTATCCTACTGGGAATTTTTTCACACCCTACTTGTGCCTTTGGGTGTTTTTAGATGTTGTATTGCCAGATCTGGTTAAGTGGAAGAGCATCTTGTAGCATGATGGCTTCTCTTCGTATTGTTAATTTTGGTTTGGGTTGGTCTGGAGGTGATTATTGGTCACATTGGATCTTGAATTACTTTTTGGTTTAGCAAGTTTTGGCTTGGATTATATGTATTTTTTAGTATCTCATTTGTTTCATCTTTGTACTTTGTTTATATGTCATGATTTTTTTACATTCAATATTATCTTCTATTATACTATTCCACCTATATTCTGGGACATACCGATTTGGGAGGCTTTTCTAATTGACCTAGGTTGGTTCATTACAGTAACCCCTCCTACAAACTTTAGATGTATTGAACCAATGTTTAAGATCAATATAATCAAAATAAATCTATTAATGAAAGAAAATTAACTTTTAAATTAAAAAAAAATTATATAGATAAATGTTTTTTATTAAAAAAAATGTTATTTTCACATGTGTTCCTAATGCTATATAACATTAATTAACTATTAAATGGGAAATAAAATATTTTTATATATGTCTAAAAATCATATCAAAATCACTATAAAAAATGGACAATTTAATTTATTTGATACAAATTATATGATATTAATAAAAGAATTAAATTAAAATAAACATTTTACCATTATCATGGTCATTAACATTAATCTTATTAATCATAAATTTATGCCTAAATGTGAAATTTTCCTTATTGAATGTTATGAACATGTTGACCTAAAATATGAAATATTTTTTTAGTTTTACTTTTTATAAAATATCAAGATAAAAGTTTCAATTTATGTGTATAAAATTTTTTTTATAGTAAAATATTTCTTAGGTTTAAAAATATTAAACATGGGTTTTATAAATTCAACATAGCATTTTTAAATGCATTAGTTTAATTTAAAAATATATTTTGTCGTAAAAGGGTTTTAAAACCTTTTAATTAATTCTTCTATTATGATAATATCATAAAAGTGATGGTATTAATAGTTCTATTTTTTCTGTATTCACCTACAAATAAAATATTATAGAAAAAGGTCAAAATTTTACTGTAAGGTAATTATTAAATGATGAATTCGAAAATCTAGTTTATTTTTTCCATTGTAAATTGTTAAATTTGTGAATTTTACTTTTAAATGAAAATGTAAATATATAATGAAAAATATTTTCATGGGAACATAAATTTTTAAAATATTATCCAATCTTATTCCTATTTCATATCAATTACTAATCAAATTTCTGTTAATATACCATTCATTTCTACAATATATTTTATCCATAATAGATTAGGCATCATAAAATAATGTGAAAAAGAGCCAATTTTACAAGGAATATATTTTAAATAGTAAATCATTATTATTAGATATTTATCTACCCTAATTAAATTTAATCTATACCACAATATTAATAATGAAATTCATTTTTATTTTTTATTTATATTTTAAAATTCAGTTACCTCTATTTTTAACCATTAATTTTTCAGCTACATTTCAATGGTAATATACTATTTCAACATTCCTTGTGGTTTTTTTATTGCATGTTAGATGAGATAATGAAAACATCAGGTTTTTAAAGAGAATATAATTTTAAACATTTGGGTTTTACATCCCACCATAAAATAAAATTTCCCATCATAATTTTATATATCACTCAATAATAAAATAATTCAATGGAATTAAAAATATAGTTATAAAAAAATATATAATTTTAAATGAGGTGTCTATTTTTTATATCGTATTTATTACTTGGAAACACACATTTTTTCATCATCTTTTTAACACTCTAATATCTTAAAACAACACTATTTTTAACATATACAATACGTGCTGCCAAGATTAATCGAACAAAAAAAATTATTATTTAAATATGTTCATTTTATCCCAGCCGTTGAATTGTTGGGTCTAAATAGTATTGATATAATTATGAAATTTAAACAAAGAACTTTATCAGTAAATATTAGTTTATTAATTATTATGAAATATGTTCTTTATTTTTAGTAAATTTTTTTTCAGTATCATAAAGAAGTTTTATTTCAAAAATGATTTTATTTATTTTTATGAGAATATATTGTAATTAATTTATCAAAATTATATAAATTTGACTTCATCAAAATAATATCATTTTTAAGTCATCATGTCGTAATTATCGTAGGGTAAAATATTCATATTTCTATGAAATGATTGATTTTCTTTTGAATAGTGATAAATACCTATTTTTATTGAAAACTGTATTTTTTATTCAATAATTCAAAAAATAAAATTTCATTTTAAAATTGTTTTAAATTAAAAAATGTTTCTTTATATTATTAATAAATTTAATATAGTCTTTCTACTGAATTTTATACTTAAATTTAGTTTAAAACCATTTTTATACTTAAAATGGCATTTTTCTAGAAAACTAATTTTCATCTCCATTTGTGGGTTTTATTTTAAATTAAATTATATCATTTCAATCAATTGTATTTTGAAAATTGGATTCAATATTTGTAATTAGTGGATATAAATTTGGTAAAAATTCTCTTTTTTATTTTTAGGAATAATAAATAGTAATCATTGTAAAATTTATGATCCAGTAGTGGTTAAATTGGGTTACCTAAGGTTAAAAATAAGAGACAAGGTCATAATATTTCTTCATAATTAGTATTATATAAATGAAATTATTCACTTATAAACTTATTGTCAAGCCTTTTTTTCAAAAATATATTTTCCATTAAAATTTCTTATTTAATATTTAAATCAATGAATGTTAAAAAATGTCACACTATTAGTTTTAAATATCTATTATGTATTCAAATTGTGAAAATAAAGAGGAAAAGATATATTAATTATAATTTTGTGAATAATGAAATTATTTTCAGTTTCGTTGTTAATTTATAATTTGTATGAGTTAAATGAGTATATTAAATACATTTGTAGCGCTAATACAATATTTCTTAAATTAAAAAATGAAATACATGATTTCAAAAATTCTAAAAACGATATAATTTGAATTAATTATTATGTATATATATATATATGACATGTTAGGGTGGTGTTAAAGATTATATTTTAATTCCCCTTTGTATAGATGTGTTTAAAGTCTAAAAAAATTAATTATGTTAAAAATAATATTAATTATATTTATAATAAAATATATTTTATTAAATGATTTAATATTCATAAAAGTACTATATTCAACCATATTAATGTAATATGGTTTAACAAATGGACCATGCTCCATTTATCGGTCACGTTTTATTTTATAGTGACATTATTAACCCTTAAATGATAGAAAATTTTAACATTACAGTAATTTTCATATGGGTTAATGGGTAGTTAAAACTAAAATATATGGGTGAAAACATACCCAAAAGGTTTAGGATTCCATGAAAACCACAAAGTAAGGGATAACTATATTATAACCATAGAGGTATAGGATAACTGAATTAGGGATAAAAAAATGAAGATGAAAACGAACCCATTTTTTTTTTCAAGTTAGAGAATTGAGGTCATCAAGTCCCACTCTACAAAAAAACTGCTTCACAAGGAAGCCTTCTCCATGAGAAACCTAAGAATAAATTCTACAAAATCCTAACAAAACCCAAATTAATTCTCATGGTAGATAAAAGGTTACCCTCACCTTATAATATTTGACATATTGGTTGAGGGAGTATTGAACCCTAAAGAGGTCCCACACCTTACTAAGAAATATAGGCCTGATAAATTAGTGTCAAACTCCATAGATATTGGACCTATCATTGAGTATATGGGGTAGTAATAAACCCTATTATTTATATGGGGGAGCCTTATAATATACCAAGGGAGTACTGACCCCATAATTTATCTTAATGTCCTATTCCATTATTATATAGGGATGTATCGACTCCATGAATAATATAGGGGACTCGTGCTTTACCACTCTCATGATACATGGGGAATGCATGATATTCTGTATTATATAATAGCCTCACACAAACCCTATAGTTATCACATTGTAGGTAAAACCTAAACCGAACTGAAAAAATATATAAATGGACTCAATTGTAATAATAGATCTGAACATCACACTCTTTATGTAAAAGATATCAAAAAAGGATGAATCCCAACTTTTATCTAGAGTATGGATGGAATGATATATAATTTCCCATAATGGTCTCATGCAATGTTGTTATCTCTATAGTTAAAAAATTTCATAGTGTGATATATATTTTCATAGTGCAATGCCAACCTTATTGGATTCACACCAAAAAATATAACTCCAAACATTAAATCAAGTGGTTGATATGATACTCTTAGTTATGTTGAGAGGGAGTCGTTGTGTTGTCCAAAACTATGGGAACTCTGAAAAAAAAGAATCATTTCATCCTATTATGTAATGATTTATTATGGGGGTTTGAATGTTCCACTATCCCACAAATTGGGTTAATCTATCATATCTTTCACTCGCATGTGATTTTTCAGTTTCTAATGAGTTTTGTTAACGGTACTGAACACACCCAACAGTTCTCAAATCCCTGATGATTCATAGTCCTACATTCTAAAGAAATGATATCATTGGGTAACATGACCAACGATACTTAATAAATCATATTGGTATAGATGATGAGAATTCAGGATCATCATACCCTTTTGGGTAACTATTTCCTATTTCAGGACTCACATATAAATTTAAAATATGTTCGTAAATCATTTGTTCATTCCATTGTATGAAGTGGTCACCCAGAATTAAAAAGCAACTGTATGATAGTGTTGGAATTATCTATATGTATTATAGGTTCTCTATTGATGGGGATATTTGTATATATGTGATCTTATCTATCAATTGTTCCCTTTATGAATGGATAAGTTATTCTTTGGTCATTCATTGGGATGATGCTAGTTTTAATACATGTGGTGAGGCACTCTAGTGGTTACTGTTATATTGGGAGAAAAAACATGTTTTGATATCAATATCAGATCCATGAGAAGGGATTACTATGTATCCTTGTGAAATAAATCAGAACCCATGTAATAAAGTTCCACTTAATAATACACATCACTTTTTAAAGTCGTGTGTTGAAGACCGAACTGTGAATTTTAACGTCATGCGGTATGGACATCTAGGAGAATGGTGCCTCACCAAGGTTAGTGTGGGGCTTACACCAAGGTGGCCTAAGGAACAATGAATATAAGTGTTCTCCTAGGGGGCATGATCTTATTGGGTATATGAACAAATAAAGATGGGGATAAAAGGGATCCATAAATAATGTGTCCCTTCGGGTTAGATATAACCCTTATGGGATTTCGGCCCATAGAATATTATGGTTAATTTGGGTGTTGGGTTTGGACGTATGGGGAGCTTCAAAAATATCCCATATAGTTGGAAATCATAGCCCACATAGTTTAAAATGGGATGAAGATTATACCTGGTAGAAAGACTATTTGAATGAAGGTTGTAGATTACACCTAATGAGGAGGCCGAATGGTGGTTTTAGATCATACAAATTTCATGACTTATACTAACTTTTAATCCCACAAGAGCCTTGATCGGTGTTAGAAACAAGGGAAAGTAGTATATTTAAAGATCACATGATCCAATTTTGTTTTCCAGTGGATGGATTCAAAAGCCCAAAGGGAGAATCAGAGTAATTTGAGTATTCCCATATCTTCTCTTATTTTGGTAACTAGGATAGTCACATCTAGTGATTTATCTAGTTATGACTTAGGCATTCGAAGAGTAGAAATTTTTTTGGATCCCTCAAGAATGAATATGAGATTACTTCAAGAAGGAATAAATTTTCATCATTTCAGAGAGGATGAGAGAAGGATATAAATTTACCCCTCATTGAAGGAAAAGTTCATTGGTTCCCTTAAATCGCAATAATTTGGAGGTCCATGTTAACACCTCTAAGGTCGGGTCCTTTGTTATCAAGGGAATATACAATTGAAAACATTCTGAGGGTCTGATTTAACAAAAATATTACCAACAAGACTCTTATTACCATGGGTATGTAGACTTGATAGGGAACAATGATGTGTATGATGATCTGATCATAGATGTCATGTGGCTTTAGAATATTCCTTAGACTAATGTTGTTAAACATGTTCAGGGAGGGGATAGAGTGGGGCTTGATGGTGTGATGAAAGGAAGTGATAAGAGTGGGAGAGTAGAACAACATAGGATTCCCCATCTCATGTATCATGTTCTTTTGTAGGATGGGGTTCCCTACCCATATCATGTTGCTACACTAGTGAGGGTACTATCTATGTAGCATTGTGCTACATAGACATGGGTTCTTCCCCTAAAGTGTTTTTCTATGCGGGGCTGGGTTCCAACAGCATGGTGTTTTTCTATGCGGGCTCAAGTTTGTCCAGCTTAGCATTTTTCTATACAGGTAAAGGATCCCTATATGTATATTTTTACATTGTGGGATGGTTTTCCACAAAGGTTCCATCCTCTAATTCTCTACGGTGTGGTATCCATGAAGGAGTCTTGGGTTTATGGATGCCAGATGAATTTAGTTTCTTCCTTAATGCTATGTAGTGGGTTTACCTACATAGAATCAAAGGCTCTATGTTTCAGATATCATCCATGATCAACTCCTTATATCTTCATCCTTCCCTATTCAGTTTTCCTTGGGGTTATTTTATAGAGGAGTGGAGGGATAAAGCAATGGGATGGTCGGTCATCATCAATGTGCCTCGGGTCTTTCATTTATGGGATCCTAATGACGATTCCTAGTTGTAACACGCGAATATTTTTATGAAATATTTTTACATAATTTTAATTCATTAATAGGGTTCATTTCATGAAATTGTGAGTTTAAAAAAACCCTGAGGCACCGTCAATATAAAATTACTATTATAATATAGTCGTTAGTTTAGCAGGAAGAAATTTAACTAACATATGAAAATGTATAAAAAATATAAATCAATTGTATATTTATATATTTGTATATGTGAAATAATATTAGTAAATTAAAATAATTAAATATATATTTTATATACGTAATAAGATATATTTGGTATTCATTTAATATAAATTTTTGTCAATGAGTATAAATATACCATATTTTATGTACGAAAACCAATATTTTTCAAAAAAGGTAATTTTTACCTTTTAATGGAGAACCCCTTTTAAATTAATATTTTGATGTATTAATAATTTTTATATGAAAACATAATAATTATCTTTGGAATCAAAATATATTAATTTACATTGGATTAAATATTTGTGTTTTTCTAATAACTTTCAAATTTTGATGAATAGTAAAAATACAATAAATTTTAATTGAAAACAACATTTTTCATTAAAATAATTTATATGGTGAAATTGTAATATTTGATTATTTTAAATTATAAATAGAATATATTTTTGTCATTCAATATAATATATTTCATTATCATTAATTTTACATTGAATTCTGATATAAAACCATTTCAATCTTTCGCAATGTTTTAACTTTTAAAAACTGGTTCTCTCTTTCCGATGATGGGTATAATTTTAAACTATCTACAAAAATATATATGTTTTTAATTTTGAAAAATGGATTTCATAGTTTTACTAAGTATTTAGAAATTATGTAAATAGATTTATTTAATTTTTGGGCATTGTGAACAGTAATTTCGGCATTTTTTATTACGGTAAAAGGGTAAATCAGGTAACTAATGTTAAGAATTACATTATAAAATTACCCTAACACATGTATTAATATAAATAGATAATTTTTTTTACCTAAATCATCCTTCGGTTCAAATGGTGTCCATTTGAATCCACTTAAATGAGATTATGACATTTGATTTATTTTATTTAACGAATAGTTAAATATGACTCACTCAAATTTTAATAAATAATCAATTTTAATATATAGTTATTAATAAAGGTAAATTATAATATAAATAATAATTTTAAATCTAAGAAGTTTTTCTATCATGGTAATTTATTTTTCATTTTTAGAAATAAATAATTACCTTAATATCTTATACGTTAATGATGAAGAAATTATTTAATTGATAAAAAAATAATATAAATTTTATTAAAATAATAATAGCCATTAAAAGACCCAAAAATATGACCAAAGATTATTAGTTGAGTATAGATATACCATAATAATCCAAGGGTTTAGATATTAACCATTTGGAGCCTTGTATAATGGATTATGACACTTATATTATTTTAGTTAAAGTAATGTAAAAGTTTTCACATTCATAATTTAATAAGTAATACATTTTAAAATTTTGATTTTCTTGATGATAAATTCGACTAAAAATATTCCTCTAAAATATAACAGATTTTTAATCATCTTCCTATTTTAATTTTAAATTTTACTCAACAAATAAGTATATTAAATAATTAAACAAAATTTATGTAGTGATTTTTAATTAATATGGATTACAAATAAATGTTATTAAAATATTAAAATAAATATAATTTGGGATAATTGTCATGTATATAGAATTTAATAGATTATATTTACCTCTTATAAATATAATAAAATTGTTTTTTCAATGATAACTTATTATATTTATACTTTTAAAAATTAATTAATTGAATACTGTCAAAATTGACACTATTGATTATTTATCAAAATAATATATTATTAAATTATTTTTAAATAATAAACCATTTTTTATAATATAGAAAAATTATTACATGTTATAAATTGTTCTAATTTAGTATTTATAATATAATTTATGTCAAATAAGTATATATGATACCCTTTTAATTTGTGAACATTTGTTACCCTGGTTTAAAATAATGTAAGATAACTAAGTGTTAATAAAAATTATAAGATTTAAATAGAGAGAAATACTTGTAACAAATTTTTTTTTATGAGATTTAAATCTGATATAATCTTATCTTAAAATTTTTTGGATGTTTTTTTATCAGGTTTTATTTTATTATAAATTAAAATTTTTGAGGTTTATAAAAGTTCCCCTTACCTCTTTTATATAATGGAACCTCCTACCTCACCACATAAATTCATTTTGAGCCCTTAATTTAGGCCATCCTCTTCCTTTTCCCCTTATACAATTATATAGTAACATTCTAGAGGTTCTGGTCTTCTTCAAGTGCCAACTCTAGTGCTCTAAGATGAGAATTAGAGGAAGCACGTTGAAGAAGATGTAATCACCTCTACAGATTATTTCAAATTGATTTATTCTTATACTTTATCTTCAGGTTATTTTTCATTATAAATTAATAAATAAATTATCAATTATATAATTAGATTTTATTATATTTATTCAGAATCCATATTCTATCTTCTATTCATCCAACAAAAAACAACATCACAATGCGTTCGTAGGTACGAGTTACCATCTCCACACCGTGGTGTAATCTGTTTTTTCAGCACCACCATACTTGGATGGGTATAATTATGGAAATAATAACTATATATGGTTGTTATAACATTATATAAATTCTGAAATATTATTCACCATCCAATTCAATCCCATTCAACAATTATGGGAATTATATCATTGTTCGTGTGTACGTATGACCTACCATCTCCACGATGTGATGTGATTCCTTCTACATGATATTCATTAAAATATGATTATTTAAATGTAGAGAATGAATAAATATGGTGTATTTTATTTGAGTATAATTTCTTAATGATATAACTAGGACCTAAAAAGAATAACCATAATTTATTTGATAAAACATGGAAAAACATAATGCAGTTAATATCCATATAATGAGTAATAGGTTAATGTAACTAACGGCTGATAATATGATCATATATGATATCATAAAAAATTTACTCTGATTCTGTAATAATTCAAAAACATTATTTAAATCATTACACATGAGTTTCTGATACTTATGAAGGATATCATATCTGAAGTAAGGGATAATTTCGAAATCTCAATATTATCCAAGATAGTTTATACATATGTATTTACTAGGGTATATTTATCAAACATTTACATGTTTCCTAAATAAGTAATATTATATCTATTATTTTACAATTTTTTAAAGTCAATTTTACCCATTGGTGAATTTTTACTACACATTATGAAAGGAATCCTATTTCGTTATTCGATACGAGGTACTTTCTATCTTTTCCAGAAAAAGTATGAGGAGAATGTTTTTAACTTATACATCATGAACATATTTTTAGGTCTTCATAATGAATTATTTCCATGAATCTCTATCTATAATATTTCATGTTTATTTTCAACTAAATTCTTTTCTTATAAAATTTCACTGAATTTTGAGAAAAGAAAATATTATACCATAAGAAAGGATATTTTCCTCATGAATTAATTTCAAGTGTTATATCAAAATTATTTTACATCTAATACAACATTATTAAAATACTGTTATGTTTCTATCCCTTGTATTTATATGATTTTGTTATGGTTATGATGGAATTTTATTTGTGAAATTCATTTGTTTTATTTGGATTATGATTCAATGATTTTTAAGAAAACCCTTTTATTCCTTCGATTATGCAATGATTAATGAATTTTGTTTTTGTGGAACACATATGAAGGATTTCATTATGAGATTTTTGGGAACTATATCTCCCTATAATGCATTTGTTAACAATTTATATCTCATGAGATCTATATGACTATAATGGGAAATGATCTCAATTCAATAATATAGGGTTGGAACATGGACTGAACTCTGTTCAATAACGGACTTGGCCGCTATGATGGTATTGGAAATGATCCATGACTAATTTGAAATTATTTTTTATACTTATGTGTATTCCATAAAACTTTTTGTCTTATGTTATGTAATTTTGGATTATGTTCATTTAGTATTAAGAACTTCTATGATTTATCTCATGGAAGGATACATGATATTTCATATGTGGGATAATATTTTCATATGTTATATCCTTATATCACATTTTTATGATATGATTGATATTTTATTTGTTAACCCTTATCGGGCATCTGAGCTCACACTTTCATGTGATTATTTTCCCCAGTTCATGAAGAATGGTATTATGTTTGATATGTCCAAAATGGGTCTAGTTATAATGAAATAAGTGGGAGATAATGAAGATGAATTGGGAACTAGTTTTTTATGTTTCCTAGTTTTTAAGGACACTATACCTATATGGTCCTTTGTAGATTTGTTATATTTTTAAATTAATATTCTTCAACAATGAAGTAATATCAACGTACGTAATTTATAGGTAGTTGTAGTTGATATTAGAGGAATGGTGTAGTTAACCTTTGAAAACTAGGATGAGAAAACCTTAGTAAGAATCCAAAGGATATGTTGATGTATAGGTTACAATCCAAGTGTTTTATAAAAGTTCATGAATAACCTTGGATAAAACCTAAAGTGTCCTAAACTGATATTTTATTCTTGATTATATGATTCTACCATTATTATCGGTGTTTCTCACACTATTTTTCTTGTTTTAGTCAATAGTTAGAACCCAAAGGGACCGTGGTAATGATGAATGCAATGGTAAATGAAATGAATGTGAACCATAGACACCAAATGTTATGAGATCTAGAATGTTAAATCTAGTAGCTATGATCACAAAAAAATTTCATTATATGAATCATATAGGACATCCAAATGAGAAAAGGAGGGAACAAAATTCTATTGGGTTCTTCATAAGGAATCATCAACCATCTTTTTGCGTGACATCTGATCCATTAGTAGTTGAACAAAGATATTTTTAGTTATTCAATGTTCAAAACATGTTAACGTCATCTATGTAGTCTATCACTTTGAAGTTGAATCTGACTAATGGTGGAACCTTATCAATAATAAGAGGTAAATATATGAAATTGAATCCATATAATCAGATGAGTTCAAGAACATATTTTTCACTAAGTACGTTTCTCTTGTTCTTTTAACAAAGATGGATAAGGAGTTCCATGAACTTAAGAAAAAAGACGATGAATTTGTAGGCACATATGAAGAATATTTTACAAGAATCATGAGGTACACACCTAGAATTATTATCCAACATGAGAGTAAACTTGACCAATTCTTTATTGTCTTCAAAAAGCATTTGATGGAATTATCCATAAGGGACTTCAATATCTATGAAGAAATCATTTGATGTACTCCCAAAGATTGATATGTAGATTGGAGTAACCCTTTAGTCTTATGGGTTTGATATGAAGAGAAAAATGGAATTCAAAGGAAAATCAAAGTATCACACTAAAAATAAAATGAGTTTTTCCTTATGACCAATGTGTGGAATGAAACATGGAGGAAATTTTCTTAAAGGGACTAGTAAATGTTTTAAGTGTGCAAAAGAAGGTCATTAGTAAATAGAATTCCGAAGTGATGGAAAAAATATTTTTAATGATGTGAATAAAGAAAAGGATACATAGAATACACTTCCTACAATTCAATGTTACAAGTACAAGGAAATGATGAATTATCCCAATAAATTCTCTAATCTAAGGTTTATTGATGATGATCAACATTAGTAAACTCTCAAGTCCAAAGACAAAGGAAAGTCACATGTGATCACTATCAGTGATGTGGAGTATTGTAATGAAGTGGTGAAAGGTAAACTTACCATCTAATATAAAGTATAAAATGTTTTTTTTGATTATGGATCCACCCAATATTTTATTTATGATAATTTTTATAGGGGTATCATTATATTACTTCAATAATTAATGTTGAGTTAGCTGTGAGAACTCCAAATGGTACAACAATCGCATCAAAAGTTTATAATTTTTATATGGTTGAAGTTGGTGGGAAAGTACTTCCTAAAAATCTTGTGATCCTTCATATACTAGAATTTGATGTGATTAATATCATGGATTGGATTTCTCTATATGGAGAAGATATCAATTTGTAAATAAGTGGAGTCACATTTCATATTGCAGAAAAATCTATGATCTTTAATCGGTGCATGGATGAATATAACCTTCCCGTAGAAATTTCTTCTATCTTATAGGTCTTGATAGCTATACATGAAGGTTATTTATCTGAAATGGTGGGTAGAGAGTCACAGTTAAGAATAAACCCATTGTACGAGAGTTTGATGATGTCTTTCAAGAATAATTTCTAGGTCTTCCACCAAATCATGAAGTTGAGTTTTCAATAGAACTCATACGGGTGCTATGCATAATTTAAATACACCCAATAGAATGACCCCAATTAAAATTTAGTAATTGAATAATAAGCTCAAATAGAATATTTATTAGGGATTCATACAACCAACTGCATCACCTTGGGGAGAAACTATTATGTTTCTTAAGAACAAAGATTTATCAATGAGACTTTGTATTGATTATCGAGAACATAATAATATCACTATCAAGAAAAAATATCTCCAACCCTGCATTGATGACTTATTTGAACAACTATATAGAGATCAATAATTTTCCAAAATAGCACTTCCTTCATTATATCATCAATTAATGGTCAATATGGGGGATATACCAAAGTCTATATTCCATATAAGGTATAGACACTATGAATTTATAATGATTTATTTTGGTGTTATTAGTTCCCCTACTATCTCTATGGATCTAATGAATAGAATCTTTAGATAATATCTTGATCATTTTGTGGTAGTCTTTGTAGATGATATTCTTGTCCATTCAAAAAGCAAGGAATTATATGAAGATCACTTTATAATTTTACAGAATACCCTGATAAAGTATTAGATTTATAACAAACATACAGTGTGAAAATATTGGCTTCAGAGAGTTTCATTTTTAGGTAACATAATATCCAAATAAGGGATATCTGTGGTTTGAGTAAAAACCAATGTTATTGAAAGCTTGAAGAGACCAAAAATGGTAACTAATATATGAAGAGTTCTTAGTTTGGATTGATATTATCAACATTTTTTGAAACATTTTTCTTGATTATCTAATCTACTCACCATGTTGACTCAGAAAGGAGTTAAGTTCAAGTGGATGGATTAATGTGAATGTAATTTAAAAGAGATCAAAAGAAGGTAATCCAGTGCACCTGTGCTCACACTTCCTTGTAGTGGAGATATGTTTGTAATCTATAGTGATGCATCCAAGAAGGGGTTGGGATGTTTTCTCATGAAAAATGATACGGTGGTAGCTTATCCCTTGAGACAATTAAAAATCCATGAGCAAAATTACCCAACTCATGATTTTGAATTAGTGGTTTTAATAATTTCATTAAATATATAGATGCATTGTCTTTATGGTGAAAGGCATGATATTTATACTGATCATAAGAGTTTCAAGTATATTTTCACACAAAAGGAGTTAAATATTCACTAAAACAGGAGGTTGGAGTAGATTAAATATTATGACTGATCAATACATTACCAGCCATCGAAAGTGATCAAGGTGAAAGATGCTTTGAGTTAAAGGTAGCATGATAGCCTATACATGACGAGGATAAAAAAAATACATCATTTATGGATTTACAAAGGATGGATCATGAAATTTTAATATAAGTGTAGAAATGATATTTATCAAATGAATGTTCATCCATATATACAAGTAAATATTAAAGAGCCGTAAAAGGAAGATGTAGAGGTACAAAATAAGTTGATGAATGTTCCGAAATTCAACGTTGATTGTTATGGAATAACAAGGTTCATAAATTGGGTTTTTATTACTCCCATTCCTTAATTAATGAAGGATATATTGGATGATGATTATTGTTATTCATTCTATGTTCACCTTGGAAGAACAAATGATGTACAGTTACCCGAAAGTGTATTTCTAGTAGGATGGAATTAAAAGGGATGTTGTTGAATATGTCTCTTGATGCTTGGTTTGTCTGCAATTTAAGGATAAGAGACAGAAGTATAAGGATATGTTACAAAAAATATCCATACCAAAATGGAAAATGGAAAACATCACTATGGACTTTTTCCTTAGACATCCCAAAATAACTAATGTCTATAATGCAATATTGTTTAGATTTGATCACCTTACGATGTTGGCACACTTAATTGCTATTGGAGAGGATTTATCTGTTGATCATATTTCCAGGATATATGTAATGGAAGTGGTAATATTTAATTGATTGAAACATTCCATTATATCTAATTGGGATTTGAGTTTTATCTTATAATTCTAGCGAATTCATCAGTATACTCTAGATGCATAGTTAAGTTTCATCACTAATTATCATCCTCATATAGACGGTCAGTTTGAGAGGACAACCCAAACTCTAGAGAACATGTTTAGAGATTTATTTATGAATTTCAAAGGTGGTTGAGTTTAACACCTACCTTTGGTAAAAGTATCATAAAACAATAGATTTCACTCTAGTATTCAAATGAATCTTTATGAAGCCCTCCATGGAATGAGGTGCTTATATCAAACTTTTTGGGATGAAACTGCAAAAAGAAATCTATTAGGGCCCAATATTATTGATTAAATGGTAGAAAAGGTCATATCTATTCAATAACACATAATAGAATCTCCAAGTCGATGAAAAATTTATGATAACAACCAAATAAAAAGCATTTTTTTGAAGCGGGTGACAAGATGTTTGTATGAATATCTCCCTAGATGAGAGTAATGAGATTTAGAAATAAGGGAAAGCAGACCACAAGGTATATCGGTCCTTTTGAAATTTGGGATCATGTTGGCATGTAGCTTACAAATTGGTGCTTCCACAGAATCTCTCTCAAGTTCACTATGTGTTCCATGTATCTCTCTTGAGAAAGTACATACCTGATCATTCACATGTTCTAAAATCAGAAGTCATAATGTTGGAGCAAGATCTTTCTTATAAAGAACAAATGATAGAGATTCTGGATCATAGTGAAAAAATTTGTCACAACAATACCACTCGATTGGTTAATTTTTTTTAGAAAAACCACCAATTTGGGTAAGCTATAAGGAAACATGAGGAAATGATAAGGGAGAGGCATCCTCTTCTCTTATAATCTATGTGACAAATTTTTTATGTTGAAATTCAGTTTGAGGTGTGTATAATGTATCACCAATATGTTTTTATGAAATATATTTTTAAATTATTTTAATTATTCAATATCATACATTGCATGAAATAATTATTTTCAACAAACTTCAAGATACCCGTAATAAAAAATGACCATTATAACCAACTGTTAGGTTAGTGAGAATAAATATAACTAACTTATGAAAATGTATACAAAATCTAAATCAATTATATAATTATATATTTCTATATCTAAATTAATATTATTAAATGAACATACTTAAATATATACATTATATACTTATTAAAATATTTTTGATATTTATCCAATAGATATTATTGTAATTGGGTATGAATAAACCCTATTTGATGTATAAAAAACATAATTTTTTGAAAACGGGTATTTTACTTCCTTTTAATAGAGAACCCCTTTTAAATTAATATTTTTATAAATTAATAATTTTTATATGAAAAAATAGTCACATTCTTTGGATGTGGGATATAAAAACATACTTTGGATGAAATTTTAGTTTTTTTATAATAACTTCAAAATTTTGATGAATGGTAAAAATAGACTAAATGTTAATTGAAAACAAGTTTTTTCATCGAAATAATATATATTGTTAAATTATAATATTTCATGGTTTTAAAGTATAAATAGAATATATTTTTAGCATTCAATTTAATGTATGTTATTATCATTAATTTTACATTGAATTTAGATGTAAAAGAATTTCAATATTTTGCAATGTTTTTACTTTTAAAAACATATTCTATATTTCCAACAACGAGAAAAATATTAAATTAATTATTACAACTTATGTGTTATGAAATTTGAAAAATGGATTCAATATTTGAAATCAGAAAGTCAAAATTATTTAAATATCTGTATTTTATTTTTTGAATTATGAGTAGTAACTTCTGTAATTTTTATTATTACGGTAAAATGGAAAATCATGTAACTAAGGGTAATAGTATTATTATAAAATCACCCTAAAAAATTACTTAATATCATTGGATCTATTTCTTTCATCCTAAACAAACCTGGCATTGAAATTGTATCCATTTGAATCCTTTTGGATGAGATTAGGACATTTAATTTATTTTATTTAAAGAAATGTTAAATATATATCCCTCATATTTTAATAAGTCAATAATTTTTAATATAATTTTATAATATATATAAATTAGACTATAAATAATCATTTTAAATGTAATATTTTTTTCATTATCATGGTATTTTATTTTTAATTTTTAGAAAATAAATAATTACCTTAATAGCTTTTACATTAAAGATGCAAGACATTATTTAATTGATGAAAAAATTCTATAACAGTGTTTTTATTTAAATAATAGTTCCCCTTAAATGACCCAAAAATATGACCAAAACATATTTTTTTATTATATCCTACCCATATCCATCTAAGGGTCGAGTTATTGACCACTTAGAGCCTTAAAGAAGGGATTATAACACTTATATTTTTTATTTAATGTAATGTTAATGTTTTCAAATTCATAATTTAATAAGTATAACATTTTAAATATTGAATTTTCATGATGATAAACAAAACTGAAAATATCTTCATAAAATTTAACAGAATTATCTTCATCATGGTATTTTATTATTAATTTTTATTCCACAAATATGTATGTTAAATAATTACCGAAAATTGATGTAGTGATTATTTTATTAATAGGGATAACAAATAAATGTTAATAAAAATATTAACATAAATATAATTTGGTATAATTAACATATCCAATGAATTTTCAAGATGAACTTTACCTCTTAAAAATATAATAAAATAGTTTGTTCTATGTTCACTTATAATCTTAATATTTTTCAAAATCAATGAATTAAATAGTATCAAAATTGACACAATTAATTGTTGATGAAAATAATGTTTTATTAAATTATTAAAAAATCAAAATTTTTTGAATAAAATATATAATAATAATGATATGGTCCATGATGTTCTAATATATTTATTTATGTTCTAATTGATATCAAATAAGTAATTTTGACATCCTTCTAATATTGAAATATTTGTCACCCAAGTTAAAAATTAAATAAGAAAACTAACTATTAATTAAAATGATAAATTTTAAATTGATAGAAATACTTGTCAAAAATTTATTTTTTGATGAGATTTAAACCTTATATAATCTCATATTCTAATTTGGGTCATTTTTTATGTTTTTGGACTGGGTTTTATCTTATTATAAATTAATATTATTGAGGTTTCTAAAAGTGCCCCTCACCTGAATTATAAATGGGAATATACCCCCTCACCTCTTAACTTTATTTTGAGCCTTAATGCTCGATCCTACCCTACCCTTTTACCTTATAAACTTCCCTAGTAACATTATAGAAGTTCTGGTATTCTTAAAATACCAACTCTAGTGCTCTAAGAAGATATTTAGAGGAATCAAATCAAAGAAGAGGTAATCTCATCTACTGATTCTTTCTAACTTCTTTCGTATTCAACTTCATATTCATGAGTTGTTTCATTATAAAGTACTTACTATAGTATCAATTATATACTTAGATTATATTTTAATTATTAAACAACCATATTCCATCTTCTTTCCATCCTACAAAAAACAATGTCACCACACATTCATACGTACATCTTATTGTCTCTAGACTATGATGTAATATTGCTTTCCACCACCACCATATCTGGATGAGTATAATGATGGAAATAATTAATATATAGTATTATATAAGATTGTTTATACTTAAGTATTTACAGGGGTATATTTATCATACACCTCTATATTATCTAAATATGTAATATTATTTCTATTACAATACAATTTTTTACAGTCAATTTTACCCATTGGTGAATTTTTACTATTAGGTATGATAGGAATCTCTTTTAATTATTTGATACAACGTAGTTTATGAATTTTCCATAAAAAATTATGAGGGTAATATACTTTTTACTTATATATCATGGACAGATTTTTAGGTCTTCATAATGCATTATTTCCATGAAGCTTTATCTACACTATTTCAATTTTAGTTTCAAATAAATTGTTTTCTTTTATAATTTCATGACATTTTTAGAAAAAAAATGTTATGCAAGAAGAAAGGATATTTTCCTCAAACATTTATTTCAAATATTTTATCAAAATTATTTTTCATCTGTGATGACATTTTTTAAATATGGTTATGTTTATACCCCTATTATTGAGATAATTTGATTATGTTTATGATGGAATTTTATTTATGAAATACATTTGTTTTATTTGGATTTTGATGGAATGGTGTTTAAGAACCCCTTTTATTCCTTGGGTTATGAAATGATGAATTACTATTTTTTGGCACATGCAATACTTATTTCATCATTGGATGGTTGGGACTTATATCTCAGTCCAAGTCATTATGTAATGTTTTATTTCTCATGTCATCAACATGGATGGAATGGGAAATTCAATCAGTTTAGTAATACAAGGCTATGATGATGAGTGAACGTAGTTCAGTAATGTAATTTATCTACAATGATAGTCCTAGAAATGATCCATGACTAATATGAAATTATTTTCAATGCTTATGTGTACGCCAAAAAACTTCATGTCTTATTTTATGTCATTTTTCATTATGTTTATGGATTCTTATAAACATTTATGATTTATCCCATGACATGATATCACGATATTTCATACTCAAGATAACATATTCAAATGTTATGTTCTTATGTCTTATGTTTTTTATATGATTTATATTTTACTTGTTCACCCTTACTGAGCATCGCATCTCACCCTTTCATATGTTTCTTTTCCCAAGGTCATGAATAAGGGTATTAAGTAAGATAAGAAAAAAGGGGTCTACTAATAATAAAATAATTGGGAGACAATGAAGATGTCTTATGAATGAGTAGTTTATGTTTCTCTATTTGTAAATACACTATACCTATATGTTCCTTTTGTGGATTTATTATATTTTAAAATGAATATTCATTGAAATTGATGTAATATCTATGCATATAATGTATGGGGTGTTATAGTAGACCTACAAATGATTTTGTTTACCGGGGTGGAAAATCTCCTCCCCAACCCATGAGTGATTTACCATTCGTGGGCGGGGGGGGATTGTTCACTGGGGATAGAAATCATCACTCCGACATCCCAAAGAATTATTTTTCTTCTAAGGAATTTGTGGTTTCATCACATACTATGAATTGTTTTTTTCATGGTACATCACTTGTAGTGGAGGAAATCCATGCCGAGTAGAGGTCCATATAGTTGTTTTTCTATGTGGATCATAGTCCTCCTTAAAAAATTTTCCTTTTTTATACTTATTTTCAAAATCATTATTTTTTTGAATTCTATTCTTATTTCATGGTGAATTTAAGGACCCCAAAAAATGCATCCCATTGGAATTTTCTCTGAGCAGGGTGAAAAATAAGTGGTTTCGATAAATAAAATAATATTGTTTGGAATCAGTTTGTATAATTCTTATGGACCTACATAGGAGAACAATATTATAAAAATGGGTGTAGTCTCATTTTTCCTTTACTCGGTTTCTAGGTGATATGGTCTCTCCATGAACTGTCCTATGTTGATGGTGCTTATGTGAAGTGGTGTTTCATTATTGTCAAACATTCATGAACCCAACCCCTTCAACTATGAAATATTTTTTAATATCCCACATAGAGGCCAAATTCTTCACATATTGACCACTATATAGGTTAATCCCTTGTGGGATGAGTGCCTCATGGTATGAGTTATTTTCGAGCCAACACTATGTGGGCCCACACATTGTGGGTTACTTGTTCATGGTAAAGCTCTTCATTGTGCATTAAACATTTCCATTTATATGAATAATAATCCCTTTACTTATTTATTTTTATGAAAATAATAGGATGGACCCTTCATAATCTATTTTTTACTATTGTTATTTCTCACTCTACTGTTGATAAGAGGAGGAATCCTATAATCGATTTGATTCAAATAATACTAAAATCAATATCAACGCACTCCCTAAACTCCTAGAAGGACTTCATAGTGTTGGCCACTAGGGGTATCTAGTCTCAGATATGATTCCACTTTATGGATTCGGGCTACCATCTAATGTTTCAATCCCAGGACCGCACCCATTAAATAAACATACATCCTTGATAATAAATTACAAAAAAATTCCTTATTCCAACATCTCATTGATGGGTTCACTCATTTGGAAAAATATTTCTTTTATATTTATCTTGAAAACACTCATTTATCACTAGAAGTAACTATTTGGGAAATAAATGAACATATTCATTATTATCACAACATCACATATAAGTACATGGAAATCAAGTAGTGGTGTTTTTCATCGAAATGAGACCTTAGGCATGGTAGATCATTCATCTTGGACTAGTGTGTCCTTTTTGTGTATTCCAAACTTGAGAGAATTTTATGATCAAGTTGAAGGACATGGGAATGTAGAGGTGGGATAATTATCATAGAATTTCTCTTACCAAAACCAATATCATGTCCTATCATAATAACATTGATCCTTGTCCCCAATTCCTTCAATATGACACATGGTGAGGTTGAAATTAGTGTTCAGGATGTCTAAATATTTTCAATGGAGCCTATCATGGGTGACATACATGATGAATTTATAACATCCCTTTGGCTTGGTATAGCATGGAAAGGACCCCACCCCTATTTTAAAAAAACTTATTGACAAAGTGAAGGATCTTTTGAATGGTGACCCATATCCGACGTAGGATGTCCCATTTTCTGATTGTATCAATGCATTTTCAATGTTAAGTGGTCAGGATCCTTGTGTGAGGAGACTAAGGACTTTCCCAACACACGAGAACTAAAGTTCTATTTGTGCATATCAACACATGCATGAGGAGGGTTGGTTTAATGACTCGGGTTGTAATATCATACTCTATTTCGACCGTCTATTCCAACAGGTAGCCTATCTTTCCATGTTTCTCAATAGCTGCTTACTGCACGTGTGTGACTCCAGTACTAGGGTCAGAGTCACAACCTTCATAATGGAATCTCAATTATCCACCAACAATTGTAATAACCTCATCATCCTAGTTTTAGAGAGGATTTACCATTTTTTATGATGAATTAGAGAGAGGAAGTTGTTATTCCTATTAGTGGGACCCTTCCATGTTATCCAGGGGTGATTAAGATCCCATATGGGAAGGTACATATTTATCAATAGACAATAGATCTTCTTGGATACTTTCAAACAATAAATTGAATGCCTAAGTAGCATGATCCCATTAGAATAAAAATACAAATAAACCATGGATTGTCTCAATTACCATGATTGAATCACCCATGATCCTTAGGTATATCCCACTAGTTCATTGGTAAATGATACCTCTAAGGATCACACTAGACAAGGGTATCTCGTTTCATTAAGGGAAGGAATATTACTGGCCAAGATTAGTGAGGAAATTAAATTTCATGGGTATGCACCTTGCATATTTCCGTGTTAGTTCCATTACATTTATATGAGGTTTCCTCTAACAAAAAATAGTGCATGATAGGAGAAATACTTAATGATATCTTGATAGCTCTGGCTGATGTTCAATCGAGAAGAAACATGATGTTGGATTGATCTTCTAACTCCTGTGGGTTTTAATACTAAAATTATAAGATATTGTGATGAGGTATACAACCAATAATACACTTATGAAAAAATGGAAAAAATATTTGTTCTCATCAAAAGCCCACTGATACTCGAGGCCAATGGTAATCAAATGAAATCTTCTAGACATTAAAGGGGTTCTCCTTTTCCTACACTACATAACAATCCAGGATATACCAAGTTGGTGTTCTAAATGGTGAGACTAACAGTTAGCGAGAGTTAAGGGGATGATAGTCACACTTATGAGGGGTATGATGATGCTAACCCCCATGATTTTACTAGTTTTGGGGAAATTATTTCTTCCTAACTGGGGTATCAAAAGTGTCGACCCTAGAATATCCTAGGGTGGCTAAGGAACCAAGAAACCAATTGTGGCTACTAGAACCCACCGCACTTCCTAGGGAGGATCTTCAGAAATTATTCATTCCCATCATTGTATCCATCCAAGAGACTTGTAAGGCATGACATAATTTTAGGGAAATCAAAATTTCCAAATATATTAGGGAAACTCATCAAGTAGGGACCCTTGATCTTAGAGTAATTGGGGTCATCACTACTCATACATGGATCTATTCTCGATATGATCTTCATAAAGTGTGTATATATCTTGAAGAGAAGGAAACCTACTTTCACTCAAGAATGGGAAGACATTATTGTTATTTCTATGTAGAGAATACAGTGGTAGTCATGGAGGGGAAATATGAAACCAATGATGAGGTAATATGGTTGTTTGTACAAAATACTCTTTTAGTTGTTATTTTGACCTTAAATCTTTTCTCTTGGTATTTTTTGGAATCAGGGGAGATTCGAGAACCTATTATTTCATTATAGGACACCCCAAGGGGGAATGCTACTATAGGGAACATCTCTTCAAACATGTGAGATATTAGAGAAGTTTCTCCTAGTGAAATAGAGACAATGAAGGTGGTTTTTCTAGATCTTACAAGAGAATTGGTAACCCTATACCTTCTTATTGTTCCATCTATGGTATTTTCTCCATGGAACTGCATGAAGCAGTGACAAGCATCACAGTTGGTGATACATCTTTTTCTAGGGATAGAAGGTGAAATTTTTTCATATTTTTGTATACATCATATTGTGTATTTTCATGTGTGTTCTAATTTTCTCACACATAAATTGGTTAAGATTATGTGAGTCAGTGGGAAACACACGTTTAGGGATTGGTATCCCCTTATTCCTTGGAAAATATGTGATCCCACAAGCAGTTGTTCCCAAACCAGAGGGGAACCCTAGCTGATTGTGGCCACTGGGGGGATCTCAAGACCCCAGTTGGGAATCTATTCTTGTCCAAATTACCTATTTTCCAGTGGGTGAATATAATTTAAAAGTCAAAAGTTATTTTATGTGTGTTGAAAATGGGAATAACTATGGTTGAAGATGCAGCATATAAAAATCGAGTGTGTTTGGACCCGATTGTTTCTCTGTGTTCAGTATTCATTAATCCTTCATGATCAGTATTGTTGAGAAATCTTCTAGACACCACTGAAATGGTCTATAATTAGCCTTCATAGTGCGTGTTTATGGAATAACTGGAAGTCAGTCTAGAGATGGAGGCCACAACATCCATTTTTTTATGAGTTAGAGAAGTGGCAGTCCTAAATGCTAGTGTTTCACCAAGTAAATGTGACTTATCAACCTTTCCATTCATTAAATTTTTCATTCCAGAAATTGAAATAGACATATTTAAACATATAGTTTTATGATGGAACTTATTTATAATTATATTCTTTCATTGAAGAGGGATTATTAGGTGGACCCGGAGGCTCTAGATGAAATGGGATTTACCCATCATAAAATATGGAAAGGTATCTATAAGATAATCTCTCAAACCCGACGGAAAACATTCCAATGAAACGTCCCAAATTATGATTCCAATTTTCATTTCTTGTATATGTGGGTATCAATTATTTGGCCATCCATGACATATTAATACATGTTATTTCTTCTCGGGAGGAGGATAACACAGTCCATTATAGTATTTCAACTATAGATTTCATGGATAACCTTTCCACAGCTAGACACATACTTTTTAATAAAGTTGTTTTGAATATTGGTGTGGATGTGAGGTGATAGGGTAATGTTTTGGATCATAGAGCCTTGTATGAGAAACTTTTTCAAGAGGTGGAGAAGACTTAATTTTGATTTGCTAAAACTCAATAAATAATTGTCTTGTACCACGGTATCTATTGAGGAAGGAAAATAGTTAGTATATGAGTAGGAGAAGGTAAGATTGGATGTGGATGACAGGGTGAAGAAACTACAGTTCAGTGCTAATACTGAGGCTGAAACCTAGTCTGAGATCCACTGATCCATAAGGGATATCGATGCGGTACTACATAAATTTTTTTAATCTGCTAAGTGGGATCTGTGATCAAAATATCCTACTCATATCGTGAGACTCAAGGTAATTTATGTTCTTCATTTCCCATTCAATAAATAAACTAAAACTTTTTCCCTCAAATTATTACACTTTATCTTATCCTAAAATGCTAATCAATCATATCTAGTAATGTTTTGAAAGATAACATCCATTGGATATCAATTTTAATCACAAATCGAGATATCTAAAGTGACATGATCATGTTATGCTCTAATTTGTTTCTTGGGCCATGACACTCAGTAAGAATAGTTTTGACTATTTTTAGGGTTATATTAAAAAACCTACAAAAGTTGTGTCTCCTTAATTACAACCCTGATTTTTTCCTACAGACACTATGGTGTCTCTTAGTGGATGTAACTAGAATTTTTCATTATCTTACATTGTGAGTTATCAAACTAATAATTTTTGAGTCTCTATTATTATTTCTTGATTCTTTCTTAAGCCAGGAAAAAAATTGTTTAGTGAGCCAGACCTCAACTTTTATCTAGGACACCCTTTGTAGGTTTTCAGACTATAGTGTATATTGTTCTTTTGTGAGTAGTTTAAATTCATTCCAATTGGAATAATGTGAATAATTGTTTAGTTCGAACATCATTGATAATAAATTATGGGGTAATGACCCCAACAGGGCTTATGGGATAAGAATTTCCTAATATTTCTCAAAAATTAATGGGGTATTTTTTACAATGGTTTTGTGATTTTTGAATATGAGAAATTGTATAGGACTAGTATGTGAGGAGAGACAATAAAAAAAATTCATGCATAATTTTGTTAGGGTGTACAGATAATGGAATGGTCTCTCCCAAGGATGAATTGTACATTGGTTGATAGGTACCCCTTTTTGGGAAACTTATACAGATCCAACTGGGGCATATTGTGAATTTTCAAAAAAAATGGATTCCGCAGAACACTCACCCTTCATTTGATAGTGAGGAATTTCATGAAAATTTAGTTTGACTAGGACCAATAATGGTGGATTTTCATGGGAATGATGTCAAGAAATGACAATGAAATCATTACTATCTCTATCCATAAACGAGAAACCACTTCTACATGTATTTGGATTGTGTGATGAAGGGTTAGAGTATGTTGGAGATTTAATTTCCTACAAACAGGAAATATACCACACAACTTAAATATTAATAAAAGGATGTTTGAAGGCTATAATTTAAGGTCATTTAGTTTAGACCAGAAGATAAATGATTTCCCCATTTTACAGTAATATGTCATAGAGTTCTCTGTCATGTTCAGGCATAAAGGGGGAAGGTTGTAAGATATAATCTAGGGGTTTCTAAATCCTAGGAGTGATATGGGATGAAAACATAATTAGGGAGTATGAAAATTGGAAAATTTTCTAAGGAAGATGATTTTTCATTTTCATGGGTAGAAACATTTATCTTTTGCAAGTTTTATCCATAAGATGGGTGAAATGATTCTGTTTATTTTTTATTATGGTTAGGACAGAGAAATATAGTTCATGTGTCACTATATATTTCATCCAAACAATAATAAATCCATACGTAGTTCTAGGAAGGTTCCCCTTGTAGGTTTTACCCATGCATATGGATGGTGGAATATTAAAATGTTCTATAACTAGACCTACAATATTAGATATGGGCATCACTATGTACCTGGTGATGGTTGGAATCAATCCATGCATAGTTTTGGGAAGTTTTTCCCACACATAGATTGAAACCTTGTGTGGGTAAAGGGCCACCTTCCTTTGAATATAGGCTCACGAGCAGGGTGAGATACATATTAGACCCTCCTATGTAGATCAAGATCATTTATAAGAATGTGAGGATTTTTTTATTGCGACTGGACCGAGACATAATATGACTTGGGGACTTGTATTTATAATTCATATGACTAGCACCATATTTCAAGGAAATGATGATTAAATAAAGGCTCATCAAGCCTGGATGTTCTGACATGCCTCTGACATGTGGTGGAATGAAAATGTAATGTATGATTCAAGGGTTTCTCAACTCAATAGATATTATATAAGGAAAATATCCCACTAGGTATTGAATATATAAAAGAGGCATCCACTAGGGATAAAATTACCTTTGTGTGACATTCCTTTTGTGTGGGAAACTTAAGCAGATCCAACTAGGTCATATTGTGCATTGTGAAAAAAAAAGTTTCCTCCTGAAATAAACCCCCCATATTTTATGGCCAGATAAATATTTCTATGATCCAAAATTATACAGGAAATAGAGTATGAAAAACAAAATAAATGAATATGACTACGTAAGAATCATCTAGACCATGATTGGTCCAAGAGTATTAAGTTGTCTACATCGATCTAATTCATATGAAGGGGTAATATTTCCGTTTCCATGGTGGATCCATGAAGTAGGAACCTCTATTTGATATCTTCAACATGGATCATTATCTTTATAGAGTAGATATATATATATTTTCTTTCTTTACCCTATGCATGGTACTATAAAATTAGGTCTAAGCATCAATATGTATCTCGCCAAAATGATAATCATGCCGTGTGTAGTTTTTGAAGATCTGTGAAGTTTAATGTCTTTAATTTAATAAGTTCTCCATGCTATTTAATTTCATGAAATATGGATATAGGTACCCCAATATGAAGAGGAAAAAATTGGAGCTAGACTAAGTATTAATGATCAGGGTGTCACTATGTATCCAATAATATTTAAAAATAAATCCATATTTATTTCTGAAAGCACACTTGAATTTATAGTTTAAAAATGTGCGGTACGAACATTTAGTGTTACTTGTAAGGTCTTCCGACCAAGACCATAGTAACCATAATATAAATTGATATTCCTTAACCATATATGGAATCTCTTAACCAAACTCCTAATTCTATTTGATATATTCTCAGTGTTATTAACAAGGGGTGGAGAATGTTTACTCCAACACACTGGGGTGATAAAAATAAATGGTAATGGTATTTTATATTTTGAGGTGGTTGGTCTGAGATTAGTAATATGGGAATTGTTATATAACTCATTAGAGTGAGAAATAAGCCATACATATCTCTAGAACTAGATCCATATTTAGTTAGGACTCAAACATTATGTGGGGTGATTTTTTCCCTTTAATTGTTTTTATTTTTGAAAATCAAATTAGTATTGGATATCTAGGGGTCACTATGTATCCAATGATGGATGTAATTAAGACACACATCATTGTAGATATAAAAATTATATGTAGGTCTAATCCATATGTAGAGGAGGGAATTTTTCCGGTATTTCATTGGAGGTGTCCATTAAAATGGTCTAGAAATCACTATGTATCCCAATGTAATGAGAATCAAGACACACATAGTTCATGAGTACCCATGTAGTTTAAAATCTTGTGACATGGACATGTCATCAATTGATGTTGAACGAAATGTGTATTGCATATAGGATCTATATTAGAGGTCTTGGAATCAATTTATATCTTGTGATGATAAGAATAAATCCACACATTATTCTTAAACTATAGAATGGTAGATGGCTGATGTCAGGGTAGAATTCATTGATAGAGAGGAAAATATGGTGGTGAACAATTTAACATCATACATCATGGATGTTGGAATCATGCTGTTTATTTTCTAATAAACTAGACAAATATTTCATTCTTTTTAAGATCATATGAAAAAGACTAACTAGTAAATTTAACATCATGTAGCTGGATCAATTTTCTATACACTTTAATGTCATGCGATGAGGATTATTTTCCATCTGATTACATGAAATTCTTCTTCATGAACATTGTGTTGTTTTTAGCCATGATAAGTTTTATGTATATCTAAATTAGATAATAATATTCATTAGTGTATAGTTTATATATGGTGTAAGGTCCTACACATTTTGGTTCCAACATTATAGGTTTCTTTCTCGGTATCATCAGAGTCTTGAGGACTAACATCATCTCCCCTTTGAAGAAATATCAGTGGTGAACCTTTTTGTTAAAGGATCATGTGCTCTAGTTTTTGTAAACCTTCAACAGATTCAAAGTATGAAATATTTTCTCATCTAATCACTCCAATTCATCCATTTGTTTCTGGGATTTCTCATTTGTGGATAATAGATCCAAGATAGAATCACAAAGTGAGGGAAACTGAACATTGATAGGTTGGACTGCCTCTATCTTGTATACTAATGAGTATGGGGTCTCATGTGTGGTAGTGAAAGTTCTATTCTGGTTATCCAAATAGGCATGAAAAATAGTTTTTTGCGTTACATTTTATCCTTACCTAACTTTTTCTCTATTATATTATATAGGGTCTTGTTGAAATTTGTTATCTATTTATTAACCACTTTGTGGTAGTAGGAAGAATGGTGGTACTTGAAGTCATACTCCTGATATAGCTTCTCAAATTTAATATAATACAAAATGGTTCCATTTTCCATTATTATTGAATGAGTGACACCATATCTTGTGATGATGTTGGCATTGACTATAATGAAAATATTATTTGACGTGACTTCTTTAAGGGATATAGTTTTGGCCCACATGGAAAAGAAGGTTGTTACAGTAAGAAGGTAATTGAACTATTTTTCATAGTGGGAGGATATGTTCCCACAATATTCATTCCCCATATGGAAATGGATAGAAGTACTTGGTTGTGTGAAGAACCTCCGAGGGTTGTTGAATGAAGTTAGCATGAACCTGATATGAATGGATCTTTTCGGAATATTTTGTGCAGTCCAACGTAATTTTAGGCTACTAGTACCTAGGAATTAAAATTTGATGAGAACGATGTAATCCTATCTGGTGGGTTCCACATCCTCTTATGCATACCTCCTTCCGAACAGTAGTGGTCTCTTCTCCATCAATGAATCTTTGAAGGAGTCCAAAAAGGATCTACTTATAAAGGACCTTTTGATGATTTGTGTTTTCCTAAGGAAAAATGTTAATTTTTAAACCTCATATTTTATATTTAACATCTATTCGTACTGGTAGCTCTCCATTTTGAAGGTAGTTTACAATTTTTTTATCCATCCAGTGGTAGGACCGCACATTTTAGGGATGGGACTAACTTCAGTGATCTCATCCTTGTTGTCTTGAATGAAATGTTAGAACATCAAGCGGTGTACAATTCTAATATCTATTCTATCTTTGAATATATCTATTAGTGTTGTGGATGCATTTTTCTAGGAATCTACTTGGTCATTTTGTAATAATGGAATGCAAGTCAATGTCATCTATAAAGGGAATTTCTCTATTAGTCCACAGATTTGGTTTAGAAGAGGAATTCGATCTTCCTTTTTGATTTCATAATCATCGTTGACATGTTTGATGACTAATTAAGAATCACCTTTTATCATCAAAAAATTCAATTGAAGATGAATTTCCTTATGTTTCCTTTCAATGAGAACTTGATATTCTCATTCTTTGTTCATGCACCCTTCCAATAGTAGGATGGTGTAAGGAAGTAGTTCCATTACTAGATAAATGAAAATGAATCTTATCCTCAGTTTTTTAGGAATTGTGTCTTCCATCATCTACCCTTTCAGGATTTTGGATACATCATCAAAATTCATATACAATACCTAGGGCCCCTCTCAAACAGAGAATACATCTTCATCAGATAATTCAGAATCCAATGAAGTTGTTTCTACCGAGTGTTACTCTACCATAAAATTTGCTAACCCATGGCCTTTTACTTCTTATTAAGGAACAAACTGAATGTCAAGATGCTACTATATCACCTTACACTACGATATATTTATGGTCAACATCAAATGGATGAAAATATATTTGAGTGGGTTTCTACAAGGGAAAAATAGAACTCATGATGTGTAATGCAGTTCCTCAGTTTCTATACTAGAAAGACTAGTGGCAGGAATCTCTTATTGATTTCTAAATTATGAGTCTCAACATCGATCATAGTTCATATGAGGTAATAAATTCTATTTTAATTATTGGTATCATTTGTATTCATAATGAATGAAACCAATGATTGAAATAAGGATTTCACATAGAAAATAAGTTTCTTACCTTCGACAGGAGGCATCAACACTGGTGGGATAAAGAGTTATTTCTTGAGAATCTTGAATACTTCCGGATAATCATCAGTCCACTAATATGTAACGCCATTTTTCATCAACCTAGTAATGGGATGTAATTTTTTTGAAGGGGTGGGATATAAAGATCTGGATTAAGAATATGTGTCCTTGAATTCTTCTCAACCATACGAGGTTGTGAGTAGGATACATTCCAAGTATAGCCTTTGACTTCTTAGGTTATATATTATTTCCACAATGGTGTATGATTATGCTGAGAAAATTTCCTAAAGTAACACTGAAAGAACTCATCAAATGGTTTATTTCCCGGTTGTCCTATTTCAATTTAATGAAGATAGTTTCATATTATTCCACGTGGTCCAAGAATTGTTGATATTTAACCACCACATGTTCACTGTATCATTTGATGAATTTCCTAAGGTGGTTTTGAAGATGAAAAGTATATACCATTGGTACATATAGTCAACATTATTTAGGCAAAAGTGAATTACTCGATAGTAAAAAAACTATTGAGGAGCCTTGAAGGTGGTGGATTCTTAATCTTCTTAATCCATTTAGATTTAATTATATATTTAATAAAAATCCATGAAGGAGAGATCCCAACATCAAATTGTTTCATCGATCAGCAATTCTATGATTGAGATTGGGAAATCATTCCTCATGCAGTGCCAGTTGAGATCATTGAAATTGATTCAGACTATAATTTTCCCATTATTATTCTTAACATGGAAAATATTAGCCATCCATTTTTGATATTAGACCTCTTGAATAAAGTTTGTTGTGATGAGCTTTTCAAATTCATCCCCAAGTTTTGAAGTGTTTGTCAGATGTATCATTTTGGATTCTTGATTATAGACTCAGTAGTCTATCATTATTCCTGGTAGATAAGTGGCCTCCCTAGGGTAGAGGTCTGAAATATTTATGTAGTTCCAAGTGAATAAATATGGATGCTATTTTATTATGGAGTTATAAACCTCTTACTCATTGGAAGAAATGTATTCAGTAATCTAGGTGGGATGTGGGTGTTCTTTTTTACAAAGATTTATTTCATTGAGTTCATCAATTGTGGTAGAGACTCCCTCCTCAAATGATAGATGGACATCCCTGAGTTCCTCATCCTCTTCTTATTCCTCTTTCATCATTATATTTTTCAATATAGGGATAAAGTAGTGTGTTTAACTCTCCCATGTTAAGAGAGGAGTTCATATATTTACATTCAAAAGAATAATCAACTTCCTCTAATCCTAGTAATAGTGTGGAATTTCCTTGAAACCCTATAGAGGATGGAGTAGAAGTGTGTTCATCTTATTTGGGTGGCATGACATAATCGTTTTCATCATATAGTTAGGTAGGGTCTTCTTGGAGTTCTATGGAAGGAATGGTGGATTTTATATCCTATATTTTACCATTTTATTGGGATTCAAAAAAACCATTCAACACTATCGGACTCAGTGGTCATCACTAAAATAATGAAGACCATTCAATTTATGTTTGAATTTAGACTCTTATGATTGATATGATTAATGGGTAACACATATTGTTCACTGAACTATTTGAATATGTTGGACGTGACCATTTACAAACCATTTGGGGAAGTGAATCGAGCAACACCATCAACTAGGGGTTATTTTCCTTCCCTATAATAAAATCCTTCATTGGCGTAATGCGAATCATATGATTTTTAATGGGGATTTATCGATGTTCAACATAATAATTTTTCAATTAATACAGTATTTGATGCATTGATGGTATGATGATAAGATTTATTCATGTTGGTGCAACTGGGGACTTCCTATAAATACAATTAAGGTTTTGTTCTATTGGATGACCATGCATTTTGAGTCAGATACAATGTCTTAAAATTGATTCCTAATCTTTATTTGGACCAGTGGCCTTTGAGAAATTTTTTCTTATCCCTATGGTGTCATATAAAAAGGATCTTGGTTATCCTAATTGCTGCTTACTTGAAAATGTGTCTTTAATTGGATGATATTAATATCATATCCATTTTCAATGAAATATTCTCAAACATTGACTCCATTTATCCTTCCAAACACTTACACGGGTTGGATGGGTCCTCATATAATGAAATATTCATCCTGATCTAGGAAGGAGATAACCACATGACATTACAAAATATAGTCCTCTTCCTAATATACCTCAGCAGTGGGAACTTCATCTTCAAACTCCAAAGGGGTTAGCAATGCCTCTGTGAGTTGTTATTTGAGGCTTTTAGCAAGCTCGTGGAATTCATCATTGATAGAATGGATGGTATGAAGACTAACTATTTCAGTTTTTCATACTCCTGGTCGAAATCCAAATACTTCCCTATGTGGGGATTCTCTTTTAGAAGTGATTTAGGGACTAATGTACCTTTAATGGATAGATCAGCCCTGAAAATAGGAGTTGGAGGTGCTCCTATCCTTGGTGGGTAATTTCGGGCAAGTCTAACACCATGATAAGGGTGATTAGACACCTGTATGCGCTTTGATTGGTTGTTTGGAGTGATTAGGTCATAATGGCTTCTGGTTGGTGAAAGGGTGTTTTCATGATTCTATTTGACCGACTGAAGGTTTTATATATGATTTTATGTAACATTTATAGTCTGAGTAGGGACATGGATATAATTTTGTTTTGTTCCATGACTATGTCCTCCCAAATATCCTTAGCTCTTAAGGCCTCTTCCTTCCTTTCCCTAATTGGGTGTATGGAATTCATGTTGATATCCATACGTATCATTGGAGAATGGATCCACTAAATGAATGATGTTAATGGAACTGAAGATTAAATCTTCATATGATGATGACCATTCCTTGCCGACTATTTATGGTGGTTTCATTGGCATGGTGGTTCATGTTTTTTCAAATATAATGGTATAAAACCCGAGAGAGTCAAATCTAATGTTTTTCGTGGTATATGATCATACTCTTGTTCTTTTCAATTGTATTTATAGATAGGCCACATTTTGAAGGTTTATCTTTTAGAGGTTTTGGGTTATTATGTAGTTTGTGTTGTATCGGATGTAGTTGGTGGCATTTTTTGTTATTTTAAATATTCCTGGAGAATACAATGACTTCAGCTAACCATATTTCGAGTCATCCAACCATAAAACTTTCATTCCTTCTTATAAAAACACTTTTCCACATTTCTCCTATTTCTGGCTAGTAATGGAATCATACGCTACTTATGTAAGTGTATTTACCAACTTTACATACCTAGAATCGACTATTTAATATAGGGTCGATTTGATGATGAATAATTCTTGAATAGTGTTCCTAAATGTTCAATGGAAGGGAAAATAATCTTGATGTTGATCAAGAACTACATGGTTTGGTATCTTAAGCTATGGAAGGTAGAAAAAATAATTATTCAAAGTGTATATAATGTTTGTGTGGTCATAACCATCTCAGAATAAGTAAACTTTGTTAATTCACTACTTGAATTGATTCTTCCATTGTCCCCTTCTCTCATCCTATCAAGGAGAGGGGTTTTGTTGATTCCTTAGAGGAATTTAACAGTATGTTGTTGTATTTTGAGTTTGGTACAATATGGAGGATGTAATAAGTGTGATTGACACTGCCTCTGCTTTTCCTAATTGTTTCCCTAGGATTAGTGGAGTTATTTAGGAATTTATCTTATCCCGCTATATAGAATATTCTAATATTTGATAAATGTCAGTGAAATCAAAAAATATACCTATATATTACAATAATATTCTCAAATTTAAAATATCATTATGAATGTTAACAATAAAAATAGAGATAATATCCTCTTAGGTAAGTGATAGGTTCAAGTAGTAAGTCATCCCATTTAATATGAAAATGAATATTTGAGACCCACTTGTTTTCTAACTGTTTGCAATTCTATAGGTCAAATATTTTTATATTTTTCAGTATTTATCTGAACAAAAAGATAAATTATTGATAGAGATCCTCCCATCCATTGATTTACTAAGATGAAAAAAATTATGTGGCATGTAAAGGTATTCCCTTGAAATGTTTACATGAAACATATGAGTTACACTGCTTCATGTTGCCCAAGAGTTCCTATCATGATTTCACAGTTGGAAACAATGTGGGTGAGATATTGTGTCAGGTCACCTGATAAATTGAATATTAGAAATGTATGACTCGTGATGCTTGGTGGGTGTTGGGTGTCACTCACCCATTCAGGTTAAGGTTTCTTTTCGGGGTGTGTTGGTATGTACCTCTCCAATATGCATTACAATCAATCTTTCAATGACTTGATGGTGTCGATAATCCCTTGATGAATATATAGTTGAACATTGTATTAAACAAGATTATCAATGGTGATGACATTTCTTACTAGTTCTATTATTATTTATTGATGATTTCAGGTTGTGGACATCTTTTGAGTATTTTATTGAACCTTTTTTGGTTGTATCCTTATTGGAATAAAAACATTATATTTGTCTGTAATAATGTCTAGGTAAATTGATAGTCTAGTATATGAGTTTGGTGGATATTGTGTACCTTCTTCATTCCTTTAGATGAACCCTAGTTTAGGTACACTTATGATAAGTGTACGTTGAATATCTTCCTATGGAGAATATTTGGTAGGAATGGTACCTTTGAGAAACACAATGTTGGTTCTCATCAAATCTTTCATTTCCTCCTCCTACCGAGCGAATAATCTGTTAAATGTAGGTAGATCATCCCCATCGAGAGGAAGAGGTGGGTTGTATGTAGAATTGCCTTTATTATTCTATTTGGTGTAGATTATATGAGGAGGGTGTTAGGGATTGGTCGAGGGATAACCTATATTTAGGGTGGTTCTCTGATTTTTGGTACAAACACATTTATTTTTCTTAGTGTAGACGGTGTTTTGGATGGAACCATCCTCTATTATCTCCTATTAGTTTCCATAATTTTTTATTATATCAATATAATTTATATCCACAATGTTTACAATTTCATAATATATTACAAGAATCGTACGATATATTTAATGACGGGAATATCATTTAAATACTTTGTTGGATATCTACATCCCTTTATATGGTCTTCTTCAAGTTTCTTGACGAAGAGCGAATCAGTGGTAACATCCCTTTACCCTGGTCATAAGCATCCCTTCTGAGGGAAATGGGTCATGAAGCAAGATGAACTAGGAGACCTCCCCTCTTTTTATTCTCACTATATGGTAAAAGAATCATTTTTGTCGAAATGGAGGTTGAGGAAAAAATTCCCCCATTCCAACAGGATGGGGTTTCTCTCACTCTCTTTTTATTGTTCCTAGGGTCAATTTTTTGGGCCTTATAGGGGGATTTTGTATAAAAAATTCCCCCATTCATGTATGTTGGGGGTGATCCCTAATTACAGTGACCACTAGTATTGTCCACACTATCATGATATTGTTCCACTTGGTTTGAGTGCAAACTGGGTATAGTATATTTTTGTGCATGAATTAATTACCAATGGGTTACTATTAGTGTCTGATGATTAGCTTTCATTATGATATAAGTCTACATAATGTTCTCTATTTCATGGCTCCTGATTTTATATTTGGATTTCCCTTTTTGGGACTAATTATTTTGACCCTTATTAAATTCCAATTCATGCTTAGTGTGTTATATTTCTTGATCATGGGTCCTTTTAGATATCCTCCTTGGAATAATTCCATTACAGGATGTCATTTCTAGGGGTTTTTCTGAATGGTTCATGGGGTGAAATGAAATTCTCTATGTTCCCCCAATCTCAAGATGTGAACACTAACTGATGCATTAACAATTAGATAACATAACTCATGAAATGCATTGAGGCATTACAATTGAATATCTTCTCTATGCTTCACTAATTATGGTCACCATAGAGATGCAAGGGATTCTATGTTTATTTTATGATAAATCTATCTCAATATTTTGACATGTTCTACATACCTATTTTAAGCCAAAAAATTTTGTTTCAGGTGATGGAAAGTTTTCTAGAGGTTCAGATGTATGTTGTGTATGCATTTTACTGACAATTCCTTTTGGAATGTCGAACAGATAATTTGTTTAGAGCCATAACATAATGGTTATATCATCCATTTACAATACTATTCTCATGAGTAACATATCATTAAATTATTCTAACAAAGACTTCTCTACTTTATCTTCCCTATATGAGAACTCCATGATGGTTTTATCACATTTATAGGGGCTTGTGGAGTATTTTCTGGATTGGGATCTATCTAGGGGTGTCTTGGAAGATGATAATTACCATGGGTTGTCTTATGGTTCAGAAAGGATGTCACATTTATTTGATAGTGTATCTAAAATTTATTAACCATTTTTTCTAGGATCCTTTAAATATAAGGGCTTTCTCATATATGAATTAGCAAGGGGGAGAAGTTCAAGATAAAATGATATATAACAATATAGAGCACCTTCATAGTAATTTCCATCATGGATAAGACTACCATCATAGCTTGATTTCTGAATATAAGGGGATATTAGACAATGTATACCCTGGGGAGGACCTTCATGATGGATGCCAAAAGGGGAGGACCTTCTTATTGAAATTAGATTTTAATATAGGGAGGACCTTCGCAGCAAATGTCATAATGGTGATGATTACCCTAACAGTGCAATGTACCCCTATAGAGAGAAATTATATAGAGTGTACCCTAGGGAGTAACTTTGGTATGCATGACAACAAGGTGAGTACCTTAGTTCTAAAATGAGACGTCACTATATAGAGGACATTAACAGTGACTTCCATCATGGTGAGGAATACCATCATAGCTCAATATCTAACTACAAGGATAATTTATATAGTATATACCTTATGGAGGATCTTCAGGGAGGTTGAAATAAATGTAATGATATAATTTCTATTTGATCTTTTGTCCATGAGGAGGGATACCACAAATATCATCAGGAGATAGACTCTCATTATTGATATTTATGTGCCTAGTATGGATGACTTCATGGTAGGTGATCTTGAAAGGACCTTCATAGATTATGTAAACAATAATGTGGGGAGGAACATTGAAACTAATATTGTCACTCCTGTAATTTGGCAATGGATGGGAAGGATCATGAACCACCACTAAAAGACATTCTCTGGCCTCTTGAACTCCATCGTCTAGTAGAGAAGCTTTATGATCTTCTATTCATTTTCTGGTTTCCATTTGAGTAATTTAACTTTAGGTTCCCTCATAAAGGTGACTAGGGACAATTTAATAAGTAACAATATTCATATACAATTTCCTATTCGAGTGGCTCCCATGGTTATAATGGGATATATTGGAAACATCCTCTTGTTCTAGAAGTGATATATTCTGGCCATTGAGCATCCATTGAAGTAGACTAGTTTCCCCTAGCTAGAACATGTATTTATGCCTAATCTTGTTGACCATTTATCATGGAATTTAGCCAAAGATCCTCCTGGAAGGAAGTATGGATGCATATATTCTCTTAAGTGATCATCTCATTAAGTGGGTGTGTCACCACCATTTAAGGAGGTAGGATTATGGGCCCGACTACTTTCTATTGTCGCTGACGTGATCACATCATGGAAGGTTTGTAGGATATGGTCAGGAACTGATATTTGACCCTCTGTTATTGATAGGATACACTGAGAAGTAGACTTGGTAAGAATAAGAATATATTTTTATTCCAGTTTCATGGTAGGAATGTGATCCAGACCCTGATTTTTAGCCGAGATATGTCTAATAGATCCTCTAATTGTTGTCATATTTTCATCGAGTGCTTGATGTAATGGAATATATATTTGAATCTTTTTCACCTTTTCACAATATTTTATAGATGGTATTGGTATTAATCAGCATTACTGTGAATATCCTTGTATTTTTTTCACTATATTGGACTGTTTGGCATGCTATGAATCTACAGGAATGTGTATCTGCTTGTAGTTTGACACCATAAATTCATGGATGGTTTGATGCGAATGAGAATTAATTTGTATTTGATCATAGTCTATAGCCTTTTTTCCGGGTGGTTTTATTTATCAAGAACATTAACAATGTCATATTCCATGTTATTTTAACGTTGACCTTCTGGAGCCTCCCTGTGGAGCCAGGTTCGCATGACTTATATTGGGTCCCATTGGGTGGAATCCAATTCAGGGTGAGGACACTAAGTCGTACGACATTGAAAGTGATGATTATAGGCATGAGACCTTGGATATGACCCTTGTACTACTGGGATGAACATACTAGAGAGAATATCATTATCCAACCAAAGGTATGGGATGAACTCGTTATCGCGTTTCGGGAATAGGCTCCAAAAATTGATAGAGAAAGAAACTAGGGTCGTATGGTTCTGGTTTGTAGTCAATCACTATGTGGATCTTTGGATAATCTTTATAAGATCTAGGTCCTATAAAGATGACTCCAATGTGGGGTGAGTAACCTTCTAGTGATACTCCCTAACCAATGAATTTGAAAAATAGTGTTAAAGACGATGGGTGGGAGATGGAATGATTAGTTTGGTCGAGGATACAACATGTGAAGTGGTTGACGCACATATCCTTGAGAGATTTTGAAAGGCCATTTTATTAAAGATAGTTCTTGTGAAAAGTTCCTACAATATATATGGGCTGAACAAAAACAACAATAAATCATCAAAGTATCATCTCCATAAATGAACACATGCACCATCAATAAAAATATTTGTCCCCATTTAATTTTGAGATTAAAAGGGGATTGACATGGGGAAAAACTACCAACATTGTTAAGGATTCATGCCAGGTTCACCATTTTGTGTTAGGTGGGAGGTAGTCATTGGTTTGGCCCATACAACGGGAATACTGATGAAATAATTATGGTGTCCTATTATGGTATGATTAGTTTTGGGGGTCTGAAATTTTCCTGAAAATTATTATTAGGTTAAACATTCTTATCATTCACCCACATTTTATATGTTGGTTTACAATGGAATTTTTTCATGGAACTAGAAACAAGCAACAATTCTCATATTTGTGATGATTCATAGACCTACTTTCTAATGAAAGTAACTCATTGGGTATCTTTTCTAAGAATACGTAATAACTCGTATTGGTTGAGAGTATGAGAAGTCAATCTCATTAGAACCATTTGAAGGGAACTATCTCTGGTTATGGGACTCTATTATATATTTAAGAAATGTTCATGAATCCCTAGTTCATTCCCATGTATGATGTGGGACACACTAAATTAACAAAAAATATTACACATGTGTTTAGAGTCATATATATGTATTTGAGGTTCTCAATTAATGGGGATATCTGTATATATCTGATGTTCTCAATCAGTGTTACACTTTTACAAATGGGTTAGAGATTCTTTTGTCCTTCATTGGGAGGATGCTGGTTTTGAGCCACATCATGAGTTACGCTAGATGTTACTATCATCTTGGGAGATGAAAGTTGATTTTATATCAGTATCTGACCCATAATATGGGAATCCTATATATCCCTATGAATGGAATCGGAACCCACGTAGTTTGGTGTCACTCAATTGGGAACATCCCTATTTAAAGTCATGGGATGAGGAATCAACCTTGTAGTTTAATTCCATGCAGTATGTATATTCATGAGAAATGTGTGTATCCAAGGATGGTGGGGGACTTACACAGAGGTGGTTTGAGGGACCTAGAAGATATTTAGTCTCCCAGGTGGGGGAATGATCTTACTAGGGATGTGACCAAAAAAACAATGTTGATGAAAGCGACGCAGAATGAATGTGTCCCATATTGGATATGAACCTACTGGGAATGTGTCCTGGAGAATTTTAGGGTTATTTTGGGGGTTGGTTTTGGACCCCAAGAAGGATTTTTTATTTATCCCATTTAGTTGGAAATTAAATCCCAAGTAGTTCAAAATAGGTTTGTCTTACACTTAGTAGGAGTCACATTTGAATGAAGGTTTGGGATTACACCTATAGAGGGGGGCCAATAGGTGTTTCTCATCATGTGGATGTCATTACATCCACTAACATCTAATTCCATGTGAGTCATGGTCTATGTGATAACCAAGTGGAAGTAGTAAATATGAAAATCACACGATTTATTTCGGTCCACTAGTGGATGGATGTTAGTGCCCAATGGGAGAGTGGGAGGGAATTGTGTGTTCTTGTATCCTCTATCATATATGAAGTAAGGATAGTCACATATGGTGATCTATCAAGGTATGATTGAGGCTAGTGAATTGGATAAAAAGTTCCACCTCTCTTAAGAAATACTAGGGTATCACTCCAAGATGGATTCCCTTTCCCTTATTTTAGAAAGTATGAGAGAAGGATCTTGAACTAGCCCTCATAGAAGGGGAAGGGTAATGGTTCAATCAATCCCTAAAATATGTAGGTTCACCTAAGAACCTATAATGTAGGGATGCTCATTACCAAAATAATGTTGTCTTGAAAACATTCATAGGTTTTTTCTTGTCATGGAGGTTACCACCAAGACTCCACTTACCATGGGAATGTAGACTGGAGAAGACACACTGATCTATCTGATGATATGATCATAAATTTCAGGTGTCTTCAGAAGAGGCCTTTTCCAAATGACGTTTGAATGGTTCATTGAGGGACCAATATGGGGCCCAATTGTATGATAAAAGGAAGTCATTGAAGTATGATAGTCGAAAAAATTAAGATGTACCATCCCACATAGCATGTTCTTCAGTTGGATGGTGTTCCCTCCTCATAACATGTTTATATGAGGGTGAGTTAACTATCCATGTAGAATTTTTATGCGGACCCATGTTCCTCCTACATAGTGTTTTTCTACATGGTTTTTGGTTCTAATCACATAGTGTTTTTCTACGATGGCTCATGAACCCCCTTTATAGTGGTTTTCTACATAGTATAGGGATCCATCTATAGATTTTTGTTGCACAAGATGGTGGTTTAGAGAGGTTCCCTCCTCTTATGCTTTGTTGTGTTGTTTGTGGGAAGGATTATTGGGTTTGTAGATACCAGTTGAATTTATTTTCATTCTTATTGTAATGAAGTGGGTTTATTTCTTTGAATATAAGGATCTGTTTTTCAGAACTCACCCGGGCTCTCCGCCTGCTTTCATCATCCTCCCATTTTTAGTTTCTCGTGGGTTTATTTAATATAGGAAAACAAGGAAAAAGGACATGCATGGTCATTTATCCTTGATGGACCACAAGGCATTCATTTGAAGGATCCCATTGAGGACTTCTAGTATAGAAAATGATTTTATTTTTAGGGAAAAAAAATGACCAATCCCATGATATAATTACCATTCATGAGGAGGGGATCATTCATGGGGGAAATATATCACCATATGGACCCAAAAATGGTTTGGTTTCATTTGTGGGATCTCATGGTTCCATCTCATCCTATGAATGTTTTTTCTCATGGGACACCTCTCGGAGTGGGGAAATGCCTTGCAGAGTGGTGGTCTGTATAACAGTTTTCTATGTTGACTATAGTCCTCCTTCATAGTTTGGTATTTTTTTATAATTTTCACCAAACTCTTTATTTTTGGTATATTTAGACCCTCTTTCCAAATTAATGGAATTATCTTCTTCTTGCAAGAAAAATTTTCATGATCAGAAAACTATGTAATAATTTGTATATTCACACAATAACTACATCTTTCACACTATATAATAAACCACCAAGTCATTACCCACCTCATAGTGTATTAAATATAAGGTTTTTGGTCTCTATATGATACTAACTCAAAGAACATGCACTAATTACAAATAAGTTGGGTTCATGCTTTATAATGGTGTGTTATGACAAGAATCCTTTCTACTATGGCCAATTGGAGTTTCACAATGTCTCTATTCCATGCATGGAGAGACTTCTAAAAACACAACAACATCCACTAGATAATTACCTATCTTATATCATATTTCCACCCCACAATATCACCTATGTATCATGACTCCATAGTTATACACTAACTACACAACCCTTCATCATAAGATTCGATGGGTTTTTCTCTATAAAATTGTTATAAGAATGGATTCAGAAGATATTTTTATAAAGATTTTATTATATAATATAAACACAACAATAAGGGTTCATTTGAAAATGTAAAATCTCAGTGTGATCGACATTGATTCATAAAATATATCATGAGTAAATGAAAAAGAAATAGTTTATATATTTAAAACTAAATAATGTGGTAATGGAGCATGAGACAAGAAAAATATTATACCTTGGATATTGTAAATTTTTGTTGATTAAATCCATACTCATGAAATCATAATGGAGCACCGCACAATCATATATACTTTAAGTATCATCCATGATGCCTAGGGCTCCAAAAAACACACCTTTGGAAGTTGAGAATTTGAGGGAGGAAATGAAAAATTCAAAATAAAATGATAGAGAGGGATCAATCACTATATATAAAATCCCTACGGTGTTCCGTTCATGATATAATACTATATTTTATGGGACAACTCTATAATTACATACCGAATCCATATCCTAAGAGTAACCATTATGTTGCAATGTTATTTGGTCATTATAGGATGCAAAAATCATGGTGTGATCATTTACCTCTTTAAGTACAAAATACAATTGGCCAACACTCTCAAATTCACATGGATCAACCCCCATTACAACATGAAAATTGTTTTCATGCTGCAATATCCTACTTATCATACTAATAATAATAGTTTAAATAATTTTCACAATGCATCACATAATGTTGTATCATAATACCTCAAACTTAATATTCATCTAAAGGCGTTTAATACATAGCATTGTAACCTGTAACACCATGAAAAAATTAAATAGATCATAATTAAATATAGAATAATATACTAAAAAGTGATTCAAAAATGAAAATTTTATAAATGTTTATAGATAAAAAAATCAAATCCATTACATCCTCCACACCCTCAAATATTTTTATCCCTGAAAATACTGATTCATCCAAATAAATGAGGGTAATATGACTGTATTAGACTCTCATACTCCCCTGATATCTCCAAAATATTTACATACTTCTGAAATACTCATACTAAAGGTATCACCCAACCTCAATGTATTATGTTCTCCCAATCCAGGAATTCTACTGGTTAATCAGGGAAGGTTGAATCAACCTTGATGACCTTCTCTCCCTAGCTGAGGGTATGCAATGAGCCATGTGCATGTATCGTTAGCAATGCCATATTTAAGGTGACGTTCACTTCATCCAACTATGGGGATAATTTAATGGGATAAGATACATTTCCAACCTTTCACAGAATTTGGAATGGCCTAATGATCCATGAGGATAACTTATTTCCCCAGAAAAATTTCCAAAAAAACTGTATCATTGACAGACTTTCAAAACATATAGTCTCTCCTATTGGAAACTAAAGGCCTTAATCACCAGTTCATGTAATAATTATAAATTCTTTAATCCATCCTCTTCCACCTCAGTATCCCTTTCACCTTCTCCATTGTCATTCTAAATAATTTTTACCGCATCACTGATAACACTCCAATCACTATCTGGCATTGGGGTTACCTAAAAGATACCTCATATTGGGCCAAAAAAGGTACAATGCCAAATTGGAGTGATAAACATTATTGTACACAAAATACAGTATGTTCAAGTGATCCTATTGTATCCATGGAAAATCTTACACCCATACCCATAAAATAATCTCTAAAACCTGTATTTTTATCTCTTTTTAGCCATCTACTTATGGGTGGGATGAAATAATAAATATAAATTCCATCCCAAATTACTCATCTAAGAGTTTATTAAAACAATATATAAAATGTTCATCTTGTTCATAAATGATCAATAAAGACACTATATGTTGAGAGTTGATCTCATGTTGATAAAATAATCTCAATCTTCCTACAGAACTCTACTCTCAAATAAGATGCATCAGGGATGAATTGAATAGCTAGTCGATGACAAACTAAATTGTGTCATAATCCTTAATAAAATGTGTGAATACCATTATTGAATCCATTGATATAACATCCCACATTCATTATGAATCCTCTAGGAGTTGATCTAAACCCTCTAGAACCTAGTGGTCATATTTCAACTCATTACAGGACATATACTATAAGATAAAATATATAATAATCCATGTCAAACCTATTGACTAAAACCAATTATCGATGTCATGATACATATTATTCACTCTAGGATATAATTTTAAGGGGCGTAGTATGGAAATCCCTCATCGCCTTTTCATGAATCCTGACCTACACAAATATCTTCCCACTTAAGAGGATGATGTTATCCCCTCCAAAAAATAAATTTCTATATCATCTGAAGATATCTAGTATTGTATGACCTGAAAATAGATTTTTCAAATCCCGACCTCTCTCAAACACTGTGAATTAAATGGGGCCATCACCATCAATAAAAGATCAGTGACTTCTCCATCACCCACCAAGAATAATTTCAACATTGAAAACTTCTTATAAGCCTCCTCCATCAACAGAACACATGATTTTCTTAGAAGGACACAACACACCACACATTCCTTCCCTAGTGAATAGAAAATATTGAATTCATAGTTCTGTGGGACCTTAATAAAATTCATATAAATGAAGTTAAGGAATATTTGAGAAAACAATTATATTATTCTCTTATAGTATATATGGACTTGGACCAACACATTGGGAATGAAATTCTTCAAGTCTATACGGTGGATACAACCATTGTAGACTATAAAATATGAGTTTAATAGTTATCCTATAGAGGGACCAATTTCCTAGACTGATAACTATTCACTTCTAGTATAAGACTCTAATAATTTGAAAGAACATTTTGTTTGATATAATATAAAAAACACAAAAAGAAGTTTAAATTAATCGTAAAAAACTATTATTTAAATATGAATCTTATAACCTAACCATTTAATTGGTTGGTCTGAATAATAATAACTAAACTATGATATATATGTATATAAAGATCATACTCAATAAAATTCTTTTGATTAAAAAATAATAAGTAATTGTCAATTTTTTTTCTAATGTCACACTTTACATTAAAAATATATTTATTTCAACCTTTATTTTTATTTTTTATTTGTCAGAAAATATTAGTTTTAATTTTTTAAAATTTTATAAAATTAATTTTCTAAATTTAAATTCATTTGTTGAAATCAAAATAAAATAATTATCTTAGAGTGAAATTTTTTATAATTTTCAAAAAAATATTGATTTTTTAATAACTAGTAATAAAATAAAGATTTATTTGAAAATTTTGGTTTTTCTTCAAGAATCTACTAAGTTATATTTTATTTTAAAACGGTTATGTGGAAATATTATTTCTATTATACTATTATTAATTTTATTAAAATCATTGGTATCAATTTTAAGGATGAATTTTGTTTAAAAACACTTTTATACATAAATAGTAATTTTTTTGAAGAAAAGAAAAATATATTTTTTAGTTTCTATCATAAATTAATTTTTTACCATTTATAGAAATTGAATATTCACAAAAAAATTCCTTATTTTGAACTCAAAGGTTCCAATTTTTTAGATATTCCCCATTTATTTTTCACCAATATGATTACTAACCATGGTAAATTTGTGTTACCTTATTAAAGGTGAAATAGTTAAAATAAGGTTAAAATTTTAGGATAAGGCCTTAAATTTTTTTAACCACTTTCCTTTATCTTATTGGAAGGGTGCAGTTATGTTATTTAAATTCACATCTAAAATATATGACAACTTTGTGTCATAAAACTCTAGAATTTAATATTTAAAACATTTTATTATATGGGTAAAAACAAGTTATGTTTGGTTATAAATGTTTATTTGAAATGAAAACATTTTTTTATCATATTAATTTATTTTTATTTCTTATTGATTTAGTAATATCTTTAAATTCCTACCTAACACCAACAATGTATTAATTCTATTAATTTAAAAGTAAAATAAATGATTTTAAAAATATTAAAAGTAATAAAATTTGAATTAATTATTATGTTCCTATAATTTTTTATATAAATATGACGCACTAGGGATTTGTGAAGAGATTATATTTGAAATAAATATTTGACATGTTATCTTCATATCCAAAATAAATGAATACTATCAAATTAAATTAATGGTATTTTATGAAAATATTATAAAGATAACTAATTTAAAAATAAAAAAACATTAAAGTGGAAAAGTAGGATATTATATGATCAAAAATATAATATATTATCCATATATGATTAAATTTTCACCTTTTAAGATAAATTATAAACCATTAAAAGTAAAAAAAGATGTTACCACAATTGAGTCTAAAATAGGTTAACTAAGAGGTTAAACCAGAAGATATGGTTTAAAACACCATTAAATCTATCGACATTTTATTTTTTGATGATCTTATAACCAAATAATACCTTATATTTTAATATCTATAAATTTGTAAGTATGTTACAATAGCTTCAAAAATATATAATTTAATATTTTATGAAATTCCAAGAGTACACCTCCCCTCACTTATAAAAGGAAACCCCTATTTTTTATTATTCACACCACATTGGGCCTTCTAGATATACATAACCCAAAAAATATTACATTTTAAAATTCCTTATAGAAATTATATAGGATATGGTCTTCCAATAATACTAACACTGGTAAACTTAAGAGGATATATAAACAAGTTCTTTTAGAGTAGAGGTAATCCCCTTAACCGATCACTTTCTTTTTAAATATTCTATTAAATCCTCAAAATAGATGGTTTTTATCATAATATAATATCATTATTATAATTAATATAGTTTGATTTTATTATTATTTATAACCCACCATTTTGAACCCGCTTTTCCATTAAATGGGAAGTGAATGTATCACTCGTGTGTACGTACAACTTAATGTCATCACATAGATATATAATTCATTTTTCATCACCATAATTTATGGATCATTACTATTACATGTTTAATTTTTTTATATTATATTTATAATATAAATACTTTTTTTAATTATTATGTCATATCTACATTATTAAATTCCAATATGTTAGATAATGATAATGTCGTTATGCGAACATGTGGACTACCATATCCACAATGTGATGTGATTTGTTTCCTCATTTATACATTACATTGATACTAATAAGGATGAATTTTATGAATATATTTGATGTATATTATTTAATAATTATTCTTAAAAGGTTAATTATTATTAATCTATCTTTCAATATATTAATTGAAAAGTGATATCATCGTTCATGTGCATGTATGGTCGGATGTCTCTATGAATGTTGTAATTAATTTTTATATCTATAAATTTTATAGATAAATCTAAAGAAATATATAATTAATAATATATATATATATTTTAATTAACATATTGGATAAGATGGAATAATTATCAAAGTACAAGGATAAGAACTACAGAACTGGAATTCTTATGAAAAAACGAATCAATTTGCACCTGGAAACAACAATTATAATAAAACATTATTGATAAATGGTTGTGAAAATGTTATAAAGTGGTAATATATGATATATAAGTATTTTAATGATTATATTAGTGTTTTATAACAAATTTTAATTTATTATATTGAATTATATATCTCTTTTAAATAAAGTGTAACATCAGGTAAGGGTTGATCATTTCAAATTGTCCTATTTGGGATATTTGTTTTATTATCGACCTGTCTTCTTTTATGTGAGGAATATACCGACCATTTTACATGAAATATAATGAAAATATTTACTTTCAAGATATTTTATGTTTTTATGTTGTTTTTTCTTGGGTCTTATGATTCAAAAGTTACCAATGCGGTAAGGTATTTATGTTATAATCTCATTATTTATCAGGATTGTTTTTATCATGATTTTGATAATTAGATTACATTATATGAATCTCAATAAAATCAAGGATTTTTTTATAGTCAATTTATTTCTATATTTTTTATTTTTTCACCTCATTTTCCTCTCATTAAGAACATAAGAGACTAAATTATTATTTTTAAGGAGAACTGGCTTTATTTGTATCCACGATCAAAAATTATTTTACTTAAATGTCCATGATTTAAAAAAATAGTATTTTTAATATTATCCTATGATTTTTAAGTAATTTTTAACCATGATAGAATTTTTAAAGAATAATTAAATGTAATCTTCTTTTCATTTTCCTTTCGAGGAACTTTTTAACCGTTAACAAAATTATGAAAGGAATATTTTAATTTAACATATATAAAATGAATAGGATTTACCACCTTAATGATTGATTAATTCTATGAATATCAATAGATATTTCAAAGGTTACTCTTAAATATAACTTTTTCCTTAATATTTTGTAAAATTCCATATTTTTAATGAGTGTTTTAAAATTAAAAAGGCCACTTTACCCAAGAAATGTTCGTATTGATCTTTTAAAATAATTTTTAATCTAACATTATATACATTTATGGTAACTAATATTTATCAGGGATATGATTCAATGATACCATCCTTATTATTTATTTTTATGGTTTGTGAGTATTTTGGAATGTTTTTATGAAACACCTTCTTTTTCTGAGGGTTATGTTGTGATAAGGTGATTAAATGATTATAAAATCCATTTTATCATGGATTATGTGAGGATGAAATGTTTATAAAATGCATTTATTTATCATGGGTCATGTTATTATTTTGATTTTATGCTGTCTGGGAACAGATATTTATGATATTCGTAATGTGATGGGTGGACGTGTAATTATATATCTCCCAAATGCATAGGCAAAGATTGATATCTCATGAGATATATAGGACTGTAATGGGGCGTAAACCTAGTAAAGTAGGGGACTTTATCCACTATTATAGTCTTAGGAGTTAATCATGACTACTATGATGGTTTGTGATGTGAACCCAATATACTATGATAGTCTCAGTAGTAATCCTTGAATACCGAGGAAATAATTTTATATGTTTATGTGTATTCTATAAAATAGTGTCTTAGGATAATGTTATTATCTCATGGATCGTTATCTTGGAATCCTTTATGATTCATGTTTATGAAGTTCTAAACATCTGGACATAACTCGTGATTATGATCTATGATATTTAGGGTATAGTTTTAAAATTTTATGATATTTTTTTGTATCCTTAGGCTTATGATATATTTATGTGATCATTTATATCTCTATTTTTTTCCCTAATAGGCATAAGATATCATACATTTGTATGTTTATTTTTCTTAGGATATGAAGAAATCTAACATATATGATATTTATATGAGGGGTACTAGTTATGAAAAACAAAGTGGGAGATGATGTAGTTCACTTATGAACCATTTGTTTATGAATCCAAGTATCTAATAGTGTTAGATCTATATGATTCTGGAATGGATCATTATGTTATTTAATTAATACTCCTCTATTAATATTTGGAATCTATGAATGAAAATTATGGGTCACTATAGATTGTATCTGAGTAAGGTTTATCAAACCTTTTAAAAATAGGATGATATAATTTTATTTAAATAATTATAAGATAATACTATGTATGGAATAAATAACTATTTTATAGAAATTAAAGGACTATTGATTTCCAAATAAAATTTATTTGTATATATACTAAAATTGGATGTGGTTTTTAAAAGGATGAATTTACTGGTAATAATCCTTAAAATATTTGGTTGAGTATGTCTCAATCACCATATTGGTTCATGGTGAGTGTTTACTTACTAGAAACATTTTTTGACACTCCTCGTTTATTTTATTGGGTTAACTCACTTTTCCATTATAATCCATTACAATGGGTTTTAATAGATTATGACCAATAACGTCTTAGGTTAAACCAAATGTGTCATATATTGGAAAGAATGTATCAAAATTTATATGTAATAAAAATGATTTTTCATGATATATCATTATGATTATTTTTCTCACAGCCTAGTTTTTGGTTTTAGATAATGACTCGACCTAGTAGGATTCATGTTAGTGGTAATTTTAATAGACAATGGAATTATTTAACTCATGAGAAACAAAATCAAATAGGATCTTGAATTATAAATTTTTTTGTTATTCTTAATCACATATCATGATATTTTATAAATAAGTTATTCTCCAGTGATTTTCCTAAGGATCTAAATAATAGAAATATGTACTTTTATTAAATTTTATATGCCAATAACCACAGAATAATGAATGTTCAATTTTCTTCAAGTAAACAGTTTCAGAAGTATCACCTAGTATAATGTCTTAAAGGAAGATAAACATGTATTCTATGTGAAATATTTGTCAAATAGTAGAAAATTAACAAGGTATTCAATTTATTATGTGTTGGGAACATGGGAATTATCTGAGTTATTACCCTAACCCAATGGTTAACTCATATACTAGGGAAGGACCTATAATATCATAATCCCTAAAGTGAAATCATTAACGTGTTTTTGTATTTATATTCATGAATTATATTGCATAATTTCTATATATATTATATTAGATATAAAAAAATAATGAAATATCTATGGATTTTTCCAAAGTATATTTTTATTAAACATTTGGAAACATATTTTGAATTATACTAATATCCAATAAAAGTGATTTAGTAGTCATGAAAGAATTTTTAGTTAGTATAAAGATATAATTGAAATCAATGATGAAAATAGAATAATATTGGTGACTATTAAATTAGTTAGTGATTTGATGAAAAATTGATTTAGGTTATCTTTGATGAAGTTTATTGTATTTTTGGATACATGAGATACATTCAATAGTTTATTATTTTCTTTTATGAATATGGATTATTTAAATTATTGGAATAATATATATTTTCATGTGAGGTTTAAATGAGAGTTAGGGAAAAACATCATGGGTTTTTTATGTTTAAGGTTTATCATAAGAGAAATGGAATAGATACCCCCTTTTATGGTTTTAAGTGATTGTATTTTGAGGTAATTTGAAACTTTTACAGGTTTTTATGAAGAAAACACTATTTAAGTTTAAATAACCCTTTAGGTTAGTATATTATTTAATGTTATTTTATGTATGGTCTATTATATTGTGAAAAATATATAATCTTGATGGTTGAAAAGTTATTTATTGGAACATGCATATTTTCAGAGATATTTATAGTCAAGATAAGGATTACCTTTCATGTTGGCATATAAATTTAATTCCTAATATTTTAAAAAAAATTAATACAATATAATATTATATAGTGATTAATCATATTTATTAATGAAATTTTGGTTTGAGGTATTTGTATCGCTTAGGATCAACATGTGATTTAATATGAAATAATATTTAGTAATATTTAAATTAAATTTTGGTGATGCAAGTTTGATGGTATTGGATTTCATTTGAGGATAAAATATTCATTAATTTTTATAATTTTTATTTAATTTGGGTTGTAGGGTTTCTTATTTTATGAATGATCTATGTTTATCCTTTTGTGTTATTATAGAAATTTTGGAGTAAAATCTATTATTTATTCAATAGAGGTTTATAATTTCATTGTAACCATTTTAATTTTGTTTAATGTTTAATGACATGAGTAATATATTGTTTTCCTTTTGGGGATTATTATATTTGTTATAATATTATCTTATCCTTTTTGGAATGATGAATTCATCTAGAATACTCATCATTTGGAGAAAAATAGGAGATTGCGATGAAAATTGATTAAAAAATGACGTTATTCTTGTAATGTATGTATATTTCCTTATATTCATAGTATAAATTGTAAATTTGTTCCTTAACTCATTTAAAATGATCTTGAAAAAAAATTTATCGAATTATGATCATTTCTGATGAATTTATTTGTTTTTCACCCATCATAGATTTGTGGGTTTTTATTCATTAAATTTTTCTAAACCATGTTCTGTGTCACTATTTATTAGTCCTTGGGCATTATTTTTATCCTATATGTCCATATTTTCACTTCTAATTAATGTTATCCAATTTGGAAACCTGGATTTTCTTTATTCCAAATGAAATTTATATTTTCCTTTCCTATACTTTAAGATGTTGTTTTATTAACCCTTTTTTGTGTGGGTTTTTCAATACTGAATTTTCGAATTTGAAATCCTTGATTGCTGGGAATAAGTTCAAATTTTGAGGGATTGGTTTATTAAAGGTTTTATAACCTAACACCATGATATTTTAAAAGAATAACATTGTGTTTTATGGTGTATACGATGTATATCACCAAGATAAAATGAAACATGAAATATTTTTATTTAAATATGAATATTATAACCTATCTATTGAATTGGTGTGCATGTATAAAGATAAAAAAATTAATAAATATATAAAATTTTTGTACTCGATAATTTTTTTGATTAGCGATTATGAAATAAGAATTCTATTTTTTAGTAAATTCATATTATGCTTCAAAAAAATGTTCCCTTCAAAAATGATTATATTGGGTTTTGAAGGAAAATATTATATCTAATTTTTTAAAAATTAAAAAATATATTTGATAAAATGAAATTTATTTTTTGAAATCAACATCTAAAAATTATGTTAAACTATAAAGTTTTAAATTTTCTAAAAAGATTTATTTTTTCATGAATAATAAAAAAAATTATTTTTATTGAAAAAAATATTATTGAATCAAGTATTTATAAAATTACATTTGGCTATAAAATGATTTTAAATAATAATTATTCTTATTATATTATTAATAATTAAATTATGCTCATTGGAATAAATTTTATGTTTGAAAATGGAAGAAAACATTTTTTTAGTTCATAATTCATTTTTCTAAAATAATTGTTTTTCATTTCATTTTAGATTTATATCATAAATTATTTTCTACAACTTTAATAAATATAAACTCTAAAATTGGATTACATATTTGAAATTAAGAGGTTAAATTTTTGTATATTGTCCCCTTTTGTTATTGCTCAATATGAATTGTAACCATATTGTATGTTTTTCACCATGGTATAGGTAAAATATTTATAAGTGGGATATATATTTTATATAAGGCTTTAATGTTTTTATAAAAAATCATCTTTACCTATTGTATTTGGTTATTTAGTACACCTACATTCAATTTTTGAATATATGTCCCCTTGTTTCCATATTTCCTTGATTAAGAGATTTATATTAATTTAATAAAAAGACAAAGTCAAATATGGTACACTCTTGACGTCAATATATCTAATACTTTTTAATAAGTCTAAAAAGTGGTTATGTGTGGTTATAAATGATTATTTAAAAGATTGATTATTTTTTTATCATATTAATTTATTTTAAATTTTAGTGCTTAAATAAATACCCTAAATGCTTATGCAAGGCTGACACAATATTTATTCAATTTATAAAAAAACTAAAATAAATGATTTTAAAAATGTTATAGGTGATAAAATTTAGATGAATTACTATGTTACTTTCATTTTTCAAATACATAATACGTATTATTTATTTTTTAACTATTTATATAGTAATTCATTCTTTTATGTGTATTATTTAAAGACAAATTAATTGAATACTGTCAAAATGTCATTAATGATATTTTATAAAAACAATATATTAATAAATAATTCAAAAATCCTAAAAATATTAAAATATAAAAATGTGGATAATATTTGTTATAAAATTTACAACATTTCCATTTATGATCCAATTTTCCCCTTATAAGTAAAATAATAAAGCTTTAATTTTAAAAATATGTTACCGTGGTTAAGGTTGAAATAGGTTAAGTAAGGGGTTAAACCAAAAGATAAGGTTTAAAACACCACTTAACCCAATAAATTTTTTATTGGTTGATAATGTTTAAAAAAATCCATCCTTTTTTTTCAATCTCTATACTTTTGGAAAAAAACATTCTATAAAATCATTTTTATATTTTCAACTTTTATGAAATTCCAAGAGTGACATCCCCTTACTTATAAATGGGAACCCTTAATTTCTCTTCTTCACACCACTTTGAGACTTATATATCAAAACACCTATAATTTTATATTATAAAAATACTTTTAAATATTATATAGGTCTTTTTATTCCTAAAATACCAATACTAGGATTATTAAGTTGGGATCTAAATACGTTCTTTTAATGAAAAGGTTTTTGCCTTAACCGATCAGTTTATTTTTACTTCTTCTTTTAGCACACATATATTTTTAGTATATATCATAATATAATAATTTTATTATAATAAATATGATGAAATTTCATTATGATTATTATATCACCATTATCCAACCTCTTTCCCATCAAATGGGAATTAAAATTACATCTTGTGGGTACATATGGATTATTGTCTCCACGTAGTGATACAATTCATTTTTCATCTCTATTTTTTATGGATGAGTATAATTATAGTTTTAATATTTATTATTATATTTATAAAATAATTTCTCTTTTGTAAGTATAATATCATACATATCTTCCTACCGTCAAATTCATTAGAAAATGATAACTTTACTCATGTATATGTGTGGACGTCCACCTTCATTAGCAGATATGGTTCATTTTATAAGATTATCTATACATGGATGGTAACATGGATGTGTTTTATAAATTTATATTATATAAATGATATATTAAATTTCTTATAAAATTTTAATTATTATTAACCATTATTTTTTCCATCCATCGAAAATTGAAAATGCTGTTCTTATGTATGTATGGCCTAATGTCTCTATGAACAGTGTAATTCATTTTTCTATATATAAATTTTATGGATAACTATAAATATATGTATAATGAATATATATGATATTTTTATCATTATTAAAATAATTGATATTATGTAACCATGGTAATAGGAGAAGGACTGGAACTACCAAACCAAAATTATTATGAAAAAATGAAATGCTGACTCCTAAAAATGTTGATTATAATATGTAATTATTAATATATGATTTTTAAATTGTTATAAAGGGTTCTTGTGTTATATTATAATTACTCAAATGATAATTTTATAATCACATTAAAAAAACTATTTTTGACATGATTATAGAGTACCTTCAAAGAAATTGGAATAAGAGATAAAGTGTTATCATCTCAAATAGTCTTATTTGGGACATATGTTATGTTCTGCACATATATTATTATATGTTGTGTATATACAGATCCATTGGAATGTTATATTTGGAATAAATTTATTTCCATGATATTTAATGTATCATTTTATGATATTCTTTCATGGGGATTATGATTCACATGTTAACCAAGATGTAAGAGATTTATGTTAGAGTCTCATTATTTATCATAATATTCCTTTATCATTATTTTTATGATGAAATTTACTAAATTAATTCTTAATAAGATCATGAATTTAATTATAATATAATTATTATTATATATTACTTATTTTTTCTCACATTTTACTCTCATTAATAACTTAATATATCAAAAAATGTATTTAAGGAAAACTAACTATATTTCTCTATTCGATCAAATATAATTTTTCTCCCATTTCAATGTTTAAAAAAAGTGTTTAGAATATTGTTTTTAATATTACCATATAATTTTTTAATTTCATTTTTATCCATGTGTGAATTGTTAAATTTTTTATTAAAATTAACCTTTTTTCTAAATGAGGTACATTTTGACTTTTTTTACAATAGTGTGAATGTATTTTTTTAAACTTATATGGAATGAATGCAATTTACTTCCATCATGAATGATAAGTGCTTTATTGATTAGATTATAGTTTTCTATGTTTTTTTAATGAAAAAACATTCATTAATATATGGTAAATTCCTTAGATTTTAATTAATTTATTTAAAAGTGAAAATGGTATTTTCCTCAAGAAATGTTTCACGTGATATTTAAAATTATTTTTTCATCTATGAAGAAATAATTTGATGTTACTTAATATTTATCAGGGATATGATCCAATTATTTCATACTTATTTTTTCTTTGGATGATTTATTATAATAATGATGATATTTTTATAAACTCATTAGTTTTTCTTATATTAGGCTATGATGATTTGATGAAATGATTATAAAACACATTTCCCTTATATAGGTTACTCCATAATGAAAATTTTTTAAGCCTATTTATTTTTCATGTGTTATGATAAGATTAATGTTTTATGATATTGTTTGACACATATTTTTTATTTTTATTATGTGATAGGTGAGCCTGAAAATATATATTCTTCCAATTTGTTGGGGAAAGAGAGATATATCATGGGATAAACATTATGAGAATAGGGATTAAACCCAGATTAATAAATAAAATTTTAAATTATGAGAGCCTTGAGAGTGAACCTTGAATACTATAACAGTTTTTGAAGTAAAACCAATCCTATATGATAGTCTTAGAAATAATCCTTGACTACTAAGGAAATGATTTTATATGATTATGTTTATTAAAAAAAATTATGTATTATGTAATTGTTATGATCTCATGACTTGTGTTCGTTACTTACTTTATGATTCATGTCTTATGAACATCCAAACAGCATTCCATGACATAAGGTAATGATCAATGATAAGTAGGGTATAGTTTCCAAATATTACTCTCATGTTATCATAACCTTATGCTCGGGTTATGTTTAAGTGATCATTAGTATCTTATTTATTCAACCTTAATGTGTATCAAAGATCACCATTTCTTATGTTTCATTTCCCTTGGTTGTAAATAAAAGGTATTATGTATGATATGTCTAAAAGGGAGATAGTTATGAATAACATAGTTGGAGATGATGTAGTTCACTTATGAAATAGTTTCATATGTTTATAATTTCCATACCTATATAATTATCGAATTTATCATTATGTTATTTCATTAATATTCATTTATTATAATTTTATATCTATGTATCAAATATATGTGTTTATAAAGATCTCATCTGCATCATCACACAACACAATATAACTCTAGAGGCATCTCTGAATTCCATGTACTAAACACCTTCTTATGGAAAACATAGTATAAGAGTAATCATCGACATTTTCTTCACCTCCAAAAAATCCTTATGATGTCGCTCATACCAAATTATGTGATAAAATATTCAGGTATGGGAAATCATGGGAGGTACAATCATAGAGAATTATTCTATGAACCTTTAATAGTAACCTACCAACTAGAAATAACTATAAACCTCCAATAAAATTTTGGATGTTTCCCAAGAAATAACTACCTAAATATTATTAGGTTCCTTGACTAATCCACCCTCTGAGATAACATACCTTTAAAATTGGATATCTCAAATCCAAAACATTCACATCATGATCTATTCATATATGTGGTTCTCCTAATGTAGGTCTTGGTAAATATTGAGGTGCTCAACATGCTCATCAAATGTATATAAATAGAAATTATAGTCCTGATGAAGTCTAGAAAAAACCAACCCAAGGGATGAAATATCCTATTCATGAGACCGATAAACACAACTAGGGAATTCGTTATACCAAATGGAATCTGTTAGGACCAAAATGTGCCTAAATACTCTAAGAGGGTGGTAAATCAGGGTATGGATATTCTCTTTCAAAAATTCTCCTTCCCCACTGGATCTTGACTTCAATATTATAAGGGTCACTTTTTTCACTTGTGTGTTACTATTGATCTTATTCATCCCTTATTTAGTTGATGATGATGATTCTTTGAATGTGATGCAGAAATGAAAATAGGCACACATAGAGATTTTTACTTGGTTCAACCTCACTCGGCTGCGTCCATGGAGCATACAACCACATTGTGGGGATATACCAAATCTACTAAAGATCACTGCAAATAATGATTGGGCAAGATCAATTCTACTCCCATACTCATAACCTTTAAAATGTTTAGGGTCATCTCACTCCTTTCCCAAGGGTCACTCCCTATTTCTATATTAGTGTCTCACTTCTGGTATAAAGGATATACTTCTTCTTCTTTCTTTTCTCACTACACATGGATGAGATCCAATCATAGTTCAAAGACTTTTAGGTCCCTTCATTATCACAAATGAATGCATATTCCTCTTTTTATAGATTCCCTATTGAAGTCTAACTTTCACCCGTAGATAAATCTCTCTTGGAACTAGATGTACTGGGCGATTTTCATCTTTTGTGCATCCCTAGAATGACTAGCGTGCTCTCAATGTCCTGCATTCTTCTCAATACCTGGAATGCAAGTTTCACCTAACCACTTGCGTGACACTACCTTCACCAACTCAAAACTTGGGTAACTCAAACCCTTTCATGCCCAAACCAATATTGGAACACAACTATCAACGGGCGCACAAAATCTGAATATGACTATACTTATGCGACCAAACCACCACTTGTGTGCCCAAACCTACTTTCACAACTTGTGATTGAAGTCTCTCTATCTATTGAGAATTTATGGAAATAATGAGGGACAAAACTATTTTAATAGAAATTTTGGGAACCCTGAGCACCGCCTGCAAGTCTCCTCCCAACACGCATGTACAGCTGCATGAGCCTATGTCTCCCTAGTAACCTTGTGTGCCCAAAACAAAACTTGAGTTCCCCTCTTTCCTTTTCAATATTTTGATGTTCTAATATTGAAAAAAATATGGTGTGCAACATTCCAAGCGTCTATGAAACTAGAATTCAAGCCCAATTTTCAAAAAACCATTTCTCCATTTGTCAATTATGAGGCCTAAATATTGGGAAAACAATTGAAAATGGCGCCAACTTGTATCTGCTCTTTTTGTACAACCTCCAGATCATGGATTCCATTGTTGATGTTATTTTTCAATCTTGGATCGTCAACAAAATCTCTTGAACTCAAAAACAAACCATGAAAACCCACTTTTGTCAATAAATTAAAAAACACGGTCTACATTGTCAACAAACACAACAAGAAGTCTCTCTTTTTCAACAAACACAATCACCTAAAAAATTATTCAATGATACCATGAGGGAATTTTTCCCAAAAAAAATCACAAATAACTCACAATTTATTCATTAAAATCCTAATTTATCCTTAATGAAAAAATCTACATGAACCTAGAGTTTTTACTAATGGGAAATAATAACAAACTTTAAGAACCACATCCATCCATTCAGCTAGTATAATATGTTATTAATCCTCATAAGATGGTCTTTTTTTCTTGACAAAACCCGATTCATGTGGTTAAAGTTAATTAAATCCCTCAAAATGTAATCTTACTTATGGGAGTACAACACTGGAGCTACTCAAGGGGAAACAATATGTGTGATTAAACCATTATTCATAAGGTCCTCTATCTTTAAATTTTATTCATTGAGCTTAATAGATTTTAACTAATGTGCTTTAAAGGAAATCAGAATGGTTTATCTGAGAATATCAATATGGAAGTTTAAATCTGGATGAGGGGATAGTACTAGAACATCCTTATTAAATATATATATAGGCTCCTAAAAAACTAAATATAGATGTTTATTTGATGCTAACACTGCACATAGATATGAACTCTCTAACTGATGGGTGATCAGCTTAACCTGACCATAAACATTCCCCAATTTTTTTGACTGAAGGTCCCACACATTCTTCAAGGAAGGCCACAATCCATATGTTCAAATCACAACACTATCTGATAAAAGAATTATATCCAATAAAGGACAAGATATATTCTATATGTTCCATCTATGACATCACTGGGCTTAATCACAGCCCCCAAAATATCCTAGGAGATCCTCTCTCCACTTACAACATTCTATCATTATCAATATATATGGTTGAGTATGTGAAATCTACTTATAGGAGTCAGTAGAAAAAATGTAATAGGATACAATCTTTATCAGGATTTATTGCTCTTGAAAAAGGGATTTAGAAATAAATACTTGATTAATATAATATAAATGAGTAAAGATGCTAGTGTGGAGAAGATACAGATAACGGCTCAGGTCCAATCAGGTATTTTTTTTGTCGTAACCCTTCAACTCTAGCATATGGATGTGTATCTTCTCGATAGATCATTGATCCTCAAATTCAATTCAACGGTGTGGTGGTGGTGGTGATAGAAGCAGATCATAACAACATAAAACTCTATAGACTCCTCCTAGTTAACTAATAGCTCATCTACCATACCCTCTTCCAAGAAGACTACATTGTACTCCTTGAGGAGGTCCCAAATCACATCATTGATTCTGACACAGAGGTCCCCCTACTACCTGAATACCCATAATTCCAAGATAGATCGGTAATTCACGTTTCATGTGACCTCATCCTCTATAATATAGAAATTTTTATCCCATATTTGGAAAAAACGTCTCAACGACACATACACTATTTAACCTCAAGTATGGATCTACCTATGTGTACACATCATTGATATAACCCTGACACATGTTGATAAATTTCCATAGCTAATGAATGCACTCTAGGGTACCCACCATCAACTCAAGATACATACTCTTAATCTACTAAAGAGATCATGATCATCAATTCCCTCTCTATAACCTCATCATATGTGGGGATGCATTGGGAAACAATTTCTGCTTGAATATCTCTGAAAATTCTATACTAGAACTTCCACACTTGGAGGAATACGTCATAAATCATTCTAAGGGATTACCTCATTTGGTAAGTAAACCAAGATACATACTCTAAAACATTAATAATACCTTATTATATATACAATAGTTATGGGATTAAAAAAAACCTCCACATTGTTGGGTAGTACTCCTCATTAGATAGGTATTAGAACTCTATCCATGGGAGTGTCACCTCGTCATGGGTGGAGATGATCAGATTCTACCACTGGCTCATTGTCTCATGTAGAAGGTCATATGCTATTACTACCATCGGATTTAAGGGTGTCCAAATATGTTGAAGCATCTGAATTAATTCCTCAAGAGGATACTCTATTAAATTAGTGTCATGATCACCATGGAACCTTAGTGGGAATAGTCTCTAAAACTCATAATGTGCACTTTGCCTATGAACAACCTCAACCTACCCTACTATAATCGTCTTCTACTAAAACTGTGGATTGATGTCCACATTATCTTGGGGGTAGTAGGTATGATCAGTACACCAATATAGAAGATACTACTCCCTACTCTTCTGGTGGGGAAATATCATTACCATGTACCCCGATAGCCTTATCACTCAGTTTCTCAATAGAAAGAGGCTCAATCAATAACACATGCACATCATAACCCCACATTAAAAACCTAACTAGGAATCTGTGTGAGGAAATATTGCAGTTTGACAAGATAAACCATGAATATTAAATAATATTTTGGTATATAACTAAATAAGGACATATAAACCTATAACTAATCAATATATGATTAATGTATTATTTATATCTTTTCTATAATAACTTCAATGATATTTCAGTTAATAAAAAGTTTATCAAAGTCATGGAGAATGGATACATTGGCCACCACACCAATACTTGGTTCCTATGCCTAAAAGGTGGACTAAATACTCATTGACACTATTTATATATGTTCCTAAACTAAATATCATAAACACTAAACTCTAAAAACCATCCCAAAATCAAACCTAATCTGATATCGCTATGACATTTACAAACATTAAAACAACCCCTTTAGGCTAGTTGTATGCTAAGGGTTTGAACCAATGAAATCGTCCAATATAGCAGGAGATTATGACTTGAACTGAGTATAAATATCCCACATTATGGGATTCCATTTCCTCATACACCTATATAAAAATACACAACTCCACAAACGATATAATAATGAATGATATATTATAAGAACCAACTATAATATATAATTTATGTGAAAAATTATAAGATCAAAAATAGAGTAAACATTTATAATCCATAAAGTAAAAATCGGGGAAAATACACACCTAATAACCCAAAAGGACTCCAACCAAGGGAAAAATAATAAAATGGATCTCCATTACAGAAAAAACCATAGATGAATGTTGTTTACTACTATTAGTTTTGATCACCCCAATGGTATTTTTCCACTAATACCATATCCGCCAAAGTCTCCACCAAAATATCTATCATCTTTATAAGCCATGATATAAGTGGTATAAACACCCATGAAGGGGTGATTATATAGAAAGCTAGTAGGATACCACAATAACCACCAAGGAATAGATAAAGGAATGTCCAGTCAGCTCAAAACCACAATGTTAATGGATGACACAATCAAGGAAGAATAGAAAAAACATGTGAAACCCCCATTTATTATTTAATGTGAAATATTTGATGAAACCAAGTCCCTCCAAATAAAATTAAAAGTTCACAAGGTAATCTATCACCCCATGTAAACCACTTATATGAGCTACCTAGCAAATCGAAACCCATGCCACCTCTCAAAATAAAATATAGGGGGCACATTTCTTACTAAGAAAACCATTTCAGTTGAGATGGTACTAAAACTTAATGGAGGACCCACTGCTCACCAAGTAGTATGCATTGGACTAGGGTATACCTAAAATGATGGATATATGATCTGTTCCCTATGTAAAAAAAGTAGTTCAAAACATTATCAGTCTCTTGGGGGTTAGGGGGAACCCATAACATATTGGGGACCAAGGGAGTATAGACCCTACACATGATCTATATTAACGAGGACTTTCATATATATGGGGTAACCACTCCATAAACAATACCGGGGAACCACACCATATCACTCACAAGCTACATGTGGAGTGCATTGCCTCATTTATTCTTGAATCATTTTTCGAAAACCCATTATTATCCCTACAAAGATAAATCCTAAACCTATCCAAGACATGATGTAAGCAACATAGGAAGGTCTAATGTATTACATCATAGAACTCTATTTGGTAAAGATATCATAATCAGCTTTCTTCCTACCCTAATCGGACACAGAAATATAAATATACAAAAATACCCTTGAGGGGACTATTTCCTGTATTTCTCACTAGAGGTCGACATGATTAATGTGTGATATATATTTTCACTCTATACCACTTGATATAATAGTTTCAAATGAAAATTTAAAATCATATTCAATAGTAATAGTTGATCACATTATCTTTATTCCATAGATTGTATGTTCACCCTACTTGTTGTCCCCTCCACATTCTTGGACAAACTACCACAAATATTCCCACCTCATATTAGATTAACTCAAAGGGTCGTGGAATTTCTTGGATATTAACTCTAGATATACACACTAATAAGGAATGGGGGTGACAATGTAACATAGGGTGTTACAATTGTATCCTTCTTACTAGGGGATAAGGGAGTTTCAATAATCCCCTATGTTGTGTCATGAATTGACATTCCACATTATAATAAGACCCCCACAACCTTGTGTTATTTCTCTCTTAACTTACATCCCGCAAAATCTTCTCTGCATCATGCCTCTACTTCTGAGTTCCAAAACCATAACTTATCATCATAAGGTATGGTGTTTTATGCTTAATATAACCATGAGAAGAAGGGATTGAAGTGAATGTTTCAATAAAGAAATATTATATCAAATAAATGCATCAAAGGCTTTAATATAATTGGGAAATTAATAAAGTGATCAATATAGCTTCATCAAATAGATTTCATGAGGTAATAATGATGAAAAAATATATAGATCCACAATATAACCACGTGATAACAGATCATGAGATGATAAAAAACGTTCTACATATGATCCTATTCATCACAACCACTAGAATCTATACTTAATATCTGATAAGGGATCACCACCATACTTTCTCTAGTTGAAGGATCAGTACATGATTCATAGATATCTAGAAGCACATATCTACAAGTTGATAGGTTGGGAGAGAAAAATAAATTTCAGGAGAGAGAGGGGTCATCCACTATTTATAAACCCTAGGACACATAGTTTACCTCATATTACAAAAGTTTGTTATTAAACTCTTTAAAGATATACCAAAATCATAGTTCAATATGAACCATCATACTAAAAATTCCTTTGGTTGATTATAGATCTGAAAAATATTACCTGATATATTCCCACTATAACTCTCTAGAAAACATGGTGAAGCCTCAAAACATCACTCATCTAGACCCCTATGGTTTCTTGATAACGGGTGTGAGGAAATAACCTCTCAAGGATCTATATAAAAAATGTTGAAATTGTGAAAATGAGATAGTTCCCATTAATATGACACAACATCGCCTATGTAAGGTTTATTGGAATTCCTTCAACAAATCAAGTCACAAAATATAACACCATGGTACAATATACTAAATCATGACACAGAAAATTTCAATCTTCCATAACATGTTTATAGACTATGAAATTTATGAAGTTTTCAAGAGAATAAAATCAATTCATTATAAGTTAAAATAGTAAAAGGATGGTTATGTTAGAAAATTATAACATTCCACCATTTTTATATAGAAATAAAAAGTACATTATGTTGTATATTCTTATTTCATGGATAAAATAAACTAGTAATGATATTTATTTTTATTTGGATTCTTTGATTAAAGATCTAAAATAGATGTTTGATAATAGTTTATTGAGTAAGATTCCCATAGAAAATTAGTGTTCTTGTTGAGATTCATGTTATTCATGACAATGAATTAATTTTATTATTATATAAATTTTTTCAAGTTTAACCATATATGGAATGTTAATTTATCCCATATATGATGATGGCCCACATTAATTTAATAAAAAATAATATATAAAGTCATTATTTACCCTACATCATAAATTTTTACATTGAAAACATAGATATTGTTCATGGATAACAACATTTTGTGGGATGTGAGAAGAAGGTGTGGTGCCTTCTCTATAAATAAGTGGTGAATAGTTTTCTAAAATAAAGGATATTTTCACTATATTTGGTTAACCTTTCTTAAAAACATAAAAAAGATATGATGGGAAAGTGATCAGTTTTATTTGAATTTCTGTATTGGAATTTACTATACATCACACATTGACCTGACATCATGCATATTGAAAAAAATATTTATCATCCACCAAAACCTTTTTTTATTATTTTCATAAACCACTTTCACAGCTATAGTAGGAACCACACATATTTCAAAATATCAAATAGTACAAAACATTAAAAAATCAAAAATAAGAAGAATTCAAAATTCAAAATTCAAAATCATTAAAACCAATCGAATCATGTAAATAACACAAGACACTTGAACCACTGCAGTTGGGTCAACTGCGCTTATATCGTCATCATCCCATCGCCACCAACCATTCCAATCCAGAAAGATAGAATCACTGAGAATGAACATCAACATAGATGTTGTCACCAGAGAAGACTGAGGAAACCACAAACCAGAGAATGTGAACACCAAAATAAAAACCTGAACAAACCTCAGAATCGATCTCCTCGAGTAACAACAATGATTCGACCATCAACACCAACCCCAAGCCACAAAACTGCTACTGAACTCCATTCATAGTTCACCCAATACCTCCAACAATAGAGACGAACTCCCAAAATTCCTTTGAGAAGAACACGTTCCATAAAATGGGGTCATCGAAGAAGAAGGGTCAAGGAAGAACAGAGTCCATCCTATAATCTCTTCACCTTCTCAAGTGTCATCCTCAATGCAAAAAAGACATTCCTTATGCCGTCAACAATAGAAAATAAGACATCATAAAACATCTCCAAAAAATGAATTCTTGAATTTCAGAACTCTTCGAAAGATGTCTCATTGCAGGTTTATACTACAAATCCAATTGCCACCTTCAATACAAATCACGAAAACCATATCCTAAAAAAATAGCCATAATGGAGGCAAAAATGATCCAAAAACCTACACCGTGACAGTTGGAACTCAAACATGGGACCTTCACCACACCTTCATGGAATTCCCTAGACAACATTAAGGGTAGGGTGTAATGAAAGGCCAACAAATGGTGAGATTCACATAGATAGTCAAGACCACTGAGTCAGAAAACACCACCACATGAAGATAAACCAGATGCCTTAGGCTCTCTGAGCATATGAACCGAGTAGAGGAACAACAACCAATCCATGACAGAGGAGAGGAAGGTGGATGATGGAGGAAACCCTGACGTGGAGCCCATTACGGGTTCATTCTGTACTCAAGCATGATTTTTATAGTATTATTGGATTATTAATAAATGCACTGGTAAATCAGAAAGATCAAATCAAGGATAATGATAGACATTAATACTATTGTGATAAGGTAATAGTTTGTGCCAATAATGTAGGTAAAAAACTTTTCTTCCTCCAATGGATCATACTAGTTCTAGGAAAGACATATTTCAGTTTTTCAAATTCATAAAGGGTGTACCATTTCCTGATGTGTATTTATCAAATATATTTAATATTTTTTTGATGAATTACTTGATGTTAAGGGGTTTAAATCACATTACATTCATGTTTTGATGAAATATTTAATTTTTGTGGATATATATTGAGTTTTTTAAAAAATATGTATCACATAATAACACATATTTTCTTATTTTTGAAATCTATATCATAGAAAATAATAGGTCAAATGAAGATTATAACAATAAAAAATTAAATTTATTTCATATTATGTAAATTGGAGATGTTTTTTCCACCATCATTTTTTGAAATAAGTGTTCACTTAGTGAGAGAGATCTCTCTATGTGGTCCTAAACATTATAGTTGGATGTACCACCATTGAATGTTAAATGAGGATTTTGTAAGGGTATGTAATTACACGTGATGGTTTTATTATGGAGCTATATATTATTGAAGATGTAAGTGAAATTTGAAAAGATTAATTTTTTGATTTGAAAAGAATTGGGTTCCCAAAATATCCCCAAAGAGGGAATGTTGAACTTAACATACATTTAAGAATATATGTTGTGATGATTATCATCACATATTAGTAGTAGACTCAACTTTATGTTTTATTTAATTGTTTGATGTTTTATATATATATTGAAAATCACAAATAAATTACTATGAATTTGATTCCATCATCGGCTAGAAGATTGATATCAAATACATATAATTACTAATTCATAAGGTAGTTTGAATATTATGTTTTTAAGGAGTTATCTATAAATTCAAAATTAATTTCTTGAGGACTATGATGGTTATCCAAAAGGCCAAGTGTACATTTATTATCTTATAATTTTTATGAAATTAATTGGTGTATTATCTATACGATGTACTAGAATGAACATAATGATAAAGATATTCCATAAATCCTAATATATAATGTTGTTATTGATAAAGTTATTCTCTAAATCCAATGTAAATTGTGAGATTTTTTTGGATATATCATATTTTACTATATTTTCATATTTTAGGGTATGAAGTACACGAAGCAAAGGAATATTGTATTCCTAGGATTGCGGAATATCACAAATTATTTTATCTTGATATATGACACTTCCATAAAATATCATATTATAGAATATATAGACATAATAATAATTGGATAATCCTAACACATGATATAAATAGGTTTTATTACTGAAAATGGAATTCAAATGTTTACAAGTAAACATTCAAGAATCTTCCACCCACAACTACAATCAAAAAAACATTTTATATGATGAATCATATAGGGAGTCGAATTTTTAAATTAGATAAATTCATAAAAACTCAATGAAACCTTTAAAAATAATTTGTAAATGAATAAAATTACGCGAATGTTTTATAACATTTAATTTAATTCAATGAATGTATGGGGATCAACCCAAGGAAATTATAAAGGGGAAAAAGTCCATGAAAATGATATTCTTACTTTTGTGCACCGCCTATTAATTATACCTATTGTGCTATCATTATCCTTCCATTACAAAATTAAATACTAGTATGTCATTGAATAAAGGAGGCTCTTGGTCAAAAGTTTTTGTGATTTAGACAACCCATGTATACACCATGGAGGGAGTAACATGTTTCTTGATCTTCACGGATCTTCATTAACAATTGTGATTTAATAACAATATTGTGGACAACATCAATGTAAGGTAAAAATTTAACGACCCATATTTTCATGAAGGTATGGGTATTCTTTTTTAAATTAAATGTCATTTAGTTGGACTAGTTATGGTACCTAATCAATTCAAGGAGGTCTTGGGTGAATTTGGGGCTCATTCAGTGCCTGGAGCCCCATAACGGGGAGAAAATCCTAGGCTACACAGTTAGAATAAATTGTGCAGCCTAGCCCACATGATTTCTCTGAAATTGGGCAGTTATAGGCAGTGGAGACCATGGGGGTTGCTCAGTTTGTTTTAAACATTTAACCTTGGGTTCATGGTCATGTGGTTGTGTAGTGTTTCCTAACAAATTCATTTTTCATTTTTTCACATAGTTTGATGAACTGTGTATCGAGCCATGAAGGGTGCCCCACTATAGCATTTAAGGGAGCGCGATTAGTGCATGTTTTGGATAGCCGTGCATCCAAACTGTGTGCCCTTATGTTTTTAGGTGAGATTACAAAAACTCCATTATTTAATTCTTATATTCCTATTTTATCTTTTCCACTTCATCCTCTATTGGATGGTTTTTTTCTTCTTATCCCGTGAGATCCCAAGTCCCTCAATTTAGGCTTTAAAGTATCTTCTATATCTGATGTCCAATTCAAGATATGTCCGAGGCATTGGGTTCCATAAGGTGAGCTCTCAAATGATCGCCCTTCTTATATAAGTTTATCTTGGTTTCCATCATTATATTTAGGCACAAGATCATTTTCCCTATTTTCAGGGTGTTAGACAATTTATTAGATCTCTTATAACATACTATGAGTCTTTGGATTGTATCATGAAAGGATCCATCTTCACCCTTGAAGTATATGGTCACATAATTTTCCCATTTAGTATTGATTTATCGTATCTATTTTGTTGTTCTGCACACCATATTTTGTTGAGTGTATGCTTAAGCTTTAGTCCTCCATATCAAATTTATCGTTAAACCATGAGACAGATTCTTTGAATTTTGTATAGTTGTTTATTGTGTGTTAAAACCATATATGGAAACCCCTTCTGTGTGCCAAGTTTAATTTCCCCCTTTTTCATAAATGTGTATATACATGAAACCCCATATAACATCGTCGCCGCCGAGACTCAACATCTCATCATCGTCATAAGGTCGAAGACACCGAGCCACCGAGACAACGGACATCAGAACAGGGAAAGAACCTCCGCAGGCAGCACACCCTGAGGCGCCAGTCACCTCATCACCAAACCAACAAAATGCCGGCGACGTCCAAAACGCCCACCGAAACCCTCCAACACCGCCTGCACAGGGAGAAATCAATCCGTGCGAAAACAGTGAACCGCCCAAGGATCCCTTGCCGCAAACATCAACCGCGCCACCGATGACCACTAAGACAACCGACACCGAAAACGCCAAAGAGAACAAAGCAGCGGATAACGAGAATAAACCTCAACACCTTAAAACACCAAACCCTTCAAAAAAGAACAACAAACAGGGGAAGACTGAAACGGGGAAGAAGAGGGGAGATAGGGGCCTGGAACCCTATAGAAAAGAGATGAATACGCCTTAAATGAATTGAATACTCAAAATGGAAGCATTTCCAAAGTATGGTAAGGACATTCCTTCTTCTTATTATTAAATAAATGATTAATATGAATTGTATTTCCTTGAAAGTAATTGACCTTGACTAAATAGACATATGAGATGTTTTTCCTCACATGTTATATTATAAAAATGAGTATGACTTATTAATAAATAAGGTCTTGGTGAGGCGATTTTAGCGGAGAGGGTCAAAAAAAAATTTATTAATGGGGTAGGGTAGAAAATATTTAGGGAAATAGGTGCCTTTAGCGCCCCTTGAAGTGGCGCTATTCAAAGAAATGAATAGCGCCACTTCAAGCGGCGCTAAACTGTTTTTTTTGTTTTATTTTTATATTTTTTTATATTTATTATGTTATATTTACTATAATTAGATAATTTTTATATTTATTATAATTATTATATTTATAATTATTATATATTCAATATAATATTAATTATAGAATTATAATAAATTTATAATTATAAATATAATAATTATGATAAAAATATAAAAATAATAAATATATAAATATAGTAAAAACAAAAATATAATAATTATATAATTATAAATACAGTAAATACAAAAATATAACTACTATATAAATATAATAAAAGTTATAAATGTAATAAATATAATAAATGTAGGAAATGTAATTATATATTTATGTATACATTAAATATATATTTTCGCTTTGTAAATATGTAATTTTAATCATATATATTCTATATATAAATATATAATTACATAATGTAAATATATATATATTCAATTTAATATTAATTAGAGAATTATAATAAATTTATAATTATAAATATAATAATTATGATAAATATATAAAAATAATAAATATATAAATATAGTAAAAACAAAAATATAATAATTATATAATTATAAATACAGTAAATACAAAAATATAACAACTATATAAATATAATAAAAGTTATAAATGTAATAAATATAATAAATGTTGTAAATGTAATTATATATTTATGTATACATTACATATATATTTTCGCATTGTAAATATGAAATTTTAATTATATATAATGTATAATTAATATATTCCTAGAATAATTATTTATTTTAATTATATATTTATTATATTTAGTGTTATTAGTATATATGTATAATACTTATAATTATAATTATATATTTATTATAATTATAATAACTTATAATTATATTAATTTGTAATAGTTACAAATATAATTACTTATAATAATTTGTAATAATTGTATTTTAAACATATAACAAATAGTTAAAAACAATAAAAAATTCATAAAAAACGTCGATGAGAAATATTTTTTAAGAAATCAGAAACACTTATTTGAAACTTAAAAATGTTTCAAATATTTGTCTTTGAAATACTATAATAGATAAACTATAACACTGATATAATTTATAATTTAATCATTGATTAAACACATAATACATATTTGAAAACGGAATGAATTTAATGAAAAATGTTGATAAAAAATAATTTATAAGCTTTCAATTTGAAAGACTATAAAACATAAACTATTACACGAATATAACTGAAACTTTAAACATTGTTGAAACATATAATAAATAGTTGAAAACAAAAGGAATTTCCAAAAAAAATGTTAGTGAAAGATATCATTAATTATTAAATTTAAAATAGAGAACTTTAATCAATGTTTAAAGTTTCTCTAAGAACAGCTCATTGTAATAATAGTATCCTCATTTTATAGTCTTCCAAAATCACGTACTTGACATTCCTTTTATTTTCAACTATTTATTATATTTTTAATCAATGTTTAAAGTTTTTGTTTTTTATTCGTTTCGTAGTATATATTTTATAGTCTTTCAAAGTCACGTACATGAACCATATTTAAGTTTCAAGTAGGCGCTTTTTCACTAACAATTTTTTTGGAAAATCCTTTTGTTTTCAACTATTTATTATATGTTCAATCCATGTTTTATGTTGTTTTCGAGTATTTCATATACGTTTAATCAATGTTTAATGTTTCATTTATATTATTTTGTATATAATATATATTTTATTTTCTAATTATATGTCTAAATAACATTTATTTCTCTAAATAAAGAGGGTTTTTAACATATATATCATTGCATCTGAATAAATCAACGTCGATGCCCCCCGGTACCACAACGTGGTGTCTGAATTTGACGTCCTCCCCATGTCTGACGTATGTGTCGCTCTGGTGTCCTATCAACGAGATCCTCTGCTTCTGGTGCATCTAGTGCATCTGGTGCCTCCTCATGATGCTGTGTAGAGGGCTGACCAAAATCATGCATGGATGACTGCCCAAAATCATACGTGGATGACTGCCCATAATCATGCGTCGAGTCATATGGTCCTGAGGCTCCTAAAAATGGTAGAAATGGCATACTAAAGAAGTCCTCTCCGGGAGGAGAGGGGGCTTCCACAAGCTGTGTCACCTGATCCAGCTCGTAGTCTATAGTAGTCATCGGAGATGATAGATGTGGTCTATAAACGTCTCCCTGCTGTGCAACCACATCAATAAGCTGGGCATGATCATCTCTATGTGGTGCTGCCACATCTGCAGGAGGTGCTCTCGGATGTCTATCTCGCCGCCTCTTCCCCTCTCGAGGTCCTCGTCTCCGTCTCTCAGCTGGCGGCGGTGGTGGCGGTACATCGGCATCAGCAGGCATAGCATGCACATCATCACCCTCACCCTCAGGAGCTCCAACTGGAGGATATGGATCATGATATACCTATGGCTCCTCGTCATCAAAACTGTCTCGTATCATCCGAAGATGGTCGTAGAGAGCCAACACATCTTGATAAACTACATCACATATAATATATGCCTCCTCCTGAGGATGTGTGATATGTGCAAGATGATCAATGCTGTCTTCCTGAAAATGAAATGACATTCAAATTAATACCATAAAAGAGTTAAACAAATATAATATATCTTAATAAGTATGTCATCTGCTGAATGCCAATCCCCTGACATGTAAGATGCATGATGGTATGACATCGATACCACTCTGCATAATCCCCCTGGGCAGATAACTGAAACTGTGTTGTGGGATATCCATATCGAGAAATACCATATCGGGCACACGTGTCCCACAGCTCAATATGAGATGCATGAAACTCCCGCCAGTTCGTCATTTGTCTACCTATAAGTACAATCGAATGCAACCCCTCTGGATGTCCTGTTGCCATAGGGATATGATGTATATAACCGAACTGGCGCATGACCCAATCGGGCTGGTTCCACTCAATGATATGGAAGTGGATGAGTGGCACCACTGCAGCACGATCTCCAATCATAACTGTGCAGTATGGTGGAAGTGATGCATAGACATAACCTGTATATGGAGTCCATGAAACCTGAAATGTAAACTCAAAAAGTAAGTGACATATTAGCAAGATAATGTTAGTAAGATTATATTGTAAGAACTTAAAATAATGATAACGAAATAAAAATAATTACTGCTTGACTTACATCAGCTGGCACTAATGCATCGAATATCTGTCGAAAGCTGTGCACACCATGTCTCGGTGTGTCCGCATGCTTCTGAGACCGATTCCACCTAGATACAAAATAGTAATATACAGTAAGTTGACAAAAAAACAGAAGTACTAAATAAATGAAAGTAATGAAGTAAACATACCAATGTCCACGAGGACAATCCTGAAATAGCTCTGCTGCAAGAGGAGCGATAGCTCGAGGAGCGATGCGTGGAAAACTCTCCCAGGACAACATCTGTACTAAAGCCATACAACCAGCAATCTGATGTGCATCTTCCTAACAACTGATACAAAGGGATCTGTACAGATGTGCTAATATAGCGGATCCCTAACTGTATGTAGCTGTATGATCAAGATCCTCAAGTAATGGGAGGTACATCATGTGTACCAAAGTGGTGGAGTAGTAGACGCATAACATGCCTCCGAGTAGTCGCAAAATATATGCATGTGTATGCCTAATGAGCATCTCTTCATCTGTGTCATCAGGAATGACAGTGAAATGCTCATCAAGCCATGTCATGCGCAATCGCAATCCCACGAGGACACATCATACGCCAACGACATCAATGCCTAATAGTCGTTGTATGACGACAGCCCAGTTGCCCCTAGTGGCACATGTAATTTCCTATCCATAGATGGGAAATACAAGCATTTAGATGACGTCCTCTAATGTAATGGTCATCTCCCCCTCTGGGAGATGAAAAGTGTGTGTCTCTGGCCACCATGTCGTAATAAAATGATGATCAATAAACTTGAAGTCACACATAGCGACTCCATAAAATCCCGCACGTCTAAGGTATAGAGAAATAGCTGCCGGGGGCACATCGTGATGAAAATGATGTGCTCTCCGAACAGCAAGCTGTCGAACAGGTCGTCGCGCCAACACAAGACGCAACACATGCGTCTCCTGACCAGATAATAGTGGCTGCTCCATCTGATTTTACAAAGAGTGAAACATTAATTTCATGTTAGTAATCACATTTATCATTTAAGGTATGAAATTTTTCATTTAATGTATGAAAGAAGTGTGTAAGTAATTTAGGATATGTTCAATATATAACGGAATTTATGATATGTTCAACATATAAAGTTGATGATATATTCACTTTGGATGATTTCAAAATTCAACGATGACATTGGATTTTGAAATATGTCAATGTCACAATAATTGACCAAAATTATTAAAGGAATTAATGATATGTTCAACATAAAAAGTTTTGGATTGATTCTCCAACTAATATGCTCAGTCAACGTCATTTAGAAGGAATATGAAAAAACCTTTGATCCATGTACGGTTGACATGAAAAAACATCTTCCTTCTGCATCGTAGCTTTAGTCAACCCAGTAAAAAACCAACTGTCACATATTAACGACATCCGAATGAATATATGACAGTTGGTTCTTCACTGGGTCGACTAAAGAGGGGAAATGCCTATGTTGTAGAATGAATCCGGTGTTTTTTTTGGAGAAAACCCATTCTCATGGTTGAAAATGAGGGGCATAATGTTTTTATAATTTTCAAGAATATCAATTATTTATGTTCATCACTCTATTTAACAATTATGAAGAAAAGGATGAGAGGGACATAATGTTTTAATATCTTTATTTGTCATTTTCTAAGCTAGCAGTCTCATATTCTGTTATATCCTCAATTTATTCTTCACTATTATTCACTCTAGATAATTCTCATATTTTGTTAAATTCTCGATCTTATATTTTATATATTTTAAAATTTCTTGTTAGTTTTCTAAAACAACGACCACTTATTTAAATAATGATGATTTATTCATTATGAATGCTTTCAAAACTCATCGATGGAAAAATATTGATTACACGTACAATATGTTTACAGTAACTGATGGAGTACAAAAATAATTTTAACCATTAGATGATTGCCCTATGTGTCTAGGGCAACGCGTCTTCATATGACCCTCCTGGTGGCATATGTTGTACCTTCGTCCAGGTGCCTGTTCAGTAGGCCAATCCATCTCATGCCGAATACGAGTCGACTTTGGCCTCCCTTTAGGTCGAAGTCTAGTGATGTTCGGTAGAAGCGTGGGTGTGTCATCAAGGAGCTGAAAATTTTGATATTCACCGATTGGCATCCTTGGAGTATTGTAGCATGAGTTGATACTGTCAAGTCGATACACTGGATCAACAAACTACTCCCAAGATACGTGTACATAACCACAGGCTGCAATCACATGGCCACAAGGATATCTCAATGCTTGAACCTTGCCACATTCACAGTAACTCTTCTCCAGTAAAACAATTCGGATCCGACAATTGATACAATCCGCATCATCACTGGGCTCAGTGACCTCAAATCGTTGCTCTGGACAATTAAATGTTGTGACACGATAAGTTTCATCTTCCTGAAGAACTGTATCTAAATCACGTTGGAAATGGTGTCCATAACGCATCCCTCTGTTCAAGCCCTCTTTAGCTTGCTTTCCCTGTTCCAGAAAATACTTGACACTACGATAGAAGGTCTCTTGTACCAAACCTACAATTTAGATTTAAGTCATTATACTAATAGTATATTATAATTATGTTTTTCTGATGAACATATAATTAAATATTCATATTTACCTGTGATTGGTAATTTTCTAACTCCCTTGAAAACCCCATTTATGCATTCTACGATGTTGGTAGTCATATTACCATATCTCCTCCCATCATCATATGCCAATGACCATTTCTGTTTTGGAATTTTCATCATATAATCATAAACTTCTGGATTAACTCTTTGAATATCTTGAAGACGCTCCTCCATTCTTTGTTGTTGAGGCTCATATGCTATCATACAAGAAAAAATATGATCAAATAATGATCATAACTATGATAGGATTTGTTAATACAAAAAATGATTTTCATACCAATTTTCAAGATTGCTTTCTTCATCGACTCATTCTTGAATCTCTTTCATAAATTTCTAGAAATGTGTCGAATACAGTATCGATGATGGGAATAAGGTGGTCTCCATGAAGGTCCCTCAGATTGTACTTCCTCATTGATTGCACGGTGACGATCTAAGATAAGGCAAATCCCTTCCTCGCCCGTAACAAACTCACGAAGACATGCGAGAAACCAACTCAATGACGAGAAGTTCTCTTTCTACACAATTACAAATGCTAAAGGTAGAGGGGCTCTATTTCCATCTTGTGTGGCAACAATCAATAAAGTTCCTGTATACTTTCCATACAGAAATGTGCCATCTATTTGTATAAACTGCTTGCAATGCCTAAAAGCAGCCACACATGGTGAAAATGTCCAAAACAATCTATCAAAAACAACCATTGACTGGTCAACTTGGTTGTATTGGTTAAAAAATTCAATGGTATTTAACTGATAGATCACTTGATTGTTGTGGCGTAAAATCTCCAAAAGTTGTGGTAAAATTCGATAAGAGTCATCCCAATCACCATACACTTTCACAATAGCCTTTTGACATGCTTCCCATGCCTTCCAATAAGAGATCTGATACCCAAAAAGTTTTTTGATTCACTCCATCACAAGAACAACATGAACATCTTGACAAGCTCTAATCATTTCAACAATAACTGTTGAAACAAAGTCAACATCTAATGAAGAATGTTCCTGTGACAAGCTTGGGTTCACACATGTGTGTGGAGTAAATCTTTTGATGCACCAATTGTGAAAAGTGTTATCAATTATAGCTCGCATACGTATTTGACAGTTCGAATCATATTTGTCACAACGGATCAAATAATAAGATCTTTTTGACTCTTCTACAACATAAGAGTAATGTCTGTCAATGTGATATTGTTTTATCTCATTTTTCATTACATCATTACTGTCGAACTCTCTTCCAATATATAGAACACCTTCTGCTGCCGCTCGATCTGTGCCCCCAGTGATTCCTGTAAATTCTTGAAGTAGGAGTAATAACTGACCAATTGAATTCTGGCAAGTGATTCATGCCTTCTGTCGACCATGAACTCAATGGTGGGGGGTGGTTCAATGGTTGGTTAAACCTCACATGAGTAGGCACTGGTTGTTCTTCCGCATGCGCTTCCTCTTCATCTTCAGATTCCTCTTCATCTTCTTCTTATAAATTGTCATCGTCCTCAAAATTATCAACCAACGCATCTATAGTATGTGTGGGACTATCTATTGAAATTGTAGCCGAGGGAAATGATGGTACCAATGCTGATGGAACTTCTTGATGTGTTCTAAAAGGAGCAGAAGACATTGTCTCGTGAAATTGTGATGACCCAACTTCCAATGTCGATGGGATCTCCATTGAAGATATGGTCACATACAACTCCATCATTTGATTGGTAGGTAGAAACTTAACTAATGAAAGTATGTATTCCCATTCTTCATCATCAGTTATCGGATAGTCCACATGCCAAAATCTATCAACATATTGTAGATGTCTGTATATGATAGATTTTATCGCCTGGTTACTTGTCAGTTTCAACTTTTGATGAATTTTCCTCTGAAGAGTTCCCAAAGTTGTACAACCTCCAAGCATTACAACAGCTTCTGGTTGTATACTATAACTACATCCTTGTTCCGTCTCAATTATTTGTCCGTTGCAATAAATATAAGCATCCATCTTTTTTATCTAAAATAAACCTTCGTTATTAATCACATATGATCAAACAATCTCATTATGTCTTCATGCTTTTAGAATTTATGTAATTTATGTTGGAATCCTAGTCCATCCACCAAATCAATATGTTCAAACCATATTGATGTGTAACTCGCTTTACACAATCCACAAGTTTGTGTTATTTACCAAAAAATAGTAAGTCAAACATATTCATACATATCCACATCCATCATATGGATGAGGTACATGAACACGTCATGTAAAAGCATAGAGTCATCTGAACATGAAAAACTCAACATGAATAAGCCCGAAGCGACAGATAGCCAACCCTATTCACTTTCCTAGACAAGGAAAGCCTCCAGGAAAGTAGGTGGTCTAACCCAAAGCCCCTCTATCCGGGGATACTTTACTCAAGCAAGAATTTTAGTTCATGACAACTCTAACACTTAATATGAAAAAAATATTTTCAACTACTAAATTCAAGTTCATAAGTACAATTACAAACTGAGGTCAATGTAGATGACAAACTAAATAAATTATCATACTTAGAATGGAATGAAAATATATATTATATAAACAATTCTTAATATAACTACTTTTCTAATTACTGTAATTACTTCGCAAATTACTTAACTACTTCGCAAATTACTTAACTACTTCGCTAATTACTGTAACTACTTCGCTAATTACTGTAACTACTTCTCTAATTACTGTAACTACTTAGATAATTAGATTTCATTGATTACCCAATTAGATTTCATTGATTACCGAATTAGATTTCATTGATTACCAAATTCGATTTCATTGATTACCCAATTAGATTTCATTGACTACCTAAGTAGATTTAATTAACTACCTATGTAGATTTAATTAACTACCTAAGTAGATTTAATTAACTACCTAAGTAGATTTAATTAAGTACTAAGTAGATTTAATTAACTACCTACTTAAACTTAGTTAATTACCTAATTAACGTTCATTAATTACATAATTAGTGTTCATTAATTTTCTAATTAAAATTACCTAATTACAAATCTTTAATTACCTAATTACAAATCATTAATTACATAATTATGAATCATTAATTAACTAATTACAAATCATTAATTAACTAATTATAATTGATTAATTCACTAATTATAATTCATTAGCTAAATATAATTCATTAATTAGCTAATTAAAATTCATTAATTAGCTAATTACAAATCATTAATTAGCTAATTACAAATCATTAATTCACTAATTATAATTAATTAATTCACTAATTATAATTAATTAATTCAATAATTATAATTAATTAAATCACTAATTTTCATTAATTAATTCACTAATTATAATTAATTAATTCAAAAATTATAATTAATTAATTCACAAATTATAATTAATTAATTCACAAATTATAATTAATTAATTCACAAATTATAGTTAATTAATTCACAAATTATAATTAATTAATTCACAAATTATAATTCATTAGCTAATTATAATTAATTAATTACCTAATTACAAATCATTAATTACCTAATTACAAATCATTAATTACCTAATTAAAAATCATTAACTCACTAATTATAATTAATTAATACACTAATTATAATTAATTAATTCAATAATTATAATTAATTAATTCACTAATTTTAATTAATTAATTCACTAATTATAATTAATTAATTCACAAATTATAATTAATTAATTCAAAAATTATAATTATTTAATTCACAAATTATAATTCATTAGCTAATTATAATTAATTAATTACCTAATTACAAATCATTAATTACCTAATTACAAATCATTAATTACCTAATTACAAATCATTAATTACCTAATTACAAATCATTAATTAACTAATTATAATTAATTAATTCACTAATTATAATTAATTAATTCACTAATTATAATTATCTAACTAACTAATTACAATTAACTAACTAACTAATTAGAAATAATTAAGTAGCTAATTATAATTAATTAGCTAATTATAATTAATTACCTAATTACAAATCATTAATTCACTAATTATAATTGATTAATTCACTAATTATAATTAATTAACTAATTATAATTGATTAATTCACTAATTAGAATTCATTAGCTAATTATAATTCATTAATTAGCTAATTACGAATCATTATTTCACTAATTATAATTAATTAATTCACTAATTATAATTAATTAATTCACTAATTATAATTAATTAATTCACTAATTATAATTAATTAATTCACTAATTATAATTAATTAATTCACTAATTATAATTAATTAATTTACTAATTATAATTAATTAATTCACTAAATATAATTAATTAATTCACTAATTATAATTAATTAATTCACTAATTATAATTAATCAATTCACAAATTATAACTAATTATCTAATTATAATTAATTAATTCACAAATTATAATTAATTAGCTAATTATAATTAATTAGATACCTAATTACAAATCATTAATTCACTAATTATAATTAATTAGCTAATTATAATGCATTAATTACCTAATTACAAATCATTAATTACCTAATTACAAATCATTAATTCACTAATTATAATTAATTAATTCAATAATTATAATTAATTGTTTCAATAATTATAATTAATTAATTCACAAATTATAATTAATTAATTCACAAATTATAATTAATTAACTCACAAATTATAATTAATTAATTCACAAATTATAATTAATTAATTCACAAATTATAATTAATTAATTCACAAATTATAATTAATTATTTCACAAATTATAATTAATTAATTACATTTAACTAATTAATTAACAACAATTAACTACAATTACCTAATTACATTTAACTAATTAACTAATTACATTTAATTAAACAACAATTAACTAATTACTAATTACAATTAACTAATTAAAATTAACTACTTACTATTAATTAACTAATTAAAATTGATTAATTAACTAATTACATGCTACTTAAAAATAATTAATTCACTATTATAATTAATTGTTAACTACTAATACATAATTAGGTTTTAAACTAATTCTATAAAGTAAACAAATAAATTAATAATCAAATTCCATAATCTAATTACATTAACTAAACAATTAAATAATCAATTTAAAATAATAAATAAATGTATATAAAAACTTACCTCGAATTTGCAGAACTTCAAATTTGCAAAAACGTCCTCGGTTGGATGAGGATGAGGGAGAGGGAGGAAGGAGAATTAAGAGAGGGAAGAGGGAGAATGAGGAGAGGAGTGGAGTGGAAGGAATGAGGAGAGGAGGAGGGGGAGAGTGGTTTTATAGTTGGGGGTGGAGATCAGCGCCACTTCAAGTGGCGCTGATCGGCATAATGATAAGGGATCAGCGCCACTTGAAGTGACGCTGATCCGTCTATCCGAAAGCTATCAGCGCCACTTCAAGTGGCGCTGATCAATAATATCCGGTTTCCCGGATAGCGCCACTTGAAGTGGCGTTATGGCGTTTTTTTTCCATTAGCGCCACTTCAAGTGGCGCTACACAGACCCATATCCTTAAAAAAATTGGCAAACCCATTTTACAAAAAAAAACCCTACCCCAAATTTTCCCCTTGGTGAACATGACGTGAGAGGTATGACTTCATGTTTAATACTAAAAATGTATATAGACCTTGATATAGGTTATAACATGATGGTAAGGGTTTATTTTATCATGACGACATTACTCTCACTTATATCTAGTGTTAAGAATGAAGTCTCACACCATTTACAATAGTTGGACATTGGGCTTCACACGCCGCATCCCTTGCTCGAGTGTTTATTTTTTGCAAACTCACCATCTTGAGTTATGAGCATGGTGTCTCTCACTCATTATGCTATTTAGGGAATCTTTATTATTTCTTGAGATTAAAGTCTCATTAGGTAGGTTATGGATGTCTGAGTTATACCCCAGTCCAACCAATAATTAGTATTCTAGGTATATGGCCACTGACAACCGCATGTACATGGATCATATAGTTTAGTTAAATATATATAACTATACTATATATTTATAATTATATTACTATATATATAGTGACTGATTACACATTCCTTCGGGTAATGAGTTGAATAAGGTAGATCCACCAGGTGTCCTATAGGAACCAGGGTGGGATGATTATTTATTGAAGCATTGTTTTCCTATTCTGTTTATACCTGAACACTGGTCAGTTAGGATCACTTCTAGGAGTATGGGTAGTCTCCCTTGGTGGTGGCCTACTAAGATTTGTTTATCACAGACCACATGGTCTACCTTTGGTACTTGAAAATATTTTATTCCTATAGGTATGGATAAGGGAAATAACCCTTCTATAGGTTCTTGATAAGGTTACCTATAAATGGATATTAGGAGTAGATGACTAGGAATTCAATCGAGATTATAATATATCATATTTTGTTCTTTTTGAATTTATTTATAGCATGTTTGTTTGAACATATCCTAGGTTCCACTTTTTTATATCATAATTCCACATATCCATGTATATGGAACTCTTTGGGGATTTTGATTTATAATTATTCTGTTATTCTGTTTTTTATTCTTGTTTTGTTTTATTATTCTCTATTTTTATTCATTTTTTCCACTATTGTTTTTTATCTATGGTATCTAATGTTCCACTATGATAATTGGAAATATTCTCCCCACCATACAACCTTCACACCCTCGGTACTATTATCAAGCCTTTGGAATATTGGTAGGAATTCATTATGCCATTTCACCCACTGGCTTGGGAAATAGGTTAGGTGGAACTAAGGTTGGGACATTAAAATGTGTTATGAGTAGAAATTATTCTTTTATCTTACTGTTTCGTTTTTATAAAGGAGACATGATGTAAAATGAATTGGGAATTGACACCATTCTTGGATGTAGCTATCCCCTGTATAGGGGAAACCCAAATTACCTAAGATGTGAAATTATTATTATTAATTATTCCATTTATAGTTTATAAAACATCATCATTGGGTGAAACATATGTTTTATGGTGTTATTAATATTGGTATTATTGAAATGATGATTTTATTCAATATGGTCTGATGAAGTGAGGGTTTTACAGCATATCATGTTTCTTTATTCGAAACACTAGGAATAATATGACATTAAATTTTTTATGTTAATTCAACATTCAACAATCATTGGCCTATTGGATATGTCTAATACCTTGAATATGTATTAAATTGTGCTAAATCTTATTTCAAGTATTAGAAAACATAATTGACACTTAAGGTTCCTGCATTACCCTAACAATGTCTTCCTGAAAAGGTTAATGTATACACTTTAGTCATCCAATTGTGTCATGTTGAGCCATGGGCCATGTTCACATGGGATGGTATGTGTTATTTCATGGGTTATGTGGATTCCATAATTTGGTTTAGAATGTGTATGGACCCATATGTATTGAAAATGGAAATATAATTTATTCTTCCATTTAAAGTGATAATATATTTGAATAAGAACATATATAGAAGGAATATGACTTATAAAGTGGAATTAGTTATCCTTTACATGTGTAATGGAGACTTAGACCTAAAACCAAACTTCATAGTGGGTAGTGTGGTATTTATTACATTTTGATGGCCCATCATGGTCCCTTTTATCGTCTAGACATTGCTTTTGGAGCAGCTATAGATGTGTAATCATTTCAATAGGAATGATTCATAACTATCCATGTTTAATATCTCACATATCATAAATATATAAAATATAATATAAGTCATGTTTTTAGCATTTTATTATCCAACTTCCATGGCATCCTCATATTGAATTCCCTAAATATAGTGTCAACCATGTTCCTATGGTGGTGGTCCATGATCCTCTAGTGATCCCACTTTTAGTGCCACATGTGGAACCTCTTCTTTGTACCAGGTATGGGAACTAACACCTAGCCCAATGAGGGATTCCTATGTATGTTGTATTCTATATTATGTGTTGTTCAACCTGCCCTATGTATGTAAGATTTGACTCATGAATTCCCACAGTAGAATCCTCCCACCATTTTAGGCGATGGAGGACCAAAGGGTGCTGACTCTTGGATCGAAGTGGTTATTTATATATTTGGGAATCTAGAGAAGCCTCTGGAGAAGAGGTTCCATCCTTTTGGTTATATGCTTCATGATACTTCTATGTGTTGGTGGGAAATAATCACCCAGGAATATCTAAATCATCATATGGTCCCGGTGGATTTCCAGAAGATCATATATGACTACTTCTTTCCCCAGACTCTATGGGATGACATATCTTGAGAATTTATGAACCTTTATCATGGAAGAATATATATTATGGTATATTATACATGTTTCACTGATATGAACCAATTCACTCTTATTATATAGGGTGATGATCTTTGACCTCTATAAGATTCAAGGACATGTTTGTATACACCATTCGATCACAGGTCAATATATTCAGGTAGAATACCATCTCAGAAATGGTCAACCAGTCCCTTATTACAGATAAGAATTTGAGGGAAGATGATCCTGCGATTCAAGGAAGTACAACACCTATATTTTTCCATAATTATTCTTCTAGGAAAAAAATTCATTTTGTGGCTAATCGTGGAGGTTACCACAGTCAGGCTCCTTGTCTTGACAGTTTTTTAATTTGTTTGTAGTACAGAAAGCAGGGGAATATGAAGCCTCAGTGATTATGGGATCCAATAGAGTGTAGAGGATGTGGAAGTATGGGTCATATACAATGATTATGTAGAAACTTCCCGATAGTGATTATTGAGAGGGGATACACTACTACTCTATGATTATTAGTAGGCCCAGTAGGACCATGATAATAAGGTAATTGGAATACCACTGACCGATCCAGATGAGGTGGTGGTCATGTCAGCGGATATAAGTCTTATTATTCTCAGTTTCAGCAAACCAGTCTTGATCGGGGAAGTCAGGCAGTGAATCAAGGTTGTGGTATCGGCTAGTTAGATGTAGTCCAACATACTCCGAAGGAGAAGAGTGCCAAACCATCTACTGTACAAGGTATTATTCTATTTGCCTCTACTTTAGTATCTAATTTTTTTGACACAGGAACAACTCACCCATTTATATCTAAGACTGTTATGGGAATTTTAGTCCTTGGGATCGATTACTTTTATAATGTTACAATGCTAGATACCCCGTTAGGTATCGGATTAGAAGTCATTCTACATTTTAAGGATTTCTCCCTTGAGATAGGTGGTTACCTATTTACAAGGAGTCATTTCATCCTCAACATGATGCGATTTGATGTAATCATCAGGATGGACTGGTTAGTTCACTATCAAGACCATATTGACATTTATCATCATAGGGTGATTTTTTCATTACTAGAGGGTGTTACAGACATGCATAAGGGAGAATGGGATATCAGTGTGACATGAGCAGGACCAAAGAAGTAGAGGATGGGAAATGTGACATCTCAGAATGCCACTATTTCCCTATAGAATCAGGGGTTAAGATTCATTGTTTATACAAATACAGTGGATCATTTTAGGGACATATTTCTTATCAGATTCTCTGGTCTGCCTCTAGTGTGAGACTTAGAATTTACTATCAATCTTGTGGCAGGATCAACACCAGGTACCATTCCTCCTTATTTGATGTCACATAAGGATCTTATAGAGATCAATAAGTACTTTGAGGATCATGATGCTAAAGGATTTATATTATTAACACTTATCCATGTGTTTCACGAGTCCTTTTTCCTAGAATGAGGATGGTACCCTTAGGATTTGCATGGATTACCATCTATTGAATAATATCATGATAAAGAACTAATATCCACTATATATAATAGATGAACTCTTAATCTAGATTCCAGGAGTGAATGTTTTTTTGAAGATATATTTATGTTATAGCTATCATCAGGTGCATGTTAGGAATTTGGTCGTACCTCACACATCATTTTGGAGTATTTATTATGAATACGAGTACATGGTCATGATTTTTTTGACTCATGAACACACCTATAGTCTTCATGGATCTTATATATAAGATTTTACATCCACATATGGATTCATTCGATGTAATCTTTGTCGATGACATTTTAGTGTATTCGTGCATCAGACATGACAATGAAACTCATCTTATGATCATGATGAATACACAGAGAAATAACCATCTCTATTCTAGGCTCTATAAATGCTAATTTTAGATCGAAAAATTCCATATCCTAGGTCACATTATCTTGAATTCAGGAGTTTTAGTAATCCCGATGAATGTGAGATCTATAATTTCCTAAGATCATCCCAAGAACATATTTGAAATTCATAGTTTCATTGGGTCTTTAGTATAATGAAGATGTTTCATCCAGGATTTCTAATGTTCCATATTGACTCTTACAATATTGAAAAAATAGGGTGTGAAATTCATATGATCAGATGTTTAAGACTAAAACATTCAGGATTTGAAGTGTGGTTTGAAAATAGTATTGATATTTTTTTCTTCTAAATCCATGAAGGATTTATATAGTGTACTATGAAAAATAAGGTATTGGGTTTGGAACTGTTATGATACAAGACAATCTACTAATCATGTATGGTTCTATTTTTTTGAGGCCACACAAGGATAATTACCCAATGAACGACATCGAGATATCTACCATAGTCCATGAACTATTCTATTGACGAAACTATCTACATGGAGAGATTTTGTGGTGTACACTGGTCACAAAATCCAGAAATACATCTTCACCAAGTGGGACCAAAATATTAGGTAGTATTCATGAGTTGAGTACCTAAAATTATTTTATATCAAGCTTCTATATATTCCTGGTAATGGAAATTCTATATCCAATCTATGCCGGAAGAATAAGATGAAGTAAGATCAAGAATTTAGCAGAGAATGGCAGATCATGTCTTTTTTCTCAGAGATGCATATTGAGGATCAAGAGAATGATGGATAGACTCTTATTTCAACCTTAATAGTGAACTATAATATTCTAGAATGGTTAATAACGTGGAAACAATCTGATTATGGAGGTCTTTTCCTGAGAGAGAGTGTCTTAGATGATGATACATCTCCAGGTCGGACCGTGGATGGGGATACAACCTTACTATTCCTTTAGAGTTTATGTGTCCCATAATACATCAGATAGTAGATGATTTGGTAAGTCCATTCCTCAATATAGGTGGTTCATCCAAGTGTTAATAAAATATATGGAGAGTTACATCCCAAGTACTAGTGGACTGGTATGAAATGAAATATTGTTAGTTTTAGCACACGATGTTCCACCTATTAGAAATGGGTTATTGTTTCGATGGATTTTATGACTGGAAAACATAGATCACATTATGGAAATGATAAAATGTGGGTTTGTATTGATCATTTGAAGACGTTTAGACACTTATTATCTATAAGGTTACCATCTTAACAGATGTTGTAGGGAGACTTTACATCCAAGAGGTTTTATGACTTTGTGGTGCTCCTCATTCTATCATTTCTGATAGAGACACTATTTTCACATCGCAGTTCTATCATGGGTTGCATAATGCAAGGAGTACATAGGTTATTACTACCATGGCCTATTTTCCACAAACTAATGGACTAATAGAGTTTATAACTAAGGTTCTAGAGGACATTCTCCATGCATGTGTCCTTAACTTTTGAGGTTCTTTGAGAAACACATTCGCCTCATTTAGTTCTCTTATAAAAACATCTTTTAGGGTACTATTGAGATATATACTTATGAAATAATATATGGTAGGCCTCTCAGCTCACCCCTGTGTAGGATAGAGGTAGGAGATGCCCCTATTCTTGGACCATGTCTCATACAAATGATAACAGAGTAGGTATTGATGATTAAAAAGTGCATGTTTATAAATCAATCTAGATAGAAGTCATATGAAAATATACATTGGTGACCTATCGAGTACATATTTGGAGACCAGGTTTTCATGTCAGTCTCACCCTGGTTGGGACATAGACATATTCAGAGGTAGGGTAAGCTCTCTCCAAAGGTTTTTTGGGCCCTTAAATGTTGGTAAATGGATTAGACCAATGCCTTACCTATCAGCACTTCCTCATAGATATCGTTCAATTCGTGATGTGTTTCACATGAATCAGATTTTATAATATAATCCATACCCATAACACATCTTTCAATCTGATGATTTTGAATTGGATGTTGATTATTCCTTTTAGGAGTATCTAGTTCGTATACTAGATCTGAGCATGATGACACTACAAGGCCGGTCAATTCCTTTGGTACGGGTGTTGTGGAAGCATGACCGATTATAGGATGAGACCTAGGAATGTAAATATAAAATACAAGATTAGTGGCCATATATTTTCTCCAATGACACCACTTTTCCCTTAGAATTACATATTAGGGACAATTATCTATAAGGAGGGGATGTTTTAAATACCCTACCTTTCAAGAAGGTATGGATCATTTGTTTTAAAATTTAAATTCCTTAAACAACCCTAGTTATGGAACCTAATCAGGTCAAGGAGGTATCAGGTGCCTCTAGTTCCCATTCAGAGATCGGATCGTTAAAATGGGGAGAAAAGACTAGGCATCATGGTTAGAATAAACTGTGCATCCCAACCTGCATGATTTATCTAAGATTGTAATGTTATAGATAATGGAGCATTGGGGGATTCATTGTTTATCTGATACTATGTGACCCAAGGTTCATGATCAAGTAGTTCCATAGAGTTTTAGGAAAGGGCCTTATTTCATGGTATGTGCATGGTGAGATAAACATTTCACCTAATAGTGTGAGGTACCACTCTATAGAAGTGAATGATACATTATTACAGCATAGTTTTCCCATCCTTGGGGCCAAACCATGTGCCCTTATGTTTTGAGGTTAAATAACTGAAATTTCCCTCTTTAATTATAATAAGCCTATTTTATCTTTTCCTCTTCTTTCCTTCAGTGGATGGTTTTTTGTCTTCTCATGTGATCTACCAAATACCTCAATATTGGCATTGAAGTATCTTCTATGTTAAGTGTCTAATTTGAGAACTTTGAGAGGATATTGGTTCCTAAAGGTGGGATATTGAATCATATCTCTTCCTATCAATGTTTATCTTGGTATCTATCTTGCTATTTAGGTAAAAGTTCATTTTACCAATTTTCATGGGATTGGAAGGTTTCTTAGATCACTACCAAACTACTCCAAATTTGAGGTTGGTATCAAGTGAGGAGTTATCTACAGCTTTGAGGTAGGTCTTCAAATCATTTTCATTTTGAGTTTTGTTGTCTCATAGATGTGTCATTGTGCTACAATATGACTTTTTGTCAGGTATTCCATTTAAAATGATTCCTTTATATCAATTTGATCATCAATCCATGATAAATATCCATTGAATCTTGTTTAGTTTTCTATAGGGTGTTGGACCCATATATAGACACCCCATGGGTGTGCCATGATGAATTACCCCTTTGGCTTAAATTTGTATATGCCCGAAGTACCGGTTAAGCATTTGTCTCGACATTTAAATTGAAATTTACTTTTATTGTGAATGATTAATTGAACCAAGGGTACCTCCTAGGTGTTTGGACAACCTATATTCTTAATTTCCCATCTAGTCAATTTCTTTAGTGATAATGGGAACTTTTATATGACCCTTGAGCCGTATTAATTGGACTACTTTGAATTAGTGAATTAAATGGAATGTAAATATAGAATGTTTAAATCATGATGGTTTTCTTTCCTTAAATGAATAAAATGCTAAAAATGGAATGATTTATAAATTATGTTAGGACATGTCTTTTTATAATGATTAATCAAATTTTTATTATGAATTGTATTACCTTGAAAGTAATTGACATTTACTAAAGATATATATCAAAGGTATTACCTCAGATGTTATATTATAAACATGAATATGCCTTATATATATATGGTCTTGGTGAATGGTAGATGAGAAGTTTTCACATATTCGTAATACAATAAATTTAAATATTTCTTGATATAGTCTACGATATTATGATAGGGTTTTAGTTGATCATGATTGTATCATGCCACCATACATGAGGTGTAGATCACGATGTCTTACACCATTGACACAAGTTGGAATTTATGTGTTGTGTCCCTTGTTCAAGTGTTGACATTATGGAACACTAACTATTTTGAGTGAAGAAAATTATGTCTACAACTCATTATGATATGTAGAGAATATAATTAATTTATTGAGATTATAGGCTCATATGAATGTTTATGGATGACTGAGTTATTCCCCAGTCTAACCAGCAATTATTCTTCCAAATATATGGCCACTTACATCCACATATACATGGTTTATATAATTATTTTTAATATATATATATAACTATAATATATATATATTATATCTATAGTGACTGGTCATACATTCCATCCCACCATGAGCTAAAGTAGGTAGAGCTGACGAGTGTTCATTTTCAACCCAAGAAGAGTGGTTTTTATTTTAGAAGTGTTTTTGTATTCTATGTACACATGAAAAGTATTTAGTTATGATCACTTCTTGGATTGTGAGTAGACATTGTTGGTGGTAACCCCCTACAATTTTTATCTCACACCATACTTGGGAAGCCTTCGTTACCTGAGAAGATTATATTTCTACATTTATGGATATGATCAAGTTACCCTCTATAGGTTCCTAATATACTTTCTTATTAATGGATCTTAGGATCATATGACCGATAATTCTCTGGATATTCTATTGAAGAAGGTTTTTTTTCTTTTTTCTAGTTTTTTATTGCATGTTTTTATTAGCCTATACTCTGTTGCAATTTTTTATATCAACATTCCATGCATCCATATATATGACACTTCCTTGTAAATTTTTATTTATTATTATTCTATTATTCACTTATTAATTCTTTCAAACTTTTATTTTCTAGTTGTTTATTCATATGCCTTCGCTATTGTTTGGTATATGTTTTATCTATTTTGCTACTTTGATAAGATGGTATATTATCCCCATTGTACTACCATTATACCCTCACTGCTAGTTGGAAGCCTCTGGCACATAGGGAGGAATGCTTGAGGCCATCAGACCCTCCGTCTTAGGGCATGAGTTAACTGGACCCCAGGTCGGGACATTACAACAAGTTGTTCATTTTTTATGGATTGTTTTTTATATAACTTGGTGATCAAGTTAATTGAGGTTCCTAATTTGTTTTACTTCCTTAAAGAAATGTTTTTTATCATTAATACCCCTTTGGTGATATCAATGTCCTATCATGCTTCTTGATCTGAAAAATCATTTTGAAAATTAGTAAATAATGTATTTTATAATGTATATCATAAGCTATAGCATAGATTTCCTATGAAAAATAGGTATCGGAATCCATGTCAAAAAATATAATATAAAGATTATCCTCTGACACGTCTTATTATATAAGATATTTTATGCTATGGTAAGACCATATTATGAGATGAGAAATTAAAATGTATATTCTAGTCAAATTCTATTTTTAATATATATTATAGGGTATGATATTTAGAATTATAGAACACAATTGAACTAATTAATCCTAAGTAGGTTGTAAAAGTAGGGTATCATATCGTTATTATTATATAATAGATATCATAAATTATGAGTACCCAATCACTAAAGGATTTATCAAAGATAACGATTATGTATCGTTGAATGCAATAGATAATTTTTCATGGAACATCATATTATATAAAGTATATCATAAAATAGTATATAAATAAAATTTTTATTTTTCTAAATTTATATTTATTAATTGATTATATAATTATGTTTTTTTATAAATCATGAAAAATTTATTTTGAGATATTTATTTAATTTATAAATTATTTGTTAATTAATCAATAATAAATTGTATATTTTTTTTATTAAATGTTATGAAACATTTATTAAATAAATATCCATAATATTAAAAATAATGTCTATTATGGTTTGAAATTATTTGGAATGTCTTATAATTTAGATATATAATGTTTACAGGAAATTTTTTTCTTAATTTATAAAATACGTATAAAATGACAAGAAAAAATTTAAAATAGTTAAAATTTAATATTATGATATTTTCATTACATTTAATTATAACTGTTAAAATTAAAAAGGGATTATTTGAGAAATTATTTTTACCACATCGAATGTTGTTTTGTAGTTAGATATTATAAAGGTTTAAATAATATTAAATATGCGATGTTAAGATTATGTAAATTGTATAAATAATAGAATTTGAATATAAAATGTTTATTTTTTATTTAATATAAAATATTGAAGTATAATTTCATATAAATTTATAATATGAATGACATAAAAATATGAAGTGTTTATATTTATTTGATTACAGAATACTCATAATGTATGGCTAAATTATAAAGTGTTTATAATTACTTTGTTTAGGAAGTGTTCATAAATTATTTATATTAGTCTCAACTATATTAATTGTCAATTTATTTAGTTTCTTCTATTCCTTATTATTGAATATAAATTTTATATTATAAATAGACATGTTATTTAGTTTAAAGTGTTAAACCACTTTTATAAATTTTCACAAATGAAAATAATGAGTTACATATTTTTATGATAATTAAATTGGTTTTCTTCTACAATAACATTTCATTATACTAGATTATGAGATTGAATTAAGAATTTAAATACAGTTGATATATTTTAGCTGTTAAAATTGTGATGAAATTAAGGTCTCTTTTGAGTAAAGTGAACTTAGGTGGAGGAACATTGGATCATACTACTCACTGGCCTAGAGGTTCATACGTTGTTTAAAAAAGTGGGGACTACTATCAATCTATCCAAGAATAATATTCTCGAGATTTTTGATTTCATTACATTACAATACATTAAATTAAAGGGCTTCATGTATGTTATATAGATGAAGGAAATGGATATATGTGAATATAATTGAATTTTAATTTAGGATAGACTATATGTTATGACATGTGTAAATTATTACATGTCTATATAGTTTAGATATATTCTTTTGGTGTGAATAATGGGAATTAAAAACTAAATAAATGTAATTAAGAACCTATTAAAGGAAATACATTATACAAGATAGTGAGATTAAATCCCATTTAAAATAATATGAGATATATTTCCAATGAAACCACTTATTATGAACTCAATCATCCAACTAGGTAGGAATACGCTAAAGTTGGGTATCCATGGATTATATTATGTAACGAGAGAAATAAATGAGGTGGCATTAAGTGTTTGGTGAATTTAGCATTTTATTTATGTTACACTACTATAAAACCAAATGAGATAAGATACCTCATGAATGGTGTATATTTTATCGATATGATGTATTAGGAAAAGGGTTTTCCATTCAACCATCCAAGATTCAAATATGATTTTATTATCATGATGACCTACCTAAATAACTAAGCAGTGAGTGAAACACTATGGTGGTATCCTTAATTAGTGAAATATGTATATTATTCGATTAATAGATATGATATAAATTTATAAAAGGGGTTATCATTTTAATTGGACCATAATTAATAAAATTACGTATGGAATCCATGTAAGGAATGATACTCATCTAATGAAAGATTATATTATTGATAAATGGAATAATAAACATTAGAAATTACTTTGATTTCATTCCATGAGACTATTAAGAATAATTTATGAAACTTTATAAAAACATAAGAATCATTCTTAATAAGGACAAAAAATTTCTATGTGTTAATGTAATACCTTCATGAGAAACAAATATTTAAGTAGTTTGATATGTAATATCAAGATTATTATTATTATTATTATATATGAATTTACTCAATGTTGAAAAATAATTTAATGAAAAATTTAAAACGAAACATAATTCTCTATTCATTTATTCAATATGACTATGTTTATGAATTAGAATAATGGAAGGATTTATTTAAGGATTGTTCTAGATAAGGAATAAAACATAGAATTATTCTCTCAAAATGTTCTCTGATGTGAATGGGTTCAATAAATGTTTTCCATGTTATCTCAAAGTGTTGAGGATAAATGAACTACGATTGATATTTCCATGATCTGTTCCTCTATAGATAGTACAAAATGGTAAATTTTTGAGCAATAATGAAGAATATAGTATTTATTTAATAAATAGACTTAGTCACTCAAATAAAAATAGGTGTCAGGAAGTTAGGGAAATTTTTCCATATCAGATATAATTTTACAAAATACCTGAAGGGTCTTAAGAATCCCTATGTAGATTCAAAGTCTAGTATTGATTCTATAAATAAAAATACTTCAATTGCAAATGGTATATGATACTAAATTTATGTTTTATGAATTTTTTAAATATAGATGAGTTTAAATCAATGTATGAAAGGATGAAAATTTTAGTTTCCATTCAATTTGATTGAAAATTATTATGTATAAATGTCATGATGATATAAATACCATATGTTTATATTCATAATATATATCTTTTATGAAAAGAGAATAAGTTTTTTAGTAATGATTTATTATATAGAATGTGAGATGATGAAAAAACGTTTAAGAATCAATGAACTCTATAAAATTTTTCATAAAAATGTTATGATAAAATGATTTTTAAATATTATTAGAGAATTTATGCATATTTTTTTAAAATATGGGGGATATTATCACACTATCCATTAATGTAATGTTTTTAAAAAATAAAATCTTATAATTATATTATTTCTCTTTAACACATAAAATAACTTATACAATAGTTTACTTGGTAAATATTCACATTAAATGGAATAAGTTCTATTCCCTAACATAAAATTTTAATGTATCATACCATGATATTTTTAAGAGAATATATTTTCAATAGGCTTTTCGGAGTACATATAAACATAGAGAGGTTAATTTAAAAAAACTATACTTGTCAAAATAAAAAGTTAATGTTACTTAACTTCCAAAAAAAATTTAGGATATATTGGTAAAAAATATAAATTGTCATATTTAATTACAAAAATGATCTCAAGGAAAAAAATTCATGGAAATGTTTTGATAATGATTATTATGATTATCTTATAAGGAGTTCTATATAGAAAACAGAAGTTTATAACATTGTAAAACTACATGTTGGTAATTAATAGAATTTTAATACTTGTTCAATGAGTTAAACATTAGGATTATGCTTCATATCTCTCATTATTATTAAAAATATCATAGATCATATATATTACTACCAAAATCAATTAAGTGGGAAGGTTTAATCATATAGTAACATAGAGATGTGTCATGAATTATATAGATAAGTAATGAGTTTAAGAAGACCGTATAAGTGAAACAAATATAAGGCCTCTCTAGAATTCTATCATATGTTATGTGATTAGATAGGAACATCTATATTATTTCATTAATATTATTATAAATTTTAAGAATATAAAATGTATCATGTCATCAAAAAGGAAGGCTCCACATTTCCATTATTTTTTATAGGATGCATATATTTTGTGAAGTCAAATTATAATTGATCTTTAAAAGTATGACATTGAGTTTCCCAAAACCAATGATCATCATATATTATTATAGGTTATTATAAAATATTAATTTTATAATTAGAAGTTTTTTTTATGAATATATGAAATATTTTCAGGAGGAACAAAAGGAGTTTTGGTCCATTGATGACCCACTATGTATACCACATGGAGTTCCATGCACAATTTCTATGATACAATTGGGGTGCATATTTTATATTTATATCTCCACATATCTATTTTTGGAAATATTACTAATATTAGAACCATAAATATTTTACTTATGCAAGATATGAGGCTAATATAATCAAGGAGTAGTTGATTATTTTGTTGATCATTTCATTAGTTTATACTTAAACAAGATAATATTTATCCTCTCCTATGATGAGTATGACATTTTAGAATTAGATTGAGATATAATAAAGAAGTGTTTGACCAAAAAAATATATGAAATTTTTTGTTATTAACTATTTAGTGGAGAGGAATTTGATGTGTTTATACACTAAGATGAATAACAAGTTACATATTCATCATTTTGGAAAATCTATTCTCAGATAATTAAGAATGTATGAGTAGTAATATAGGATTTACAGACAAATTTTCTCATAGTAAATTGGTGTGTTTGAAAAGTGGGTTATATAAAAATTTATGATTGTATAAGATATTACTTGTGGACATATCTATAGTGATATATGTGATTGATGTATTTCATGACAGATACATTTGTATCTTTTGTAGCACTTAAAATCTCAAGATTTTATTTTTTTACTTATAATTTTTCATTCATGAATTCATATATTTTTAATGATACAAAGGCCCATGTGGTTACAATTTGTGGTTGATTTAATGGTGAATTCTTTTTAAAAAAACATAGAGATATAGTTCAAACATGTTTTTTAGTTTATCCAAAACACTTTTTTATAGATATTCATAATGTATTTCATAATATGTGATACAAGGTAAAGATCATGATAGATTTACAAATGTGTTGCAAAATATATATAATAAAATTTTTTGTATATGGTTTGACAATTTATTTTATATGATAATATATAAGTTTAAATAGAATAAATTCTATGAGGATTTAGAGAAAGTGAATGATCGATAGTGTTATATCCTAAAGCCATTGTAAATCATGATATGTATTTAGCGGTATCATATTGTAAGATATGTTAATTTCATAGGGTATTACATGAATTAAGAGATGGTATATTTTATCCCTTATATTAGGTTATATCATATGTAATATTGTTTTTATTTCATGTTAACACCTTCTCTTATTATGTTATATGATATATAGATATCATAAGATTGTGATAATCATATTGTATAATTTAGTTGGGTTTTACCATTGGAAATTGTAGTAAAATAATAAGTAATTGACATTAATGAATCTTCCCTAAATATTTATCATTAATAAAAATATTTAATATGATGAAACTTATGGAGAGTCAAATGTATTTATTCAATAAATTAATGAAAACTCAGAAAATTTTTTACAATAAATTTTTAAATGTATTTCATAACTCAAACATCTTATAAAATTCAGGTATATTACATGAATGCATTTTGAGTACCCTGAGGCATTGTAAATAGTATTAAGGCCATGTAAATGGAATTCGTACTTGTGTAAACATAATCTCAATTCCATATGTTGGTATCTCCTCCTTATTCCATTTCCACATGAGATATAAGAATATCATAAAATAATGGAGGGTCTTGGAAAAATTTTGGGGTGATTGAATCAGCTCATGAATACACCACAGGGGGAGGAACCTATTTGTTTCTACATTATAATATCAATAAAACACTATGAAAAATTATCATTGTTATGACCAACATTGTTGTAAATTATATAATATTTGTCTCATTATACAAGCTTTTGGTTTTACATATCACCGTGAACTTGGGATTTTTTTTCAAATGTATTAGGCTACATTGAAAAAAGAATTATTCAATATATAAAAACATATCAATTATATCATATTGTTTAATATTTATGAAATCAAGTCATGTATTATTCCTTGCTATGGAATATCATAAAGCATAATATAGAGATATTGTATAACTACCTTATGTTATATCGTATTGTATGATATTTTTATATCACAATATTTTTTATATATGTTAATCCTATTCTATGATTAACATTGTATGTTTAATATTAAATGTTAATATTTGTGTTTTCTTCATTATAGGTTGACATTTGTTATTAATCTTTATAATCTTGAAATGTTTGGGAGGATCAAAATTTCATTTTAGTGTACAACACATTCATTGATTTAATTTTAAAAATAATTTTTTTACCAAATTCATTACATGGACAATTCAAAATGGTTGAATAAATTATATGAGGCCTTATGGAGAATCCTTAAGGTTTATATAAAGAGAAAAATCCATGAGAATTGTGTGTGATATTTTTTTTATTCTCCCTAGCCAAAGTTTTCTTTTTTTTTTTCATTTAAATCCAAGGTAATATTATATTTTAGTCAAAAGGAGAATCTAACCCAAGAATTCGGTGGTTCATCAACCTATGGATACCATAAGAGTAAAATTCCTTCAGTTTCTTCTAATTTATCTTCATCAAGAATGTTGTTGATGTTAATATGCTTTGAAATATTTTGTGTACAATGAAATATTCATTTTATATTATGTATTGTTTCTATTTAAAATTGTGAATGATGTTGGTATATAGTTTTCAAATCATTTCACTAATTAAATAAGCATTATTAGATCCTAAGAAATATTATAGTGCTTTTTGATCATTAACATGTGTTTTTTGATTCAAGAAATCGTCATTAAAATAAATAAAATTAGACATTGTATTATTAATCATAAAATATGATTTCAATTTTGTATTTTACCTTTTTTTACATTATGGGATATTGTAATAAGTGACAAGGTCACACCCTATTATATAAGATATAATATATTATGATTTAATGTAAATAATTTTCTCCATCTCCAAATGTATGATATGTAGTAATTATTAGCTATAGTGTTGAATTTTTTATAGTTCATAATAGATTCTTAGACCAATCATATTTAATAAAAACACTAATTACACTTTTTTCATTTAGATATATATATATGTCTATATCATCAATGTGATATTAAGATTATCATAAGTCATTATTGGCCATAATAAGAGGATATATCACATGTTGTTCTTTTCCCATAAAAAATATGAGATAATAATTTGATGTGGATTTTAGAAAATGATATAGATATATCATAAAATGTGATTTCTAATGCTAAATGGGTTATTATAGGCCATGGTTCTCCTGTCAGAACATGTGATATGGGTAATGGAGTCAATTTTAACGTATGATATAATTCATATCATCCAATTCAATGCAAGGAAAATATGTTTTTTTTTATGATTTTTCAATTATGAATTCAATTTAATTATTTATAATTTTTTTATAATTTATAAAAAAAGAATTTTTTTAATATTTATTTAATTTGTAATCCTTTTTATAAATTAATTAATCATTAAATGTTTTTAAAATAGTTAATAAAAATATCCTTAATATTAATTATTATTATTATCAAAATATCAATGATTTATATCCCATGATTTATAAATTTGATATGAAAGGATTATATATAAATTATATGGTGATATATAAAGTGTAATAAATAAAAATATAAAATATTTCATATTTAAATTATAAATAATTTCTCATAATTTATTTTAAATGTACAAATTAAATCCTTATGAGATAAAGTATTTGAAACATGTCAAAAAATGTGATAATTGATATGATCAGAGTTTAAATAATATTAAATATATGATATTTTATTATAAAAAAATATGTGTAGAATGTATGAATTATTCCCATGAAATATAACATGGTTATATTTAAATAAAATATCATATACTTAAATAAATTAAATATATAATAATAATTTTAAGGAATTAAAGATTTAAATAAATATGATGTTTTTATATTTTTTTAATTATGCAATGTCCATAATTCATGACTAAACTATAAGCTACTTCTAATTTTTTATTTAATAATTTCTCTTAAATATATATCCCTTTTCTAAATTTATGTAATATAAATTTATTCAGTTTTATTCCTTACTTTATTCACACACATATATATATAATATGAATGGTTTCATTATTTAATTTAAAGTGATAATATTGTTATTTAAAGAATGATACAAGCATTTAAGGAGTTGTATGCAAGGTATGATATTTTATTTATCTATTTATCAACATTGATTTTATCTTTTTTGTGAGTTATGATCTTAAATTAAAAGGTAAATTATATTTTATACATATTAATTTTTATAATTTAAATGGATTTAATTTCAATATTGAGTACTAAAACATGGGTAGTGGAACTTTAGGTTATACTTCTCACCGACATGGGATCTGAGGAACTATATAGAAAAGCGAGGGTTAAATACCTCTTTCATTGTGCTTTAACTTATAAGTATCTATGAATTAATATGATTCCAATATTTTACATGAAATGGTTTTAATTACCTTGTGCATGATATTTATATGGATATGTATAAATAGAGTTGTCTTTTAAAATGGATTATTAACACAAGTTATGAGTTGTGTAAAGAGTTACACATGAATATGGTTTGAACATATTGATTTTGTGTATGTAAAAATTATTCAAAACTAAATCAATAGAATCATTCATAAAAGTAAGGAGTGTAAAATATATAACTGGGTGAGATATTAAAACCCCTTTAAATATTAAGTGTTATATTCCTTTAATTGAAAAAAAATTAAGACCTAAATCATCCAAACAGAATGGTAATTCCAAGGGTGGGTTCCCATTAATTATCTTATTTATGGAAATTGGGATCTAGGTAACCCTAATTATTAGGTTCATATTACTGGAATGATATTGGGTACTCATAATTATAAAATACTAACGATTAGGCTACAGAATAATTAGAATTGGGATAATCTATATAATAGATTTGGATAAATAGTGGTCTACTAAATAATCCAAGAGTCATATGTGATATGATTAACATGATTTTCTACCAGATATTGTCATGAATTAGGATATGTTGTGAGTTGTTTCACCAAAGGTAGGTTTTTGGTGTCCCAAATTATATTTTACCCTAACAAGTATAGCACCAGTAGGGGGTCGATCCACAGGAAAAAATGAGTTATTTTATCTTGTTTAACATAGTTTGTATTTTTATTTTAATGAAGTTTTCTGAATTTAGAGTGGATTTGTGTTTTTTGAATGAAGAGAACAATTGGTTTTAAGATAATTTTAATAAATTACTTAACTAAATAAAAGTAAAATACGAGGAAATTGGTTTTGATATAAATAAAAATATAAATGAGTTGGGGTTATGGATTTGTGATAAGTTGATTGTTAAACCAAATTGCTTATGAGGTTGTGTTCTTCATGATAACCCAAATATTTGGGTTTAATTTGTAATAAAGTTTCCTTGGTCTGGTAAACATTATATTTAATGCTGAAGAAACTAACTCCCTGGTCCGGAAGTTATTGTTTAACATATCTTTATTTGTCTTAGTCCATTTTATTTAATCAACGAATATTGAAAATGATCATGTGAATATTTGTTGTTATTCTTCTTTTGAATCCCAAAAAATTCCTTCCTTGGTCCGGTTCAGAATTTTGAGTGATTTAAGAAGAATAATAAGAGATTATTAAAACACACAAATTCGTAGCAACTTAATTCAAATTACAAATCATCATCTTCCACAAACCCAACACACTGGGGATTTAGTTATACATATTGAAAATGATAAACACAAAACTAATGATACCTGATGAAATCATGCTTGGAACTTTGAAAAAGGAATGATTATTCGGTAGACCGTGGTATGACGGCGGAATGATGGCAGAGCATCTCTCCTTTGGAACTTTGGCCTTTAATATAAAATTTATCTCCACACACCTCTTCCCTGGTCCGGAGGCCAAGGCCTCGTTTTATAGAAAATTAAACTACACGATGTGTAGGAAAGTACACACCATGTACTTATTTTTAAATCATTCCACCCCCCCCATTTCCTCCACTGGTAGGTGGCCTAACACACCCTCTTTGACTTGGAACATGGCACCACCTGTTAGGTGAATCTACACGGTGTGTAGTGCCGCCATACACGACATATATTCGCAAAATTCAGCCACCAACTGCTTCTAGAAATGCCTACACGGTGTGTATTATTGGAACACAGTGTGTCTCCTTCAGCCGGCCACAAGGGCATGTAGACTCTTCTCGGCCACCAACTACTTCTAGGATAGAATTAAACGGAATGTAGAAATTTGAACACGTCATGTACTCTTCCTTTTAATTACTTGGGCATGTGTTTTCCAAGTAAACCCATGTCTGAACTAGAATATACACGGCGTGTATATTATTAGACACTGTGTAGTTGGGATTCTTGGCTTGGTTCTCCCCTATTTTGTGTATTTGGCCATAAACCTCCTGGAAATGAACATGATCACAAAAATCAAAGTGTTTGTTCCCTAAACAGAAGGTAATTGCTGAAAAATTGTTCTTATTTTGCAACAGAGTATATGAAAATGTATACACAATTCAGGTGCATCAAACTCCCCCATACTTAGTCTTTTTCTTGCCCTCAAGAAAATCTCAACATCTACTTAAATGATTCTATATTTTAAATTAAGGAATTCAGTTAATCATAAATTAAAATAATATGTTATAGGAGAAAATTTCACAAATAATACAAAATAGTTTCAATTCATGAAATATTTTAATTATGCCTCGTATATAATTTAATTAACTACTTTCGTTCTCTTTTAACACATCTTTCAACCTTTCAAAAATAATCAAGACACTTGATGATTTACCTCTCCAATAAAATACACAAAACTCAAGATAATTTTAATCAGAGTTATGCTCATTCAAAGATATATACACTCTATCAATAGGATTGCAAGATATCTAGTTCCCCACTTCAGAAAAATTGACTTACAAAAAATAATGAGGGATTTTCAATTATAATCAGATGTTTCTGTGGCTAAAGGTTGGTTGGTAAGATGTGAAAATAACTCGGAGTCTTGAAAAGATGAGGCTAAATTCTTTAAATAATAATTAATGATATTTAAATTTACACTCAATGTAAAAACATCTTCAACAAGCTCAAATGATCTCACCATCTCCTTTAGTAGAGTAGGAGTCACAAACCAACAAGTGTGTAAAAGGCGCCTTTTTTGTATAATTTTTTTAATAAAAACCATGGGAACCTTTCTGAATTTTTAAAATAGATGTTTGGAACTCTTTTCACCCCAAATGATCAACAAGCTCTCCCCCATAAATAATTTCTTGACAATTCATGAATTTATACCATGTGTTGCCAATCCCTTATTTTGAGTTCAAATGAATAATCATGAAAAATCATAAAAGAATTAGCGTAGGAAGGGAAACAGGATTGTATTATGGCTTTCTATAAAGGCTATCCATGCTCTATAATGGCTTTAAGAAGATAAAATGCAGGGTAGGCTCACGATAAAGGGATTTAAACAATCTAATGTCGTGATCATTTTAATGTAACTCAAAAATTCCTCACGTTTTGAAAAGAAAATTTTCAAATTCTAGTAGTTATGTATATTCTAAGAATCTCTCAAGAAAGAGGGTATTTAGAAAGAATATGACAAAATGGATTTGAATACCTCTCAAGAGTGAAAAAATAAATAAAGACAATTAGGTCATGACTTGAAAAATGATTGATTAGTCTAATCAATGTATTTATCCATGGATTACAAGTTGAAATTTAAATTATATCAGCAAGTAGTTAAAAACAAAAAAGAATCAAAATAAGCATGGAAATTTTTTAAATTTTTTCAATTTTAGCTTATTATATAAAAATATGATTAACCAAAAATTTATTTGTGTTTTTATATATATATTCTAGTAATGATGTCTCCAAGAATCTGAAAAGGGAAAAGACTAAAGAGGTTGATAGATTCCTCTCATACATAAAAGTGCACATGGTCCACCAAGTACCGAAAAAGAGGATCAAGGAAAGGCGGGGACACAATAGTGGACCAGAACGAGGGGAAGAAATGAAAGAAGTAAATCAAGAAAAAATAATAATAGAAAAAGAATGCTCCCCTCGTGGATAGGCAAAGAAAAATGGGAGGTGAAGAAAAAGTGCAGCCCAAAATGTGCCCAAGTACCTGTAATGGTGAGAAAAGGAGAACACAACAAGCATATAAAATAGTGACATGCATAAAAGAACACAAATATATGTATGGAAATATAAATATCCAAAAACCAGTCACAGGATCGCCTCAGAAGAGGCATCATCCAGTACAGAACCATCCAGAAGAGAAGGTTGTGGAGCTGTGGAAACTGGAGGCTCAGAAGCTTCACCTGGAAGGGAAGCTGTAGAAGTAGAAGCCTTAGGGACTGGACTCGGTAAAGGAAGCTTGGAATCCCCCCTTGGGCTAGTAGTAGTGGTGGTAGAAGCAGAATCAACTGAACCAACTGTAGAGAGGAGAACGGAATCTGTGGACACTGTAGAAAAGGCCGGTGGAGCAGTAGTAGAAGGGCTAGGAACTGAAGCATATGCAGGTGGCAGAGGTAGTGGAATACCAAAATAATGAAGAATAAGCCCCAAAATCTATTCCATGTGGTCCTGGCGGCTATCGATAAAAACCAAATGCTACTCCATCACGGCTAGGTGGAGGGAAAGGGAGAGATCGAATGAGGGTGTGAGGGTAGGTGGGGAAGGGGGATGGTAGAGAAGAAGAATGGTGAAAAGAAGTGGGGTCATTAGATGGGGGGTGGGGTGGGGAAGCTAGAGGGGGTGGGGAAGGAGGGTTAGGGGAAACAGCTGGGGCAGGACGGTCAGCGGGTGGGCGGGGTGGAGCATGGGCATGGATGTAGGCACCCCCCAACTTCTGGACCAATCCCATGTGAATAAGCATGAGATAGTCCATCTGTTTGGGTGAACCAAACAATTCCTGGGGTAAGGAAGGATTAAAGACCTTGAGGTGGAGGGCTAGGCGAGTGGCATAAAACCCGCCATTTAGGTTGCCTTGATGGAAGGTAAACATGGCATGGAAGTAAGAGGCGGAGAGGTAAGGGGGTCCGGGTAGTCCTGCTGGATGACACAGGTAAGGAGAACCATGTCACGACTGGTCATGACCCCCATATCCTCATGACAAGGGAAAATAATTGCGCTAAAGAACTGGTGGGTAAAACGGAAGATGAGTTCAGTGATAAGGGTGATCTTCTCCAAGGTAGGGGTGTAGCGGTGGTCAGGCCCAGCAATCTCCCGCCACATGGCAAAGAGATCAGAGTGCTCGGGCCTGGTAAGGGTAGAAACAGGGGGTGGGGTGATGGTATGGTGGTAGAAAGCACACCCTCAGACAAAATATGTCATGGTGAGGGAAAATCCTTGGTCGCCCAACTGGAACCGAACCACAGGCACCGTATCACCAAGTGTCTTCCGGTACTCAGATCCATTAAACTCGAACGAGGCCGCGAAATCAAAAAATAAATCTTGGAATATAGGAGTGTTGACATGGAAAATAGCGAGTAGGGTTGTGTGTCCAAGGAGATCCTCTAACTCTCCCTAGATACCGAGCTACATTGGAATGCTGCTGTCGAGGTAGCGTCCACTCAATGGAATCGACCGATGAGAGAATCCCCGAACCCTGTCATTTTCTAGATCAGTGACTAGGAACACCATGCAGGGGTAGGAAACACCTGCAAGTCCCATCCCAAGTGGAGGTGCAGCAGCATGAGCTGGATCTAGGGGTGGATTTGATGAAGGAGTTGGAGGCCTACTGGATGGGGTGGGTGAGGATGGACCAGCTGCAAAGGAGGAGAGGTCAGGCAGAGTGGTAGCTGGTGGAGAAGTAAGGGTGGTACTCGGGAGATCAGTGATGGATGGTGGAAAGGTAGCTGAACTAGATTCAGCCTCTTCAAAGAAGGAGGGTGGTGGAAGGATGGCTAATAGTGGGAGCTGGAATACCAGAGCGAATGTGTCTGGCTGTGTTGGAGGCCAGAGACAAATCTATTGATAAATTGGCCTCTCGCCCTCAGTGGAAGAGGTCGGCCGCTTCCCCCGGGAAGGATCACGATCTTCCATAACCTGAAAAAAAAGAAAAACCAAACAAAAGAAAAATTAAAGAAAAGAAAACATAGAAAAAGAGAGAAATCTGAAAAATAAAGGTACAAGGCATGTACATCCAGAGTACACGACATGTAGTACAAGCTTAGTATCATCCCGTGTTCTCTGGATAAACACGCTAAGGAAGAATAAGATATACCTTGTAAAGGTACATGGCATGTACCGAACATACACACTGTCTTCATACAAAGTAAACATGGTTAGGTATCAAAAATGAGATGGCCATGATTTTCACAGTTCTAATAATAAAGGACACACCGTGTATGGGACATACCAACGTGTTCATTAATCGAGGAACATGGCCATGTTGAATCTAGACATGGGTACGACCGAAAGAAATAGAATACATGGCGTGTACCGAACACACACACCGTGTATAGGAACATGGGGTGCAAGACCATTTTAAGTGCTACACATGGAGGGGCCAAAAGAAATGACATACATGGCGTGTACCGAACACACACGTTGCGTACAAGAAAATGGTGTGTGAGGCCAGGTACAGAGAGATACCTGGGCCCTAGGGAAGAAATTCATGGTGTGTGCCAAACATACACACTATGTATATTCAAATTAAGAAGCATTTTGTGGGTGGACATGTACAAAAGTACACAGAATGTGTTCTTCATTTCGTGGTTGTGTATCATGGAAGTCAAACAGTTTTTAGATCCCAAAACATCCTGAACGATTCTAATAACATGAAATAGAGGGTGTAGATGGGCATACCTAGATCAAGGATCGAAATGCAAGATAAATCAAAACCCAAAACAAACGAAATCAACAGATTGGGCGAAGGGGGTTCAGGTGTCGTACGGGGGAAGAAAATGGGAAGAAAGGGAGGGGGGAGCCACGCAACACAGGCTGAAGCTGGGTATCCCGCGGCGTATATATCCGAGGTACACGACGTGTACATCTAGACTACAATCCATGTATTTCCATTTTTTATTCAAATATATATATATATATATATATATATATATAATTATTATAATAAACTATATTATAATTAATATTAATTAAAAATATATATACACAAAATTTATTAAACATAAAACTATATATGTAATGTATCGGGAAAATACACGTCGTGTGTTTTAAAATTTGAAAAAGAGAAGTACAACCTTTGGTCTGGTGCTTGGGGCGAGGTAAAAACTGGTGATCGGTCGTTCCGAACGGAAGCCCTCAACCACAAGAGCAATGGTTGTACTACTGCTCCTATTTATTATTTAAATATATTTAATCTATACAGCCTATATTACATGAGAAGAAGAAAATTCACGGCGTGTGGTTTTTATTTATATAAGAAAGGGATAAAGTAGGGTGCTCAGCCGAGTTCGAACTCGGGTCATTGGGAACCAGTGCCGAGACTTTTCCAATCTTCAAAATTCATCTGCATGAATTACTTTATATGGAAATTTTTTAAACTCAGTATGGTAATATGTGGCACACAATACATTTATCTGAAGAAATTCCACGTGGTTCTATTAAAAAACAAATGATGGAAATGGGGTGGTTTCCAGGACTCGAACTCATGTCTTTTAGAGCCGGGTAACGGTCTTGGAAAACTAATCCATCCCCATCATGGGTTTTTCTTGTAAAAAAATATATATAAATATGAAAAATATAACACAAGCTATGTAAGAAAATACATAGATTAAAAAGAAGGAACCTCGTGCCGAAGGTGAGTCAGGATTGATTCGAACCGGTGATGGCTTGGATAACCTTCAGTTACCTTACCATCGGCACGACCATCATCCCTGTTTATTACTTTTTTAATTTATATTTATGATATTTAGAAGAAAAATGAAAAGAAATAAGTACACACCATTTATATAAGTGGTACTGGGTGTGTATCCTCTAGGTTGCCTCCCAGGAAGTGCCTTTATTTTAGGTTATTGGATCGACCTACATACCTCATTTACCTGAGATCTATTCTGGATAGTGGTCCCAATAGTTGCCGCCCTAGCCTTCTAGAAATTGCATTTTCTATGGCTCTTCTTTAATGTAAATTTATGTAATGATTAAGGTATCTGAAAAAGAACATACCAAATCATCCTTTTTTCACTCAAATGATCATCCATGGTGGTTATATTGTAACAATCCTGATTCTCATGGAATGATGCATGTTTAATAGCCTTGAGGACATTGTAGGAGACTCTCTCATCTCCTACCCGGAAAATCATCTCTCCTTGGTTCACCTCAATCAGTACCTTTCCAGTGCCTTAGAATGGTCTTCCAAGTATGAGAGGTGCCTCTAAGTCATCCCCCATGTAGACGATGATAAAATCAACTGGATGGATCAGCTGACCCCCCTTGATGAGCACGTCCTCCAGTAGTCCCTTCAGAAGTTTGATGGATCGATCAGTAAGTTGAAGGGCTACTCGGGTAGGCTTTAAATCATGGAGCCTGAGCTTATTGAAAACTCCAAGGGGAAAGAGGTTCACGCTGGCCCCCCAAAGTCACAGAGAGATTTCCCACACTCGCAGGGTCCAATGGTACCAGGAATAGTGAAACTACATCGATCCTGGAGTTTGGGAGGGATTGAACGCTGGACGACTGCAGAACACTCCTTGGTTAGGGAAATAGTGCCAAGATCCTCCATCTTTATTCTATTTGAGAGTATGTCCTTCATAAATTTGGCGTAAGTGTGCATCTATGTCAGTTCCTATGCAAATGGAATATTTATGTCTATCTTGTTTAACACGCCCATGAATTTCATGAACTGGTGGTCCAACATTCTTTGTTTCAATCTATGTTGGAAAGGCAAGGCAGGTACACAACATTTGACAACCTCATTCCCTCTATTCTGTGAAGCCTCCTTATGTGGGATTTTGGATGAGGAGTGATCTGTAATGGTACCTTCATCATCATCAGGGGGTGTGGATACACCTGGCTGTGCTGGTTGGTTCTGCTGGAGTTATTTTCCAATCCAGAGCATGACAGCATGGGCCTCCTCCCTTTGGTTCTTCTCAGTGATTCCTGGTAGAGTACCAGGATGCCTTCCCAAGAGTTGGTTTCCCAACTGGCCAATCTGGTTTTCTAGGCCTCGAATTGATGCCTCCCGATTTTTGAACCTGTTTTCAGTAGTAGATATGAATTTGTTCATAAGATCCTCTAACCGTGAGGTGTTTTTTTGCTGAGGTGGTTGTGGATGTGGTGGCTGTTGAAGCTGGTGCGGGTGAGTATTATGATAACCTTGCTTCTGATAAGGGCCTAGTTGGGGTTGTTGCTACCTTGTGTATGGATTCTGATATTGTGGATGACTGTAGCTAGGCGGTCGCTGGGGCGGAGGATTCTACTGCTATTGGCCCCAGTCTGTGTTCTTGTTTTCACACGATGCTGAGTTCTAGAATTTTTTACACTGGTTCAACCCTCTGTTTTGAGCAACATAGATCACCTTGCTTGTCTAAGGGTTGACTGAAGGTACCAGGCATTCTCCTAGGATTTGGTTGTTACCACAGTCACCGTATGCTAGATGGTTCACCACCTAGAATCGAGATGTTCCCTTGAGATTTAGTGCATCGATCTTTTTGGATACTACATCCAAGTGGGTAGAAAGCATGGTAGTAGCATCAATACTATGCATACCTCATTTTTCGGTCCCCTACTTGGAATGCCACTGAAAGCTGTTGGCGGACATATCTTCCAGCAGTTCGAAAAGTTCTTCGAGGGATTTTCTCATTACCATACCTCCAACAGTTACATCCACCATGGTCTTTGTATTCTTTGTTAGTAATCTATAAATGGTTTGGACTTGCATCCAAAGTGGAAGTCCGTGGTGTGGGTATTTACATAACATCTCCTTGAAACATTCCCATGATTCGTACAATGACACTGAGTCATGCTGCTGAAAGTTGTGGATCTCATTTTGCAAGGTTACCATCTTCAATGGCTGAAATTATTTGGACAGAAATGTCTGGGCTAGCTCCTCCCAGGTGAGGATATATATTTGTGACAACCCTTTCATCCAGTCTTTATATTTGTCCTATAGAGAGAAGGGGAAGAGGAAAAGATGAATAGCCTCCTTAGACACTCCATGTTAATGGAATGTATTGCACATATCCAGAAAATTGGAGAGATGGGCGTTCGGAACTTCACTGGGTTGGCCTCCGAATTGAATGATGTTCTGGATCAGCTAGATAATAGCAAACTTGATATCGAAGTGCTGGGCCTGTACCAGAGGACGAATGATGCCTATATCGGCTCCGTGGATCGATGGCAGGTTGTACTCAATACGAGTACATTGCAGAGGTGGCTGCTGAGGGGGTGGAGGTTGCATGTATAACTACTCCTAGGAGGCGAAATATGGCCTTTGGAATATCAGTTGTGGTTGTTGAAGTTGGTCGTACTCCGGATAAGGTTGTTGTGGTGGCCTTTGGTAGTTCCGTTGGAGGAATTCCATGAAGCCTCCAGGTGCCTGCTCCGGTATACCAGCAAAGGGAGGCTCATGGTCCTGGTACGGGTGTTTAGTGACAACATCAATGGCTGGATCTCCCTCCTCCTTATTTTCCATGGTTAATGGATTGTAGTTTTTCATTTCCACCAGTGCACGTCGACGACGAGACAAAGTCTGTTCGATTTCCGAGTGAAGCGGAAAAAGATCCAATGACTTGGCGCTCCTGGACCATGTGAGGCGTTGGTTCATGAACCTGTGATCTGGCACAAACAAAAAACAAAACCCAGGCATAAAAGAGAAATTAAAAGATAAATATAAATGAGATAAGGAAATAATTTTTTTTATGAATTTATAATTTTTATTTTCACTAAAATTGGATACAAACGTAATTAAAAGACTAATAAAGTTAACTCAATTCTTCCCCAGCAACGGTGCCAAAATTTGGCGAGTCATTTCACCGAAGGTAGGTTTTTGGTGTCCCAAATTTTATGTTACCCTAACAAGTATAGCACCAGTAATGGGTTGATCTACAGAAAAAATGAGTTATTTTTATATTGTTTGAATTAATTTGTATATTTATTTTAGTGATGATTGCTGAATTTAGAGTCGATTTTTGTTGTTTGAATATTGAGAACAATTGGTTTTAAGTTTCTTTTATTAAATTTCTTAACTGAATAAAAGTAAAATATGAGGATATTGGTTTGGATATAAGTAAAAATAAAAATGCATTGGGGTTATGGATTTGTGATAAGTTTATTGATAAACCAAATTGCTTATGAAGTTGTGTTGTTCATGATAACCCAACTCTCTGGGTTTTATTTTTAATAAAGTTTCCTTGGTCTGGTAAAAATTATATTTAGAGCTGAAGAAACTAACTCCTTGGTCTGGTAGTTAGTGTTTAACAGATATTTATTTGGCTTAGTCCATTTTATTGAGTCAACAAATATTCACAATGATCTTGTAAATATTTTTTGTTAATCTTCTTTTGAATCCCTGGAAATTCCTTCCTTGGTCCGGTTTAGAATTTTCAGTGATAATAGGAATTGATTTAAGAAGAATAAAAGGAGATTATTAAAAATAACACATTCAGAGAAACTTAATTAAAATTACAACTCATTAGCTTCCACAACCCCAACACACTGGGGATTTAGTTACACATGTTGAAAATGATAAACACAAAACTTATGATACCTGATGAAATCATTCTTGGAACTTTTAAAAGGGAATTATTATTCGGTAGATGGTGGTATGACGGTGGAACGATGGTAGAGCGTCTCTCCTTTGGAACTTTGGCCTTTACTCTATAATTTATCTCCACACACCTCTTCCCTGGTCTGGAGGCCAAGGCCTCCTTTTATGGAAAATTAAACTACACAACTTGTAGGAAAGTACACACCCTGTACATATTTTTGACGTATTTTCCCCCATTTCCTCCACTGGTAGGTGTCCTACCTCATCATCTTTGACTTGGAACATGGAACCACCTAGTGGGTGAATTTACATGGCATGTAGCACCTTTATACATGGCATGTAGTCTCAAAATTTGGACCCCAACCGCTTCTAGAAATGCGTAAACAGCGTGTATTAGTGGAACACAACGTGTCTCCTTCAGTCGGCCACATGGATTTGTAGACACTTATCAGCCACCAACTACTTCTAGAATAGTATTACACGCCATCTAGAAATGTGAACATGGCGTGTACTCTTCTTTTTTGGTTACTTGGTCATGTGTTTTCCAGGTCAACCTGTGTCTGAACTGGAATTCACACAACATGTATATAATTACACACCGTGTAGTTGGAAATTTTTGCTTGGTTTTTCCCTATTTTGTTTGTTTGGCCATAAACCACCTAGAAATGAACACGATCACAAAAATCAATGTATTTGTTCCCTAAACAGAAGGTAATTTCTGAAAACATGTTATTATTTTGCAATAGAGTATATGAAAATGTATACACAAATCCGGTGCATAAATATGAGTATATCTAGGATAAGGCATGATAAAATATTTATATTTGAACACTAGTGGACTTGATATAATCAAAAATTGTAATAAAATAGTCAGAGAACATTTAAAAAATTACTTATTAAATAAATATAAAAACATGATAACCATTTGATAAAATATTATATTGTTGATTAAATAGCATGATGATCATCTAAAATGACATTGAGATAAATCATAGAAATAATTATATTAATATAATGATCATCCAAGACTGGGACATGAATATAAAAATTTTACTTAAGAAATAAGGAAATTTTTATATTCTAAGGAAACCCCTTATTTAGTATCCAAACATTGAGTTAGCTCAACAGTTGGATTTATGGATTTTTATTAGATGTAAAAAAGGATTCACTCTTGATTCCAATGTAACTTTTTAGATTCTGTATAACTAAAGGAATTTTTCTCTCTGGTCATGCACATAATATGATCAGGTACATCAATGAATTATAGAGAGTAGAAGTTCCTTTTAATGATTAATCCAGTTATTGATTTAATCAATTTTATTTAATAGTTTTTGAAAATATGAATGTGTTCTATAAAATTTTAATTTATCTTACTAATATTTTTAGGAAATTACAATAGTATATGGGATTTACAGGCTCTGGTTTTGTGATAAAATTGTAAAATGGTAATGGTTTACCCCATAAAAAAACGTTTGGTAGTTCAATTATCATCCTTGGTCATTGAAAACTAAAGGATGTTCCAAGAAGTAGGGTAAATTCTTACATTTAAAATAATTACCCAGATACAAGAAGGGTTTTATGAATATACATGGAGATTCCACATCAGGTATTGATGTTATGGAAACAAATTTCTTGATTTTCAAGGGTATATGATAACAAATCTATAATTTAAAAGTAATTAAAATATATAGAATTCTAAAAATTAATGTATGACCTAATGTGGATTTTAAATTTAATTCATATGTCCTAGAAAAGTTTTATATTTTGAATATTTAGATAGTATAAGATTATTTAAAGCTATGATGGATCTAAATAAATGTTTTTTATTTTTATTTTATTCATTATTATCTGAAAAAAAGTTGTTAGAAAAAAATAGTTATTATAAAAATAATAATAGATGGAAGCTTTGATACACATTTTTTATGATTCATCATATGTTATAATATTTTTGTAAACAAATTAAGGATAAAAGGAGTTTTATACTAGATAATTGGGTTTTATCCAAGGTATTTGTTAAAAATATTATAAAAAGACCTCCCACCAACCAACATTGACATATTTTAAATAACAAATTATCCTTTTAAAAATATTACTCCAAACATGTAGAATAATATATAATATATTATTTTTAGTAGTTTGTTTTAAAAAAATTAACAAAAGGAAATAAATTTAATATCATAAAGACACAATATTTTTTTCAGTATGCAATTTTTAAGAAATAATATAGTTTATAAGAGGCTAGTTGGAATATGTTTGGACTTTTAGAAATCCAAAGTAAAAAATTAATGATTGAACTAATCAAATTTAAATTTTTATCCAATTTATGTCCAAAAATTTTCTACGTTATGTTGGTAAAGAATGATATTAATTTGACGTGTAGAATTTGATTAACAAATTGATCTCAATGAAATGTTTAAATGGACATATTCTATGAAATATAATGATGATGAAATTGGAAAGAGTTCTGTCATGACCCGTTTCCCAGGGCCTATGCTGTGACTACCCCAATCCCACCTTCCATAGGCCATGAGCTAGAGACTAGCACCAAAAGGTGTATCCCCTGCATTTCCGTTATAACTTGTAAACTCACACAACTAAGCACAAATCAGGATACAAGAACAAATTAAAACTATATAGTAAAAGTGTTGTGTACAGAATGAAAAATGGGTAAGAATACAAGCCCAACTATAAAGTACAAGTAAACTAAAAAGTAAAAGTAAAACTGAAAATAGATCTAGTGAACACCTTCCAAGAATCCTACATGAAGGGTAGGTACAGCTCTCGAATAGTCGTCTCTGTGGTACGCCTTGTCTAATGTCCACCTTTGAGATACCTCTAGTCCTGGTACCCCTGTCCTCCATCAGTGTTTTCCATTTTCTGCACTTATCACAAAAAAGTGCAGGCCTAGCCTGTGCAGGGGTGAGTATAAAGATACTCAATAGGGACCCCAAGACCCCCTAAGGTCTCTCAAAATACACAAAGGATAAACCAAGAATCATGGAAACAATAGTCAACCCTACATAGGTATATTCCCATAAATATACCTAAGTTATCAAGTATACCCATCTCATTCATGAGGAAACACAAGGCCCAAATCAAAATCCCAAAGCTCAACTGTTCCACAAAGTAATGATTACCACGACGGTAACACCCCAAATGTATGTATCGCAAAGGTAAATCCACACAGAAGTATACCAAAAAGGTATCCCCACAAACATAAGTTCCAAAAAGGTATCACCATACATAATAATACCAAAAAGGTATCATCACAAATGTAAGTACCACATAGGTAATGCCACACAGAAGAATACCACAATGTTAAGGACTTATCCCACACTAGGTATAACTTAGGTATGGTAGTAAAGATGATTACATGTAACTACTGAATCATCTTACTCTATTGAGAGGCAGAACCACGTATGATCTTAAATATTCAAACCCACATAGGATTCTAGTACAGTAGACCCACGCAGGATCCTTGAGTAGTACCATATGGATTCTTAGAGTGGATCAATGTGGTAACCTTGAGCAGATACCCACGTAGGATCCTAAAGTACAGACCCACATGGGTTCCCTTTCACATGTTACAGCCTGCCACAGGGTTCCCGCACTAAGCTCACTTGATTCCAGGAGGCTCCGCTCTTTATGACACACATCGATACTCCAACAACCATTAAGTCCCATGAATAAGTATCCCAAAGTAACTCCATGTAATAGGGTTCTCAACGCAATAGACTGTGCGTCAATCGGATTCCTAGTGTGTATGTTATTGGCCTTTTAGTCCCGAGAGCCTGGTTGGATTCATGTTCGATCCAACCCGGCCATACACCAACTTTATACAAAACTCATGTGGGGTATACCAAACGGACTATCTCGATCCAAATTTTCTGGAACTATATACAGTTTTTCAAACAGACGCTCGTATATCACATTATGGCCGAAAGAGCGGAAAGGGGCCAAAGCTGGTCCGAGTTCGTTCGGACCGACCTGGCCTGACCCGACCTCGGCCGACCCAAACATGTTCTGGTCACACCAGGTCCGGCCTTGGGTCTAACTTGGCCCGCACTAAGCGGTCTGCGGTACGGCCCACGCTGGGTGACAAGCAGCTGGGTGGCCCCATGGTGGGGTTCGCCCAGCTGCCTCCCACGGGGTAGGGCCCCCATGGGTACCCCGAACGGCTGGGTCATTCGGGATGTGTGGACGACTGGCCAGTTTCACATGGTGTCAGTGGCTGGCACACGGGACCCGAGGTCCCGCTCGGCTCCCCGACTGTCTGGGCTGCCAGCCCACCTGCGTGGCGTGGTCACATGCGTTGCCACCACCGGAGGCCGATAGCAAGCCAGCCACCCCTACTTCACCGTCACGGCCACGTGTCGTGGCCCCTACACGCCCGACGGTGCAGACATGTGCCACCACCAACTTCATGCAGCCGGTCGTGTGTCGTCCACCGCCATTGCTCCATTGTTGCCCTTATCTGGTGACGTGGTCGCGCTGCCTCCATCTTCGTGGTTGGTCGAAGTGTCAGCCGCCGCTCTCGAGTCCCACTGGTGCCAGTCGCCAACATGGTTGTCAGCATAGTTCCTCAAGTCACCGGGTGTTCCCCGGTGGCCCGATCTTCATTTCGAAGACTCCCACACTTTTCTCGGGACGTTTCCATCAATTAATGACCACTAAACTCCAAAAGGATTGCGGAGGGGTCGGGCTGTGTTCATTTGGCCCGCACGATCATCATTAGAATGGTAGCAATTAGCATAGATGTTCTCAAATCAAAAAGAACAACAAGATTGGTGTTAGGGGTACACAAAAGCTACATTCCCTACCTCGATTTCCCGAAGGAGGAGGAGCGAGGAAGAAGAAGAAGTCCTTGAAGAATTTCGGCAATCATTTCTTCCAAAATACACTTTTGATTCAGGCTTAGGGTAGGTTCCTCGTTAAAGATCTTTCGACACTGTTCTTCTTTGGAGAAAGTGTTCTTCATTGGAGAGAACATTTCCCCACAATTCTACCAAACTCTCCTTTGCCGACAAATCTCCCAACCGAGAGGTGAAATGACAAATTAATAAATTGAAGTTTATTAATTAAACTAATTGATTTGGAACATCAATGTGTGGGAAACCAAGAGTTACCTCCCATTAACGGGGGAGATCTAGGGTCGGGTGGTCCCCACCATTTATTCAAATTGGGAGGATTAAATTTCAAAAATAAAATAAAGTTCGTTTATTTTATTTCATCCCACAAAAAGAACAAAAACTAACTGTCACCCTTGAGCTGCTGCGGTCGAGGTGAAGGTCTCCTAATGTGAATATCGGTGCTACGAGTTCAACAGTTCCATCAGATTTCAATTCTGATCACTGGTTCAAAAGTTACAACAACATGATCGCTTGATTACTGAACGCACTTAAGAAAATTTAGAAAAACATTTCAGGCATTCCAGGCCTTGGAATCACGCACCGTCAATTTTCACATACTCGAATATTTCCATATAATTTTAAAAAAATACATGGAATTTCAATGTTGGTACATTCTCCCCACATCAGGGCTTTGCGTCTCATAAATCCACATCACAAAAACTAAGAAAACATTTGGGGTACTGAGCACAAATCTAAGCCTCCCGCTCCCATGTCCTGGCCTGGATATAGAGACCCATAAAAATTCAAGGAATGTTTTTTCTTAATTTTCTTTGGGATTTTACATGAACGTAGTTTCTGACGGCACTAGATTCTGAGGCCCGGTGTGCCCGGAATTTCTATCCGAAGTTTAGATCGGGTAAGTTCAGGGAACGAACGAGCGGGAATTTATAACTTTTGAACCGGTGCTCGGAATCGAATTCCGAGGGCACCGATGGAACCACAACGCTGGTAATTGCTTATGAACACCATTTCAGGAGTTGCGTTTACACGAGATAATTTGTTAATTTATGGGGAAGGTTAAATAAAATTTATGCAACAATTTTATTTTTACATTAAGTGGTTTAAGCTTTGGGTGGAAGTTGGGTAACTACCCAACTTCCCAAGGGAGGTTATGAGGGTGGTGGGGCTCACACGAACCCCACCCCTTCACATTCTTAAACCCCCTCAACTCACCATTATGGATGACAACTTGTCATGAATTAATTAAGTGGAATTAATTCAAACTCTTGAAATTCAAAAGTTTATGTTATGTTAATAAAATAAGAGATGAACTTATTTTATTTGTGGTTGGAACCTTGTTGTGTGTACTCTGGGTGGAATTTGGGTAACTACCCAACTTCCCAAGGGAGGTTATGAGGGTGGTGGGGCCCACACGAACCCCATGCTGAGTTATCGGAAACTGATTACACGACGCTGTGAACCGCGACGCCATCAACGTCTTCTTTCACGACGTCTCCTTCCGCGACGAATCCTCATTCGACGAACCTCCGTTCAACCTCACACGAGGTAGGGGTTTATGCGATTTATTTTCGTGATTTACTCCCGTTCGTTATCCACGTATAATTGGACCGATTCTATCAATTAACGGGAGGATTCCGGACCGCACAAACAGGGCCGACCCCCTTCCTTTTATTTTCTTGTTGTTGCGGTACAATGGGAAGTGACGCGGTGCCATCGTACAACGTGGGAACAATCAACATGAATTCACGATGCCGAAGTGCCGCATTTTTAAAAATATGAACCAAGTCGCGACGTCGTCGCGCCACGCCGGAGAACCGAAAAAGCACCGCGGCCGTAGAGGGGCCGCGGCAGAGGGGTGCGGCGCCGTCGCGCCGCACCGGACAAATGAAGGCCGCGGCGGAGCATGGGAAACAGAAGCCGGAAACGGGCCGCCATCGTCAGAGCAGGGAGGGGACTGGCCGTCGCCGGTCTCGTGGCGGCAGAAACCGGCCGGCCGGGGCCGGCCGACCAGACAGGAGGAGAGCCGGGGGTTCAAACCCCCGGCCGACCAGCTATCGGCCCCCATTAAGGGTGGCCGCGGTTAGAAAACACGGGGTGGCAGCCACCCCCCCCCCCCCCCCCCGCAAACCGAACGGCTCGGCCATTCGGCCGAGCCAGCTGGCGCCTCGCGCCAGCATGCCGGGACGACCCGGACTCTGTTCGGGTCGACCCGGTTCAGGCCGACCCAGGAGGTCTCAGGATGGGTCGGTCCGGGCCTAAAACCCCCGTTTTCGGACCCTTTTCGGTCTTTTGCCCATATCTCGGGCTATGGACCTCCAATCGACGCGCCGTCAACGGCGATGCAATACTTGGATCGAGAAGGTCGTTTAGGAATATCTTACTCAAGGTTTTGGAAAACATTGGGTCCGACCGGGTTGGTTCTTACACGAAACCAACCGGGCCCTCGGAGCAGAAGCGTTTATAACTTGAGTTTCGGACGTCCGATTGATGTGCTGTCGACTTCGTTGGATTCCTCTAAGTGAGACGGATCATTAGGTTTACTCCACCCAAGTTTTGGATGTAGGTGGAGTACGGTCGGGTTGGTTTTTCCTTAAAAACCAATAGGCCCCCTGGGACAAAAATGCCAATAACTCTCAAACCGGGCGTCCGATTGACCAGCCGTCTGCGACGTTGAGTTCTTGTTGATGATACAGAACTTTTGGATACATCAACTCCGGACTTTGTGTCAGTTGATGTATCAGCCTCTCGGCTCGTGGAGCGGACCCTCCCAAACGCGCTTGCTCTGTGCGGGGACCCTAGTGCTGGCTGCGTTTGCGACTGTGATGACGACGGCTGTACAGAGATCCTCAGTGGATTCGAAAGCGACGACTACAGCACTCAACGATCCTATTTGGATCAGTGCTACCGATCTTGTGTGGGTCCAATCCTGTGTGGGTATAAGCCTGTGTGGGTCAGCACTCAGCGGTTCTGTGTGAGCCAGCGCCTACAGATCCTGTGTGGGTCCGATCCTGTGTGGGTTTTTGCGGGGGTTAGTTACCTATCGATCCATTGTGGGTCAGATCCTTTGTGGGTCATTGCGGAGGTTAGTACCTATCGATCCTTTGTGGGTCCGATGTCTTAGATGAATCAGTGGAAATATCTGATCATCTCTATCGTCATACGAAGAAGTATACATGTGTGAGCTAAATCCTGTTTTTCTTTCCTTTATGGATTGTGTTGTGCTATCCTATGTGGATTACGTTTTTCTTTCCTTTGTGGATTGCGTTGAGATATCCTATGTGGATTATGTTTTTCTTTCCTATGTGGTCTGGGTTATACTTGGGCTCAGATATTGGAGCCGAACGAGAATTGATGACTTAGGTATATGTATAGGCATATACCTAAGTAGTGTCAGATGTTACTTTGTGATTGTATCCTTCCTTTGTGGATTATCCTTTGTGGATTCTGGGAGACCTATAGGGGTCTCAGGGTCCCATACTGAGTAGCTTAAACTCACCCCTGCATGGGCTATGCCCGCACTACGTTGTGTTGGTTGCAGACGACGCACAACGTTTACCGTGGTTGAGGCTTGTGGAGCAGGACGGTACCTAGAGGTGGACCATTGGGCGGGACGTACTCGGAGAGGACGGTTGGACCCGAGGAGCTGTGGATGCTATATGTACCCACCCTACAGGTGGGACTTCCAGTGGACGGCTTGATGCTACGGATCTACTTTACAGTTGCTTTTTTCCCTTTCCAGTTATACTTTACTTTCAGTTTTGGTTTGTATACTGGCCCACTTATTTTTCCGCACTTACTGTTGTACCAACTTATACTTAGTGTTTACTTCAACTTCTTTCTTGCTATGTGGTGTTTGTTTACATTAAAAAGGTAATGCCTTCCCTTTTTATCATGAATTTACACCTTGGTCCTAGTCCCCAGCCCCTGGCCTATGGGAGGCGGGTTTGGGGTAGTCACGGCATGGGCCCGGAGGACGGGTCATGACACTGGAGGATCCTATTCTACCAACGTGCATTCACTAAAGGTATCAATATCTAATATAGGACTCTCTCCTGTCGATCCCAAATCTTCATTGAACCTCAATAAATGTCACCCCATCATCGATGTCTAGCTCAGTATTGTCGATGATGTGAGATGGGTCATGCATGTATCTCCTCAACTGAAATATGTGGAAAATGTCGAGCACCCGGTGCAACTGAGGGGAAGTTCTTGCGGTAAGCCACCTATCCAACTCTACTGTGGACCTAAATGGGTCCAATAATTCTTGGAGATAACTTTCCACCCTAGCCAAATATTTGCAAACCCAATCGAGGTGAGACCCGTATAAAGACATGGTCGCTGTCCTCGAACTGCAGAGGTCTTTGTCTCCTGTCAGCATAAGACTTTCGCCTACCCTGTTCAGTCTTCATCCGCTCTTGGATAATCTACACCTTCTCTATGGTAGCATGTACCATCTCTGGTCCCATGAGTGCAGACCCCCATAGGTCAGTCTACCACAAAGGCGATCTGTAAGGTCAGCCGTACAGAGCCTCAAATGGTGACACCACAATGGTGGAGTGATAGTTCTTTTTGTATGCATACTCCACCAAGGGAATGTGATCCTATTAGCTATGATCGAATTCGAGGACGCAAGCACGCTGCATGTCCTCGAGGGTCTGAATGGTCTGCTCAGTCTGGCCATCCTTATGAGGATGGAAGGCAGTGCTCAAACGAAGATGCGTCCCAAAAGCCTCAGGAAAACCCTTCAATATACGAGAAGTGAAACGTGCATCACGATAGGATAAAACCATTCAGGGTACTTCATATATTCGCACAATCTCCTTCACATAGAGGCATCCCAAGCTCTCTATTTAACCTTTCTCTTTAATCGATAGGAAGTGGGCTGACTTGGTGAGTTGGTCGAAAATCACCCAGATTTAATCATGACCCCTAGATGTACGTGGAAGTCCTGTCATAAAGTCCATGGATATCCCATCCCACTTCCACACTGGGACCTCTTAATGTTAAACTAAGTCTGCTAGTACCTTGTGCTCCCCCTTCACTTACTGAGAAGTTAGGCACTGAGAGACAAACTCTGCTACTTCTGTCTTCATTCTCGGCCATGAGTGCTGTCGTCGGAATTCCTTGTACTTCTTCTCCACTCCTGGATGTACTGCTAGAGGGGATGTGTGGAACTCTCTCAACACATCATCCCGAAGTGACATTGGTACCATGTTTCATCCTTTGAAAAACATGACGTGCTCCCCACCTTCAGAAAATCCATCAGGTTCATGCACTGTGGATATCTGAACATGTTGAGCCTTGTAGTAAGTGTCCACAAGCTATGCCTCCCTAACTCGCTGAAAAAGTGGGGGACTGACTGTAAGAGACTGAAAAAAATCTGATCCATCTCGTTCCACAAAGGATATCTATAAAGCATCCAGCAACTTTATCGCCTCACCTAGTAGCTGTATACAAGATCTCTTGCTAAGTACATCTGCTACAACGTTCCCCTTACCAATAGTATAGTCTATCTCAAAGTCATAGTTTTAGAGGAACTAAATCCAAATCCACTATCTCAAGTTCATGTACTTATGAGAGAAGATATACCTTAGACTCTGGTGATCATAGTAGACCGTAAAACACTCTCCCATTAGATAGTGACGCCACATATTTAAAGCGACGACCACTACTGCAAACTCAAGATCATGGGTAGTGTAGTTCTACTCATGTTGTCTCAGATGTCAAAAAAATATAAGATTACTACATGATCTTGCATCAGGACACATCTGAGCTCGGTCCTTGATGTGTCGAAGTAGACTACGTACCCAACACCCTCCTATGAAATCCTCAAGATGAGGGCACTAGTCATCCCCTCCCTTCGCTCCTAAAAACCCCGCTGGCATTTCTCCGACCACACAAAGGGTTGGACCTTCTTCATCAACACTGATAAAGGTACTGAAACTCTAGCGAAATATGGAACAAATCTCCAGTAGTAACCCGCCAAACCGAAGAAACTCCAAACCTCCATCACACTCCCGGGTGGATCCCAAGCAAGTACCACCTCAATCTTCACTGGATTCACTACAACTCCAGTCTCCGAGATGACATGTCCCAGAAAGTAAACCTCACAGATCCAGAACTGACACTTCAAGATCTTACCATAAAGATAGTTCTCTTAGAGTGTGTCCCAAATTACCTAAAAATGATAGGCATGCTCCTCCTCAGTAACTGAGTAGATCAGAATGTCGTCGATGAAGACTACTACAACGTGATCAAGGTATGGCTGAAAGATTCTGTTTGTGAGTCCCATGAACATTGTTGGAGAGTTGGTCATACCGAATGGCTTAACCAAGAAATAAAAGTGGAAATACCAACATCTGAAAGTTGTATTCTTCACATACTTGTCTCGTACTCTCAGATGGTGATAGCTTGATCTGAGGTCTTTCTTCGAGAACCACCATGATCCCTTCAGCTGATCAAATAAGCCATCAATCCTCGGGAGTCGGTACATGTTCTTCACGGTCACTTGGTTCAGGAGCCGATAGTCAAAAAAAAGACTCAATCTCTCATCTTTCTTCATGGCGAACAAAATCGGGGCTACCCAAGGAGAAACACTGTGCCAGATGAACCCTTCCCCTCTAAGTCCTCCAACTGTACCCGCAACTCACGAAGCTCTATAGGAGACATATGATACACTGGTGTATATATTTGTGTCGTCCCTAGGTAGAAGTCAATGTAAAATTCCACATCTAATCAAGGAGGTAGACCTGTAACATCATCATGGAAGACATCCGCGTACTGGTCCACCACTATAGGATTGCTCGGACTCTCCACATCAACCACTATAAGGGTCAGGCTAGCCTACTGATGAGTGAACAGTTGCACTCTCCTCCGCGTAAGTCCATCCTTTGTTGAAAAGGCTCCCTTCTCACCAGTGAAGGTAAACCAAGTCTCATCCTTGCAGACACACCACACTTTGTGCCTAATATAGTCAATCTGATCATGGACTGTAGATGACTAGTCTATACCCAATATGACATCATAAGGCCTCGATGATGCTACTTGGAGATCCCATCGAAAGCTCTCGCCTCCTAGAGTAAGCTCACACTACCAACACCAGTGTTTAATCATCAAATCCTCTCCCATAGGAGTCTCTAACCGTAAGGATTGAGCCAACGACTCCACCATAATCTATGAGCTCTGAACAAGGGTAGTGGTAATAAAAGAATGAATGGAACCTATGTCTATAAATAGTGATGGTATGGTGGAGTAGCCACAGATTGTACTTTGTATCATATCTGGAGTGCCATGATCATAGGACTCAACTACCTAGATCTGATCTCACCACTTTCCACCATCTCCATCTGGTCCTGGTGGACCACCTGATGGTGGTGGAATTAACACCTCGAATCTTCACCCACTGCCAGCTGCACGGCCAGCTCCTCTGTCGCATCCTCCTACTCCCTGCAAACCTCCTCAGTTGAACTGATGTCTCTGCCTAGGTGGTCCTTCGACCATCTTATGATCATCCGTATGGTGGTTCGGGCATTCCCGAGCCTTGTGACACCACCCGCTGCAGAAATAACATTGTCGGCTCCTCGCACGATAGGCTCTGTCTTGGGTGCACTGCACAACCAACCCTGAATCCTGTGGTCGTCCACATATAGGTCTGGTCCTCTTGGACCACTGTGACATCTGTCTTCTACCATCTGTAGAAGACTCCTCTACATGATGCCTGGTGGTGGGTCTCACTGCTGGTGACTACTCATCAAGAAAACTCTCCACTAAGAGGACTCACTCTAACACCCCACGTGTATCTGTTTGCTGAGAGAAATCATCGATGCCTTGATCACCCACCCCGAGTCCCTGCTCGAAGGTCTGTGCCCAGAAGAATGGGTCCAACACCATATTAGTGGAGTAGCGTGAGAGGTCGGTGAACCTCGCTAAGTACTGAGATACAGTCATGTTGCCCTACTGTAGATGAAGAAGCTCCTATATACGCACTGCGTGGAGGGTTGCTGGGACCAGCTCTACCCGAAATAGGCTATCAAGGTCTACCCAGAGATGTGTCGCCTCATCGTGAACCTGGAGCATCAAGCTCCACCATTTTCCAGCTTCTTCCTATAGAATACTGGTGGCAAGGACCACCATGAGGTCAGCTGGTGTCCCTGCTTGTCAGAAGACTCTCACAACGGCCTCCAGCCAATCCTCAGCTACTTTTGGGTCCATCTCACCCCGGAACCTAGGGGGCCTCTGCTGCTGGAACTCCTACAATACACTCAAGTGGTGGGAAATCTTCACTACTTGGAATGGTGGAATTAGTGGCCCAATAGGTAATTGTACCGTCGGTGCCTCCATTGGTGACTCTACTGAAAAAGGGACATCTACCATGGCCTCATCACTCGGTTGGATATCATTGCATACTATACCCAGAACCTTGGATGGCTCTCTGCGTAGAGGCATCCTGAAAAGAAATAGGTGCGCCCTGGTCAATATGTTATACTTGGTGAGATGACTCATAGTGATCATAAATAAAACTTTTCAAAATACACACGCAATCAGTGTTTTCAAGCACTAAGCTAGAAATTAGAAGTCATGGTAATGGTGTATGGATACACTAGTGGCTACAACGACACTGGATTCCCTAAAATGATAAACACACTCATAACACGTAACACTATTTCCGTTAAAAGATCAGAGTCTAATGTTCTATAGTAGAACCGAATCCTCTGATACCAATTTGTTAGGACCCATCCCCCGGGACCCATGCCGTGACTACCCAAAGCCCGCCTTCCATAGTCCAAGGGATGGTGAAAAGCACCAAAAAACGTATTCCCTAAAACTGGGAAGGCATTGCCTTTATTAGCTATAAACTCACTCAACTAATCAAAAACCAAGATACATGCAAAAAGTAAAACTATATATTAAACAGGGTGTGTAATGAATGAAAAATTTGATAGAATACAATCCCAACTGAAAAGTAAAAGTAATATGAAATTTACAAGTAAAACTGAAATCTGCTCAAGTGATCACCTTCCAAAGATCCTACCTGAAGGGTAGGTACAGCTCTTGAATAGTCATCTCTATGGTATGCCTCATCTAATGTCCACCTCCAAGCTACCTCTAGTCATGGTACCCTCGTCCTCTATTAGCACTGTCTATCGTATGCACCAAACACAACAAGATGGGGTCGTATCCAGTATAGGGGTGAGTATAACGATACTCAGTAGGGACCCTGAGACCCCCGAAGGTCTCCCAAAATCCATAAAGGATAAAACACGAAGAATGGATACAACAATCAACCCTAATTAGGTAAATGACCCTGCATATACCTATGTTATCAAATATACCCATCTCATTTATGAGAAAACACAAGGCCTAACACAAAATCCCAAATCTCAACTATTCTACAGAGGAAAGTTTACCACGAAGGTAACACCCCAAAGGTAAGTACCAAAAAGGAAATTCCACATAGAAGTACACCACAAAGGTGTCACCACGACGGTGAGTACTAAAAATGTATTTACACATAGAATAATACCACAAAATTATCACCACAAACTTATGTACCACATGGGTAATGCCAAACAGAATAATACCATAAAGGTAAGGACTTAGCTAACTCCAGGTGTAACATATGTATGGTAGTAAAGATGATTATATGTAACTACTAAATCATCTAACTATGTTGAGAGGTAGAGCCAGGTAGGATCCTAAATCATCAGACCCATATAGGATCCTAGTACAACAGACCCACGTAGGATCCTAGAGTTGTACCAGGTGGATTACTATAGTGGATCCCTGTGGGACCCTGGAACACATAACAAAGTTGGATCCCAAATCATAGACCCACATAGGATCCCTTTCACATGTTCCAACTAGCCACAGTGTTCCCACACTAAGCTCGCATTATTCTGGGAGGGTTCGATCCTCACGCCATATGTCAATAATCCAACTACCATGAAGTACCGTGAAAATTTATCCAAAAGGACCTCCATGAAATAGGGGTATCAATGCAATAGACGTAACGTCAATCGGAAACCCAGTCTATAAGTTATTGGAATTTTGGTCCTGAGGGACTCGTTGAATTCGCGTTCGATCCATCCCTAAAATACCTCAACATTATCTAAAACTAAGGTGGTTTATAATAAAATTACTTCTTCGATCCAATGTTTCTGGTACCGCAGACGGTTCATCAAACAAACGCTCGTAGCTTAAGTTATGGCCGAAATAACGGAATAGGGCTGAAGCTGGTCCACGACTGGGAGGCCCTGCGGTGGGGTCTACCCAAGCTACCACCCAAGGGGGAGGATCCCCATGGGTACCCCAAACGTCTAGGCTCTTTGGGCTGGGTGTCTGACCGGCTGGCGCCACATGGCGCAGGTTGCTGGCACGCGGGACCCGGGGTCCCACTCGACTCCCCGGCTGGCTGGATGGTCAGCCCACTTGTGAGGCACAGTCACGTGTCGTGCCCCCACCGGCGGCCAGATGCAACTTGGCCTCCCCCCTTCTCCACTGCAGCCTAGTAACGCGCCACCTTCACGCCTGGGGGTGCGGATGCGCTCTGCCGCCCCCTTCACGTGGCCAGTCGTGTGCCGCAGGCCGCCCTTGCTCTGCCACGACTGATGGGCCGCGACCCTTCTCTAGCGGTGCGGTCATTCTGCTGCCATCATCGCAGCCTGTCAGAGTTCCATACTTCACTCCCAAGTTCCACCGGTTCCGGTCAATGACACGGTTTCCAGCGACGTTCCTTGGGTGACCGAGCGATCCCCATTGCCCGATCTTCATTCTGAAGACTCCCGCACTCATCTCGGGATGTCGCCATCAATTCAAGACCACCAAAATCCATAAATGTTGTTGAGGGGTCAGGCCGTGTTTTTTTGGCCCGCACTATCCGCATTAAAATGGTAGCAATCGACATATATTTTCTTAAATCAAGAATAATGACAAGATCAGGGTAAGGGGTATACAAATGCAATAATCCGTAGCTCAATTTTCTGAAGGAGGAGGCACAAAAAAGAAGATGAAGTCATTGAAGAACGTCGATGTTTGTTGCTTCCACAAGACGTTTCCGATCCGGAATCGGCGTCGGTTCCCCATTGGAGATCCTTCCACAAAGTTCTTCATTGGAGAAATTTTTCTTTTTTGGAGAAAGTGTTCTTCATTGGAGAGAATGTTTCTCCACAATTCTCCCATGCTCTCCTTTTCCTAAAAAATCCCCAACCAAGAGGTGAAATGCCTAATTAATAAATTTATGTTTATTAATTAAACTAATTGATTTGGAACATCAATGTGAGAGAAACCAAGAGTTACCTCCCATTAAAGGGGGAGTTCAAGGGTCGGGTGGTCCCCACCATTGAAATCAAATTGGGGGGGATTAAATTTCAAAAATAAAATAATGCTAGATTATTTTATTTCCTCCCACAAAAAGCAAAAAAACTAACTTTCACCCTCGACCTACTGTAGTTGATTTAATGGTCTCCTTAAGCGAATATCGATGCTACAAGTTCAAATGTGCCCTTGGATTTCAATTCCGATAACCAGTTCAAATGTTACAATAACCCACTCGCATGTTTACTGAACATACTTAAGAAACATTAAAAAACAATTTAGGATCGCTACAACTAGAAATCACGTGCCATCAATTTTCGCGGACTCGAATATTTCCATATAATTTAAAAAAAAATTACATGGAATTTCCTGGTCTTTAAATTCTCCCCACCTCAGGGCTTTACACCCCTGAAAGCCACATCACAAAAACTAGGAAAAAAAGTGGGGGGTAATGAGCACGAATCTGAGCCTCCTGCTCCCAAATGCACTCATGGAGGTTCCCGTGATGCCAACGCACACACACTAAAGGTATCAATCTCCAATGAAGAACTCTCTCCTATCAATCCCCAATCTCCACTAGAACCTCCATAGTCATCGCCCCATCATCGATGTCTAGCTCACTATGGTCGATGACGTGAGATGGGTCATGTACGTATCTCCTCATCTAGGATATGTGGAAAATGTCGTGCACCCAGTGAAACTGAGGACGTAGTTAAATGCGGTAAGCCACCTCACCAACTCTTCTAAGGACCTGAAATGGTTAGATGAACCTTGGAGATGACTTTACACCCAGTCTAAATCTATGAAAACTTTGTCGAGGTGAGACCCGTAGAAATACATGGTCGCCATCCTTGAATACCAGAGGTCTCTGTCTCCTGTCGGTATAAGACTTCCACATGATCTATGCTGTCTTTATATGTTCCTGGATAATCTGCACCTTCTTCGTGGTAGCTCGTACCATCACTGGTCCCAGGAGGGTTGACTCCCCTAGGTCAGTCTAGCAGAAAGGTGATCTGTAAGGTCAGCTGTACAGAGCCTTGAATGGTGCCATACCAATGGTGGAATGGTAGTTGTTGTTGTATGAAAACTCCACCAAGGGGATGTGATCCTCCTAGCTGTGACCAAAGTCAAGGATGGAGGCACACAATATGTCCTAGAGGGTCATAATGGTCCGCTCAGTCTAGTAATCCGTCTGAGGATGGAAGGCAGTGATCAAACAAAGTTACATCCCAAAAGCCTCCTAAATCCCCTTCAATAGCCTGGAAATGAAACGTGCATCACGATCAGATACAATCATCGAGGGTACTCAATGTAGCCGTACAATATCCTGCACATAGAGGTTTCCCATGCTCCCTACTGAACCCTGATCTCTTTTCGGTAAGAAGTGGTCTGACATGGTGAGTCAGTCGACGATCACCCAGATTGAATCATGACCCCTAGATGTATGTGGAAGTCATTCCATGAAGTCCATAGATATCCCGTACCACTTCCACTATGGGACCTCTAATGGCTGAACTAAAACTGCTGGTGCATGATGCTCCACCATCACTTGTGGACAAATGAGGCACCAAGAGACAAACTCTACTGCATATTTCTACATTATCATCCACCAATACTATCATCGGAGGTCCTAGTACATCTTAGACACTTTTCGATGTACTGCTAGAGGGGATGTGTGGAACTCCCTTAAAAAAACCTCTCTGAGGAGATACTGGTACGATGTTACGTCCTCTAAAGTTGATGAAATGCTCTCCACCTTTATAAAATATATCAGGTGCCTGCCTTGTGGATAACTGAACATGTTGAGCCTCACAGTCAGTGTCCCCACACTGTGCCTCCATGACACACCGAGGAAGTGGGGGAGTGACTCTAAGATACTGAAAACAAGCTATTTCATCTCGTTCCACAATGGATATCCATAAAGTGGCCTGCTTCCCTGTCGTGTCACCTAGAATTTGTATACTATATCTTTTATTGAGTGCATATGCAACAACATTTCCCTTCCCAAGTGTATAGACTGTCTCAAAGTCATAGTACTTGAGGAACTCAAGTCAATGCCTCTATCTCAGGTTCAATTCCTTCTGGGATAATATATATGTGAGACTCTGGTGATCATAGTAGAATGTAAAGCACTCTCCCATAAGATAGTACCACCACATTTTCAAAGAGAATCCCACTGCTGCTAAATCAAGGTCATGGGTAGCATAGTTTTGCTCATGTTGTCATTGAAATAACGAACCATATATGATAACTGCTCACTCCTGCATCAAGAAAAATCTGAGCCTATTCCCTCATGCGTCACAGTATGCTACATACCCAACGCCCTCCTCATGATTCCTTAATATGGGGGCACTAATGAACCTCTTCCTCAGCTCCTGAAAACATCACTGGCATTTCTCTAACCAAACGAAGGGTTTCCCTTCTTCTTCAATGCTGATTAAGGTGATGCAACTCTAGAGAAATCTCGCACAGATCTCCAGTAGTATCCGACCAAACCCTGAAAAATCTGAACCTCCATCACAATCCTAGGTGTCTCCCAATCAAGTACCGCCTCAATCGTCACTGGATCCACCACAACTCCAGCCTAGGAGATGACATGTCCCAAAAAGTAAACCTCTCGGATCTAGAACTGGCTCTTTGAGAACTAACAAAAAATATGGTGCTCTCGGAGTGTGTCCGAAACAACTTGCAAATGATAGACATTATCCTCCTCGGTAGCCGAATAGATCAGAATTTCGTCGATGAAGACTACTATAAAGAGATCAAGGTACGGTTGAAATATCCTGTTCATGAGTCCCATGAATAGAACTGGAGCATTAGTCATGACGAATGTAATAACCAAGAACTCGTAGTGGCCATAACGAAATTTGAAAGTCGTCTTTAGCACATCTTCATCTCGTACTCTGAGCTGATGATAGCCTGATCCGACATCTATCTTCGAGAACCACTGTGATCCCTTCATCTTATCGAAGGGGTCTTCAATCCAAAAGTGTGGGTAATTGTTCTTCACGGTCAACTGGTTTAGGCACCAATAGTCAACACAAAGCCTCAAGCTCGCTTCCACCTTCTTGGAGAACAAAATCAGGGCTTCCTAATGAGAAACACTGGGCTGGATGAAACCCTTCCCCTGTAAGTCCTCCAGCTGTACCTGAAGCTCACGAAGCTCTGTGAGAGCAATCCGATATGTTGGTGTAGATATCAGTGTCTTCCCGGGGTACAAGTCAATGTAAAATTCCACCTCTCTACTAGAAGGCATACCTAGAACATCATTAGGAAAGACATCCATGTACTGATCCACCACTACAGGATAGCTTGGACTCTTCACATCAACCGCTCCATGGGTAAGACTGGCCAACTGACGATTGATTGGTAGTACTCTTATTTTGGGTAAGTCTATCCTGTGCTAAAAAGTCTCCCGTCTCTCTGATAAAGGTAAACCAAGTCCCATATGTGCGGACACACCACACTTTCTACCTAATATAGTAAATTTGATCATGGACTATAGATAACCATTCCATAACCAAGATGACGTCGTAAGGCCTTGACGTCGCTACTAAGAGATCCTAGCCGAAGCTATCACCTCCTGGAGTAAGCTCACACTGCTGGCACCTTTTTGTAATTGTCGAATCCTCTCTCATAGAAGTATCTAGATGTAAGGTTCGAGCCAACGTCTCTACCACAATATCTAAGCTCCGAACAAGGTTAGTGGTAATAAAACAATTAATGGAACACATGTCTATAAGTACTACAGATAAGTTGGAGTAGACACAGATCGTACCTCGTATCATCTCTGGAGCTCAATGGTCATATGCCTTAGGTGACTAGAGCTGAGCTCGCCACCTGATCCCTATGGTCGTGGTGGAGCACCTTATTGTGGTGGCGGTAACACCTCAAATCGTCACCCACCATCAGCTACACGTCCCGCTCCTCTGCCACATCCTCCTGATCCCTGCGGAACTCCTCGATCAAACCTCTATCTCTACCTGGGTGGTCATTCAACCATCTTTTGATCATCCGTATAGCGGGTAGGGTAGTCACGAGCCATGTGACCCTACCCGCCACATTCGTAACACTGCCTTCTCCTCACATGACTGGCTCTGTCTCGGGTGCCCCCACACAACCGAACCTGAATCCTACAGTCGTCCACCTGTTGGTCTGGTCCTCTTGGACCTCTGTGAAATCTGTTAGCTGCCAGCTATAGAAGACTCCACTATGTTACTCCCGGTGGTGGGTCTTGCTGTTGGTGACTACTCAGCTTGAAAACTCCCCACTAATAGGGCTCACTATAACACCCCTACATGCGTCAGGATGCAGAGAGAAATCATTAAAGCCCTGATCTCCCGCCTGAGTCACTAATCAAAGGTATGGCCCCTGAATAATGGGCCCCACACAATATTGGTGGAGTAGCATGAGAGGTCGGTGAACCACACTAAGTACTGTGCCATAATCATGATGTCATGCTGCAGATGAAGAAGATACTGTATGCGCACTGCGCGAAGGGTCACTGTGAGAAACTCTGCCTGAAATAGGCTCTCAATGTCTACTTAGAGAAGTGTCACCTCGTTGGGATCCTGGAGCATCAAGCTCAACAATCAGCCAGCTTCTTCCTATATAAGACTAGAAGCAAGGATCACCATGAGATCAGCTGGTGTCCCTACCAGTCAGAAGACTCTCACCACGACCTCCAGCCAATCCTCAGCCGCCTGTGGGTCCGTCTCACCCCAAAACATGGGTGGCCTATGGCGCTAGAACTCATGAAATGTTCTCATGCGGTGTGCACTCTCTACTACTGGGGATTATGGAATCTATGGACCAATGGGTAATAGTACCAATGGTGCCTCCACTGGTGGCCATAAAAATAAAGGGCCATGCAGCGAGGCCTCGTCACTCAGTGGGCTATCATCACATACGATACCTAGAACCCTAGTTGGATGTTTGTGTGGAGGCATCCTAAAAATAAACAGGTGTGCAATAGTCAATAAGTTATACCTAGTGATATGACTCATAGATATCACAAAGAAAAATTTGCAAAACACACATGCAATCAGTGTTTTCATGCACTAAGTGAGAAACCAGAAGTCAGGGTCTTGGTGTATGGATACTTCGGTCGCCGCACCAACACTGGATTCCCTAAACTGATAACCACACTAATAACACATAAAAATATTTCCGTTTAAATATTATAGTCCAATTTTCTATGGAATATGAAACTCCTCTAATACCAATTTGTCACGACCTATATTTCGAGGCTCGTGCCATGACTACCCCATGCCTGCCTTCCATAGGCCAGGGGCTGACGACTAGCACCAAAAGGCGTATTCCCTAAAAATGGGAGGGCATTGCCTTTATAACTTGAAATCTCACAAAACTAAAAACAAATCAGGATACAAGAAAAAAAGTAAAACTATATTGTAAACAGGGCGTGTACAGAATGAAAAAGGGGCTAGAATACAAGACCAACTGAAAATTAGAAGTAAACTGAAATGTACAAGTGAATCTGAAAACAGCTCCAGTGAACACCTGCCATGGATCATACCTAAAGGGTAGGTACAGCTCTCGAACAGTCGTCTCTGTGGTACACCTCATCTAATATCCACTTCCGCATTACCTCCTGTCCTGATACCCTCATCCTCTATCAGCGCTGCCCATCGTCTGCACCAAACACAATAAGGTGCGGGCGTATCTCGGAATTGGTGAGTATAATGATACTCAGTAGGGAACCAGAGACCCCCAAAGGTCTCTCGAAAACCACTAAGGATAAACCACAAAGCATGGAAATAACAATCAACCATACTTAGGAATATTACCATACATATACCTAAGTTATCAAGTATACCCATCTCATTCCTGATGAAACACAATGCCCAAATCAAAATCCCAAAGCTCAACTATTCCATGGATAAAATATTACCACAAAGGTAACACCCCAAATCTTAGTACCACAAAGGTAAATCCACACAGAAGTATACCACTAAGGTATCACCGCGAAGGTATGTACCATAAAGGTATCACCACATAGAAGAATACCAAAAAGGTAGCACCAAAAATGTATGTACTACATAGGTAATGCCACACAAAATAATAACACAAAGGTAATGACTTAGCTGACACCAGGTATAACTTATGCGCAATAGTAAATATGATTAGATGTAACTATTGAATCATCTTACTCTAGTGAGAGGCAGACCCATGTAGGATCCTAAATCATCAGACCCACGTAGGATCCTAGTACAGCAGACCCACGTAGGATCCCAGAGTAGTCCCATGTGGATTCCTATAGGAGATCCATTTGGGAACCTAGAACAAATACCCATGAAGGATCCCAAAGAACATACCCACATAGTATCCCTTTCACATGTTACAGCTAGCCTCATGGTTCCCACACCAAGCTTGCTTGATTCCGGAAGGGTCCGCTCTTCAAGCCACATGTCGATACTCAAACTACCAAGAAGTACCATGAAGAAGTATCCCAAAGGACCGCCACTTAATAGGGATATCAACGCAATAGATCATGCGTCAATCGGACACCCGGTCTGTAAGTTATTGGCCTTTTATTATCGAGGGACCGGTTGGATTCATTTTCGATCCAACCCAGCCAAACCTCAACTTTGTTCAAAACTCAAGTGGGGTATACCAAAAGGACTATCTCAATCCAAATTTTCTAGTTCTGTAGATGGTTAATCAAATGGATGCTCGTAGCTCGAGTTATGGATGAAAGAGAGGAAAAGGGCTGATGTTGGACTGGGTCTGGTTCGGGTCGAACCGGGTCTGACCCTGGGTCCGACCCAGCCTATCTGCGCGGCCCAGCCCACCGATGCAGCCCAGCCCGCTGGGCCGCCCGCATCTGGAATGCGGCTAGTTGGCCTCGCGCGGTCTTCCATATCCCCTAACCAAGGGGGAGGTTCCCCTTGGGTACCCAAAATGGCTTGGCCGTTCAGGTTGGGTGAATGACCCGCCTGCGCCAGGTGGCGTCGCTGGCTGGCACGCGGGACTCGGGGTCCTGCTCAGCTCCCCGGCTGACTAGACGGCCCGCCCACATGCGCGGCGTGGTCATGTGCTGCACCACTACTAGTGGCCAACAGCAAGCCAGCTTCCCCTCTTTCGCTGCCGCATCCTCATGCCACATCCCCTACACGCACGGAGGCATGAACGCGCCCCGCCACCCCCTTCATGCAGCCAGTCGTGCACTGACCACCACCCTTTCTCTGTAGCGATTGACGAGCCGCATCCCTTCTCCGGTGGCGTGGTCGTGCCTCTTCCATCTTTTCGGCCGTCTAGAGTGCCGACTGCTGCTCCCGAGTCCCACCGGTGCCGGTCGCAGGCACGGTTGCCCGTGACGTTCCTCGGGTCACCGGGTGTGCCCTGGTGGCCTAATCATCATTCCGAATACTCCCACACTCATCTCGGGATGTCTCAATCAATTCAACACCAATAAAATCCAAAAACGTTGCAGAGGGGTCAGACCATGTTCGTTTGGCCAACACTATCTGCATTAGAACGGTAGCAATCAACATAGATGTTCTTAAATCAAGATGAACTACAAGATTAGGTTATAGGGAATAAAAAAGAAATAATTCCTACCTCGATTTTCAGAAGGAGGATGTGAAAGGAAGAATATGAATTCATTGAAGAATGTCGACATTCATTGTTTTCGCAAGACGCTTCTGATCCGGTCTTGGGGTCACTTCCTCATTGGAGATCCTTCGATAGAGTTCTTCGTTGGAGGAAGTTTTCTTCATTGGAGAGAATGTTTTTTCCGAAATTCTCCCAAGATCTAGTTTTCCAAAAAAATCCCCCTACCAAGAGTTGAAATTCAAAATTAATAAATTTATGTTTTTTAGATAAACTAATTGATTTGGAACATCAACGTGAGGTAAACCAAGAGTTACCTCCCATTAACGGTTATGTTCAAGGGTCAGGTTATCCCAACAATGAATTCAAATTAGGAGGATTAAATTTCAAAAATAAAATAAAGCTAGTTTATTTTATATTCTCCCACAAAAAGCACAAAAACTGACTCTCACCCTCGACCTATTGCGGCCGAGGTGGTGGTCTCCTTAAGCGAATATTAGTGCTGAATGTTCAATGGTTCCCTCATATTTAAATTCTGATCACTAGTTCAAATGTTACAAAAACCCACATGCACGTTTACTAAACATACTTCAAAAAATTCAAAAAAACATTCTTGGCTCTCTAGGCCTTGGAATCACATGCCGTCATTTTTTGCAGACTTGTATATTTTTATATAATTTTTAAAAAAATTTACTTGAAATTCTCAGGTCATTACAAGTTTGAAGTAGAAAAATACATTTAACATCATAACATTAGATATTTTGAATTGAATAAGTTGTAATACTTGTTCATGGAGTTAAAAATTTGGAATATGGTCTCCAATATCTCTATTTAAAAAACATTATTTGTATATATTAACCATTAAAAGAGTTTAGGGGGATCTTTTTATCAAATTGTCACATACAGATTTGATAATAACTAAATATTGATGAGATGAGTTTAAAAAAACATTACAAGTATTGAAAATATAATGTCACTCTAGTGGTCTATCATATAAGATATGATTAGATTAGCACTTATATATATTATTATTAGTATTATTAAAGGATTTTTAGAATATGAAATGTGTCATGTCATAAAAAATATTTTCTATTCATAATCATTTTTTCATGTTGAATCCATATACTTATGAAATGTAAAAATAATAAACCCCTCAATGTATTATGATGAGATATATCTAATTTAATTTAATCATTGAGTATTTTAGCTTGTGAGTAAATTTTATGTTTTTCAAGGGTATAATTTTACATAAATATAAGACATATATTAATTATAAACAAAATGAGTTCGGTGTGCTAGATTATCCATCAAGTATACCACAAAGAGTGTTTTACACATTGTATTTGGTTTTCTAGGGTCGAAAGATTCAAATTTAATCCTCCTACATAATGTTAAAAGAATGATATCTAACGTGATAACTTGCATACTTTGATGAGTTTTTTACACTATACTTAAGAATGATCTAATCAGGTATGGTTGAGTATTTTGATGATCACATTTCCAGTTGAGGTTTAACCAAGATGGTACTTTTCTTATCATATGATGATTATGAAATTTGGGCGCTCAATTGAGATAGATTGAATGATTTTATAGACATATCTAGATAAACTACAAGTTATTTTATTATATACTAGTTGAAGAGAATGTGATGTGTTGTTCCATCAAGGTGAATGACATTTGATATGTTCATCTATCTGGTCACCCTATACATATATAATAGAGAATATATGAGTGGATATATGATATTGAAATGCATCAGGTACCATGGTTATTCAATGTCTAGGACAAACGTATTGAATTATTATTCAATATTATATTTGAAATAGCTAGTTGTAATAGTTATATTGATATATGTGTTTGAGGGAGATATTGGTAGGTCCCATTATTTTTTGGGTATCATATATGAATTTCATTTATATTTTGAGTAGCCTATATTCATTTCCAAATTATTCTCTTTGATTACATTTTTTGATTAGATAATTAATAATTTTTTTCGATGCCAAAATTTATTTTAGGGACAGAAATTTTTGTATACTAAATAAGGATTAATATTTATTAAACTTATAGAGCTTCTTTAAAAGTATTTCATAGCTTATCCAAAATATGTTTTGGATAGATATTCATATGGTATTTCATATGATGTGATTCATAGTGAAATTAATTATACAATTACAAAACAATTATATAAATATCCAAAATGATTTTTGGGTATGGTTTTATAAGTTTTTGTATATGAAATAATGTAAGATAAAATGAAATAACATCTATGATGATTTTTGTAAGTTTGATATTGACGGATATATTCCATAAATGGTAATGTATATATACTATATATTTTCCTATATCATATTATTTAATATTGGGATAAGATATGGTATGATAACCATTAAACCAAGTCATATTTTATTCCTTGATATAGCACAACATAAGGCATGATATTTTGATATTGAACCTCTTCATTAAGCTATATTGTACTGTGTAATATATTTATATCTCAAGAGTTGTGATATATTCTAATCATATTGCACCATTCAACAGGTATACAAATGTTTAATGTTAAAATTATAGTCTTTTTCTGTATAAGATATAATTTATTACCAATATTTTGTATGAACAAATGTATGAAATAATAAAAATTTGATTTTATTGTAAAATTTTGGAACTAATTAAATGTTTTAATACATTTTTAACAAAATAAATAATATCATTATTTTTCAGGAAATTATATGAAAACAAGGTGATCCACCTCAAGAAGTATATAAATTTCCCCAATTTGTAACATCCTCTTACCAATATATCACGTACATGTTTAACATCATCGTGGTGTTCCTTGTTCTTGTTTTCTATATAGGACTAAGAAGGAATTGGGAGGATACCTATAGTGGTGAAGTGTGAGGTTTTTTAGACTCTTAGATTTAACAGACTTTTTCTACAGAACATGGGAGGATTTCACTCTGTGTAACTGGGTTACACGATGTGTAAGTGTTGCTGAGTACAGGTCATGAAAGTCTTCATGTTGTGAAGGATTATATATCGTTAAGATGAGTTACATGTTATGAATGTTTTAAATAATGGTTATTAAATATGATGGTATGTATTTCCTTTCATTCTTAAACACCAAGGATTTCATGGAAGGTAAAGGAATTATACGTCATGTAATTCCCCGAGACGGTCTGTTTTGGGATGCCACTCCTGTTTTTTGTGCCCATTAATTCTCTTATTTTTCTTTTCTATCAAATTAAAACTCCTCTCCAATAATTTTTGGAGACTCCTTTTCTTTTGTATTGATCCACTCAGTGTTACATCTTTGTTGCAATAGTGGTGTGTCACTCTGGGTGTGTTATTATTCTGCTTCTTCACTGTCCTTGATCGCGGTACAACCATTGGGCTGCAAAATAATCTCTTATGGTCTATGTTTTTGTTTCACCTTATCATCTTCCAAGATATATTTTGTGATCTCATTACAAAGGTCATTCCTTTATTGTTCATGGTGAAGTGGGGGTTTTTTGTTGATGTATGTGATATTTCCTCTCTTATTCCAACCCTCATTCTCAATTGAGTAAATATTAAGATGCGTGGATTGGATTTTAGGGTCTTCATTGACATCATTGGGTTTTTATTTATTGGTTGATCACATTGAGGGAGTGTGCGATCCAAGATTTTTGGTATGTGGTTCCATATCTAGTATGTTTTTGATAAAATGTTTTATTCCATTCTTATGAATTGGTTTACAAGTTAATTAGTATGAAATAGCCATGATTGTTTGGGTGTGCTGGAAAGATACTTTGAATGAAAGTGGTTTTCCTATATTTTTTACAAATCGAAATAAATAGGGGTATTTTCAATGAATTGAAAATGGATTTGTTTAAATTTTATTGAAATGGTTTTTGAAACATTGAAATGATTGTGGAAATGATCCCATGCGTTACCTTGGGTATTAGGTGGATTGTTTAGCTTGAGGCCATAATCCATTGTGGGGTTCAATTTATGGGGTTTTCCTCTTATCCTAGAGTGTAGATTATTGGCTCTAGAAAGGTATGGGATATTAAGGTTTCACATTCTTGGGTGTCTTCCTAGTCCTAGAGTGTAGATCGTTGGCTTTGGGGACTAAAGTGCATTGATTCATATATTAATTTGTATGAGTTTTCTACTTTCTGACCTTTTTTATTCCATGGTATTGTGATTCTTGTGCTGATACTATTGTTTTTATATTTCATGGATTTGGAATATTTTTACCTTAATAATAATTTTTATATTTTTGATGTAAAATATCAAAAATTTTATTTGAAATTCATATACCAATTTTTTTTAAAACTTGGATGAAAAGGGATATGTTTACAATATTTTCTATAAAACTGATTTATAGCTTATCATGACATGTTTTATTTAAATTGATCATACAAGAGTTTATATACAAATACTTCTTAGGGAACACATGTATTAAATCCTATTGATCCTATTATCTCACACCCTATGCACCTATTTGGTGGGGGCATAGACCTTTGTATGTCTTCTATTTCAGGGAAAGGCATGGTGCTATAATGAGGCGGAAAGATTTCGTGTCAGATTGGTCGAATAACTGGTGGTGAGATGATCGGAGTTCGTCCACGCCATCATTTGGAGTAGTTTTTTGGTTCATGAACTTTGTAGTTGGATAAGTCTCTTGAAATTTTGGAAACATTTATAGATATTTTTTCCACTATTTAATTAATGTTATGGCATATAATCAGCAGTATTCCACTATTTATGGTTTGATTCATCTATATATATGCCTTGTTTTTTTCCAGATTGGGAGAAATCATTCCCTATTTTTTTATTCGATGGATGGGTGCCTTCACCAACTTGTGGGGATCAGGAAATTCCTTTGGGCATGTGATGGAATGGGTCGGGTGCTATGTTTAAGGGTAACCTTGGTCAATTTTTTAAAATTTGGTATTATAGGTGGTCTATCCTCAAGAGTTCTTATCTTGGTATGTATTCTAGACTAGAGATATTATTGTCAGTACATAAGAGTTATGTTGTGATGTGTTTTTAGACATATCTTTTCATTACGAGACTCAAGTTTCCATTACAATTTGGAATATGTGCCTCAAAAGTTGGATTTGTTCATAAATTTTAGTTTATGGTTATAGGTTTACTGGTTTGAAATGGTAGTTTTTATATTGTCTAATCATTCTTATGTTTCCGCATGTAATTTTATGTTATCAAGAAATCTTATATGAGTTCCTCAAGAACATGTAGCTCATGCTCCATAAGGGAATTTGATTATATATTCTAATATCATCTAGACTATCAAACATTTAGCCCATGTTTTTTATCAGGAAGTGCCACCAGTTTCAAAAACATGTGTTTTTGCTGAAACAATTTTCCTATGCAAAGAAGGTAGATAGAGGTAAGATGGGATATATGGATATGGCAGGCATGTTTGGGTCTCCCAACCCTTCACATCCATCTAGTGTAAACTTCAATGGTGTGAATGGAAAGAAGATGAAGTTCCACGATCATTGCGGAATTGGTGGTGGTTGGTCTCATCAGCGAGCCTCCATTATATTTTATGATATGCCTAGAAGAGTACCTTTGACTTTCTATCAGAGTGGAAAGGTCAAAAACACTAAATGTTTTTTCTTTAATTCCCACAAGTACATTCTATAGTTGTGGATGTGTTTTCCATTTATAATGTTCTTTTCAGGATATAATTATGCCTCGTTATGATCATGATTTGTTGGATTAAAAGGATACTATGTTGAATTATTAAGCTTCATTGACTATAGGTACCCATCCATAGTCCTTAAGAGTGAATCACATTCACAGATTAGATGAATTTATAGCTGAATTTAATGTAGGTGTGATGAAAGTGAGAGGTACTATCCTCACAAAATCTTTAGTAGGAATTTCATTGTCTGGTAGTTCTTCTTACCACAAGTTTATATATTTATGTTTATTAATACACTTAAACTTCCAATGGAGCTTATAAACCTTATAATGTATTTAGTTGAACATATTTTAAAGAGAGATAATGGGTTTTAGTGTCATTATTATTCGTTAATGATAGCTGATAAGAAGTTGATATGGAATATTCTCATTCTTAATATGGTTTTATTTGACATCATTCTTAGTATTCATTGTCTTGTCATTCACCGAACTAAGGTTGATTGTTACTATAATCATTTTTCATTTCTTACTACTGATGGGAGCTATCACGTGTTTCAAGGGTAGTGGGAGCTGAGGTCTAGTCTTTCAGGACCTTCCTGCCCAGATCTCAAGAGTCTGTTTTCTATTTTTTAATTTAATCTTGATAATGTTTCTTCTTTTTTTTATTTTCCAATTGTTGTTCATGACTATTCTGAAATTTCCTAGACGAATTCTCTAATCCTTATCCAGAGAGAGAGGTAGATATTATGATTAACTGAGTACTAGGTACACATCTGATAACAATAACTTCTTATTGTATGGCACTAGATGAGATGAAGAACTTAGGATTCAGCATGATGACATTTTGGAAAAAGGTTTTATTCTCTATAGTGTTTCTCATTGGACAACCCATGTTCTCTTTGCAAATAATTTAGATGGTTCTCTTCATTTGTGTGTGGACTGAAAAAAGATTAACTATTTAATGGTTAAGAACAAATATCATTTTCCTCATGTATATTATTTGTTTGATTAGTTAAATAAGATAAAGTAGTTCCCAAAGAATGATCTTCGGCTGAGTTATCATTAGCTCAGTGTTTGGGAGTCTTGTGTACTAAGTCATTTTTTAGAAGTAGGTATGGCCACTATGAATATCTTTTGATTCCTTTTTCTTTGAAAAGTTATTTTCTATTTTTTATGGTTTTGATGACTAAAATATTCCATCAATATCTTGAAACATTCTTGGTAGTGTTCGTGGTTGATATGATGGTTTATTCAAAATCTGAACATGAGCAGAAGCACTATCTCTGTTTCATTGTGGAAATTATGAGAAGTCATCATTTATATGTAATGATTTTGAAATGTATTTAATGGATTCAAGAAGTGAAGTTATTATGAAAATGTATTTCTAAACATAGATTATCATTTTATATAAAGAAGGTGAAGGTTTTTTTTATGGAAGGAACCACAAAATGCCATTGAGATATAAAGAATCTTTGGTCTTACTGGACACTACTGACAATGTGTTAATGATTTATCTAATATGACATCAACTTTTACTGCTGTTACCAAGAAATCGGGGAAATTGACTTGGAATGAGATGTTCCAATCTTCTTTCGATGAAATAAAACTAATTATGACCTCAGCTCATATTCTTATCTAACCTAAGTTTGGTAAGAGGAATTTGGTGTTTTTTATGCTTCTAGTGCTAGTTTTGGATATGTTCTTATGAATTATGAAAATGTGGTAGGTTACAGCTCTTTTAAGCTTTGGACACAGGATAAGAATTACCCTAATCACGATTTAGAGCTTTCTACTATTATCCATGCGCTTAAATGTTGGTGGAACTATCTTATTTGGAAAAGTTCACAATATTCTCTGATCATAAGAGTTTGAATTATATATTTTTCCATAGGGACATAAATCACAGATAGTGATGATGGGTAGAATTACTTCAAACATTTTACTTTTATATCTTCTACAACCTATAGAAGGGAAACATTGTTGTGGATGCTCTTATTAGGAAAGTACCATCGTAGGATGTTCTATAATCATTAGAGGAGTGAAACCTTATGGGTATTTTCACATAGTTATACCTAGATGCTCCAGAAGATATTTTAGGTATGGTTATAAAAAGGGTTCAATTATCATCATATCTCTAGTAGTATATTTTGTAGATTCATCAATAGGATGATGACTTTTGTAATGTTGGAGAGTGCCATTTTGGTGGGGAGAATGTTTTTTGTTTGTCTCTTCCTTCCTATGGTATGCTCCACTATCAGGGTTAGTTTATCATCCTAGCATCTGTGAGGTGTTTAGTCTTGTTTTATTATCATATATATTTTTTGGATGTTCATCCATACACTACAAAGAGGTATTGTGGCATGATATGGAGATTTGGTGGCCATGTATGAAGCGTGACATTGCAGAATATGTGTCTTTCTGTTACACCTGTCAGTGGATAAGGACAAAGAACTTGAAACCCTATGGTTTGCTTCAGCCTATTATTGTGGTGATCTGGAAAGGGGATGTTGTTTTCATTGAATTTAATTGTTGCATTACCACTGAATCCCCAATGGAAGAATTCAATCTAGATGGTTTTTGATCAGATGATGATGTTTTCTCATTTAATTTCAATAAAGGATACCACTAAGATAGAAGAACTGGGTAAGTTGTATATGCAGGATATTTGAGGTTAAATAGGATTCCTAATAAATTTATTTATGACAGGGACCCAGGATTTAGCTTAACATTCTAGAGGAGTCTCCAAAAGGTAATGGGAACTCAGGTCAAGTTCAACACATCTTACTATCCATAGAAAGATGGTCAGATAGTGCGTCTCATTCATATCCTTGAACAAATGCTTTGTGCATCTGTTCTTGACTTCCGTGGATCATGGGATGTCCATCTAGGAATTGTTGATTTTTTTTACAACAACATTTATCTATCTTATACAATAATGGATCCCTTTGAGAAATGGTATGATCGACCATGAAGATCAACTCTTTTTTAGGATGATGTGGGTGAAGTAGCTTTGGTTGGACCAACATTAGTTCAGGAGACATCCTCAAAGATTTAATATGTACATTGATTTCTGATTACAACTAGAGTTGAAAAAAATCATATTCAGATTGAATAAGTCATCCTATGTACATTTCCATGGGTAAATTGATTTTCATGAAAGTTTCTCCTTAGTTTGGTCACCATCGACTTTGAAAACAGGGAAAGATGGATTCAATATGTAGTGGACATTTTGAGGTCACTTAGAGGCTCAGAAAGGTTTCCTATTAGTAATCATTCTAGTTCAAAAGATGGGTATTCATTATTTTTTCTACCTACCTCAGCTCAATAATTATTATATTGATCTCACCCGCATTCATAGATAGGAATAAATGGAGTTATAGCTAAAAAATTCCATTCTGGAGAAACCAGTTGAGATCTTTGAATCTCAAGTAAAAGCATTGAGTGGGAAGATGATTCCATTAGTCATAATTCTATTGAAAAACAAATCATATTCTCATGATACTTCAGAATAAGATTTATTTATGTGGGTACATTGGCCTCACCTTTTTCAAGGGATTACATCTTCCACATCACTTTCTGGGGATAGAAATTAATTATAGTGCGGAGTTTGTAACATCCCATTAACAATCTAACAAGCATGTCTTTAACCTCATCATTTATTTCCTTATTCTCAATTTTTGTATAAGTATGACAAGGATTTGGGAGGACACCTATAATGGCGAATTTATATGTTTTTTGTAATCTTATCTTTAACCGACTGTTTCTGCAGGATGTAGGAGGATTTCATACAGTGTAACTATGATACAGGGCATGTAGTGTTTCTGATTAAATGTCGTGAAAGGCTTCACGTTGTGAAAGGTGACACATTTTGAAGAGGATTTACATGTCATGAATGTTTTAAATAATAGATTATAAAATTGAGGTGATGGATTTCTCGGCGTACTTAAACACTGTAAATTTTATAGTGTGTAAAAGAATTACACATTGTGTAATTCTCCCAGTACGGATGTTTTAAGGAACATCATGGATTTTTCATGAACATTTAGTCATCCATTTTTATTTTCAATCAAAATTAAACTCCTCTATATTAATTTTAGAGACAACTTTCCTTCCAGATTGATCTTCTCGGAGTTCCATATTTGTTATATTTTCGGTGCGTCTCTTTGGAAATTGTATCTTTCTTCTTCTTCACAATCCTTGATCATGGTACCACCCATGGGTTCTGTTATCAAATACAGTAGTCAAAGATCGTGTTTCTCCTTGTCTTATTCCATGATCCATCATTTTTTCTCATTCTAGAGGTCTTTAATTTGTTGTTTGTGGTGTTTTGAGTGTTTGTTATTGAGGTATGTGATATTTCCTCCCATATACCAACCCTCTTTCTCAACTGAACAAATCCTATGATGTGTGTATTTTATTCTAGGGAATTCATTGATGTCATTGTTTTTTAATTGTTTGTGGATCCCATTGTGTGTGTGTGAAACTTGATAGGTAGGTGGTTCTGTCTCTAGCTTGTGTTTGATAAATTGTGTTGTTCCAATATTTTGAATTGGCTTACAAATAAATTGCTTTGAAATTGGAATGATTGTTTGTGTGTGTTGGGAATAAATTTTAAATAAAAGTATTTTTCCTTGGGTTTTTAAAAATGGAAATAAAAAGGGGTATTTTCAAATCCATGAAAATGGATTTTGTTAAAAGGTTTTGAAATTATTTTTGAAACATTTAGATGATTATGAAAATGAGAACATGGGTTTCCTTGGGTAATATGTTGAAGGTTTAGCTTGTGGCCATCATCCATTGTGGGGGTTCACATTCTCTGATCTTCCTATTATCCTGGAGTGTATGTTATTGTTTCTAGGAATATAAGGGATATTAGGGTTTCATATTTTTGGGGTGGCTCCCTAGTCATAGAGGGTATATCATTGGATTCAGGTTCTATATTTCAATTTTTCATAAATTAATGTGTACGTGTACTCTGATGCCTAACCTTTGTATTCCTAGGTATTATTATTCTTGTGTTGTTACTATTGTTTCCGTATTACTTAAACATGGTCCATTTTTTCTTTTATATTCATTTCGATTCTTGTGATTCATAATATGGAATATGTTCTTTGAAATTGATATAACTGATTTTGTTTTAGAGTTGTGGTGAAAAGGGAAATTTTTACCATGTTTTATATAAAACTTATTTACTGTATATCATTCCATTTTTTATTTAAATTAATTATACATGAATTTTTATTTAGAGACTTTTTGTGGAACACTTGGGTGGAATCCAATTGATCATTTTAGCTCACACCCGTAGAACCTCTTTAGTGGTGTGTAGACCTTTCTATGCCTTCAATTTTAGAGAACGGAAAGGCTATGTAGTGAGGATTCAAGGGTTTGTGTCATATAGGTTTGGTAGATGGTGGTGAGATGGTGGGAGTTCGTCCACACTATCTTATAGAGTAGCTGTTTGGTTCTAGTCCATTGATGTTGGACTTATCTCTTAGAGTTTTGGATACTTTTCAATTTATTTTGTTTAATCTATCTTGTTACATTTATCATGTATATTCATTAGACTTCATCTGCTTATTTTTTTCTTATTCTATATATATACATTTTGTTTTGTTCAACTTGGGTGAAATCGGTCCCTCTTGTTTATTGTTTGATGTTCGGGTGCTTGACGCCATCCTGGGGGGAGTTGTAACGCCCTATGGGTATGTGATGGAACATGTAGGGTTTTAAGTTTCAGGGTAACCCGGTTCAGTTCCTTACAAAATCCATGATAATGGTGCTTGTAATTAATATTAATTTTCTACATTCAATGATATATAACTATTCTCCCTTAAAAAATATGGTACTAAAAAACAATATTAAAAAGGATAATCCCACAAATTCATTTGGTGATTCATCAACCCACATGTTCGTAATGAGTAAGGAATACTTTGGCTACTTCTAAGTAATCTTCATCAATAATTTGGTTAAAGAATGAGTCTTGGAAATAATTGGTTTATTGTACAATATTCATTTTATGTTATCCATTTTTTTCTTTTAATGTATGGATTATATTGGTTTATGGTTTATTAATCATTTCACTATTTGAATAATTCCTTCCTAATTCCAAGAAAATATTCACATACTTGGATGAAAAATTTTGTAGTTACTCTTACTGTAGAAGAAATGCATGTATCTAATGTCATGGAAATAAATAAAACAACTATAAATATTTATTAATTTGGTATTATTGAAAAAATATGGGATTTGTATTATACAACATTAAAAGTGTTTATTTTTCAATGAATATTAGTTGATAATAGTAGTATGGTTAAAAAAATGAATTGAGATTTAAAAAAGTGAATTTTAATTAAAACAGTATGAGGATAAATTCTTCATAATGAAATAAAATTTTCTACCATTATTTTATACAGTAGATCCTAAACACAGAAATATATTTAATATTTTTTTTTTGACTACAGCATCTATAAAATTGAATGAAAATTCCAAAGATTAAAATCCATTAATTGGATAATAAATGACATCTCATGGTTGTGCCAATATTGATAACGTCTCACATGTCAAAGGTTACTATAGAGAGTGGATTTTGATAATTAATATTGGATAAAAATACCTTCAATTGTTAACAAATGAATAAATAGTGTTATAAAGAGGTTTTAAATCAATGATTGGTTTTTTATACATTGTATTTTATCAATACATTATGTGTTTAATATAATGTTTTCAAAATTTAAAACATTTTTTAGTTAATCATGTATATAATGGATTCTATACTTTCTAAAACGACCCAAGTCACAGAATAACGTGAAAGTGTGATCAAGTACAAGAAATGATCTAAAGGAGAGAAACATGGTGAATGTGAGGGAAAAACTGAAGTTGAGTAATATAATGACGGTGAGGACTATGTTAAAGTTGAGAAACCTGATTAAGGTATAAAATAAATAGAATATGACATGCATTAAAAAATTAATAAGGCTAAATAAATATTGTAATTTCATCACATGATGGGGTTAAAATGTTATTATGGAGAGAAGTAATGGTCTGAAATTTGAAGATGGATGAAATTAATTTTATCAATATATTGAACCGAATATGTCTAATTTTATATTTATATTGTGTTTATTAATCAAATTCATGATCCAATTGATATAGATACCTAGAAGTTTCTTGTACAAAAAATTATGTGATCCATTTGGGAAGCCATTATGGTAAAAATTAAATATACTTTCTTCATTTTATATAAAAATAAAATTATTAAATGATGCATTGCCTATAATTTTTTCTTATGTGTTAAATTTATATTAAAATAATATAGAAAAAAAAATACATTTGAATGGTTTGATTTGAAAAGACAAATTAATGTTTTTTGAAATATTGATGGAGCATTTTAAATTACACTTATAATAAGACATCTTAGAGTTTCTAAGAGGAATGTCAAACACCACCCAGTAACATTATACATAAACTATTAATCCAAGAAACATTGGATTCTTTTATTTTATATCCTAAGATTGAAATAGTTAAGTTAACATTTAAATTTTAAAAATTTATTTGAATAGACATATATGAATAACATATCTTCATAGTTAATAATTTATTAAAATAAAACGAGGACATAAAATAAACAACATAAATAACCCCATATAACCATACTATAAAGAATGGATGGTGTGTCATGTAATTAAAAAAAATTATATATTATATTTATAATAAATAATTTATTTCTGATAATGTAAATAAATATATTATTTATCTATGGTAATATGAAAATTGATCAATTAAAATCTCCATCTATCTCTATCCAAAATCCTATACAATGAGAATAATATTATATAAATAAAAAAGGAAAAATAAATGATAAAAAAATGTGTTTATTGGATTATTTTATAAGTATAAGAATTTAATATTGCTCAAATTTCATATATTAAAACATGATAATTTGTATTTATTTTTATTTTTTATCTAGTTTAGATATAAGATAAGTTATCTACCATAGCTGATGAAGGGGTAATTGTTGTCACATTAAGGCATTCAGGAATGTATGGTTCTATTATAGGCGTGGGTTTTATAGCCTTACTATGTGACTAATTTGGGATATCATGTCCATAGATTCATTATGAAATCAAAATGAATGTGTGAACAATATAATTAAATTTCTAGTGAAAAAAATAAAATATTAAAAAATAATTAATAGAGAATCTCTTTCCAATTGATCAATAAGGATAATAAACAAAAAAACAACAACACTAGCCAAATCCACACACCCTTAGTTTTGGGGGAATAAATTAACATTAATGGAATTCCTTACTTAAACTAAATAATTTTATCACAATAGTATAGATTTTGTATGAAATAAAAATAATGATACTCTTCATGTATTAAAATATTATTAGATGAAATTTGCTAGGATTATTATATATTATCACACAGTAATGATAATGTGAAAATAGATATGATGTTCAATAGTAAATGTGATACTCTATATAATAGATAAATTCAAATATATCGCATTTAAAACCCTAATATTTTATAAAATATAACTATGTTCTATAGTGTATTTGACATGAAATATTGTACTTGAACGAACAATGATATAAATAATCCTTAAACCTAGCAATTAAATTGGTCGGCATGAAAAATAGTAACTAATTTATGATATATATATATAGTTGGGTTACCTACTAAATATAAACTATTGATAAATTTTTAATATATAATTAATCAATTTATTATAAATTAATTTTATTCTTCAAAAATTTGTTTTCTGGATAAATGATTTTTATTTGGTTTCACGAAAAAAATATTATAATTTATTTTTTGAAATTTTATAAAATTTATTTGATAAAATAAATTTCAATTTTTAAATTTTCATATCAAAATTTACTTTAGGAGAAATTTTGGGACTTTTTAAAAAATATTGATTATTCAGAAAATATTAAAAATGCCTTTTTGTAAAAAATGACTTTTCTTTTCCGAAAATTATGAAAAATTAAATTCCTCTAATATTTTGAATACGATTTAAATTAACATAAGTATTATTTAGTTATATTTATTCTGTTTAATTTCTATTTATTCAACAACATATTTGATTTTAATATAATATTTTCTTTGGGTTTAAAATTTTGATTTTTTTTGAAAATTGTTTTGAAGTGAATAGTGTTTATCTCTTTTAATTATTAGAAATAATTCAAAATGGTGAATGATTTAAATGAAATTTATATGTTATATACCAATAAAATTAAATTTAAATTCATATAATTATTATTTTTAGTCATATAGTTCATATGAAATCATCTTCTTTCATAAAAAATGCACTTCTTCAAATCTCGTTTATCCATCACGACTATGGGAATAATTTCTAATTAAAATATTTCACTTTTATGAATTAAATTTTTAAAAATTTATTAAAATTTTTAAATCATCATAATTTATATAGTATAATAATATCAACTTAATTTTTTTCCATAATGAATAGTGAAAAAAATAAAAATAAATTATCGTTGTTATGGTGAAAATGATTTTACCTGGGGGTTAAACTAAAAATATAAGAGTTAAAATGAAATAAAAATTAATCTAAAAACTAGTTTACGGATCTATTTATACTTTATTATGTATAATACCCTTTAATACTTTATTTTGGACCCTTTTGGCCTGTAAAAAATGTGGGTACACATTTTTCTTTTCCAAAATTACAAGTGTACCACCCACCTAACATATTAAATAACAAACCCTATCCTCTATTAATTACACGATGAAATACATTCATTCACAATAAATACACAAATAAATTTCAAAAATCTAATGAAATAATCCTATAATCATTATTTAGTTGAAAAATCCACTCTAGGAATAATTTAGGTATAATCTTAAAGAGGTTGTATGAAGATGAGGTGACATTCTCTAATGAGCGTCTATATATTATTTCTTCTTCCACATCCATAAAATATTATAAAATTATTATTATAAAATAAAACCAGTATATCATATAAAATTATATGTTATTATGTTAAAGGAATAACCAAAATCCATCTCTACATCCATCAAATGTGATATAAAATCATTATTCGAGTGTACGGAAGACTATCACCCGATGAACGGATGTCATTTGTTTTCCCTAATCGCCTCTCATGGAATATTGTAATGATGTATTTAAATTATATATATGATATATGATATATATATATAATTAATTTATACTTTTGTAGGCATTAAATCATATATACATGTTTCATTTCTATTCTATAGGCAATACAATAATGTCGCTCATGTGTACAGGGGACTTCCACGTCACAAATCGATATGATTCACTTTTCTCAAACACTTTACATTAAAGGTTATAAAAATAAAGTGAAAGAATATATGTTAGTAACATTAATTATTATTTATTTCATTTAAATATTTTTTACTCTGAAAATATGACATACCATTTTATTTCTTACACTAAATTATGGTAATTTCATTTTTTGACTTGTGGAAAACCGCCTCCATGTTGCAAAGTGCATATATTTTATCAGCACCACAAAATAAAGATGATATATTAAAATATATTATATTAAATTAAATAATATTTTATTTATGATATTATTATCACAATTGAATTATATAATATTACTTAGGTTATTTCCATAATGGTCATAAAAAAATTGAAACATTTCTCATGCATACATACGACCTACCATCACCAAAATCGTAACATATTACAATTTTCATAACCATAATTAATGATTGATTTTAATAATTATAATTAATATATAAATATGATAATTATTTAATTATTATTATTTATATGTTCAAAAAATTACATATTTGAACATTCTCAACACACCAAAGTAATTTTGAAATAGTGAACTTAATGTCCTCAAAACACATGATATGGGGTTAACTAATTACGCATTCAAATTTAATATTATAAAGAAATAAATTAAAATATTTAAGTATAAAATATTAAAACTATAAAATTTTAATAAGAAATAAAATAATTGATTTCATCTTCTTATACAATATTAAAATAACATATAAGGAAATTCTAGAATCTGTGTAAGGGGTTTCTCGATTCGTTTTTTCTTTTGTGAGGAATATGCCATATTGACCACTTTTTCATTGTGTGTTTTATATAATATCCATTTAACATGTTATATCATTAATTACAGCATAAATAATGGTATTTTATGTTTAATTTTTTTTTATTTATTCTAAGTATATTTTACTTTAATGTTACCAAGTGGTAAATATTTTCATAAATCATGTTCTTATCATTGGGTTGTATTAATTCTTCATTATATTCTATATTCAATTATTATGTGTGTATTTAATTTTGATTATATTATTTAATAATTCTAATTATTTCTTATTGATTTAAATTTGAGACACATAATTGATTCATTGATTAATTCTCAGAATGTGGGTTTTATAAGGGATATTCATCTAAAAATATAATTCTTTGAGTCATACATTTATTATATTCACATATAATCATTTTTGAGGTGTATATTAATCCATTCTGACATTTTTTAATCATTAAACTACCTATTTTCATGATATTTAATGTACCATTAGATGTTATTATTTCATGGGGCTTACTATTGAAGAGTTTCCATAGTGAAAAATCCTTTATATTACAATATATTTTCTTTGGGGATTGTTTATGTTCAATATTCTTTCGAAATAAAAAATGATATAGTGTTTTATTGGACCAATTCTATATATTTTACATTTTCTATGAATTTTTCTCAAGTTTAATTTCAATTTATTTTTTAATTTATTTAGGAAATATCAAGAAATTCATTTCTAAGTTGTACTGATCATGTACCTTCTTTTAGATCGAGTATCATTCTTTCTATATCCATGTTTTCTAAAAATATTTAAATTTTTTTATTTTATAAAAATATTTTTTTTATAAATCCGTTTTACAATATCTTTTAAATTCTTTTAATGTTTCTAAAAATAAATTACTTCATTTCTATTAAATGGGTCACTTTTGACTCCCTTTTAGAAAATTTTTGAAAAACTTTTTATTTTCAATATTTATAACATGAACTAATTTTCCCGTCATAATATCCATTATTTTCCATTAAGTTTCCTTTACATTTTTACAAGGTTTTTTCAAAGAAAATTATTTTATCAATATTTCTTGAATTTTATGTTTTCAGAAAATATTTTTAAAATGAAAAGATTATTTTCCAAAAAAAATATGTTTAATAAACTTTTAATCGTATTTCCATTCCAAAACATTGATAACCATTATTTTTATTTATGCTCCAATGGGGATATTTTTTATATATCTAATCCTCATTATATATCTAGATGGATCAACGTTTTTTAAAAGATATTTTTATGGAACATGTTTCATTTCCAAAGGTTAATCATGTTTTAAAGGGATTATTATGGAATTCGATTATTTTCAATGGGTTAATCATGCTTAAAAGAGATAATTATGGAACCCATTTATTTTCCACAATTTAATCATGTTATGAAAATAATAATATATATATATATGATTCTATGATGAAATAAATTCTCTATTCGTGAATGGTACATGGAAATTATGGATGATCATCGGTGCACCCAGATAGTGTCAAGTGAGGTTGTTATATCTTATATAATGGGTGAATTCAGATAGTGATCTATTGAAATTGGTAATTAATATTTTCTATTGAGAACAATACATGAAGTTTACCATATAGTAATTCCATTTATAAGGGTTATTTGAGGTTTTTTAAGTGTTCTATCAATATTATATTCCAATATACATACATGTTTTCATTATGATTTCTATTATTTTATAATGTTTCTTATAACTGAAATTGTCATTACATGGCTAAGGATTTTTTTACGACATTCCTTTTCTAAAGACTTATGCCACGTTTTCATGATTGATGATTAAGGTATTGATCGGTGAGAATATTATTTTGTTATACTCATGCACGTTGATGATTTCATCATACACTTGTCTTTTTATTATACTCCCTGATGACATTCAATTACTAATGCTTGTGTTTTAACTTACTATGAATTTAATCTCACCCTTAATATGTTTCATTTTCCCCAGGTTATAATGATTTAGGTTGAATGAATTATTTTTAGAAGGGTTTCATATTGACGACGATGATGACCAAATTTGTAATATGAAAATATAGGTATATTGGGAGATGATTTTAATCTTTATGAACTAGTTTCTTATGATTCCTTGATGGTAAAAGTTTTTCCAAATTCATAAAAATTATAAAACAAATTGGTCCATGAAAATGTATGTGATCCATGTTACAACATTGATTTTATCAATGATATTTTCATTTGTTTTTTAGTTTAAACCCTTATTTTAATCTTTGAAAACATGTTCTTCACGCAAAGGAAAGTTTTGGGATCATTTGGGGCTTGTTCGGAGACTAGAGCTCTATGAATTGGGCAATTATAGTAGGCCTCATTGTTGGTACACTATTAGTACTGATTGTACGGGATAACCATGTGGGTCACTCAGTGACATGAAGGAGGATGCAAAATTTTTCTATAATGTTTCAATACTATTCACACACTCATGTATGTTTTATAGGGTTTGGGGACAATGATTTTCCAACATCTTTCTCACGGTTAAAAAAATTATGAACCTTTCCCGTTCGGGGTGCCTTCATAGATAGTGGATGATCCATGGTTGTTTCATAGTTTGGACAACCATATGTACATCCCATGAGACCATGTATGTTTGGGTGAATTTATTATTATACCCTTAATGAAATTAAATCCCTAACCCTCATATCTTCCTTCTCATTACTAAAGGATGAAACTTTCTCTTCTCATGTGATCTCTCCCTCTATCTAACTTGGTTGTTTTAATTACTCCCTCATCAAAACTCCAAATCAAGTGTCCTCACAAGGATTTGATATTCATTGATAAGCACTATAATCCTCTAGATTCCTATCTTAGTTTATTCTTTATATCACTTTCATTATTTTGGTGCGATCTCAATAACCCTATTTTCTTGTCGTGGTAATGTTATTCAATTTTAATCCAATATACTTCTAATATGAAATCTATATTGGATGAGGATTCATATAATGCATTAAGGTAGTTGGTAAATTTTTTTCCCACAAATTATATTTCTTATCATATCTCCACCATTTCCCTGCATGTCGGCTATTGTTGCATGTTTCCTTAAAATGTTTTCATGATATTTAAATTGATATACATATGTTGTTATATTCCCAATTATACATTCATTTAATTTATATGATGTTGTACACATTAATATCCACCCCTTTAAGAGTTCTAAATCAATTTACTATTATTATATATATTTTAATGCATCAGAGAACCTTTTAAGAGATTATCTTAGGCTGTAAATGGAATTACACCTTGTGTGTAATATCCTAATTTATTAAGGAACCTTCTAAGTTATTGGTTTTCCTTAATTATAAATTTGAATGATTTGATAAATTAAATAGATAAATTCTAATAAATGGTAGTGAGTGGAAAGGGAATGCCACATATTTAATTATTATATTCTTGAACTATATAAATTGGGATTGCTTAGTTATATTCGGATTGATGACTATTATGCTTATGATGTGAACCCTCTAGTTATTATGATTATTTCATTTATGACATTGATTTTGGCTGGTGAATAATGATTAATGGAATTCATGAGCATAAAGTTTCTCTCTCCCACACATTGGGTGTTTAGAATGATGTATCTCAATGTTATACTGTTAACTTGAAAATAGTCATGATATTCATCTTCAACAATTTCAGGTGTTGGGAATGATGATCCACCCCACCTATCTTGAGTGTTGATCACGAAATCTCACATTCATTATGAGATTCAGGTAATTTACCCTTTTCATGAGCCTTTAGCTCATTATACTAGTTAGGTATTCTTTAGTTACACCCCAGGTCCAGCTAGCACCTAGTATCTAGGTATATGCCTAATTCCGTCTTCATGTACGTAGTGTATATAGTTGGATACAGTATATAACTCTACTAATTATATTATTACTATATACATGTAGGGGTATAAATTGAACCTCAACTTGTATATGTCAAAGAAGGTAGAGCCATCCATGTGTCATGTAAGAACCTAATCTGGTTGGAAATTATTTATTCATCATTGTTTACTATTGTTATATTTGTACACTACGTTTTCTATGTACATAAGAATGATTATTTATAGACACCGTTGGTGGTGGCCTACTGGGATTTTATCTCACGCCCTACTCGGGACACCTTAGGTACCCGAGTATTTTACCTTTTTATAGCTATGGATAATGGAAAAGACCTCGAAAAATATGTTTGATTCTTTTTACTTATATCATGGAGCATGGTAGAAGAGGAATGAGCTTATGCTCGAGGTACTATGGGATCAGTCATTTTTAATTTTTGAATTTATGTATACCAAGTTTTATATTCCTACCACATGTATCCCATGTTTTCTTTATATAAATCAGCATGAAATAAACTCATTTTATATGGCTTTGTCTATTGGTTCATGACATTATTATTTTAGTTTTTTTATTATCATTTTCGCTTTAATGCTTCCACTACAGTTGGTTACTAGTCTAGGTATTATAGTTTCTATTAATATAAATATTTATATACTTAAATATACTTATTATATCCATTTTTACAATATAATATGAGGGTTTAGTAGCCCCACTGTACCACCATGGACCATCCCTACTTGTCAGCAGCCTCTGGCATATGGGGAGGTGGGCTTTAGGCATGTAACCCACAGTCCAAGGGCCCCAGTTCAATAGACTCTGGTTTTAGTTGTTACAAAGTTGTATGAAAGGTGTTTCCTTTCTTGTATTACTATTTTGAGGCAATAGAAAAGGATTATGGGTGTTGTAATATGGTAATAACTTATTACTGGGAGAATCTAACCCACATATATGAAATAAGTCAAATTTCCATGAATTGTAATTTCGTTTCTATATTTTTTTCTATTATAGTTGATATTTCACCATTGGATAACACATGTGTTTAATGATTTTATTATTATTGGGGTTATTTTAATGTGGTTTCCTTTACTTTGAGCCTAATAAAAAGAGGGAATTCATTATATGCATCATTAAAGACACTTTAAGACTAATTTTCCATGAATTTTTCCATTTTATGATTACTTTATACAAGAATTTTCCTATTTCATGTAGATAGTGCTTGTATTATTTGTTGGAAAATAGATTAAATTCTTGTATGGATAATAATACCCGATTTAATCTTAAATTTTCTATCGTAAATTCATAGTGGTTTTCTTCTTAGGTTAAATAAAACAATTTAAGCTGTTGGTTATGTCACATTGAGTCATGAACCAATGGTCAAATGGGATAGAATATGCTATGATATAGATAAAGTGGACACTATATTTCAGTTCATGAGGTGTATGGACCCTTATGAATCTGAAGTGCTGAACCATTTGGTTCATCCATTTAAATATATTTTAACATATAAATGAGAAATTTTTTAATATTAATATAACCTCTACAATCAAATGGTAATATTAATAAACATTTATGAGGCCTAGACCTGAAACCAATATTAGTAATGGGTATATGGGGTTGCCTCTTATTATCTAATTGTATATTATGGTCTCCTATACCACATAGATCTAGATTTTGGAGCAAGAAGAGAGGTGTGATATGCTCATAGGATGTCTATGTATTTATCCTAATTATCTATCTATGATCTCTTGACCACTAAATTATTTTTTGAGGAATGTGTTTGGAATTATAGAATCATACCAACATAACAACCTCATGTAAAATTCCATGATGTGAGTGATTGCTATACACAAGAGGTGGGTCCCTTAAGACTCCAAAAATTCCTCATATAATGTCACCTATGGGACTATATGTTATTTCTGATATGGGAATCAATTCCTAGTTCCGAAAGTGTTTCTATCACATGATGAAAAATATCAATGGCATCACATGACCTTCCAAAACTAGAGAAGAGTTGACTTGGGAGTTTCAGAAGCATCATCCTATCACCTTTTTAGGGAATTGTGGAACACATACTACAATGTCATTGTTGGAGGACATGATTTCTATCTTTTAGATTGATAAGATTCTTATAAAGTGGAGATCTAATATTTTTTCCTATATGTTTTTGGAATTCTGCCAAGAGATTGTGGGTTGTAATTACCCAGGAATACTAACATGGAGATATGGCATGGGTGGAATTCTGAATGATCTTCTATGACTGCTTATTTCTAAAAGCTCGAGGGATGATTGGGCTAGAGAGTTTATGAACCTACAGTAGGTAGGCATGTATTTCATGGAGTATATTTCTCTCTTTACTAAGCTAAACTAGTTTGTACTGACCCTAATAGGTGATAATCTTTTGACTTCCAGATAATCCAAGGATGGGATGTTATATTCCATCCGGTCACAGGTCAGTGTTTTGTGGCTGATGAATATATTTTAGATCGTTAATCATACCCTCAGTAATTGTCAACATCTGGGAGAATTTTATTGTGTGAGCTAGAGCGGTTCAACACCTAAATTAGACAACATTTCTCTTAGAAAAAAATATTCAATTTGAGGGTTCTCATGGTGGTTGTAATAGTATGGCACTTAAAATAGATTGTTTTATTTCTATCATCAGTGTAGGAAACTGATACATAATAAATCCCAATGTATCTGTGATCCAGTTGAATGTTGAGGTTGCGGTGTGATGCGGAATATCCATCGCTTCTACATGACCATTCCATTAGTGCATATTGAGTAGGGATCTACACGTACTCCAAATTCTGGAGAGGGGAATGTAGTATCTCAATAATAAGATATATGGAATACCATAAGCCTCTCAAACTATTGGTGTTCAAGGTAGAAGAAACGAGACTCATAATTCTATGTTCTAGTATATTGGCCTTTCTCTGGGCAGTCAGGTTGTGACATAGGGCCAAATTTTATTCCACTTACATGTTGTGTAGCTTATGATAAATGAGAATAGTGTCAAACCTTATAATATTCATGTTACCATTTTATTAGCCTCTACATTAGTTTTTTCATATTTGATATATGAAAGTATCACTCTTTTATATCTCAGACAATCATGGAGAGTATGGGACATGAGATAGAATGTGATGACACTTGATACCCAATTTGGTATCTGATTATAGATCTTTCATCGGTGTAAATATTCTCCCCTTGAGATAGATATATATTTATTTATATGGGATATCATTTTCTTTAACATGATGGGGTGTGATGTAACTATCAGGAAGGATTGGGTAGTTCCCTATCGACCCTATAGTGACTGATATCATCAGAGGATGACATTTACATTACTAGAGGCTGTTAGGTATGTTTATAATTGATAATGAGATGTTATTTATACTTGTGTGGAACCTAATTAGTAGAGGTTTATTAGAGTGAAATCCCCATATTTATATTCTTTTCATGGATGATCAAGGGTTATGACCTCCAATTTTCCCACTTGTGGTGGATTATTTTAGGGACTTCTTCCTTGACAAATTCTTTGGGACACCACCAGTGAGAGTGGTAGAGTTCACTATTGAGAAAGTTCTAGAAGAGGCACTCATGTTCATTTCTCCCTATAAGATGAAAGATATGGAGAATCTTGATCTCAAGAAACTATTAGAATAAATGGAGACTAATGGTTTTATACACCTCAAAAAACCTATCCAGGGGGTTCACTAGTCCTTTTCTCCAAGAAGTTGGATATGTACCCTCAGGATTTACATTGATTACAGACAGTTGAACTATCTTACAGATAAGAACTGGTATCAACTACCTCAAATAGAAAATCTATTTGATTATATATGGGAAGAAAGAGTGTTTTCATATATTTATTTGAGTTCAGGCTATCAAAAGGTGTGTTTTATATATTTAGAAATACATTTAATAGCTTCAAAGATCAGTTTAGGTCATTAAGATTACCTGGTAATTTCGTTCAGCCACACAGGCACACCTATATGTTATATAACACAGATGAGTCAATTTTTTCACCAGTATCTAGATTCATTTGGGGTAGAATTTTGGATGACATCTTAGTGTATTCACTTTCTCAAAATAATCATGCAAACCATCTTTAGATTGTGATTAATACATTGAGAAAGTAGAAGATTTTCAATAAGATTAGAAAATTCCACTTTTGGATAAATGAAGTCTACGTCCTGGGTCATATCATCTCAGATAAATGAGTATCAGCTTACTCGGATAAGGGGAAACATTTATTTTACTAATAGAATCGCAATAATATCTTTGATATATAGATTTTCCTGGGGCTACATGGGTATTACTAATTCTTCATCCATGATCTATCACACATTGCATAACCTATCACATGTATAACTATGAATGGTATGAAATTCATATGGTCAGAATCTTGTGAAGAATCATTTCAATAATTTATGTGTAGGTTGACTTCAGCAGCGATACTAATTCTTCCTGAGTGAGGAAGAACCAACATAGTCTACTGTGATGTATCATGTATCAGGCTGAGTATTGTTATGATGTATTATAAGTGAGTTTTAATGTAGAAGTATCTTCATTTTATGCCTCACAAGTGAAAATTTACAATTTTATGGCCTTGAGATAGATTCTTTAGTTCATTATCTATTTTTCTAGAGGCAATATTTACCTAGATCGAAATTTATGGTATTAAACAATCACAAAAGCCTCAAGTGCATCTTTACACAATGTGATCAAAATCTCAGGCAACATGAATGGGTTAAGTACCAACAATATTTTCAATTAAAATTTTCCTACACACTTGGGAATGGTAATGAAGTAGTAAATTATCTAAGGATGAAGACATAGACACATACTATTTATGAGGATAGTGGTGAGTGGAACCTCACAGCCTTTCATTTGGAGATGTATATTGAGGTTCAGGATAACCATGAGAAGGCTATCCTCTAAACTTTATTAGTGACCGATACTCTTTTGGAATGGGTGAGAATGAGAATCTTTTTGATTTGGAGTGGTTATTACTAAGGAAAAGTATAACATATTATGATTCGTCTTCTGGTTGGACCGTGGATGAGAATGAGACCCTATGCTTTCGTAGGAATTTCAGGGTTCTAGAAGACGTCAGATAGGAGATGATATGAGAATTTGATGCCTCGGTTTGGTTAGAATATACCTAGTTAAACAAGATTTATTAACACTAATTTCACCATTTTTGGTGGCCTAGTATGAAACTAGAGATTTATGGATTTGTCACTATGTGTTCCACCTTTTAGTAGGTTATGGAAAAACATCAGTGACTGTAGGAAATTTAAAGACATCATCCATTCCAAGTAGAAATTAAATGATGTATCAATGAATTTAGTGACTAGTTTTCATAGAATACTTAGTGTTATGATATATTTTTGGTATAAATTGGTCTCTTGATGAAGATTACATTCCTTTTACTTATTCAAGATAAATTTTTACTGGATGATCTTGGTAGGCTATATGTCTGGTAGATCATACGAATTCATGGAGTTCCATAATCTATCATATTTGATAGGGTTTCTCACTTCACATCTTCGTTTTGGTAGTGGTTGAAAAGTTATTTTTTTACATATGTGCTTCTAAGCATGACCTGTTACTATAATACCCTGAAATTTTGTAAATTATTTTTTTCAATTTAAATTAATGTTTTTTTTTCATTTCACTTAATACAGAACATAGCTTTTGTTATATGAAATCACTATGTTTTGCTAGCATTATATGCAGCACCAAGTAAATATTGTGCTAAAAATAACAAATAGATAAGATTTCGGTTCATGAAACACTATGATTTTACTGTTTTACAAACAATACCTACTCCCTTATATATCCTTTGTTACACGAAAGGACATGTTTTACTGAACTACAACATACTATTAATAATTTGTTGAAAATATTATTATAGCTACCTCCTAGACATTTGTATAAAAGTTACAAATAATATTAACTATATTATGAAAATATTATTTATACATGTATATAAAATTAATCCTTTGGTTATCAATTAGCATAATTTAATGAAATAATTATTTTAAATAAAGAAATTACTTTTCAAAGAAAATTATTTTTCAATGTGAAAATAAAATTTTATAATAGTAAATTAAAAAAACCACTTTTAATTTTTGTTTTCAATAAAATTTATATATTATCTATTCAATCAATATTTTCTATACTCAACCAATATATTTGGTAAATATAATATAAGAATAAATCCTATTTAATGAATAAAAACGGTATTTGTCAAAAATGTAATATTACCGTATTTTATTGGAGGACCCATTTCAAATATGATTATAGAAACTATATAAATTTTTATTTGAAAATATAAACTTCATTTTTGAAATTTAAATATCAAATTTTACTTTGGGTGAATTTTTGTTATTTTTTTGAGAAGTTTCATTTCTTTATTAATAGTGAAAAAATATTGAATTTTATTTCAATACTGCTTTTTCAACTAATTTATTTAGATATTTAATAAATATTTTAAATTAATTATAATGTTTAAATAGATTAATAATATGTTAATTAAAAAACATAGGTCATCAGAATCAATTTCATATATAAATTGATTCTAAAAACGCTTCAAACTTTTAAATGTTTTTAATTTAAAAACAAGCTTTGTGGTCCCATCCGTGGGATTACAATTATATTAATTTCCACCACTTATGTTATTATAATCTATAAAAACGGATTCAATATTTGGAATTAGAATATTTTATAATTTATAACATTTTTTATACAAATTTTTACCAAAAGTTTTAGTGAAATTGATTAAAATTATTTACAATTATTAAGAGAATAATTACCTTAACAAAGGGCTAAACCTTAAACATAAGGCCCTAAATAACCTATAAAATTGTGAAAAATCCATTTTATGTTTTTATTTTTACACTATAATCTATTTTATCATATTTGGAAAATTATTGGTTCCAATTGGCTTAGGAAAAATTTGGGTGAAATTACATTTCCAAACATTTACAAGAATGCCACTCCTCTTCTATAAAAAGGCACTCACCACACCCACTTATTCAGAGCTCTAAATCCTTTTGAAACATTAAAAGTATACCAAAATATCCTCTAAAAATACATAAATTAATTCGATAATCCTCCTTTGGTGCATATATCATTCCTTGTAAGCCCATTGGTGGAAACCAAAAGAAGTTACGAAAATAAGAGGTAACATCTTTCATGAAGCTCTTATGTTTTACATTCATTCTCCACCCCCAAAAAACTATTCTTATTCCATGATTATATAATATCCAAAGTATCCAAAATATAAATATATATTTTCATTCAATGTATTATACCTACACTAACATGAACTTTTATACAATGTGTAACCAATGTACTATTCTTATATACTCTAAACTACCATTTTATAAAACGATGTTATTCATTTTTCCTTTACAACCACTTATAGTTTTGAATTAAGATGTTAAATATATTTTTATACGATATATATGATATATTTTTTTATTTATTCTTATTAAATTATTATATAACAAATAACATCATAATTTCCATTTTGTGTAAATATGATAACTGTGTTTGTGGACATGGGGACTACTACCACCTCATAGTGAGGTGATTCTTTCACATATTACAAGGAATGTATTAAGGATAATTTTAATAACACGTATATGATATATATGAAATAATAATTATACAACAAAAATTTAGTATATATATTTGTCATTTCATTTCTTTTTTTAATATAACAAGAAGATGGAAACAACATTCATGCATATGTATAGACTACCGTCTCTATGAAAAATGTATTCCATTTCATATAACAGAATTTTATATATTATTAAAAACATTTATACACAGAATATATATGATATTTAAATCATGTTTTTTATTTTATAAATAATTAAATAATGTTATTTTTAAGAGTATAAATAATAAAAGTCAAAAGATGTATGATAATAAAATTGGGTTTTATCTAAATTGTTTCTTTAAAAAGGAATTATTAATAAAATGAAAATATAAATTCATAAGTGGATCATATATGGTATGATATATAGTAATATGTTTATATGTTATATTTATAATATTCATATAATTATTATATAGGAGTTTTGAACATTTATAATGAAATTAAAAGCTTAAGGTGGGTGTTTTCTCATCTCACTTTTTATATAAATGAGATACATGACTTATTCACCAGTCATTTATTTTTTGTGAGGTCTGTGCTACCCAAGAATCTATTTGATGATACTTATACTTAAATTTATGTTTATTTACATATCTACTTTATTATCTCCCTTTCATGGGGTTTATGGTTCCAAAGTTACAAAATCAATAATGTAATTTAGTCTCAATTTATTTTCTTTGAGACAAATGTTATGTTATACACATATATGATTTTATAAGGTGTATATAATGTTCCATTGACAGGTCAGATCTAGATTATTCTCCATTTAATGATATTAAAAGTTTCATGTGATGTTACTCTCTCATGGGGATTATGATTTAAATTTACCAAATTTGTAAAAGTTTACTTTTATAAACTCATCATTTATCAATATTAGTCATGATTATACTTCAATTAGTGAACTATTCTGATACATATCTCAATAACTATAATGAATATTTTTATCCTCTAGTAATTCATGTTATATCTAGCTAATGGTATAATTTTTCCACTCTTTGTTGCCTAAATAATTAAGAAACAATTTTTTTAATCCAACTTGTTTTAAACTTTTAGTCATAAATCAGTATTCTTTCAAAACCATGTTTAATAAAAAAAATTAATTTTTTTTACTAATATCCTATTATTTCTAAAGTAAAAATTATAACCCTGTTATAAAATTAAAAATAAGTTTTAAAAATGAATCTTCTTGTGATTTTTTGGTAAATTCACATTTCACAACTTTTTAATGTGAAAAAAGGAATGTTTTACATTTAAGGACATAGTCACTATCATGAACGTAATTTCCTTAAAGCTTATTTCGTATGTTTTAATTTTTATTTTAAAAAATCCCAATGTTTTGGAAATTTGTTTATTTTAAAAAAAATTCAATGAAAAATGTTTTTAAAACTTTTTTTTATTTAAAAACTATTTTAAATGATTTTCAAATATTCTTTTATAAGTTATCAAAATGATACTTTAAAATAAAATGATTAGAATGGTTTCCGGTTTTATTTATATGTTTTAAAACCATTTTATAAGAAAAATTGTTTCTTAAATGATATCGAGCAATGTTTTTAATTTTTCGAATAATTTTCAATGAAAAATGATTTCAAAATATGTTTAAGATTTCATTATTATATTTCACGGTGTTTATAAAGAAAAAAGTTTTTAATAATATTTTCAAGATTCATTAATAATTTTTAAAATATACTTTAAAGGAAAAAGGTTTTAAAATTCATAATGTGTTACAAAATATTTTTCAAAGAAGAAAATATATTTTCCCCAAGAAATTTTATAAATTAAATTGCGATGCCTTATTTATAAGAGAAATATTTTTTAAATGGTTTTATGCAAAGGATTGTGAAATAATTTTTTTTTCATTAGTAAATATTCCATGTCATCTTTAGAAATCCTTCTCAAACTAATATGACAAAATTGTTATAGTTTTTTCTTTACCGGGGATATGATCCAGGAATATTATTCATATTCTTTTTTTGAATTCATTATGTTTTGATGGAATGATGTTTATAAAAGTAGTTTCACTTATATGGTTTATATTATATTGACAACTTATTTTCTCATGGGTCATGATTTTATGAAATGATTATGAAACATATCTATTTTCCATAGGTTATCATGTGATGAAATGTTAATGATTAACATTTAATTTCAATGGTTATGATATGATGAATGTTTTTTATCATTGAGATCATACATGTATGATTTCATTATGTGATAGGTGGAACCTACATCTACCTCAAATGGATTGGGTAATAATTTATGAATCATGAGTATAAATGTTACATGTTAACCAGATTACATGTTCACAACATTTTGCGTGAATCGAAATAATTGTTCACAATGTTATATGTGAACCATATTACATGTTATCAATGTTATTCTTGGACCTAGTTTCATGTCCATAAGATTATTCATGAACCTGATTATTAGTTATCAATGTTATTAGTGAACTATATTACATATTCACAATGTAATACATGATACTAATTAAATTTTAATAATGGTATTCATGGACCTGGTTTCATGTCTATAAGTTTATGTCTTAACCTGATTACATGTTCGTAATGTTTTGTGTGAACCTAATTATAATTTCAAAATTATATTCCTAGACCCGGTTTTATGTCCATAATTTTATTCAAGGACCTGATTTCATATCCTTAACTTAATGAGTGAACATTTTTTTCCTATAAATTTTCATAATAATATAAGATGATGTGTATTACACAATTACATGTCTTATTACTTTGTTGTTATTTTATGTATTATACACTATATTATATTATTAATCATGTATTATAACCATTCAACCTTTATGCCATGACTCTTAATTATGATATGTGATATGCATGGTATTATCATTTAATGATACGAGCATGTTCTCATACCCTTATTAACAGGATTATGCTTACATATATCCTTATTTACCATTACTCAGTATATGAGATAACCATTTCATTATGTTTCTTTTCCCCGTGTTACAAGGAAATGATTTTAAGTAGCAGAAATAATGGGGAAGATCTTTATAGGTGAATTGATGCAATTTCACCAAATTAGAAAAATGTATTCCAAATTTCTAAATATACTAAACTATTATGGTCCGCAGGTATTTATATTTGTATTGTGATGAATATTCATATAAAATGATGTAATATCTATATATGTTAAGCCTAGGTCTTTATAGTTGGTATGAAAGGAAAGGTTTAGTCAACCTTTGGAAACTAGGATAAGGAAATTTTAGTGAGATACCTAGGGATATATTTATGGATATTTCTAGGGATTAATATAAGGATAATACTAAGGTGTCATAGATTTAAAAGTAGGTGTCACAATTTAGGAATCCTATTTGTAAGTTTTCATTATTATTCAGTTTTCTACTATGATTAGTGTTTCTCACCCTGTGTGTATTGGTATTAGTCAATAGTGGGAACTAGAAGAAATTATGTTAAAAATGAATGTTTCAAATGAGGAAAGTATGGAAATTATCTAGGTTTATTTCTTCTATGGGAATCTCATGAAGAGAAACAAGATGGTGGTATGATTATTGGTTCTATATATATAGATAAAGAGACTGAAAACTATATGGGAAAGGTATGGGATGTTCTAATATTAATTTTTACATTTAACTTAAGAAGCATCATTAGATTGATGTTTAGGAACCTTAATACTTTCGTTATATTTACTATTCTTGGAAAGGGTATTGTGAAATATGATTATGAATCCTAAGTAATAGTTTAATAATAAAGTTTTATTATTGAAGTGTATATGTTTTTGAATTTAAATATTACTTTATATGAATTAGGAAATATATAAGAATTTTCATTACATTTTTTTCATTAATGACTTAAAATGATATGGTTAATGGTGCTAAATATTTGGAAAAGTGGTTTAATGGAAATGTGATATGCATGGGAAACAAATTATTATGTGAAATATCCCCTTTAATATGTTCCTTATATTCTTATAAAGATGTTTGGATAAAGATATGTCATATATGAATAAGTAAATTGGACATTACTGATTAACTTGGAACTTATTAATGATTTATTGAAAAGTGGTTGATTCTATCATTCATGAATTTTACAACATTTTTTTATTTAGGTAATTTATCCGATGAACTTTGTAAAAAACTAAAATTCATGTTTTCTCTAAGGATAGTGTTAGTACTTGTTATTACAAAGTTTTATGAAAATCATGATACAGTTATTTACATTTTTGTTTTGTGACAACCAAGATATAATTTATGATACATGGGGTATCAATGCTACGAAATGTTTAGTAATTTAGGGATGTTATTTCTTAAGTTATGGAAATTTATATTTTAGAAGGGTTATAAGGTTCACCATTTTTGGAATGGTTTATTTTTATCTTCATATGAGGTTTTATAGATTTAAGATACTATCTCTCTATATGAGGATTTTTAAATTTTGGATAAAATGTTCTATCCATTTTCTGTGATAAATAAAGACATATGGAATCATATTGAATTCTATTTATGGAACACATGATCTTCTAATGCTTTAAGAATGAAATGTTTCCTTAATTTCTTGGAATAATAGATGATGTTTAAATTGATCATGGAACTACAAAGGGTGAGGTTGTCCTGAAATCATGTAAATATATCTTCTCATGAACATTCTTCAAAATTATGAAAAAAGGGACTTGTATTAAAATTGTGTCCTATTATAATAAATTTTTATGATATTAATGATCTCTTTCATGCTTCTGCAGTTTTTTATTTTGTGATTCTTAACATTGAATGGACCACCTACTTTCTTATGATCTGTGATCGTTATCAATATATATGACTAATTATATTTGTCGTACATGTCAATGTTTTCAATCCCACCTAACTTCTTTGATATTTAAACCTAGTTATGAGTTACCTTGGGTGACTGTTATGTTTCCAACATTTATTTTTAATAAATATTTTAGAATTCATTTTTACCTTGTGGGTTTTTATGAATAAAACATTCATATAATAAACCTTTGACAGCCAAGATTTATTTAGAGGGGGAAATTCATTTTATGGGGATAGAATGTAACACTATGATATTCTATCAATTATAATTTTCAAATTAATTTATTCTTTTGGATATTTTTCATCTCAAAGAACGCTGAATATATATTTTTCTATATAAATGCAATAAGTTTATGTTGAATTATATACAACACCAGGACAATACTGTGCAACAAAAAAATTAAATTAGATCTTGGTAAAGGCAACCCTATGTTTTTATTGTTTTATACACAAAATTAATCCCTTCAATAGCTTTTATTACACGTAAGGATGAGTTTTACTAAAATAAAATATATTATTAATAATATAATTACAATATTTTTATAGATACCACCTTGTTGTTTCCATAGAAGTTATGAATAAGATTAACTAAATTGTTAATATGTGATTTATACATAGATAATAAATTAATGATATGGTTATAAATTTGTATATGTGAACGAAAAAATTATTTAAAAATAAAGAAATCACTTTTCTAAGAAAACTATTTTTCAATGTACAAATAGTTTTTTATCCCAATAAATTAATATTTTTTTGATTAATGTTATAAATAAAATTTATCTATAATATAATCAATCAATATTTTTTATACTCATCCAATATAATTCTTAGGTATAAGATAAGAATAAATACAAGTTTGTGAATAAAAAGGTGTATTTTTCAAAAAGGTAGTTTTACCACCAATTAATAAAGAACCCATTTTGAATCTAGTTTTTGAAAATTTTTTAATTTTTATTTGAGATGAAAAAAATAATTTTTTAAATCCAAATATCAAAATTAAATTTGGGTTAATTTATGGTATTTTTAAAGAAGTTTTAATTTTTGATAAATTATGGAAAAAATTGAATATTAATTTAAGACTTCTTTTTAATATAATTTATTTCTATAGTTAAATTATATTTTAATTATTTTTAAAGTTTAAATTGATAAATTACAAATAAATTGAACTTATTTAGTTCATTTTAATCAATTTCACATTGATATTTTATATAAAAACATTTCATTCTTTTGAAAATATTTTAAAAACCTTCTTTGTCGTCCCACCTATAGGATTAAAGTAAAATTAATTTTCATCAAAATATGTGATTTTAATTTGGAAAAATGGATTCCCTATTTATAATAATTATAATTTATAATGATTAATAATGTCACCATAGTTTTTTAAATAGAATGTTAGTAAATGTGATTAAAATTATTTATTGTGATTAATGGAAAATTTACCTTAACAAAGGACTACCGTTAAAATTATGACCCAAAATAAATAGGAAACTTATCCAAAATAAATTTTTTGTTCATATTTATACCTTATACTCCATTTTATATTATTTTTAACATTTTTGGAGCCACATGAAAAAGGAAAAAGTTTCGGTGGAATTCCCTTTTAAAAAATTTACAAGAATGGCACTCCTCCTCCACTATAAAAAGGCACTCAACCATCCCACTTATTCCTAACTCTAATGAACATTGTATCAGTAAAACTCATCCAAATTATGATATCATAATTCCTAAATTAATCTTATAATCATCCCTTTCGTAATACATACATCCTTGGAGGCCCTTTGGTGCATACCAAAAGGAGTTCCCAAAGAATATGTAACACACTACCTCAAGCTCTTTTGATTTATTTTCATTATCCACTCCCTACAATATCTATATAATATTTATATATAACAACTTAAATATACCCAATATACTTATATTATTTATTATATGTTTTCTACTGACACTTACACACACTAACATTTAATAGGTAACGAACTTACCATTCTTGTGTATGACCAACTACTTCCTCACAAAACGATGCAGTTTTTTCTTTATTTACCACCTCTCAAGGACGAGAATTATGATGGAAAATAATTTTTTATATGATATATATGATATATATGATTTATTTATTATAATTTAATTATATTAAAATACATACATTCATTATTTTTAAATATTAAATTCAATAACATTGTTTTTGGATGTGTGGACTATCCCCTCCTCAAAGTATTGTAATTCATTAACACTTTACGAAAAATGTATTAATGTTGGTTTCAGTAAAATTATATGGTATATATGACATAATAATAATACTCAATTTGTAATATATATATATATATATATATAATATATTTTATTTATTTCTTTCGGTACCGCTAGAAATCAGAAATAACATTCATGCATACGTACGACCTACTGTCTCTATGAATGATATATTCCATTTTATATATCTGTAATTTATAGATTATTAAATATATTTATACAATGAATACATATTATATATAAAGGCAATTTTATATTTTTAAAAAAATTAAATCATGATATAAGTAATAGGATCAAAAATAACAAGTCAAACATGTACGATAAAAATTGGTTATTACCAGAAACATTGATTTTACATGAAATTGTTAATAAATGGGTAAAATAAAGTCATAAGTGGATCATATATTGTATTATATATTGTATTATGTTTTCATGGTATATTCATACTAAACATATATTCATTATATAGGATTTTTTATTATGTAAAAATAAATTCAATACATAAGGTATGGATTTTCTCATAACACATTTTATATTCAGGAGATACATGCCTAATTAACTACAATTTTTTTTGTGGTATATAATTCCCATGAATTTATTATATTATAATTATAATTATAATTTATTTGTATTTAAAAAAAAATTATGATCTCTATTTTATTGGGTTTATTGTTCAATAGTTATAAAACCGGAAAGGTAATTTTTCTTATATTTTCCTTTTTTAGACACATGTTATGTTATGCACCTATATTATTTTATATAGTGTATATAATTTCCCTTTTAAATTTCATATCATTATTATTCATATTTTCATGATATTAAATTTTTCATGTAATTTTATACTCTCATGGTTTTTTTATTTAATGTTACCAAAGTGGAATGATTTTATTGGTACAATCTCTCCCTTTATCAAGATTTTTTAAGATTATGCATCCATTGGTGAAATATTATGATCAATATATTAATAAATATCATGAATTTTATTTTAATATAGTTCTTAATTTTATATCTAACTAATGTTACCATTTTCTCAATCTTTCACACTTAGATTATTAATAAAGTGTTTTTTAATCCAACTTCATTTTTACTTTCAGTCAGAAATCCATGTTCTTTCAAACTATGTTTTATAAAAATGTATTCAAAGATGTTCTAATATTATCCTATGATGTTTAAAAGAAATATTTACCCTTGTTTTAACTTTTTAAAAAATGGTTTTAAAAGGAATCTTCTAATTTTTTTCCGGTCAAAGAACTTTTCTAAACTTTTTAAAGTGTAGAAAGAATGTTTGGGATGTACAAACTTACTCAAAATCATGAAAATAATTTCCTTGAAGCTTCCTTTTTATGTTTTCAAGTTTATTTTTAATGAAATTTTTTCCAAACATTCTATTGATTTCTTTATTTTAAATTAGTTTGCAATGAAAAACATTTCAAAAAAATATGTTTAAAAAGTGTTTTAATTTAATTTCAAAGCATGATTTACATGTTTTTGAAATGTTATTTTCAAAGAAAAGGATTTGACGATTTTCAAGTTTTATTTATAAGTTATAAACACTATTCTCTATGAATGGGTTCCCAAAATTATTTCAAGAATTAAATTTATATTTTTTCAAATTATGTTTGAAGAAAATGGTTTTCAAAATGCATTCAAGCATCATTTATGATTTTTCAAGCTATTTTCAATGAAAAGGGTTTTAAAAATATTTTCAGTATTCAATTATTAATTTTAAAATATAATTTACAAAAAAAGATTTCAAAATGGTTTATATTTTTTAAAAAACTTTTCAAAATGGAAAATATGTTTTCTTGAATCACTTTTTTCAATGAAATTTTAAATACTTATTTATATGAAAAGTAATTTTTAAATGGTTTTATAAAAATCATTTTCAAAGAAATTATATTTTCCTTAAGAAATGTTTCACACGATATTTCAAAATCCATCTCCATATAAGATGCCATACTTTGTTATATTTTATGCTTTACTATGGATATGAATCAATAATAGCATTTATATTCCTTCTTTAATGGCTTATGTATTTATGGAATTGTGTTTATTATAATATTTTCTCTTCGATGGGATAAATTATTTTGAAACATGATTTTTTTCATAGGTGAGTATTTGATGAAATCATTATTAAATCTATATATTTTCCATGGGTTATTGTGTAATGAAAAGTTAATGATTCCCATTTCATTTCATGGGCCATGATATGATGAGTGTTTTTTTATCTTAGGGCACAAAGATGTACGATTTCATTATGTGGTGGGTGGGACCTATATCTCCCATTAATGAATTGGGTAATGATGTATGTCTCATGAGTATAAATTTTATAAGTGAAATTAATTACATGCTCACAATTTAATGTGTGAACCTGAGAACATTTTCACAATTTTATGTGTGAAGATGATTATATGTTAAAAATTTTATGCAAGACCTATTTTTATGTCCATATGTTTATGCATGAGCCTAATTACATGTTCAAAATGTTATTAACGAACCATATTAGGTGTTCAAAGGGTTATGCATAAACCTGATTACATGTTCACAATGTTATGCATGGACCCGGTTTCATGTCCATATGTTTATGCATGAACATGATTACATGTTCACAATGTTATGTGTGCACCTAGTTACACGTTCACAACAAATTGCATGGATCTTGTTACATATCCATATATTTATGTGAGTGACTGATATCATGTTCTTAACTTAATGAGTGAAACTATTCCAACTTATACATGTTTATAATGTTATAAACTGATGTGTATTCAACAATTCTATATCATATTCATATGATATTCAGTCATGTATTATTCTATCAATTACCTTATCATTCATGTATTATGAACTGGTAATATTTATTCAATGACTCTTGATTATGATTTTTTATATGGAGGTTATGATAATTTAATGATATGATCATGTTCTCATATCATTATACTCATGATTATGCTTACATATCTCCTTGTTCACACTTATTCATCATATGATATCATCCATTTTGATGTTTCAATTACACAGGTTATGATGACATGTTTTTAAGGAGTACTAAAGGGTAAAGTCATTTTAGATTTGTTGATGATCTTTCAACAAATTAGAAGAATGTGTTTCATGATTTAAAAGAGAGGAAACTATTATGATCCTCAAGAATTCACTTTTTTAATGTGTTGACTATTATTATAAAATGATGTAATATATATGTATGTTAATATTGGGTCTATATAATTACCCCCAAACTAGACAAAAGGTAGAGTATTTGGTTAAGGTGTTAAAATAAATTCTTTATTCATGTGTCCTTAACATCAAAGGTTACTGGGAGAAACACATACTCTTTTTTGAGTTCACTTATAATAACAAATTTCATCCTACCATCCAAATTTCCCCAAAATATTACTTATATATTAGGTCTTGTTTTTCACCATTGTGTTCGTTAGAGGAAGAGGAGGCATCTTTTCTTGGACTGTGTCTCATCCATGAGACTATAAAACATGTCCAGTTGATCAGAAAGTGAATTTTGATAGCTTATTACATATAGAAAACATATTACAACTAATAATTATGGCCTCATGAGTTCTAGTTCAGAGATTAGGTTTTCTTTTGAGTCTCACCAGATTTTTCCATCGACTTATTCAAGAGTATGGTAAGCTTTCACGAGAATCAGTGGTTATTTTGAGGATATAAAATGAATTGTACTAGTGTCTTACCAAATATAACTTTCTTAGAGATACCAGTCTATGCATGATTTATCTCATATATCTCAACTTCACTGGTTTTAACCATACTTGTCACATGTGTTATAGTCTAATTATGTTGAGTTAAATATGGATGATTCTTTTTAGGAGTATCCATTGTATATTTTAGATAAGATCATGAAGACACTATATGGGAGGTCAATTCCTTTGGAATGGGTGTTATTGAAGAATGACCAAGTATAGGATGATACCTAGGATCGGGAGGCTGATCTATGAGATAATTGGCCAAATCTTTTCTAGGATGATACCTCTTTACCCTCATAAGGCCAACTTGGGGAAAAGTTACATTAAGGAGGGGAGGTTATAATGACTTGACTTTTCTTCAAGGTATCGTTCATTTTTTTCTATTTAAATCTCACTTTTAATCTTGGTAAAACCCAGATGGACTAAGGAAGGATTTGGGAGTATATTGGGATTCTTCAAAGCCCATCACACCAAGAATATGTCAAATTGGGTAGGTTTCACTGTTCATGCATGGTTAGTACCAACTATGTGGGATAACCATGTAGCGGACTTGGTGGCATCCAGGAGGTTACACTATTTTTCTGCAACCATGCAAGCCCAGAAGTAAAACAATCTATCTTAATAGGGTTTTAGGATAGTTCTTTTAAAATTCCATGCACACAATTACACAACTTTTACCCCATTCTCATGCTGGGTCCCTTTTTAGATAGTGGGTGGAGCAAGGTTGGTACAAGATTTGGCTAACCGTGTGGCCAAACCATGCGATCCTGTCTTTTTGGGTTAATTTAAAATTCTACCCATAATGAAATTAAAACCATAACTGTTCTCTCACACTTCTCATTTTAATTGCATTGAACCTCCCCTATCCAACGATCTCTCCCTCTATCTAAATTAGTTGCTTTGATTACTCCTTCATACAGACTCTAAATCATGTGATATCAGAATAATTGTATTCACAACTTAGTCACATTAATACTCTTGTTTCCTATCTATGTATTTATTCATATATATTTCACTATTAAGGTATTATCTCAATCATCATATTTTCATGTTGTAAGACCGTTTTTCATTTTCATTCAACCCCACTTTGAATCATACACTGATATTATATGAGGAGTATTATATGGCCTCGAGGTAGGTAGTATAGTTTTTTTCCTCAAATTCATGTTGTTTTCATATCTTCTCTATTTTTTTATATTCCGTCTATTACAACATGTTACATTAATGTTTGTTTCTTAATATTAAATTGATATAAACTTGTAGATAAACTCATATTGATACTATCTAGAAAATTGCAGAATTTTGAACTCATTCATTTCCACCACTTAAGGTGTACTAAATAAATGAAAATGTATTATATATATTTATAATAGATTGGAAAACCTTCTATGAGTTTGTCTATGGTTAAAAATGGCATTACCCCTTATGTGAAATTTCCCAATTGAATAAAGAAGATTCTACATTCATGTTTTCATTGATTAGTAGTTATCAAGACTTTATAAATTGAATGGATTATTTGTAGTGAATATTAGTGGTTAGAAAGGCAACACATCTTGTTTTATCATTATGAACTTGAACTATATGAATTTTGATGAATTTTTTATATTGGGCTTGATAACTATGATGATTATAAGGTTATCCCTCCAGTTATTTTTATTAATATGATTAGTTCATTGATATTGGTCAGTGAATGATAGTTAAGGGACTTATTGAGCATGATGTTTATCTATCCCTTATATCGGGTGTTGATCCTGATATCCCCTGCTATTATACTATTATCTGAAAGATGGTAATGAAGTTCCTTATTCCACTATTTTTTGTGTTGGGAATCATGACTCACCCAATAAATATCAAGTGTTGAGCATCATGTATCACATTAATGTGAGGATTATGGATTTTAATATTTTATTAAGCCTATAGCTTGTTAAACTTCTTATGGACCCTTGAGTTATGCCCCAGGTCCAGCCAGAACATAGTATCATGGTATATTCCAACTAACGTCCTCATGTACTTAGTCAATATATGTGGATAAATTATATAACTAAAATTTATATATAATATAACTATATTTGTGTGTGCAGGGTATCTGATCAGACTTATACAAACTTATGATAAAGAATATAGAGATAGTGAGGTGTCCTGTAGGAACCTGATATGGATGGTTATTATTTATTCATTATTATTATTATTATATTTTAAAAATATTTTTTCTATATAAAAAGAATATTATTTTTAGGCAACATTAGTGGTGGCCTACTAAGATTTTATAGAAGTCCCTACACTATCTACCTTTGGTACCCAAGTAGTCTACTTGTATATAGGTATGGATACACTCAAGTCCCCTATTATAAATTTTTGATTTTTTATATATTGTATAGATCATTAGATTATATGAGAGAGATTATGCTCGAGATGCAAGAAGAGTAGTCTTTTTTCCTTATTGAATTTGGGTATAACAAGTTTCATATGACTATACCTTGAATTATTTGTTCCCTTGTTGTATATTCTCATTCAATTCAATCATTTTATATGACTCTACCAATTGGATTTTGAAATTATTATTTAATTTAATTAATTACTATTGTTTCTACTTATACTTCCACTAAGGAAATTTACTCTTCATTATATTATACTATCTATTTATATCCTGATTTCTATATTAAAATCTACTCAGTGTATATATTTTGGAACTTTTTTATGAGGGTATAGTCTCCCCAATATACAACCTTAGTCCATCACGGCTATTCGGTAGCCTCTAGCGTACGGGGAGGCATGCTTGAGGCCATGTGTCACACCAGATCGGGGCACCGGTTTAATGGAATCTTGGTCGGGATGTTACAATCCAATTTTTTTCATTGGATGTTTTATGTTTTGGAAAGATAAAATAGGATCACATTTATCAAAATAAAAGAAATAAATGTAATTTTTTTTTGTTTTCAATATCAGATATTAGAGTTAGGGTTTGGGTATATTATAGTTCGTATTAGAGAAAAGACTTAGATAACTTTGTTGATTAGTATATTTTAATGTTACATTATCTAAACATTTATAGATACCATTTTTGGTGTATAATATTAACTATGATCATCAATTCAAAGTTTAAGAAATCCCATTTTAGTTTTTAAGATGTGATTTCTTAAATTTATTATTAAAACTTTTAGAGTTGTTTTAATAGGTGTGAGTATTTGTAATGGTTGGTTTAATGTGATTCATGAATTTATATTTTAAGGTCAGATGTTTTAATGTATTGATATCCTTTAGTTATATTATCTTGGATATTGAGGTAATTATGGGAACACAAATTTTATCGTATAGATAAACGCATGACTTAAATGCGATTTGGTCACTAAGTGAATAATGTTATTTTAGAAATAGATAATAATATTTTTGTTCCTCTAAGATGAAAGGTATATGATAACCATTGAGGTCAAAACACTATTTAATTTTGATATTATTGATGTTATTTGGGATATAGGGTTTTTTGGGATATAGGGTTATTTAGTTATGTAATTATGTAGTTTTAACATTATGCATTACTGTTTAATTTTGCAGATTAATATATTATTTCATTAAATGAAGGATTATTCATTCTAGAAATTATATTACAATATGATGGCTATTTTGGGGTTTATAGAGTCTAATGAAATTTGGGATATCTCTGTTACCTCAATTATAGTTATTAGGTATTTAAAATTTGATTTTAGTGCTTCTATAATGAACAATTCATCCTAATTACTCATTGTTTGGAGAAATTTAATAGATTTTTGTTGAAATTTTCTAACGATTGAAATCCGACTTGTCATGTAATTATATATAACTATTTGTTAATATAGATGGTGAAATAATTCCTCAACTCTAGGAAAAGGATATTGAAACCAAAAATTTATCCTAGTACCTTAATTTAATATGAAATAATTTCTTTTCACTCATCGTATATTTATGGTTTTAAATTCAATAACTTTATTTTGGTTATTAAGTTTCATATGATAAATGATCACCATCACTCTATATAATTATTTATTCTTTTTATCCTTGTCCAAATCTCCCATTTCCACCAACTTTTTCATATTTGGAAACCAAATATGTGTTATTATAGATGACCTTCATATGTCATTTTCCCTCTTATCAAGATGATGTTTTATTAAACAATTTTACTATGTGGGTGTCCAAAATATGTATTATCAAATGTAAAACCTTTGATTACTAAGATAAATTTAAAATTTCATAGAAAAATTTTATTAAATGGAAAGAGTACATAACACTCCATTATTTTAGAAAAGAATACTATGTTCGATAGTGTATTCAACATTGGATATCAATTTTAAATGACACATGACATATAAATCTGTTATAACATAGCCATTAAATTAGTGAGTATGAATATAATTACCTAAATTATGAAATATATATGTGTATATAAACCTCATAAAAAATATAAATTATTGATAAATTTTTCTTAAATAATCAATCATTTTTTTGTGATGTGATTTTATTCTTCAAAAATATGTTTTCTTCAAAAAAGATTTTTATTTATTATCATAAAAATATATTATAATTAATTTTTTGATTTTTAAGAAAATTTATTTGATAAAATAATGTTTTTATATAATCATATAAAAGTTTAAATTTGGTGAATTTTTTTTCATTTTTTGTAAAATATTAAATTTCTAGTAAATAGTGATAAATACAGATATTTGTAAAAATGTCATTTCTTTTTAGTAAATTAAGAAAAATAAAAGACCCATTATGTTTTTTATATGATTTATTTTAAAAATTGTATTTTTATGTTATATTTAACCAACTTAGTTTTCAATCAACTTCATATAGTGATTAGAAAAAGTTATTCTTTGGGTTAAAAATGTAATTTTCTAAAAAATATTATAAAGGGTAGAAATTTTATCCTTTTTAATAAATATAAAAAATATCAATTTGAAATTATTTGATTGAAAATTATAGATTATATATATATATATATAAATATTAGATTAAATTCATTTAATGATAATTACTATTCATATAGTTAATATGAAATCATCTTTTTTGTGGAAATACACTTCATGAAAAACCACTGTTTCATCATGTTTGTGGGTATAATTTTAAATTAAAATTTTTCACTTACATAAATATAATTTGGTAAAATGTTTCCAAATTTTTTAATAATAATAATTTATATTATTAAATCAGTTCATCTTAATTTTATACCATAATTAATAGTAAAAATATTAAAACTATATTAATTTTTTTAAGGGGAAAATAGCTTTAGCATGGGATCAACTAAAAAGATATAGGTGAAAATGAGATAAAAATTTTCAAAAATATAATTTGTGGCCATATTTTGACATAATTTTATCTAATTATCTATAAATATCAGTTTTTGATAATATTTTTTAGGTGAAAAACATGGGTACGCCTTTTTATTTTAAAAAATTACCACTGTGTCACCCACCTCACTTATAGAAGGGAACCCACTATCCTCTATTCTTCACACCTTAAAATTCTTTTTTGTCAGAAAATACCTACCCAAATAGCTTTCTAACTACCCTCCCATCATCTAAGAATCCTTTTTTTGGTCATAAATCCATTCTATGAATAATTTATGTATAATCATAATGTGGTTGTCTAAAGAATAGATAATGTTCTTCAACAAGCATATTTATTTTTTGTTCAACCTCTATAAAATATTATCAAATTATAATTATATAATAAAAAAATATCTCCTATATAAATATATTTTATTATTTTAATTTAATTATCTAAATCTATCTCCTCTTCCATCAAATGGGATATGAAATCGTCAGAATTATGTATAGTGGACTACCGCCCCATGAACTGATGTTATTCATTTTCCAGCATCTCCTATCATGGAATGTTTTAATGATGGATTTTAAGTATATATATTATATTTATAAAATATTTATACGTAGATTCATTATATCATATATAATATTTTTTACATCCCATTCTCTAGGGGATATTAAAACGTTTCTCATATGTACGACGGACAACTGCCTCGGCCTTTGGGCCACCCGTTTGGTCCTCGGGTCCTACAAGACTTTTGGGCCACCCAGGGCCTTCAGGCCAGTTTTATCTCAAGGCCTTAGGTCCACATTAAGGCTTTCGGACCACCCTAAGTCCTTAAGGACACATGAAGATACAGATTTACCATTCATACTACAAGGGACAAGATTGCGAATAAGGATCATAGAAGGCACATTCACCAGAGTAGAGCTAACGAGAATTGGTAGAATGAGAGGGTATGACATTTCCATTAGTACTGGCCATGCGAAACTCTGCACAACATAGCTATCCTATGATCCTTGTGAAGGGGGAGTGCTGATATCAAGACATGTGCTAGGGAGAAGCAGTTCAAATTTTTCTTGTCTGGGTGATTTCCTCTAAGACCTATGGGTTTTGTAATTGTCTCTAAGACTTCGGGACTTCTTAGGGTTCCACCTAACCCCATGAAAGTTTGATTATCGAAAATAATAAATAAAATTCCTTCGGCCCATTCAGTCAGTCTTAAAGTGATGAAGGATGACATCATTCATGAACGTGTAGACTACCTCCTCCACAAAGTGATGGGATAATTTTTTTACATAACTAAAAAACACGATTGAAATATATATATAAGTATATTTAATTAATTAATAATTTATTTTAATAAGATTATAATCCTAGAAATATAAATTATCACTCACTTTCTTTCCATACCGATCATTGAAAAAATGGTTATGTTACTCATGCGTACATACGAACTACCATCTCCATAATCACAACAAATTTAATTTTTCATTACCATCATTATTGATTGGTTTTAAAAAGTATAATTAAGTAATAAATATTACAATTATTTCATGAATATTATTCTTGATATTTTAAAATAATGACCTCTTTGGCCATGGATAACTCACCAAAGCTATTTTAAAACAATAAAGTAAACATCCTCAAAACCCTCGATGTGGAATTAATAGATTAAGTATTCAAATATGTAATTATAAAAACTAAAATAAAATATTTAAGAATAATCTATTATAATAGGAAAATTTTCTTAATAAACGAAATAAATTATTTACTCTTATTGTATAGGAGTTAATGAACATACAAGGAATGTTTAAACTTGAGGTAAGGGTTTTTATCGTATCACTTTTAGTTATGTGAGACATACTCTATATTCATTGCATGTTTGTATTTTCTGATATATATAATTTCCATTTTACATGTGTTATAATTAATCCATCATATATCATGGTATTTCGTGTTACAATTTGAATTATTTCACCCATGGGTAATTTACCTGGAAATTACTAAGTGGTAAATAATTTCATAACTCAAATCCTTCTCATTGGGTTATATTACTTCTTTATTGTATATGATATTCTATAATTATATGTTTAATAAATTTGGATCATTTTTTTCTCATTTACATTTTATACACATAATCAATTCAATTATTAATTCTCACATTCAATAGTAGCATTTTTTAAGGGTTATTCATTGTAAATTATCCTACTTTGAGAAATACATTTTTGAAATGAAGCTGTTTTTATTTTTATATGCATTTATCAAGAAATATATGTCATAAAACATTTTATAGCCATGATATTAAAAGTATCATTTGATGTTATTAATTCACGGGTCTTACTATTGAAGGGATAATAAAGTGGAAAAGGCTTTATGTTACAATCTTCTTTCTTTCTAGTTTTTTATGTTCAACATTATTTTTGAAGAAATAATGTGACATTATTTTCAAGAAATACATATATTTTATTCATCATTTGTTATGAATATGGTTCACATGTTTTATATCCATATCATCCTTTATTAATTTAAGAAATATAAAGAGAGTCATTTTTAAGTGATATCAATTGAATATTTTCATTTAAATTAGGTATCATTCTCTTCCATATACTTGTTTTATAAAATGATATAAAAATCTTTATTTTATCAATTTTTTACAAATTCCATTTTAAATTATCTTTAACCATCTTTTAAAATGTTTTAAAAGAATATTTCCAATTTACAAATGGGTCACTTTCCACTCCCTTTTTGAAAATGTTTCAAAAAAATGTTTATTTTTAACTTTTATAGTATGAACAAAATTTATCTCTATCATGTCTATTATTTTCATTGATGTTTACTTTATATGTTTACATGGTTTTTTCAATTAAAATTATTTTCTCAATATTTTTTTGAATTTCGTTTTTTAAAAATTTATTTTCAAAATGAAAAGATTATTTTCAAAAAAAAGTTATTAATAATCTTTTAATAGAATTTAGAGTCATAAACATCACTAGAACATACTATTAATTATTCTCCAATGGGGATATTTTTTTAATGGTACCATCCTCACTATTTTTCTATATTGATTAAGATTGTTTCTATTTCATTTTTTGTTTCATGTTAGTAACCCTTCATTTATTTATATATATATATATAATGTGTTTGGGTGATGTTTGTATGGGTTTTGAAACCTTTTAGAAAGCCTATTTGGATTTTCTATAGGTTCACGGTTTGAGGGAAATTTGTTCAAACCATGAAACTCCTACAAAAAACCAGGCATTGTGTGACATGGGATATGGGGAAGGTGCATTATTAGGTGAATGGTTTGGCCAATCTGTGTGGTATCCTAAGTGAAACCATGAAAAGTGGGACAATGATATTTTTCATGGTTGATGCTCAGTTTTTATAAACATGTGATTTCTTACTTGATGTAGTGGCTAGAACATGGTCTGCACATGGTTTTTCCTAACCGTGTGACTATCTATGCACAGTTTAAAAACAATATCCTAAAAAATTATATTTGGTTTGGGATTATGCTTGAACCCCTTGATTTTTTCCCAAAGAGACCCTAATTAGATATTTATTCCTCCCAGTGGATATGGAACCTTTCCCCATTGAATTGAAAGTGATATGAAGTATTTTATTAGTGAGTTGAAGCCCGATTCCCTTGGTAAGTCATCGTTTATATTATATTTTCTTTGTTTTTATAAGATCTACTTCTTTATCTCTCCCATTTTCTTAGATCTACACAATTGTGAATAGATCTAATGTTTTTGATTCCAATCATGGTTATATTTTGCCATTTTTTTGTCAAGGTATGATAATTATGATGGGTTTTGGGGATTCGAACATGTTTTGTGGTCATTTTCATGACATTCTTCATTTTCTCCCAAATTCAAGAAATATGTGGCTTCACTCATAGAAACTCTTGTGAGAACATGAATGATTAGGTTAAAATTGGTAAAATTGATTAATTTTGATTGTAAAATTATTGTGAAAAAAATGGTAGAAAACCTCTTTTGTGATGTTTTTAGTAATTTGTTTATTTTTTGTGAAATTGTGAAATTGTGGAAAGTGGTTGGGTAATGTGATTTGATTTTTTTTATTTGAAATTTTTTATTTTAAAATATGGATTTATTAGATTTTTGTTAAATGGTTTGTTTGAAAGGTTTTCAATAAAATGAAATTTTCATTGAAATGGATTTAATTGGATGGTTTGAAATGTTCATGGCATACATGGGTTTTGTGAGTTTATGGTTTTAATGTGACCATGACAAAGGGATATGTTCCATTAAGTTACAAAGGGGCGTGACCCTAGATTAGGGGTGTGTTTCATTGGGTCCCAAAGAGATTGGCCACTTTGTGACTACTTAGTGTATGCATGAGAAACTTCTCATGAGTTTAAAACTATGATAGAATCATGGATATGTGTTTGTGTGGTGAATCAAGGAGTATGTATGCAAAAATGGTATGTAAAATGGTTTAATTTATTCTTTGGTTTATTTTCCTTGGGAATTTTTTTGGTGTGAAAAAACTATTTTTTATTAAACATATTGTATTTGATTTAAAATATTGTCAACTATTTTATATAATTTTCTATATAAATGTTCTAATATTTCATATCCTAGTGGCTTGAGTAGGGAAGTAATTTTGGGAAAGCCTAATCAGTTTCAATACTCAACCTTGCATTAGAAATTTGCTGCTTTGTGGATATCATTTATCAAGAAATATGAAAATTTAATGTATCACACTTCTTTGGTGGTGAATCACGATACTTAGGCTATTTCTTGGAGTTTGATCATGGAACATTTGGATCTTCGGAGTTATGTGGATTTTCATTTATGTTTTGGGTTTTTTCTTTCGTTGGGCATTTTGATGGGTTTTTTCTTCTTTTGTGATACTCGATGTTATTTTCGTTTTGATACCAATGTTATTTCTTTGAGTCGTATTACAATCTTATCATACATAATGTAGTGGTTTATCTTTTTATGGAATGTTTGTTTGAGAATTTTTATTTATTAAATGGGAAATTGTCCCATGGTTATATTAAATCCCTTGACATTTATTTTCAGTCATTGGTTCCATGGGGATGTATCATAAGGCGAAGTATAAATTACACCTAAACTCAAGATAATGAGGAGGGGGAGGATGATACAAGTGTTATTGGCTTTTTCGGTACTTTTATAACAAGTGGTAATCAGTTCAATCATTCTTGGTGTTGAAATTCATTATTTTTTATTAGTCAATTTGGGATCGTAAAATGGAGTTATATTTTTGGGACTTGAAATGTAGAGAATAAATACATGTAGCTATCATTTTTTATTTATAACTTAAAGATACCATGTAGTTAGGTGCATATGTGTTTTGGATACACTTATAAGAGTTTTGTCTCATTTTCATGTGTTTAGGAAATTAGAAGAGCATGAAATGCATTATAAAAATATCATCCCACTTTGAGTATATATTTAATTTTAATTAATAATTTTTGATATGGTTTTAAAGTGTTCATTTTTTAAAATTACTACTGTTATTTTAAAATGTGAGATTTTGAAATATAATGGAATGGTTATTTTGAAAATGGTATGATTTTCAAAAGAATGGTGAAACTTTTAAAAAAACTTGAATGTGGAAAATGTTAGATTTTTAGAATCAATGTTTTTATAGTATGACATGATAGAATTTAACTTTTTTTAGCATTAAATTTCTAGAGAGTGAGACTCATGGTTTTTTTGTGTTTTTTTAAAATGAAACATGGTAGGAATCATCGAATCCAACTAGAGGAAGTTACTGAGAATGTGGCTACACCATATCCACAGGTGAACCAAAAACTTGTTGAGAGTATGGTCCATATATTCAAGATACTAATCGAAGGAATAATAAGGACGAACAAAGGAAATTGGATCATTCTATCCAGTTCCGGAAGTAGAATCCACCCATCTTTTGGGGTGATTCTGAACCAGAGAAGGTAGAGGTGTGGCTGAATAGGATGAATTGAATATTAGATTTCCTGAGAACACCTACAGAGGTGAAAGTTCAGCCATTGAAATATATTATGGAGGATCCTACACACCAATGTTATAATTTAGCAGTTCAGGATAAATTAGACCAAGGCCTTTCATGGAAGGATTTTGATTAATTGTTCAAAAAAATTTATCCTCATACGTTCATGATCATAAGAATGACTTACTTCTTCACCTTTCAGTATGATAGCCTCTTAGTGACAAATGATGTGGCTAAATATATTAATTTAATCTGCTTTTCACCTAAACATGATGCTAGCTCCCCCTTGAGGGAATGCATCTTTGTATCAGGGATAATATTGGATATTCTATCAAATAATGATTTGATCTATATTATGGATTATATAATGATGTTCAATAGATATACAATGGAGGAAATACACATCTCATTAGATATGTGTGGAGGGATCATGTTAACACATATGAGAAATAGTGGGAACTCTAATGATGGGAGAATGTGGAAGAGGGACACCTACTTCCATGTTATGGGAATGAATCAAAATTAGACATCTTGATTGGTAAATATTTCTCCAATACCCGAGAGAAAATATTGATGTTTAAAATGTGGTTCTTTCAACTACATTAAGGGATATTGTATATAAACCCCTAGAGAATGCCACAATTACAATATGATGGGGCATTTTGAGTTCTATTTTCACATTTCTCTATGGTCTGGTGTTTATCACACATCTCAGGTGACGTAAAAGTCGTATTTTTCCATGATATAAAGGAATAATAACACCAATCATCAATAGAACAGAGCTATCCATAGATATTCTAGGAATATGACGACTCTTCATCAGAGGAAATATAAATATGGAAATAAAAAAAGAGTCATGAGAAAGAAATTATATGGAGCTGAGAAAGTTATTATTGGAGGGAAATATTGACTATCGACTATGGGAGGTATGATTACTTTTAATTATACCCTTATAAAACCTATTTTTCATATGTGATCATAACATTCCTTTATTAGTTCTCATTTTATTGATTTGATGAGATTAAATGTTGAGATGATTTCTTCAGTGTTGAAACTACAAACATCTTTTGTTCAAAGTAAATTTTGAGCCTTTAGGTCTAGAGCATGTTCTATAAATGTTTATAGAGATGAGAAGATATGGGATTTTTCAGTACTTTAGATGGATTTCTATGAAATAATCCTAGGTATGGATTGGTTGACAACATTCAATTCTCACATTGACAGTTATACCCAACTGGTTAGTTTTACCACTGATGATGGTGTGAAACATCACTTTAGTGGTTACAAGAGTGTAAATTATGATTTAATAGGCTATTTTCACCCATATTTGGAAAAATATCATTCCAATTGGAAGCTTTGGCTTTGGTATCGATGTAAGAGATCATGGATTACAGTTTTCCAACACTTTTGTATCAGTTATAGGATGTTTTTTTCTATGAATTTCTCATGGTTTCCACCGATAAGATAATTAGAGTCTTTGGTTGATATATTTACAGGGAAAAGTAATAATTCCATTATATCTTATGACTAATAGAATAAATGGAGCTAAAAGTAAAATTTGATGATCTTGAAAGAAATGTGTTCATTTTTCCTATCACGTCTCTCTGGGCAATGCCGATCTTGTTTGTCAAAAATGGGAATGGAAATCTTCGAATATGTGTGGATTATCATAATCTTAGTCATGTTCTGATAATGAATTTTTATACACGTCCACATATTGATGATTTTTTTGATCAATTGAGGGTATATCAGTGGTTCTCTAAGATGGAATTAAGATCAGGATATCACCAATCGTGGGTTTAGAAGGAGGGTATCTCAAAGACATATTTCATGATTGGATATGGAATTATGAAGATGTGGTAATTCCATTTGGCATAAAAAATTACAACATTGAAATTTATGAAATTGATGAAATAGATATTTTAATGATATCTAGATTTATTTTTTGTTGAGTGTTTTTGGATAAAATAATGTCATATTCAAGGACAAGGGCTGAGAATCAGAAACACCTAGAGACAATGTTGGGAATCTTGAGAGATTTTCATTTGTATTTTACATCATCAATGATTTAATTCTAGATATAGTAAGTATGATTCTATGGCCATGTATTCTCTAAAATAGGTGTTTTTGTATATCATGAGAGGATAGAAAATGTTATCTCTTGGAAACCACTAAATAATGTATTTGAGATGTGGAGTTTCCTTGGTTTAGAAGGTTATTACTGATGCTTTGTTGATGATGTTTTTACAAATAGCCTCACCCAAGAAATATTTTTCAAGGTATACTGTTCCATTAAAATAAAATTTTTAATGTTATAAGTCTTTTCAAAATTATAAAGGTCAACTTAAATTAAAACAAATATTTATTTTTATAGAATCAGGACAAGGGTATGTGGTGTGTTGTGATGCTTCAGGGTTAGGGTGGGGATGTGTTATCATGTACAGAGATCATTTAATTTTTTATGGATCATGAATGTTATAGTTTCATGATAATAACTACCACACACATGATCTAGAGTAAGTTGTTATTGTTCAGGTTCGGAAGACTTTTTGTCCTTACTTCATTGGTGGGAAATTTACTATTTTTACAGATCATAAGATCTTAAAAAATATTTTCTCATAAAGGGAAGTAAATCTAAGACAAGGAATATTGATGGAGTATCTCTATGTGATTGAATTTAACACTATGTATACATTGGGTAAAAGAAATATGGTGGTAAATGAATTAAGTAGATAGTCATATGCTCATTGGAAAAAAATAAGATACAGACTAGTGGAAGTTGAGATCGGTCATATTCAACATTCACATGGAATGTGATTACCATGGAGATGTTGCAATTTTATTTCTAGTTTTTTTGTTCATGATTTGGTGTAGATAGTTAAAGAGGAATAGACACCTGATTCATAATTTCTTGATGTGAAGAAAAAAATAAATGGTGGGGATACCTTTGATGGATGGAATGTAGATGATAGTTCAGTGTTATGATTTAAAAATCAGATTTTCATGACTATGGATTATTAGGAACAACTTAATAATGCTTACAACTATTGAAAATGGATTTTTCATCATGGAATAAAAAATCTATATAAAACATTGTAATCCTAGTTATAGTGGGTCAAAATGAAAAAAAGGTGGATGAGTTTTCTTCAAGATGTTTAACATAAAAACACATTAAAGTAGAATATCTATTACAAGTAGGTATGTTATAGCCTTTACTTATTTCTATTTCGGAATGGGATCAGAATGTAATGGATTTTGTAACATGTATCCCAAGAATGGTTCTGAAACCCAATTCTATGTGGGTGATAGTGGATAGACTCCCAATTTCATCTTATTTAATACTTATATGTGAATCTCATCTGGTGGAGGAATTGAAAAAAATCATTTTCCAAGAAGTGCCAAAGAAGGATGGCATACCAATTTCCATAGTGTCAGACAAAGATATGAGTTTTTATCTCATTTGTGTAAATACATACAGAAATCTGTCAGGACTCAATTGAATATGAGAATGGCATTTCATCCTCATTATAATGGGAAATAAAAAAAATAATTCAAACATTGGAATACATGTTACGAGATTGTGTAATGCATTTTGGTGGCTCATGGAAAGAGCACATACCATAGTGGAGTTCTCATATAAAATATGTTATCATGCCTTCATATATATGACATATTCTCAATCTTTTTATTCGCATCCATGTCGTTCTCCACATTTTTGGGTGTAAAAAGGTGAGACATCACCAGTTGGGCCGAAAATTGTTTATGAAACAATGGATAAAATGTTTCTAGTTAGAAAACTGATGGAGATATATCAGAGTCAATCAAAATCATACATGGATCATCATCGATGGTTTTTTTCATTTGAGGTGAGTGATATTGTGTTTTTGAGGATCATTCCAAGGATTGGGAATCCCTATTTTGGAAGGCATGGAATGTTATCTCCTTTATACATAGATCCCTTTGAGATAATTGAATAGATTGTTGTGGTGGAATATTAGTTGTCATTGCCACCGTGATTTTTTATTTTCCATAATGTGTTTCATGTACATTAGTGGAAAATGTATCAGATTGATCTTAAACATGTTATTTGATGGGATAACATTAACCTAGTGTTGGATACTTCATTAGTGCATGTCCTAGTGTTGATTGTATATAGGTAAGAGAAATAATTTAATGTGAAAATCCTCATTCTAGTGTCGGTTATATGGAAACATGGTCTAATTTAGGAAAATAATTGGGAACACGAGAAGGAAATGAAAGAGAAATAGTCTAAAATATTTTAGATAAATGATGGTTTTCAACATTCTAGTGATGAAAATGATAATAGTGGGGAGAATGTAGCACCCCGTTTTTTAAGCAATTAACCCTTAATTTGTACTTATTAAGAATATAATGTGGTTGGGTGATGTTTGAGAGGTTTTAAAAACATTTTTGATTATTTTTGGGGAATTTCTATAGGTAGACAGTTTTATCATGGGTTTTTGAAGACATGTAACACCTACAAGAATTCAGGCATAGTAAGACATGTGATATGGGGAAGGTGCACTATTAGGTACACATTTTGGAAAAACCATGCGAGGTCATAGGAGAAACCATGATATGTTTGATAGTGATTTTTACATGGTTGGAATAAGGTTTGTATAACCATGTAGGCCAACCATGTGAGTTCCTCTTTGAGGTAGTGGATACTACACGATTAGCACACTGTTTTGGATAATCGTGCGACCAACCATGCACAGTTTCAAAAGAAGATCTTTAATAAGTGGATCTGGATCAGGAATACATTTTCACCATTTTTTTTGTTCCAAATAAACCCTACCTCGATATATCTCACTCCCAATGGCTATGGAACCCTTTCCCATCGAAATTGAAGTGATTTGGAGGCGTTTTTTAGTGTGTAGTTTTTTGATTCTCTCAATAAGTCATCGTGTATGGAAGTTTTTCTAGGTTTTTGTTATATATAATTCCTTCCCTATCCAGGATTCAAGTATTTAGTGTGATTTAGATATATATAAGGTTATATATTCCAATCATGGTTATATTTTTCATTTTTGATGTTAGGGGAAGAGATCTACGGTGGGTTTTTTGAAAATTCAACCCATTTTTTGGAAGTTTTCATGTAATTCTTGGTTTTCACTAAAATTACTGATGTGGGTGAATTCAATCTTGAATAATTATATTATAAAATGGATTCTTGGATTTAAATTGGTTAAATTACCAAATTTTTATTATGAAATTATTTTAAAAATCATGGCAGATACCCTCTTTTGAGAAAGTTTGATTTGTTTGTAGATTTTTAATGAAATTGTGAAATTATGGAAATTGGTTTTGCAATGTGATGTGTTTTCCTAATTTTAGAATGTTGATTTTAAAATATGGATTTTTTATATTTATGGTAAATGATTTTTCAAAGGTTTTCAATAAAATAATTATTTTATTAAAATAGTTTGAATTGTTTGGTTTGGAATGGTTTCAACATACATGGGTTGTGGGAGTTTATTATTTTGACATGACCCTAAATTAGGGTCAATTACCATTGGGGTGAAAAGGGAAATGACCCTAGATATGGGGGATATTTCATTGGGGTATAAAGTGATTGGCCATATTGTGATGACTTAGTGGATGGATAAAAAATGCTCTTATATTAGGAACTATCAGAGAAGTATGCATGTGTTTGTGTGAGGTGATTCATGGAATGGGTATGCCAAAAAGGAATGTGAAATGGTTTAAAGTTTCGTTTGGTTTATTTTCATTATAAATTGTTTAGGTGAGGAATTTATTTGGTATTAAACTACTTGTCTTTGATATAAACTATTATCAATTATTTTCTATAAAAACTGTTATATAAATGTGGTAACATGTTTTGTCCTTGTGGAATGAGTAGGAAAGTCATTTGGGTAATCTCTACTAAGTTTAATTACTGAACACTAATTTGGAACATTGGTGATTATCATATATTATTTATCGAGACACATGAAAATGTAATTTATCACACTTCTATATTGTTGAATTATGACACTTGGACTATTTTGTTGAGTTTAAGCATGAATCATTTTCGAGATTTTTAGTTATGTGGGCTGTTTTTTCCTTTTTCATGTCTGTCATTGTGCAATTTGATGTTAGTTGTCCTTCATTGTGGAATTCTATTATAGTCTGGTTTTGATATCAGTGGTACTGCTTTGAGTTGTTTTACATTTTTATCATTCATCAGGTAGTGGTTTATTTTTTTTGAATGTTTTTTTGAGTGGATTTATTTCTTGAAGGGAAAATCATCACCCAATCATATTGATGAAATTGGAATTTATTGCTAACCTTTGAAACCATGGGGATGTTTCTTAAGTACAAGGAACAATTCCTTCTTAACTCAATCCTATTAGGAGGGTAGGGATATAAAAATTTCAAATATATTTTTATGTAATTCAGTACATATCAATAGGTTAATCTTGTTTCAAATATATTTTTATGGAACTAATTTTATTTCCATGGGTTAATCATGTTTCAATGATATTTTAATGGAACCTATTTATTTTACATGGGTAAAAAATGTTATGAAAATAATAAATATTATTTATATGAGTTTATGATGAAATAAATTTTATATTCATGAATGTTACTTGTGAATTGTTGATACTCTTGGGTGCGACCATATAACATCAGGTTATCCCATTATAGCTTATATTTTAGGTGTTCCAATATAGAACTATAATTCATTGAGTAATTATAATTTTCTACAAAGAATAATTTTGGAATTAAACCATATAGATATTTCATTTTGAGTGTTTTTATGGTTTTTAAGTGTTCAAGGAAGATGACGGCCCCATATACATCCCCAATTTCATTGTGCATGCTATAATATTATTATGATTCTTCTTATCAAGATTGATATCAAATGGCTCATGGTTATTGATTATTATGACTCTTGACTTTTTTAAAGCCTTAGGCTAGGATTTCATGTTTCATTTTCCAATTATTTATGGGTATGAATATTATTATTCTATGCTCATGAACATTTATTATGTCATTATACCCTTATTCTCTTATAATGATCCCTGGTGAAATTCAATTTTTAAGGCTTATGATTACCCTTAATGATAATTTTAGATCACCCTTCTTATGTTACATTTACACCATGAGATAAATATTTAGTATGAAAGAATTATTTCTATAAATGTTTCATGTAGATGGTGATGATGATGTAATGTGAAATATTTAGTGTTTCCTATAGTTAGAGATGACATTCATCTTTATGAACTAGTTGTTTATCTATACATGATGTTAAAAATTTGTTCTAATTTACTAAAACTATAAACCTAAATGGTGATTTAGAATGAATGTGATCCAACATCTTCCTTTTAATGGTGAATGTTTTTTACAAAAAAAATTGGGTAATCATAATAAAAGTCAATGTCCTATTTGTAATGATTAAAATTTCAATGTTGGATCTAAGAGTGTGGATTATAGGTTATTATATCACATCAAAATTGGTATTCCAGTAGATTATTATCCAATATCTAAGCTACCAGTTCGCCTTGATTATGCTTATATTCACATGGTGGAACATGTTATTGGAACATTCATGGAATGACCATTAAATCTTATAAATAGACATGATGATAATGGGGAATGTCATTTACAACTTATATTATATTAAATATCTTTTATGATGAATTATAAAGGTTATAAATAAATTTTTAATAAAATAAGGGGAAAGAGAACATTGAGTCTAGATATTCTAAGGGATAAACAGTTGGATAAAAAACCCTCATGAGGTTACCTATTTCCCAGAAATATATCATTAAAATTTATTGATGTTATAGGTTTTTATAGATACAACGTTACAAAATGGTAATACTTATATCGTTGAAATTGAAGAAAAAATGTACTGAAACATTTCTCATGAAATTTTTTAAGTTGATAGTGTAAATTAAATTCTAAAACATGAATGGTTAGGATCCTTAATTATTAATGTATATATGAGATACATAATTATTATGTCCAACAATTGATGCACTATTTTTATTACTATTTAAGAGTGTTCATATTTCTGTCGATCTTTATATGATGACTATATAGAGGGATCACCTTGTGATAATATATTTTAATTTTTTAATACTAAGATTACATTTATACAATAAAAATAAATGGTTTGGGTTAAACTCTCTAAATAACACACTAATTTCTTGAATTTTTTGAAATGAACTTAATAAGATGATATATTATACCTAATACCTACGGAACAAATATTATCTATATACTACATTTATTTATTTATTTTTAATTTTTTAACATTAATTATTTATAATTTTATAATTTTACAAGGATCCCTAGATTGTATTTCAGATTAATCCATGTAATAAAATGATATATTTTAAAATATAATTCTTGGATACCTAAAAAACCATTCATACATGATTCCCTTATTTAATTATTAATATATTATATTAAACATTTTATAATAAATCATTGAATTATAATATCTACAATATGTTTTAATATGATTTTTCCTGAAAATTTAGTTTTTTTGTATCACCAAGTAAATAGTATGATGAAACAAATTTAACACAAAAAACATAAAGATTTATTAATCTAGATAAGAAGTAAGTCATATATATATATTAATATTTCACTACTGAAACATATATCATAAAAATTTTCTTAAATTTACCAATATTTTTAATGTACCTAAATTAAATTAATTGATATAATTGTGGTTATTATGTTTATAAATTTAAATAAAATATCATATGTCATCAATAAACATGAATAAGTGTTTTACTATCACTTATATAATTATTTTTCTTTTTCAAGTTGACTTCATTTATTCTTTTATTTTCAATATTCCCCAAATTTGTAATGCATTTTACATCGCTCCATTAACCCATCCACCATCCTTTCTCTTTCATGTCCAAAATCAAGAAATTTTACAAACACAATATAATAACTGATTTAAATATTGAGATCCTATTTTCCTCAGTTAAATAATTTTGAATATTTAAGGGGTTTTCACCCTAGGATGTTCTTACCCATTGCCTTTTATTGATAAAATTAAAGAAATCATTGCAGATAACCATCTTTAACCTTAAAATTTGGATAAAATTAATTCTAGAAAATAAATAATTATTGTTTATAAATGATAATGATAATATTCAAAAATGATATTCACCAATATACCAACATGCTTCTCAAAATTCAGACCTCACTCCAATATTACAGAGTGGCTTATTTTATTTAAGTATATTTTTACCATAGCATACCAAATCAATCGAATTATTGTTAACAATAATAGATCCATATTTTATAATATTTTACCATTGTTAGGAAAATAAAAATGTTTGAGATAAAGGCTTATGTAAATGGGTTTTGTCAAAATAACTGTCAAATAACTCCCCTTATTTAAACATAGAACAAACATATCTAGATTTTTTTTTGCTTATAAATACACCTTAAAAGAATTATAATATTTTAATTCATATATTGAGATTAAAATTTAAGAGTTATGACATCAGGGAGAGGGATATTGGGAATATTATATACCATAGAATAACATTTAAGTAAATCCATTAGATCTTACCAAGAGGTGTTCTTGCCTATAAAATTTACTCTTTACTAGTAATCATCCCAATGTTCCATATATCCTTTCTCTTTAAATATATTTAAAAAAAATACGATATTCTTTCATTACTAATAAGAATAATCTAAATCCTTTTAATATTAACATTACCATGCACTTCCACCATTCTGTGTATAACTCACATGGAATGATATCCTTCACATGAAACATATATTTGATTGAATCCTGAAAAAAAATTATAATCTCGATAAGAGGAGTTATGAAAATACTAAAGTTTTAAAAATTAAAAAAATCAGATAGTGATCAATGATTATTATTAACTTATATAAAAACCGAAATTAAATCAGACTTATGCTTTCAGAAAATTATACAAAGTTTATTTTTAACATAAAATGTCAATTTAAATATATAATAAGGTATCAAACAATAATAACTTAGTAGATATATTTCTGTTGTCCAAATAATATATTAATAAACGATGGACAATTTTCACCGAGACAAAAAAAAACCTCACATCAATCTGACATGCGATGGGAACATAATGATAAAAAAATATATATCAAAATTAAAAGTCTATTATGTTTTAGAAACATCTATAAAATAATAAAATCCAAAAAATTGATCCTATATTATTTTAAAATATCAATAAAATGATCATTAATTCATTTTATAACTATAAAAAAGTTTCAAAAGTTAATATGATATGTGGTGCGAGTAGAATAATGTAAAGAATATGTATAAAATTTAATTTATTTTTAGTTATAAAATAATTCATCCAATGATAATAACTCATGAAAATATATTATATTATCATGAAAATTTAGTATAATGATCTTTGATTCATTTATTACTTATAAGAAAAATATACTTAACAATCTATTGTTTGTCTTGACCAAAATTAATAAAAGAAAAATTTGAATTTCTATAAATAAATTTCAAGCAATAAAAATGAGGAAATAACATCATTTTGTCCTATAAATTTAAGAAAATGGTAATTAATTAATTTTTGATTTATAGAAAAAACTAATTATGAAAACTTTAAGTTATTTTTCTTGGATAATATAAAAATGAAATATAATATTATAGGTTATTATACTTCTATAAATATGTTTCAAATGATCATAATTAAGTATACATACTTGGACTGTCACAAAAAACAATTTGAGAATGGTTATCATATAATCCATCAGATATAAAAAAACTACACAATAATTTAACAAGTAATATGACATTAATGATGATTTTGGTATATTAAATACCTTTTATGTTTTACAAAACTATTCAAAATAATTAAAACTATAGAAATTATCTTTTTTAATTGTGAAAATATGGAACAATGTTTTTTATTTATTTGTGACTTATTAAAATAAAAAAGATATACATCCAATTATTTATATATTCAGAATGATTCCAAGTGTATTTTTACAATTAATATATGTATTTTGGACATTTTTTATATTACATCAGTTTCTATTTAGAATAATTCATTTCCATTTATTTAAGTTAAATTCATGAAAACAAATATCACAGAGAAACATGTCTCTTTAGTATGTGTTTGGTTGATCCTTAGATAAACTCTCATATGTGTTATATTATTTTTGGATTGGTTTTAATTTTTATAAATTATTGTATATCAATATATCTATTATAATAAATTTACTAAAATATTGAAATTAAAATGTATTTTTATTAAAATACTTTAATGTAAATATATTTTTTTATTTATAAATATTATGATGTAATATATAAATTTAAATTATTTCAACTATTTTATTAGCTATTGAAGTTTGATGTTATATAATAAAAAAACAAATATGGTTAATGACATATTTTTTTAGAAATTGAATATATAACTAATAAATCATTAATTTTATAAACAACATTTAACAATTGATGAAATCTAACGAATATCTATAAAACCATAGCGTAGATAAAATCTAGCCATTATCAGCACAATCATTATCAATGATTTAAAAGAACTGATAAAATCATTCTTGAATACTAGTAAAGGCCCAATCTATAATAGTGTTTATGTTATCACCTGATATATCTTTATAATTTGTTGGAAAGTCTTGGAATAAATATGGTTATTTCTAGGGGAATCATCATTTGGATTTCAAAAAGAAAAGACAACATCCAACGGATCATAGATTGAATTGGAGACAACAGTGGTGAGTGGGAATCTAATAAAAAGCATCGAATTAATTTTATTTTTTAAATAAATAATTATAAATTATTTTTTATGATCTTATTTAATGATTTAAACCACATTAATTGAGATAAATATGATTTTTTTGAACATTTATCATGCCCCTTCAGTTTCACTACACTAAGATATTTCATTCAGTACTATGTTTAAATAAATTAATATCAGACATCAACACACTAACCTATGATTACAGCAATAATAAACCATCTTATATTTACCTAAAACATGATCCATATCATCATTATCATTGTGCCTTCACCCCCGAATCACATGATGATGGAAAAAATTAACGAGGGATGAGCATTACACTACAGGGGAAGGTTTTACTTCAAACACTACTAATTCCATAAGTTGGATTTCCAAATAAATATAAAACTAAAATTACAAAAATTAATGAATAAATTTGTAAACTTTTCTAAAACCATTTATTTCAAGGAAATCATTACTTTATTCTTGATAAACATTCATCAATTACACTGAAAATATTTTATAAATCATAAAAACAACATTTTAAGATAAAATCAATTTTATAGTTCAAAATTAATTTTTCCTTTTCCAAAAACACTTAGTTTTTATAATTTATATACGATATGTATTATAACAATAAAAAAATTCTTCAACAAAAAATTTAACTAAAAAATAATAATTAGGGAATAACCAATACTTCACCATAAGTATAAAAAATAAATTCCAATATATTAAAAAAATAAATTTTAAAAAACCAAGAAAGAATTATTTATCAATCTGTAGAAGAATTATATATCCATAAACCACTTTGTGTATTTATAAATAGTTTGTAATGGTCCTAAACATCCAAGACATTAATTTGTGTTTTCTCAATGATCAGTGGTTTTAATAGTTATTTTAGTGGTGTTACAAAGGGGATAAGGGATTACCGGCCATTCAAAGGGTTTTTACAACCTAGTGGTGGGAATACTATATGAAATTTACGGTTATTTTTCTAGTTTTGGTCCATAATGGATATAAAAAGGACTTGTAAAAAATATACGATGTTTTTTCTCTAATGTATTTTGATTTTAAATAGCTAGCTCTGAAATGAAAATTTAGGGCATAGAGCCATGTGTGGTTTCTTGGAGGAATTCATGTAAAAAAGAAGAAAATGATCACACCACAACTATTCTATTTGTGTTGGTGAGGGAAAAATTCATTGGTTTTTGGAAACATACCCTAGTGGAATCCAATTAACATAGATTACTCAATAACACCATGATCATGTCCAGGGCATGATGGAATCCATGGTAACATTAAAGCTTGTTTTTAAATTCCATAAATCAATTCTGATCATCATGGATATAGACTGGTTCAAAGGGGAACAATGTTTCACCTTTATAAGGGTTATTGAATGTGAATTTAGTCTTTTCCGACCTCTATTAATTTAGTTATACCCCTTACATATAGTGTTCCATTGAATTCTCTAAGTTTTATTATATATAAAACATTTTTGTGTGATTTCTCATGTTAGATATCAAATGCTGAAATTTTTCATCAGGTAAGATTTGGTTCTAAAGACATTGGTAGACAGTGATCAACTCCATAATATTTTAACCACAAGTCTATTTATAATATAATTATTTTGGTTCAAGGTTCTATATTCTATCTCATTTTATTTACATGTTGTTATTATTTTGTTAGGTGTTTGTTTTGGTCATTCTTATGGATTTGAAGTGGAGATTCATGTGTGATTGTTGGTGTATTTTTTAGGTTATGATGAACCTTACTTCATCTTGGTGGTTTTCCTTTCAATGGTGGTTGATCACCAATCATTCGTTCTTATGTGGAGAACATTGAAATTCAATATAAATTAAAGGGATTTTTTTCTTCTCCTACTTTATGTGGAATAATTATGTTACATAACATTTTATCTTTAAATAATATGGTGGAATTAAATTTAATGAATAATTTAACTAGATTAATGAAAATAATTTTTTTTGTTGTTTCCATATCATGTGTTCCCACATTGAAAATAGTTTTCCACTGGATTTTCTAGATAGTGCATTATCTAAGTTTATGATTTTGATTAGAATATTTTTTATGATATGGTTTATCATGTTTTATGTGATGAAAATAGTAAAATAAGGTAAATTTGGTAATGATTTTTGTATAATTAAGAAAAATGAATATTAAACTTGAAAATGTTGTTCGTTATTTTTTTTTAAATAAAATGATGTTTGATGAATTTTTAATGATATTATTATTCCCTATATATTGATGAAACTAGATGCGATTCATGAATTCATGGTTAAATACCATGTAGTTTTTTGTTGATTATTCCTTTGGTTTCTTATGTTTATAACTGGTGATAATTTAATTGGTTAATTCAAGGTAGTAAACAGTTCTTTTTTTTATAAAAATACTTTTTTTGGGGTTGGCTAAGACTATTTTATTATTAAGGATAGCTGCCTTGTTTTTAGGTCCTATATTTCATGCTTACTTTTTTTTCTCGCTGCCTTATGTGATTACTCTAGATGAGGATTATGTTTTTCAAACATGATGTGGGAAAATGATGATTTATGGTTTGCTGACAATTTTCAATGTGGCCTAGGTTGTCGTAGTAGCTGGAACATGAGATGGTGGGATGCATGGTGATATTCATGGTGGTGTTAGGGATATCACTAGGATTAATGAAGAGGGTTGAAATTGGGAATAACTATTTTCATTATGTTTAAATATATGATGATTTATTGTTAATTAATATATTAAATTTATATATGTATGGGCTTCTTGATCTCTTAAATCCTTTCCCCACTACTTGAGAAAGATGGTTATTCTTGTTTTATACATCTTTTATGATGTTGTAGGATGAGTCCTAGGGTACCTAGAATTATGGAATGATAAGGAATGGTGAATATTAAATGTTTTCACCCAAGGGGTTGGTTTATGAATGTAATAATTCTTAAGGAACCATGGGATTGATTTGATTATGCCTAGAGGGTGTATATTCTGAATGATAATTAATGTAAAGTGGAAGTGGTAACATTAATTAAGGACTAATGAATTTATTAATGTAAATATAAATGTTAATGTAAATAATAAAATGTAAATTTCATTAAATTATTATATTCTTATAGAATATTTCGTCCATAGAAGTAGTGGTCAGGTGTATGAGAGATGATATCTGTATTTGAAGTTAAAGCCAAATACATTCACATTCTTTGGTTATGAGATATATGTATGTAACTATGTTTTATGATTTCATAAACTACCCCAACCATGTTTGAAGGGATTTCAAAACCCAGTGGACTCTATAGGGGTGTTTTCCCCAAAATCTAGGTTGTTGAGAAATGGATGGCTCACTACCCCCTCTTTCCTCCCTCTCTCTCCTAATAGTATTGTATGCTAGTATTCATTATGATTACTTACCTATATATGTTTATAAAGTTATGTAATGTATTTTGGTTATATCACACACATTTATCTCCAAATATAGTTTCCAAATAATTATTATAGTTATATTGTGCATATTATATTATTGATTGAGTTATAATACAAAACGTATGGGTTGGGGTGGATCCTAAAAAATACTCAGTTACTAGTTGGTGATGGGATGTTTATGATCAGATGATGTGATAAAGGTGGAGCATGATATGTTATAATTACCCAGGTTTATTTTGGCATGAATAATTATATTTGGAGAGATATTGATCCGGACATAAACTGTTGTGGCGTAGAGAAAAAGTAGTGGGTTAGTGGTACTAGGATACCATCATTTGATATTCTATTGAAAAATATATTATATATTTTATAATATTCTTGGTGATGGATCCATGGTGTGTTTGGGAAATTAATGTAATTCATTATTTGATGAGTTTTCATTACCTTTTTTTCACTAGGATTTAGTATTTGTTATTTTTATTTTACAAGTGAGGATCTAGGGATGATCATACTGAGTATACTTGTTATTCTCACAATATTTATATATCAACTTTTTTTAGGTCCACATGAACTAGTTGTTCATCGGGATATATATTACTAGCTTATTTAGTTCTAATGGAGATATTTGTTCTTTGAGGTCACATTAATAGTATTATTTTGGTAGTTGTAGTTTTTTTAGTTTTTTTAGTTGAGTGACATTACATGCAAGTGGTGGCGTTTATTATCTTTTTTTATTAGTATTTGTATTATAGTTTCATTTATACCATTTTCTATCATGTTCTCTTAGAGGGTAGTACTTATAATTTGTGTGTATGATATACCCTCAGTAATTATTTCCAACCCATGTCCCATTCGAGACAGGATTTATATTTCATGATCTCACTTGTCTCATTTTTGATCTATGAGGGGTATGTTTTGGGGATGGGATAATGAAAAGGTGGTATCAGTGAATCCGGATGTTGGATAAAATGATATTTGGTGGTAAGAACTTGTGAGTCTTTCATTGGTTTGTATGATAACAGTTTAATATAATCTTAGATTGTGATGTAACAATGTGAAACTGACAATGAAACTATAATTGAAGACCCCATGATCCAGTCAATAGAACTCAAATTTTAATAAGAATACTAAACTATGTGAAACTATATGTGAGGTAGAGACCCTGGGATGGATCATGAATCATTTTTATTTTAACTTTTGTTTTTAAGGGGTAGACCTTATGATAAGGTATAACCTTTAAAAAAATATTTAATATACTATATTCTTGGTTTAATAATAAATATTTAATTTCTCTCATGTATGGCTCTAGGTTAGTGTCCTTGTTAGGTTTGTGATGAATATGTTGAACAAGATGTGTTGGTAGATCACCACAGAGTTGAGGTTGAAAATAATAACTCAGAGAGGATGACACCCAATGTTTTTATGTTCCATAGATTATAAAAGTATAAGATATTAGTTAAGAACACAATGACAGAAGACTAGTTAAAGGATGTATAGAGAGCTATAATTTCAACCCATACTCAAAAGGAGCACTATTATTCCTTGGAAATGATGATGTTATTTGAGGAAGTTATACAATGATGGTTCTTATTCCTCAAAAATCATGAGGAGTTAACTCTCCCCTAGGATAAGTTTTGAGATCAATTTTGAGATAAGTTTATTTCTTCGACCATGATTGCGTGTAGTCTCTAGGATTTTTCTACGCTTCTATAGATGAGCTCTATTTTTTGGGATTTTGGGATCCATTATAGGAATCTTATTCTTTATAATTCATAAATATTTAAGGACAGGAGGCCTAGTAAAGGAATTTTGAGGAAGTTTTTCATCTAGAAAACAAGTATTAATTCACCCTATTTATATTATCGACGTATCTCAATGTACTGGAATGTTTTGAGGTCATAATGAGGATGCTGGATAGAAACATATCATCACAAGAGGGGAGTCTTCTTGGTTATCCTTATATTAGAGAAATGTTATAGGATTCCTTGTTTCTCTTAAATAATATCATTAAAATAGCTAGGGATAAGTCCCATCCCTCATCATCTCATTCATATGGGGGTTGCAGATCTTAGGACACTACAAAAGGATCAAATACTTTTTTTCTTGTGGAGTATATTTTCATTAGTGGAGAGAGTTCCAAAAAAAATTTATTAGGTAGTGTGCGGTGGGTCTTCCACTTTAGGTTCCCTTGTTGGGGAATTTTGAGATCAAGCAGTGGCAGTATGGTGCTCCATATATTTTTATTATAGGGGATATGGGGTAGGTATAGAATATCCCCATGATTCTTATCATCCTTAGATGTAAGAGAATAGCCATGGAGGGGGTCATTATTAGGTTCATAGAGCTCTTGGAGAAGGTCATGATCAGCTGCATACTCTAGAGCTTCCAATGCCACATAAGCTAGATGTTTTTTAAGGTACCCTTTGCTTCATTTCTACATGGGTTAATTCATTGTTTAATTCTAGAGCTAGAGACTCCATTATATCATCTTACCTATTCCATTCATTGGTAATTGAGGTGGAGAGGCTTCCAATTCCCTTTCAATTGACTAATTTATTTGGGGGTTGAGCTTATCTATATGAAATTTTTAGAGACAATGAGCTAGTTATAGGAAGGAACTTATATTGGGGGTACTACCAATGTCTACAAATATATCCATATGATATCATATTCAACATGGAATAGTTGTACTCGGTTTTTGATTTCATCGATTTATTTATGAGTTAGAATGTGTTCTATATTGATGATGGAGATTTTTCTATTTTCATTGGCTAGTGATACCCTCAGATAAGATGGATGCAAGTTTTCTATTTTTCGTCCTTAATAACTAATTTTATTTTAATTTTATTTATGTTTTATCTGATATTGTTTCACCGAGGTTTTAGAAGGTCACCCTGATTCCTTTCCTAAGGAGTTAATGGAATTACCCTCATTATTGAATATCATATTTGGGATATATCTAGATTCAACCTCTTATAATTTCTCAATTTCTCTATAAATGATGGTTCTTTAAATGTTATTGGGGGTATGGTTTCAAATAGATTATCTTTTGTTGTCAATTTTTTGTTTCACTGAGTGTGTCACCATAGGGTGAAAATGATTTTATCATAAATAAGGATGATAATAGTCTAGTAATTTGTATCATTTATGATCTCTTTAATCAGGTAACATTGAATAATATTTATACACTTCCATGGATTTATGATTTATCTGATCAGCTCAAAGGATCTAGTTGGTTCTTGAAGATAAATCTATGATTAAATACGATCATATGTAGGTGAAGGATAAAGGTAATCTGAATACTGTGTTACAATATCATTATTGGTATAATAGTTTTTTTAATTTTTTTCATTATGACAAACATTTTATAAGGGATCATGGGGTTAATAAATTTAGTGTTCTAAGAGTTTATAGACTATTTCTTGGTGTTTTTCATCAATGAAAACCGTATTGACTCTATACTTGAAAATAAGCACACACGAAAACTATGGGTAGTTTTGGGAGTTCTTTATCATCAGCAGTCATTTGGGAGTATTTCAAAGTGTGATTTCTTGGATTGTGAGGTTCTTTTGGGAATTTCATTTCCCAGGGTAGAGTATTAGTGGATCCTTTGAAGATAAGGGTGGTTATTTTTTGGGAATCTCCAAATAATGTTGTAAATGTGAAGATTTTCCTTAGTCTTGCAGGATATTATAAGTGGTTCATACCAAAATTATCTTATATTTTTAATCTTTTTATGTCCTTGAATTTAAAGGATCTATTGTACTTTTATACTAACTAGTGTTAGGAATATTATGAGTATCTAAATGAGAAGTTTTTCAGTGCCCCAATTCATAATTTTCAATAAGTATTTTAGTTTTAGTCATATCTGGTGCTTTAAATCTTGGCTTGGGAATTGTATTGACGCAGCAAATTGAATTTGTTTATTAATGGTCTTAGATAATTACACCCCCAAAACTGTAACTATGATACCCATGCTATAAATTTGGCAGCAGTTGCGTTTTCATTTATGTTGTGACAATGCTACCTCAACATCAAGTGTTTTGTGGTTTTCATCGATCATTATATCCTGAGGTATATATTCTCCCAGTGTGAAAAAACATGTAACAGTAAAAGTGGATGGAATCATTACATGATTAAGTATTTAATATTACCATTACCCTAGGATCGATTAATATTGTAGCTGATGCACTAAGAAAGAAGACGAGAAGTGATGTTGTGCATAAATTTAATAATTTTTAGAGAGTGATAGAATAGATATCCATGATATTTCATGGTATCGGACAGGTTGGTGAAATACATTGCCTTTTTAAGATGATAGTGAATTTTTTTGGTTAATTAGATATATAACTCTAAATTAAGAGATTTTAAGGTAGAGTTCTAGAAAGATCATGTTTTTTGTGGTGACACCCCTAATGGGTTGTCCAGGGATGATGAACACCAAATGTTATTTCAGGGAAGAAATTTTATTCCTTTGATGATGTTTTAGTGGTTCTCCAAGATTTCCATAATTCACACTAAGTATTATATCCTTGTTTGAAAGAGATGTATCATGCTTTAAGAGGTTGTTTTGTGGCCTATTTTAACACATTCTACTACTGAGTTCATTCCCAATTGTTTATTATACCATAATGTGAAGGCTGATCATCATATTCCAAATGGTTTTATCTAAAAATTAGTCATTCCTCGATGGACGTAGAAGGATATATAGATGGAATATTTCACCTATTTAACTCAAAATCAAGGATTCTATGTAGAAATATTGATGAAAGATTAACATTTAAATAAAATATGATCAATTATAAGTGATCAAAAAATTTATCTTAGTAGAAAATTGTTCAAGGTAATATCTTGAGGAGTTAGTGAGGATCCATTAGTATGAAACTATTTTGATATTTTTATATATTAACCATATATTCTCTATTTTTTAGATATGGTGTGGAAAATTAACAATTATAGGGATTTAAAAAGTAAAATCCATGATAGAGATGGATCAGTTAATTCATAAGAGGATGAAAGTAGCACCAAATAGTTGTAATTCCCATGATTACCATGGAATGAGGATTTTATAGGTTAATTTGGGAGATCATGTTTTCCTAAAGGTGACTCTTCATCATGAGAATTTATAGATTAGTCTTGTGATTTTGTTTTATCCCTGGTTTGTGAGACATTCAATGTATTCCCTCATATTAGAGGTATTTCATATCGAATAACACTTCCACAGTAGATGATTCAGAATTAAGATGGATTTCATGTGTTGTAGATTCATTTTTATCATCATGATTCCTCTCAAATCACTGATTGGGGTGAGATATATATTATAATTCAACGTTTTAGGAACAACTTGTGGAGATCCAATATGGCTATATGAATCCATTAGGATGGAATTTTATTCCCACGGTTTATGTCCTATGGTGATATAGTGTCATAGAGGAGAGTAATTGGGAATGTGAACCACATATATGTGCTTCATATCCTTAATATTTATCTCTTATTTATTATGTTTTAAAAAGGATTAATTTTGTTGACCTTTATCTGGATTATGAGGGGGTTTTGACTCCTTGATTCATTATTTTTTCCTCACTCTTTTTTAAGAGGCATCTACCATAAGAAATGTTTTGGGATCTAGTTGTGAGTGTTGAGTGGTTCTGCACCTTGTTCCTCTAAATGATGTGGGTGTTCTATTTTGATGATGTGATTCTTGATAGGAATATAACTGAGTTTTTATTCAAATAAACCAACATATTTTATTCTCTCCATGATAGGTTATAATTATTGATGTTAATAGTTGTTTGAGAGGTATCTATTGTAATGGTCTTGGCCTTACTGACCTTTCCATTTTTGTTTTCTATAATCTAAGTGGTTTTAAGTGGGAGTTTGGAGTTATATTAGAGGATAGAGTGGTGTTTTGGATTTTCGAAGGGCCACTATGCCTTGGTGGTGGCTGTATTGGAGTTCGTTTAGGTTTTTCATGTGGTGTTATTACACCCTGTCAAGATCCATGGCTTGTTAAGCCATTTACCTTGTCCATTTTTCCCTAATGGCTTCCAATCTAAAAGGAACAGTGATGAAACTCCAAGTGATGGTGTGGAATAAGTAGTGGTTCCGTAGATTATTGTCTATAAATAATGGATGTTCGATCGCACCACTCCCATAGTCTAGGTAGTAATGAGTCAAAAACACCTAGGTTTTTATAAACACTCATGGGTCAAATCCATTTTGATAGGATTTCTCACAAATATCCTGAACATGGGTATATTGTGGTGGTAAAACATATTATGAAATGAAAAAAATCACCAGAAATATTTAGGGATCTTGACCGGTTGAAACTGGAATGTTTTTTAATCTTTAATAATGGTATTTAATGTGATTTAAGGTCATTCCAACCTCTATTAATTGATATTTTTTCCTTCCCCATGGTGTTAATTTGATGTAAAAATGTTTTGATGAATCTAGTGATATGTTGTGTGATTTATAATTTTGTGGTTTTGTTGAAGAAATTTTTCACTAGGAAAGTGTTGTCTCTATATCCCTCTATTACCATTTATAAACTCCTTCAAATTATTAAACTTGGTTTATGGATAATCGAATGATTTTGGATCAAGGTACCAATTTTACTTCCATTTTTCATTCACTCTTTATTATTTTTACTCTTGGGTGTATGTTTTGTCCAGTATCTTAGTTTTGGGGATGAGTTATGAGTGTGATTGTTTATGTGTTTTGGTTTTTAGGTTCTAGTGAACATTCATTCATCTTGGAGAGGTTTCCTCCCATGGTGGTTGATCCTTGATCATCCATTCTTATATAGAGAATGTTGAACTTTTAAATCAAGGTACTAGATTCATTTTTTCATATTTTAAGTGATATATTTAAGTTACCTTTATTTATATATTTCGGTGATAATAGAATTACCCTTAATGAATACTAAAATAGGATTGAAGAAAATAAATGGTTGAGTAGTGGTGATCAAATTTTTTCTCATCATTTTAATGGGTTTCATCATCATTTTTTAGATAGTTTTCTATCAATGATTATACCTTGGATTAGAATGATTTTATGCTACATTTTATCGTGTTTGTTATGATAAAATTGGTTAAATAATATTAAGTTTGTAATTATTGTTGGATAAATAATAAAGAGGCACGTTTAACATGAAACTGTTGTTCCTTATAATTTTTTCTAAAATATAATTTTTCCCTATTCATGTTTAGATTATACTACTATTTCATATAGTTTTATCAAACTAGAATTGATACATGAATGTATATTGTCATATCTTATGGTTGTACATATAATAATTCCTTAGTTACCTATGGTTATAAACTTTCATAATTGAATCTATTAATTCAAGATATTAAATAATTGGTTGTTTGATAATTTTTTTTCAGGGGATGAATGATGCTATTTGATTGTGAGTGAAAGATATCTTTTCTGACATGTATTCCCAATTAACATTGTTTTTTTTATTACTACCTTTTGTGATTTCTCTAGATGAGGATCCTTGTTTTGTATAGTGATGTGAGTCTGTGATGGGTGATTGTCTGGAAAAAATGGATTCAAATGGATGGGGTGTGGTAGCAGTTAGAGCATGAGATGGTGGTTTGCATGGTGATATGGAAGTTGGTGTTCGGGAGGAAAACATGATTGATGGATAATATTGAAACCAACTTTCCCATTTTTGGTTGTGTCAAAAGCTTGGTTTCTTTCCCATTATTTGTGTGCTTGTTTATTCATAATTTATGGTATCATAGGATGAGTTTTAGAGTACCTATAATTTTGTAATGATAATTAATATGGAGTTTTAAATGTTTTAAACCAAGTTCTTGGTGTGTAAATTGAATAGTTCTTGAGAAGCCTTGGGATCAGTTTGAATATGTCTAGATGGAAAGGTTTTTAGTTGATAATTAATGTTAAGTGGAAATGGTAAAATAAATTAATGACTAATGAATTAATTAATGTAACTAAAAATGTTAATAGAAATAATTAAATGGATTTTTCTTGAAATACATGGGTGGTTATAGGATATCTAGACCTAGGAAGTGGAATAAAAGTGTCAAAGAGATGATATCTATAATTGATGGTAACTATAGGTAGTTTCATATAGTGTGGCTCTAAGATATATATATATATATATATATATATATATATATATATATTCAAATATCGAGGTTAGTGAGGAATGGATGGTTAACTACCCCCTCTTTCTCCACTGTCTATCTCTCTATTGAATGTATTGTATGATAGTATTCGTGGAGGATACTCTTCCATATATTTTTAAATAGGTATTTAATGACTTCTATTTATTTTAAACAAATTTATATCCATATATTATATTCTAATGATTATTATAGGTATTTAATGTATGGGTTGTGATGGGTTGAGATATAATACAAAAAGTACAAGCCCTGGTGGATCTATAAAACTACATGGTTAATATCAATATTTTGGATGTTGATTTTGAGATGATATAATGCACATGGTTCATGATATGTCATAGTTTCTGAGAATTTTTAATTTATTATTGTTTTTAATTTGAGAGATATGTCACATGTTGTGAGATGTTAAGGAGGAGTGGAAAACCAGTGGGGAAGTGGTAGTAGGGTACCTTGTTTTCATATTATTTTATATATTATATTAATTATTATATGATATACTTGGTGAGACGCCCATGGTGAGGCTAGGAACCCAATATACCAAATTTTTTGATGGGTTAGCTTTACATGTTTGTTCAGTGGGCTATAATAAGATTTGTTTATCTTTTTCATCATAGGATCTAGGGAGGATATCACCTAATATACCTTATATTCTCATAATATATATATATGTAATGTATGTTTTTGGTTCATTGGAGCTATTTGGTGATCATGATAGGTATTACATGCTCATGGAGTTTTCTATGATCTGTTTAGGCTTCATGGTCACTCTTGTAGTTTACTTTTAGTACTTATAGTCTCTTTTTCATTTGTTTTAGTTTCATGAAATTGCATGCATATATTGGGGTCTATTTACTTTTTTTTATGAGTATGATTTGTTTAGTTATTTCATATTTTCCTTCATGTCTCATACTCTCTCAGATGGTAATGAATTCCATTTTTGTATATGATATACCCTCATTGCTTCCCTCCAACTCATGGCCAATTTGAGGTGAGATTTAGGCATCATAATTGTAACGACCCAAAGTTTTTCAACGAAAATTCAATTCCTAAAAATATGTCATAAAATCACATGATAACACAACATAAGTAACTAATAAGTTCTGAGTGACCTTTAGCCATTGTATTTATACTTCTGTGTTTGAAATTTTGAAAATCTGACATACACGGTTGTGTTCAAGGTGATTTTTGGAGTCTAATAGAACAAACATAATTTTTGGTGAATAGTAACCTACCCTTATGAATATTAACATACCCTTATGAATAGTGATATACCCTAACGAATAGTAATTTTACCTATGATAGTATAAAAATAATATTCAAGTGAAAGTAGGATGTACTTATATTTTAGAATAAGTAAATGAATGTTTTAAAACTAGTTTAATAATAATAAAATATGATATTAATTAAATTTTAAATTAATAATATTTAGAAAATTATTTTTGAAAAATGGAATTCATTTTTTTATTCTACACGTCAAAAAATTGTTGGGGTGAAATTTTGGGATTTTTCTGAAATACCTGATTTTTTATGAATATTGAAATGCAATAATTTACAAAAACAAGCTAAATAGGATAATTATAGAGTCATGTATGATTTTATGCTGATGTAAGACCACTTTTTCTGGGATCACATGACAAATTACTATTCTTGGTCATGGAATACCCCCCATTCCTTGTCTTTTGGGGAAATAATAAATTAATTAATTTTATATTGATAAAATCCCTCTCCTCTCCACTATAAAAACCACCCTTCACACCCCCATTTCCTCACACTTCTCAAGCATCAAAACATGTCTAAACTCTTCCCAAGAATCTTCCCTAGCCCCTACCCCACGTCCATGAGCTTCTGGTTTTGTCAAAATAAAAAGTTTAGGACCCTAAAGGAGGATCTCAATATGAGGATTCAAAAGGTAATTTCTCTCCTTCTTTTCCATTAATTTCATTTCAATTCCATGTTCTTTTCTTATTCTATCCCCACCTATATTTTCCCAAATGGTATGTTAAATGTATTATAATACATATATTGTAATGTTATGATACTAAAGGGATATTATTCCATCCAACCCCCTTCTCTCATTCCTTTTATTTTATTAAAGAAAATGTTGTTCGTATGTTGTTAACACTACTGGAAAGACGAACTATACCCACGGTTTTGGAAACTGTGGGGCTGAGAGGCATCGCAATAGGGGTCTGAGCCTATACCCACGGTTTGTCAAATCGTGGGTATAGGTGTGTCACACTGTGACAGACCACAGTACAACATCGCACAACACTTCACCCACGGTTTTCAAACCATGGGGATTTATATTAAAAAAATGTAGATGCCGGGTTTCGACCATGAGACCCCGCAACAAAAGGCAATCGTCGGTGACCAACTGAGCCAACTACATCTTCAATACATATATATATATATATATATATATATTAATAAAGCCATATATCTAAAAATGATGGTGGGGAGAATTGAACAGGTGGCCGATTTGATGAGGTTACGTCGCCTGACCAACGGAGCTGCGGAAATTTTTCAATATATATCAATACATCTATTTACTTACATTAATTTCAACTAATTTATTATAAGAAAAGTCTAGATTGGAACACTCTACCTCCTTCAATAATACAGTCTTCCTGACCAACCCACCTACATATATTGCATGTTTTTTAATGTGTAATTTTTTAATTATATTAATCCAAACTGTGTTCCCGCCAAATATTTTTGTCGTTCTGCGTAATTTTTGTTCCCTCCATAATTCAAGAAAGCTATACCCACGGTTTGGCCAAACCGTGGGTATAGGTATTCAAAAAAAAATCCCCAATACCCATGGTTTTGAAAAACCGTGGGTACAGGTCTTCTAAAAAAATCATATACCCGCGGTTTGGCAAAAACTATGGGTATACGACTTGAAAAAAAACCTATACCAACTGTTTTTCCAAAGCGTGTGTATAGATCTTTAAAAAAAATATACCCATAGTTTTGGGAAAAACCATGGGTATAAATGACCTAAACCCACTATTTTTTAAAACCGTGGGTATACGTTCCCATATTATCCCTTTACCCACGGTTTTTTGAAAAAATGTGTGTATAGGTCCATTTTCCAGTAGTTTATAATCTATCACCTTTAAGAATGACATGTTTTCTTTTTCTATTTCTACATTAAAATATGGATAGGAAACCATTTTTATGTTTGAAAAAGAATATGTAAAATTTATTATTTCCTATTTATAGTTCTGTAACTAACTTATGTTTTTATTACTGAATGATTAATCAAAACAAGTTTGTCGTGGTCGAAAAACCGCCCCAATTAACCCAAAAAATCATCATTGTATTCCTATATAATGATTCATCTACATCGTATATAAAATAATTCATTATAAGATAATTTAATGTCCTGTAATATCCTTAATAACATTTAGTATCAGTTCTGGATGTTTACCCATGTTCTACCCGAACTTTAATTTATGAATACATGTGAACCGCATAAGAAAACCATAAATTGAACATTCCCGAACAATGTTTTTAAACTCTAGAACTCATCCAAAGGCACATAAAATAACTTAATGAAATGATAATGAACCATATTCCTTTAAAAAAGGTTATGTAATTGTTAATTAATGAATCTATTTTGGTTATACAGGACATTAAAGAGAAGGAAGCATTCAGATACAAGGTAAGGGGAAAATTTCGAACCCAACTTTCTTTCACCAGGTTCTCCCTCTTTTACTCAATTTTTTGTTTGATTATTCCTTAAAAATACATTTTTCATCATTATCTTACATATTATGTGATATAAATGTTCTATACTATATTTTATGTCAAACAAAACTTTTTCCAAAAGAACTATTCTTTAAAAAACACACCTTTTACATCTCAATAAAGGTGTATGGTTTTTATATCAAGTATGTCATTCCCTCTTTCTTAAGTGAACCCAATGTCTATAAATGTGTTATTATGACATGAAACCCATTAATTTACATGGGTCAGTTATGTTTATTTTTGATATATTTTCACTGGGGCATGCATGATAAATGATAATGTTATGATGTGACTGGTGCAGCCGGAATTATATAGCGCAATATGAATGTTTCAATGTGACGGGTGCCTGTAGAATTATAAAACGCTCTAATGAATTGGGTAAAGTGATGAATACCATGATTTAATGTGAAATGTTTTGTGAAAAAGATTCTATCTTTGTTCACAATTATGTGTGGTAGTCAACCACTAGAACATGATGTTTCATTTTTATGCATTGCCACATTTAAAGTCTTTTATTAATGATTCCTCTAATGTTCATGATCTTTTTCCTATATTATAATTATGCTCTCACATTATTATATTGATCTCATATATCCTCTTACTGGGATTTTAGCTAACCCCTTTTCATGTATATCCTCATGTGACTACATGTACTAAGGATGGGTCAAGTTCCAATAAGAAGCTAGAGAGGAAGAAATTTTAAAAAATGACTATGCTCAATGTAGTAATTGTTATGTATGGTCCTACTTTTCCCATGACACTAAACTGTTGGATCCACTATGTGTAATAATATTGTGTTTTTATCACTAAAATGATGTAATAGTAGTGTAAAAAAGGCTGGGTAACTATAGTTGGTATCAGAGTAAAGGTTTCGTAAATTTGGGAATTTGGATTAGTGAACCCTAGAGAAAACCTCTAGCCTGAGACTAAGTAAAAATATCCAGACAATAATCATTAAATAAGGATTCCATATGTTATTATTTTATTATAAAGGGTAAAAATGTATATTTTATTCATGACTTGATTCCTTATGTTATGTTCTAGCCTTTTCTATTTAATAAAATGGTTGGAACAAGGAGAAACTAGGCCAAAAACTCATGTGAGGGCCAATGCAATGATTTCCCAAATGAAATCCCCAATGATTTGAGAGGTGGATTTCAAATCTTCATGGAGATTTTTACCAAATTATCACAGGTTATGAACAGTAACCATAATAATGGGGAATGTCCGCCTTAACTAAAGAGGGAGAAACATGCTATCAAATGTTTTATGCGGCAACGACCACTGACATTTAGTGGATCTTTCAATCCAGTAGTTGAGGAACAGTGGGTCAACTCCATGGAGAAGATCTTTTATGTGGTTCACTGTTTTGAGATGGATAAGGTGACACTAGTCATTTATCATCTAGATGGAGAGGCCGATCAATGGTGGGCATTGATTAAGAACACCAAAAAGGGAGGAAATTGAAGAGATGGAATGGGAAGACATTAAGATAATACTTCTTAATAAGTATTTTCCAAGAACTCTTCGCACAATGATAGAGAGAGAATTCATGTAGCTTAAGTAAAAAGAAGGAGAATCTATCACAACCTACAAAGATAATTTCACAAGGCTTTCAAGGTATTCTTCTGGTTTTGTTATCAACAATGATAGAAAAATTGATAGATTCTTTAATGGATTAAAACCACACCTTTGAATGGATCTTGAAATTCAAGACTTTGGGAGTTATTAAGATGTTGTTCGATGTGCTCTAAAATTTGATATGGAGGTTGATGAATGATCCCATGGATATGGTGATAAGAAACAAAAGACTGTGTTTCAATATGGTGGATCTAAGGACAAATGTGGGATGGAAACTCAACGACCCACATGCAAAAAATGTTGGAAGTTTCAACATGGGAACTGCCTAAAAGGGATAAAGAAATACTTCATGTGTGGGAAATAAGGACACCATGGTCAAGAGTGTCGAAAATAAATGAGAATGAAGGATAATTTAGCCGAAGAAAGGATAAAACCACCCACAGTTCAATGCTACAACTATAGGGAAATAGGGAACTATGCATGCCAGTGCACTAAACCTCGAGTCCTCAATGGTAATCAGCGTTAGAAGACACCAAATCCAAAGGGACAAGGTAAGGCTTATTACATCACTATCATGGAAGTGGAGAAAGGTAATGCAGTCATACGAGGTACAATTACTATTCACTCAATAATAGAAAAAGTCTTATTTGATTTTGGTTCTACGCATTCCTTTATATCTTACAAGTTTTCTAGAACTATAGAATCGAAACCCCAAATCCATGAAGTAGAGATATCTATAAAAACACCAAGTGGTGAAATCATTACAACCTAAGTGTTCGACTCTTCTCCTATTGGGATATTTGGGAAAATTCTTCCAGCGAATCACGTAATACTTCCCTTGGTGGAATTCGATGCTATAATGGGAATGGATTGGCTATCATTATATAGAGCACATATCAACTGTCAGTAAAAGGAAATATCTTTTCATATTCTAAACCACCCAATGCTCCTCTACAAATTTAAGGAAGATCATGAATCTCCATTGAAAAAATCCTTCATCTATGTGGGTATGGATCCCCTATGAAGAAGCATACTTCTCCCAAATGGTTGGGTTGAAGAATAGTCCCAACCTTACAGAAATTCCCATCATGATGGAATATGGTGATGTATTTCACAAAGATTTACCTAGAATTCCCCTAGACCATGAGTTAAAGTTCATATCCTATGTTTGGTTTGGTGTGCCATCCGAAGATGCAGGGGGGTTGGGTAAGATGGAATCCCCCTATCATCGGCCATAAATTGAATGTTGATGGTTCATTCATGGATTGATTTATGCGGGGGGGGGGGGGGGGGGGGGGGTCTGTTTCGGGACAGCAGTGGATCGGTTTTAATGGAATATATCAGCTTCCATGGTCCGGGGAACTTGATGGGGTCAGAGGTACGGGCGTTATATACTGGTGTTATACTATGAAAAAGTTTATTGTTGATGATCATGGAAGTGGATTCAGACTCTGAGGTTCTGATTAGGGTGCTCCAAGATAGAGGTGATGTCCCTTGGTACTGGACTTACTTGTTTCATGCATGTGGAGTAGAGCCTTATAATGATTTTGTTGTCCGTAATATCCCTATAGTGGCCAACTTATCCTCAGATGCTCTTTCTCGTGGATGTAGTCTTGACAACCCTTTGGTGATCTTTTCTACACTGGATTTTGTACCTCAGGAATATATAAGCTTTCTGTTAGGGGATGCTTTGGGGATACATCATTTTAGACCTTCGTGATCTTGTAATGTAATGGTCCTCTCTTTCAAATAAAAAAATTAAAGTTCAGTCAGCCATACGCCCTAGTGCATCACCTTGGGGTGAGCCAGTTCTCTTTTTGAAGAAGAAGGATGGAACAATGTGGTTGTGTATCGATTATCAGGAACTCAACAAGATCACAATAAAGAACAAGTATTCTATTCCAAGGATTGGAAACTTGTTCGATCAGTTAAGAGGAGATCAATACTTCTCAAAGGTGGATCTTCGTTATGGATATAATAAGACAAAGGTGAAGAAGGAAGATAATCCAAACACTGCCTTCCGTACAAGGTATGGGCACTATGTGTTTTTGGTGATGCCCTTCAGAATTACTAATTCCCCTTCACTATTCATGGATTTGATGAATAGAGTCTTTATACATTACCTTGAAAATTTTTTGGTAGTGTTTATTGATTATATTCTAATCTACTCCAAGAGTAAGGAGGAATGTGAATAACATCTAAGACTTGTGTTGGAGACATTGAGGAAGGATAAGTTGTACGAAAAGTTCTACATGTTTGACTTCTTGATGAAGTAATAACTTTTGGAGGAATCATGTTCACAAGTGGGGGAATTTCTAAGGACCCTTCAAAAATGAAGGCAATTGAAGAATGGCCCAGGCCCTCTAGTGTCAATGAAATACATAGTTTTCTTGGATTAGCTGGGTACTACCAACGTTTTGTGTGAAATTTCTCACGATTGTCAATCCTGCTAACTAAGTTACCAAGGAAAAGGGTAAAGTATGTCTGGATGGAAGAATGTGAGGGAAGCTTCAAGGATAGAAAGAGAAGGCTGATCACTACATATGTACTCACACTACCAAAAAGTGGATAATGTTTTGTGATATATAGTGATGATTCAAAGAAATGATTTGGTTGTGTACTCATGAAAAATGATAATATGATAGCCTACGCCTCCCAAAAGTTGAATATCCATGAGTAGAACTACTAGACGCATGATATATTGCTGGAAGCTGTGATTTTTTGCCTTGAAAATCTGGCATTACTACTTTTATGGCGAGAAGTGTGATGTATACACCGACAACAATAGCCTAAAGTATATATTCTCACAAAAGGATCTCAACATGCATCAAAGGAGATGGTTAGAGATAATAAAGGGTTACAATTTCTCTATTCACTATCATCATAGAGAGGTGAACAAAGTAGCTGATTCTCTATGCAGAAAAGAACCTACTACTCTATCCATGACAGAGATTAAGAAATACCCTGTCTTTTTGAATATAAAAAGGACAAATTTAGAAATCATAAGGGAAGAGGATACATCCTACCTTTCTAAAATTATTGTGCATCCATCCATACAAGAGAAGATTAAGGAATCACAAAGGGATTATTTGGTGATACAAAAGAGGGTGAATGCAGTAAAGGAAGGGATGCTGCAAGAGTTCCATATCGATGGTGATTGTGTAATTCGGTTTGGAACGTGGCTTTGTGTGCCTTCATCACCTAGGATAAAGATGGAGCTATTGGAAAATGTACATAGCTCAACATTCTCTATCCATCCTGGGAGTACCAAGATGTACCATGATCTCCAAGAACACTTCTAGTGGGATAACATGAAAATAGAGATCGTGAAATATATCTCAAGGTGATTGGTATGTCAGCAAATTAAAGCTGAGCGACAAAAGTCCAAAGGGATGATGCAGTCTTTGCATATACCCATGTAGAAATGGAAGAATGTTACTATGGAATTTGTCACGGGTCTCCCAAAGATGTCAAAGGGAAATAATGTGATACATGATCTAGTTGACCGACTCACAAAGAATGCCCATTTTATAGCAATTCGAGAAGTCCTCTTTCTAGAACAACATGCAAAGTTATATGTGATGGAAGAGGGGAGACTGCATGGAGTTCCACTCTCGACTACCACTGACCATGATCCAAGGTTCACATATAAATTATGGAGGAGCCTTCAATATTCATTGAGTACTAAATTAAATTTAAGCATGGACTATCACCCCCAAACTGATGGAAAATATGAAAGGGATATTGAGACTCTTGAAGATATGCTAAGATATTTCTCTCTAGAATTCAATGGTGGATGGGATCCGCATCTCCCATTGGTTGAGTTCTCATACAACAATATCTTCCACCCATGTATTCATATGGCTCCATATGAAGCTTTATATGGAAGGCGATGTAGAACTCCAACCTATTGTGATGATGTTGGAGAAAGAAATATATTTGGACACGATCTTGTGCAGGATATGACAAAGAAGTTTCAAGTCATCCAAAAACACATCAATGCTTCTCAATGTCAGAAAAATAGATTTGATGAAAACCACCGAAGGGACTTGGAGTTCAAAGTTAGGGATAAAGTCTTCCTTCCAATATCACCATGGAAGAGTGTCATGCGATTTGGAAAGAAAGGGAAGATAAGCCCAAGGTATATTGGCCCCTTTGAAATCCTTGACCGCATAGCAGTCATGGCCTATCGGCTTGAAATTTCACCAAATATGGCTCATGTTCATGATGTGTTTCATGTATCAATCCTGAGTAAGTACATACCAGACCACTCACATGTACTAATCTCTGAGATGGTACAACTAGAAGATGATCTCTCTTATGAGGAGCAGCCCAAAAAAATTTTGGACTGGAGAGATATGTTTCTACACAACAAGACAACCCACATTTTCAAAGTGTTGTGGAGGAACCATAAGTTTGAAGAATCTACATGGGGACCAGAGGAGGTGACAAAGGATAAGTACCCTCACCATTTTGTGTAAAATAAAATTTTTTAGGTGAAATTTCATAAGGGGGTAAGAATGTAATGACCCAAAGTTTTTCCATGGAAATTACCTTCTTAAAAATTTGTCATAAAATCAAATAAAAACACAACATAATGAAATACCAAGTGCTGAGTAACCTCTAAACATATTTTTTTCACTTAATTGTTTGAAATTTTGAAAATACGACACACATGGTTGTGTTCAAGATGAATTTTGGAGTCTAATAGAACAAAATTAATTTTTGGTGAATAGTAACCTACCCTTATGAATAGTAACATACTCTTATGAATAGTGATATACACTGATGAATATTAACCTTACCTATGATAGTATAAAAATAATATATAAGTGAATGTATGATGTACCTATATTTTAGAATAAGTAAATGAATATTTAAAAACTGGTTCTTTAATAATAAACCATGATATTAATTAAATATTAAATTATTCATATTTATAAAATAATTTTTGAAAAATAGACTTCATTTTTGGATTCTACAAGTTGAAAAATGGTTGTGGTGAAATTTTGGGATTTTTCTGAAATACTTGAGTTTTTTTATGAATAGTGAAATACCATAATTTACAAAAAACAAGCTAAATAAGTTAACTATAGAGTCATGTTTGATGTTCTGCTGATGTAATCCCACTTGGTTCAGGATAACATGAAAACATTAATATTCCTGGTCAAGAAATACTCACCATTCCTTGTCTTGTGGGGAAATAATAAACTAATGAATTTTATATTGAGAAAACCCCTCTCCCTTCCACTATAAAAACCACCCTTCACACCCCCATTCCCTCACACCTCCCAAGATTTAATCCTTGTATAAAATCTGACGAAGAATCTTCCCTCGCCCTTCCCCCATGTCGAAGATCATCTGATCTCAACAGAAGACCAAGCCTAGGCCCTATAAGGAGGATCTCAAGAGGAGGATTCAAGAGGTAATTTCTCTCCCTCTTTTCTATTAATTTCATTTCAATTCCATGGTATTTTCTTATTCTCTCACCCATATATTTTTCCAAATGGTATGTTATATATATTATCATAAATATAACTGAATGTTATGATACTAATGGGATATTATACAATCCAACCCCCTTCTCCTCTTCCTTTTATTTTATTAAAGAAAACGTTGTTTGTATGGTGTTAATATATCACCTTCAAGAACATCATGTTTTCATATTCCATTTATACCTTATGATCTCGTAATGAAACCATTTTTATGGTTTTACCAGAATAGGTTATATTTATTATGTCCTATTTAATGTTCTGGAACTAACTTATGTTCTTATTACTAAATGATTAATCAAAACAAGTTCATTGTTGTAAAAAAACCCGTCCAAATTAACCCAAACAGTCATCATTTAATTCCTATCAAATGATTCATCCACATGGTATATAACCTAATTTATTATAAGATCATTTAATATCATGTAATGTCATTAATAACATGTAGTATTATTTCTGGATGTTTACCCATGTTCTACCTGATCATTAATTTATGAATACTTGTGAACTGCTTAAGAAAACCATAAAAATGACAATTCTAGAACAATGTTTTTAAAATATAAAACTCTCACAATGGCACATAAAATAGCTTAATGAAACCACAATGAACCATATTCATGTACCCAAGGTTATTTAATTTTTAATTTATGAATCTAATGAGGTTATACAGGACATTAATGAGAAGGAAGCGTTCAGATACATGGTAAGTGGAAAATTTCAAACCCAACATTCTTTCTTCGGGTTCTCCCTCTTTCACTAAATTTTTGGTATGATTACACCTTAAAAATTACTTGTTCATAATTATCTAAACTATTATAGGATATACATGTTCTGTACTATATTTTATGTCAAAAAAATGTTTTCCAAAAGAACTCTTCTTTCATAAACACACCTTTTACTTCTCAATAATGGTGGATGGTTATTATATCAGGAATTTCATTCCCTCTTTCTTTTTGGAACCCAATGTCTATGAATGTTTTTTTATGTGATGAAATTCATTCCTTTTCATGGGTTAGTTATGTTCATTGTGGCATGCATGATAAATGATAATGTTATGATGTGACGGGTGCACCCTGAATTATATAACGCAATATGAATGTTTCAATGTGACAGGTACGACCAAATTATACAGTGCTCCAATGCATTGGGTAAAGTAATGAAACTCATGAATTGATGTGAAATGATTTGAGAAAAAGATTCTTGCATTGTTCAAAATTATGTGTGGTAGTCAACCACGAAGGAATGGCGTTTCATTTTTATGCATTGCCACATTTCAGGTCTTTTATTAATGATTCATCTCATGTTCATGATCTTTTTACAATGTTATGATTATGCTCACCCATTGTTATGTTGTTCTTATATATCATTTTACTGGGCTTTTATCTCACCCCTTTTTATGTATATCCTAAGGTGACTACATTTACTAAGGATGGGTCAAGTTCCAATAAGAATCTAGAGAAAAGAAATTTAAAAAAATTATTGTGCTCAATGTTGTAATTATTACATATGGTCCTAGTTTTCCCAAGACACTAAACTGTTGGATCCTCTTTTTATAATACTATTATGTTTTTATCATTAAAATGATGTAATATTAATGTAAAAAAATTCTGGGTCACTATAATTATCTCTCTTCTCTCATTACTGACTAAGGAATTGTAACTTTTGGGAGAGGGGGTCAAGGAACAATTGTTCAATAAATTCAAGGCATGAAATTCACAAGAAACACCAAATAAATTATAAAAAATAAACATAAAAATTAAATCAAAGATAAAATGTTTTCAAACATCCTTGAGTATTATATTAATAATTGAGAATTTAATTGAATCTAAAACCATCGATGATGGTGTGTGGATTCATTCTAGGTCAATGCCCCATCTATCACAAACCAAAAACCACAAATCAATTCTAAAAAAGATTCCTATAAATTATTTAGATGAAGAAATGAAAATAAATAAACACTAGTGGGAGAAAAATCTATTAAATAATAGAATATAATATGTGAAAACATCATAGAGGCCTCCTATAAAAATCCCAATTTAAAACCCCATAAAAAAAATAAAATATCCAACCTCCGATAAACAAACTAACAAGAAAAATCAAAAGTCACTTGTAAAAAATTCATTAGGGAGGATAAATAAAAGAGAGAGAGAGATAAAGGTTTACTAAGAAAATTTCTTATGTTTTACCATATATGATTTGTTCCTTATTAATTAGTTTTTATGTATATTTAATGAATTCCTTCTTTGTTTTGAGTCATACCTTTATTAATGAAGTTTAAACCACATATTTTATTTTATTAATGCATTCCATAAATACTTTTTTACAGAATAAAGTGATATAGAGGGGAGAATTGTAAAACATAGGATTCCATGTTTAGGTACATAATTTATATTTATTTATTTCCATATTTATTTTAATATTTTTGTTATATATTTAAATATAATATTATAAGTTTCAAGGTTCATGGATAGGGATCATGGTTCCCTAACCATGATGTGAATCACGTATCTTAAACCTAGTTTTCCAATAGTGGTTATACAATTAGTGCATGGTTGTACAAACCATGTAAAAGAATAGAGTGAGTAGAAAAATTTGATTTGAGAACCTCATGAATTTTTGGAGAATGGTTAGATAAATTTTGAAAACAAAACATACACTACTTTAAATTTATATTTACTTTTAATTTTTTCTTTTATGTGAGGATATTATTTTTACACTCCCACTCAGTCAATCATCCCACCTATACCTCCCCCTTGACCTACTTCCCTTATTACTTCTTCAAGTATGTGATTATCCATCCTATGGTATTGGGTCCTTAAGGTGGGTTCCTCCCAACCTCTTCCTACATCATCTTATTCCCTTTCCCAATTATTTATTTCATCCAAATGGATATGGGAAATAGTTTTTATTTATAGTATGTAATTATTTAGTGTTTTATTTTATAGCTTTCATAGTGATCAATTAAATGTTATCCTTCTTCCTTGAGAAGAATAAAAACAATTTCCAATTTATTCAGTGGTCTAAGGATTATGGTTTAAAATACATTACTTTAATTATTAAAGCATTTTTGATTCCTTATTTTAATCAAATTTGATAATTATAATAGTTATTATAATATCTATCATTTATTACCTTATGTAATATTTTTGGTTTATTCAAACATATCTTGTTTATAAAGTGGATTTCATCTATTTAAATTCATAAAATCTATTTCATGGAAAATGTTCACATAAGGTGTTTGAAATAAATTTCAAGATTAGTTTTTAATAAATAAATTATAAGGAATTATATCAAAAGTTTTCTTAACATTTATGATGAATTTTCATAATGTTTTTATCAATTTTTACAATGGGTAAGATCATAATTGGATCTTTTTCATGATATTTTTCTCATTAGTATTGAACTTTAAAGTTAGGTTTCATTTTTTTGTACAAATGTTTTTGGTTGGGTTTCAAATATGGAATTTGTGTCTTTATATATTGTTTATAGTTTAAATTCTATTGGATATATTTTTTAAACATAATTGAAATTAATTATTCATTTTACCTTAAAGATAGTCCCCTTGAAAATTTTGTTATGCTAAATATAATATAAGCCCATGTTTATGGTAGTTCAAATATTATAGATAGTAGTTGATATTAATGTGTCTATAAAATGGGATATTATTTGATGGGTGTTTTCTGGTGTGTGTGACATTAGATTTATATTTATTATTATTACACATATATGTAAATTAATCTATTGATCACATCTATTTATTTCTCATGGGAATCCTTGGGTAGATAGTTGGGAAATCTAGGGAAGAGTATGGATCTAGTGTATAATTCCAATCTAGATATTTCCATCATGTCAGTACTATACTATATTTAAGAGATTTTTCCTCTCATACAGGATAAGAAAGAAAAATCTAGGTGTTTAGGTAGTTGGATTGCATCAGAAATTCTAATTAGATTCATTCTATTATTATTATGTCCTAGATTATCACTAAGGCCACGATGATTTCCCATTATGATTCATTATTATTATTGTTATGGATATATAAATGAAATTAATTAATTATATAATTTTCATTTTCATTTATAGTTACATTAAAGTAAGTTTTATGTAAGAGTATAATTGAAATTCATTTAGTTTTTCAAGGAAATTTTTACAATAAATAAACATCCATATTTTATTTTAAATAAAAATAACCTTGTTTATTGTTAACATTTTTCCCATTGTTGGTGTATTTTTTAAATCAATTATAATTTTACATTTATTATTCGAATAATGGGATCAATATATTTTTTAAACTAGGTTAAATCATTGGTTTTTTCATTAATTAACATTTAAAAACTATTTCCTTTAAATTCATGTAATATCATTTAAATAAATTGGGAAATTTACTTTGTCTAATATTGAATGAAATGTATATTTTAAATTATATGGACACATGTGGGAGTCCCTTATAAATTTATTTAGTATAAATGAAAAATTAAAATTTTTTATATACAGTTAAACAAGAATTTTATGTATTTTTTTAAATGTTATTCATATATCACTTTGTGGGATCCTACTAGCCTTGCCTTGCTAATACCCAACACAAACACACATTGTTTATATGTATATAGAATGTCTTGGGATTTATATTTTAGAAAATAACTAATTTTATATAGTACATGATAATTATCAGGGTTTGGGTTCTATAGAGATGACACAAGAATCTCATTTAGTTACCACAATGAGGAATGTTTATGGGTATTGTTATCAGATTTTTTGGTTAAAACATTTTGGTACCATCAAGTGTTGATCAACTAAAACGTCTTAATATCGTGGATACAATATTTTGTTTTAGTCTTTGTAAGAAGTTTTTGTATTCATCAACTTGGATGCTTGGTTTTTTTATCAATTATTAGTTATAATCATATTTTTTCACCTTTTTGTGTTATCTACTACATTAAAAATTATTTATATTATAAATATGATTCTAAAACATATGGGGCTTTCATTATGAAAATCATATAAAGTTTATTATATTAAATTTATTTATCTAGTGAAATTATTCCAAACATATCATAGATTGATTCCTTTACATCATTTTACATTCCGTGATTGGGTTAGGATATCCTAGTGTGGTTCATTATAATAACCCTTTTGTGATTTTTTGGAGGTAACGATATAATATGGTATACTAGGTTATTGATAGGATTATTATCACAATAAAGTAAATAAAATTGTTATTCCACAAAGTATTGGTAATAGAATAATTCTATGTTTTAAACTGACACATCATATAAAATAATATCGAATACCTTTATCCTATGATTAGTCACATAGCCACAAAAAAATAACATTAAAGTTTAAAAACATGTGAATATACACCCAAGGGAACTATTATTAATGAAAAGATTATCATTTCCAAGGATTTGAGGTAATAATGTTCTTTTATAAATTCATTTAGATATCTTGTTGGATGTGTCCACTTTAGTGTTGTTATCTTATAACTCCAACAAAATAAAAAAACAAATATTGCATAGAAAAATAATTATTAAAAATTTATAAGTATCTACATTTATTCCTATATGATGTAAATCCAAAATTACCCACTAAATAAATATTTTCTATGTAGAAATTTATTTTCCTAATATAATAATTTTTTTTAATAAGAACATAATTTTTTGGAAGTACTCATTTTTTATTTTTCATTTAGTAAAAAACGTCATATTGTTGTCCATACATATTTTTTTTCATTGAGTGGACTTGTAATAATTTTTTTTATTAGATAATATATTATGCACCACTATCACCAAGATGAATATGCTCATTCTTTATGTTGGGTCCAGCAGAATATTTTATGTACTCTAGTTTCATCATGTATAATTTGTCATGTCCTTTGGTTTCATAAAGTTATTTTTTCATATTTTGTATTAAATATAATATTTTTTCCTCTACTTGCATCATGTATTATATTTTTACCTTTTATTTCATTTATTTTTATATTTTTTATCCTCTAATTTTTATAGTACATTACCACTTGAACAAAAGTAATTGTCTCCTTGTATTCCTATAAATTTTAAAAAAAATTCAGGAATTAACCATGATCATTTGATATAATATAAATGGTTACATTTTCTTTTTAAAATAAAAAAGTAATTTATAGTCACTTCAAAAAAAACTATACAATCGGTATATGCCTTATGAGTAATAAATTTCAGTTTTCTATATGATTGATTTGAATATGATACATGGTTTATTTTCCTAATAACTTATCAAAAAAAATATATATCTTAAATAGGTCCAATATGATCTTTTGATATGTTTATTATATGTTTTATGGATATTTTTTTCCATAATATTACATGTTTTTTAACGAATATAATATTTTACCAAAATATTTTACTACATGAAAATAATTCATATAATAAAATTTTTAAAATCTTTTAACTTTATACTCATATCTTAAATTCAAAATTTACTAAAAATTTCAATATGTTTGTATTTATAAATACATACTAGTAATGATTAAAATTTTCATATCACAGATAATATAAAAAATTAATGATAAACATGAAGATTTTATTATCATAAAAGTAAATTGTTTTGGGAAAAAAATAAAAACCACTATAATTAAAAGTTACTCTTCTAACTATTTGTTAATACCTATAGAAATATAATTTGATAAAATTTTATTTAGATAAATTTATTGATAAATCTAAATTTTCAAATGTATACACCATTATGTTTACTTTTTTCATTTATTGATATGTTAATTTTTTTCATCCCATGACAAAATATATTTTTTAAATATAATTCCCTTTTAAAAAATTTCATAAAACTTATTTTTTTTTAATTTGAAGAAAATTTAGTTATATGTTATTCAAAAAACGTATTTCAATTTTTTAAGGAGAAAAAATTATTTAGGTTTAAATATATTTTATTAAACACGTAAAAAACTAATAAAAGATGTATTTTTTAAGTATTTTATTAAGTCTATGTTATGCCTTTATATAAATCTATCATGTGATTGATTTGTAAACACATGTAAATAAAACATTCTTTTATCTTATGTTATGCATTCTTAAAATTGAATATTTAATTTTTAGAACATATTTAATAAATTTAAAACAAATAAATTATTTTAAATATTTTATTTATTTTATTAATTTTATTTAACTTTTTTGAGTATATATATATATATAATTTAAAATTGAAAAAAAACATATAATATTTCATTTTGATACAAAACATATCCTAGTATATAAAAATGAAAATGTATATAAAATTTATACACAAAACATATTTTATAAATAACATATTTGGGATAAACCATATTTTATACATAACATATTTTTCACATGTAATATTTTATATATTTTATAAAGAAAATATTTCATAGAGTTACACAAACATATTTCTAAATATAACATATTTTATACAAAATTAATACATTTTATAGTTTTTAAAAATGAAATTTATTATATTAAATTATAAAAAACTTATATAACATTTAATTTAAAATCATAACATGTGTTTTTTTTTGATTTTTTTATAAATATTTTTTACCATTCAATTTATATATGATTATTAAAATATTAAAAAATTAAATATTTTCATAGATTTTATTTAATTTATATTTTTAACATGGAGTGATATTTATATGTATGTATGTATGTATCTATATACGTATATCTATGTTTTTATTTATATATATATATACTATAGATATTATATATATATATATATATCAAGATTCTATATGTATATTTCATGTATATGTATGTGTTTAGTTTATATACTCTCTATATATGTATATATTTTATGTATATACATTAAGTACATATAAATGTCATATTAATATATTAGAATTATGTGTTTTTATTTTATCTATCAATATATTGTGTATATACTTAATTCTTTTATACATGTCGGAATATGTTAAAAAAGATTAAAAATGTAATATATGATATATGTTAAAAAAATTAATTGTCCAATTATCATAATATAGTTGTTAGTTTTAAGAAAACAAAATTTATGTGTCAGTCTTAGTTGACAGGTGTACAACCATTTAAGGGGAGAATCAACTTTCCAAGTTCAAAATGAACTTTTCTCCCTTTCAAAAATCCTTTCTAATGTTGTCAGTCTGTGGAAAATCATGTGATGAACAACTAAATAGTGATGATGATAATGATATATCGAGAGAATAATAAGAAAAGGACATTCCACATTATATTTTTATAAGGTTCACACACTCTTCTTATTGAGTTAGTAGTCCTTAGTTTACAATAGTTTTTATCCCAATTCCCTTGTTAATATCTTGTTATCAATGATCAGAAAAGTGATGGATGTATTAAGAAGATGGTTCTAAACTCTTGCCAATATGGAACAATGATACAAGGGAAACAAACCAGAAGTAATAAGTTCACTAGAATATGTGATCTTCCTATATCTTAATTGAGTGCCTCTATGTTAACTTATTTTATGTGCACCAGTGTTCCCCCAACAATAACCATGTATGGTGAAAATCTCTTTATTTTACCTCATCAAAAACTTTATTATACCCATAATACAGTTAAAATTAGGTTGGATGATCTATTTATAGATATATTTCATATATCTATATATTTATCATTGGTTATGATCAATCCATTAGTCTTGAATTGCCTCATCATCCTCCATATGGTTATATCACTATCTTCTAAGTCAAATTCTTCCAAAAAAACAAAAATACCCCATTTAATATCCTTTAATCCACTTATAAAATATAGAGAATTTAACTCTGGATATTATAGAATTAACCAAATTACAATATAACGGTAAGTATCATGGTGTAATACCTGGTCAAACTTAGGTAAAAAAAATCAGACCAAATCTATTTCTATTCCCATCAAAATCGTTATCATGATCCATTAAATATATATATATCTAGACAATATTAAGGTATAATGAATGTTATAACAATAATAAAAAATCCATTTAATTTTGAAGTAAAAATGAAAATTAATTGTGGTTTGGAACCTAAATAAAATATAATTCCATTAAATTATATAATTGAAATAATGTTTTTGTATCCTAGATCCTTGATGATGAAATGCATTTTTACAGATTATCCTTCTAGATTATAAATAAATAGCTACCCATAATGGATGAATTCACACACTTTCTCAACATTAACAATCTTCAAAAATAAAGTAATATTGTTTTTTCATGACAACTATGTAATATTGAAAAATTAATACCCTAGGAACCCATCATTGCATAATATATGGGTATTATGAGATCATTCTCATATAAGTGTAAAACTCATTTTTTCTTCCCAATCCTTAAGATCCAAAAATTTCATGGAAAATTAGGATACAAAAATATTTCATTTTGGAATAATTTATTGAAAATTTAAAATCTTCATTACTATTTACAATGTTGTTATATATTTATTTTTTGATATTATTAATTAGTCAGAATACTTCATATAAAATTTATTTATAAAAAACATGAAATAACATTTAAACATTGCATCATGGTTTTCTCCAACATGAATCATCACTGATTTTCTTTTATGTAAATGACTCTTCTTATTCTCTTGAATTTACACAATTAATAATGTATTCCATACTTCATTATAGTACCTTATAATTTTATTGAACTAAACCTATAATATCTAACTTCATTCTTTATTCTAATTCTTTATTATCCAAGTGATAAGAATATGAAAATCCTAGCTTCATATCAATCATAAGGATATCTACCAAAGAGTAACTACAATACATCAACACAAAACATTTTTATATAAAATATTTTACTCTTTCATGAACTCCTAGCCATGGTAGAATCCATATATAACTTATTTTGGATATTCACACAACCGCACTATCATTTTGGATAGTGTTTAAGAGATATATATATCATGTCATGATAAATAATTTTTTAGGACAATGGAAACTTCTATCATTATTTATTATCCTCCATGTATCTCCTACATGATTCAAAAGAGAATATTATATTTTACAACACCTTCATTGATAAACATATAGAAACATAAATTTTTTTCCATAACCATATCATATATGATTCTAAAAATCTGATGAAATTCTTTCTAAGGTTACTCTTTACTATATCTCATCTTATTATGGTAACCATTAAGCTCTATATTCAATTAAAAATCTAACTCTTCATATATAGAACATAAATCTCTATTAAGCATGCCAATCTACTTAATGAGTGCAAAATACAATATGACTTATCATTGATGATAAAAATTAATAAGAAGTAAAAATTATATGAATGGAAATTGACTTTATGAAATATATGGGCTCATCAATACCCGTAGTAGATTTTTTATAAATATACCCTTCATAAATCTGTATCATTAGAATAATATAAATATTTTTGAAACACCATGAATGTACTTGATAAAATGTTAGTAATGTAATATCCCATGTAATTTTGATAGTATATCAGTTTCATTAATTATAAATATTCATGAATTAGATATTATAGAGTTGTATTCACAATATTAATATTAAGTAATTTTTGGAATAGAAATGAAATAGATTTATTAAAAAAACAATTATTTGCATTATACAGATTCATTTTAAAAAATTAATTTATAAATTTTAATTTTAAAAAATAAACTTAAAATTTTATGTTATTATTTTAAAATTATCCAATAGTAAATTTTCAGTAATTTTCAAAAAAAATCGATTTTTGGGAGAATAGTATAAAATTCTGATTTTTTATGAAAAATGTGTTTTATTTTAATCTATTCACAAAGAAAAATTATATTGTTGTGTTGGTTTTAAATTATAATTATTTATTTTTAATTTAATATAATCCGATAAATTTCACTGGGATCGACACTATTCTTTATTTTTTAATAAAGAAACTATTATACTTAGAAATTCATTTTTCTAAAATATTGATTTTTGGCGCATTTTGTGAGTTTTTTTAATTTATTTTATACATTTAAAGAAATAAAATTTTATTAAAAATAATTAATATTTTTAATTATCATGTTTATATTTTTTAATGATTCCACTTTCATTTGTTTCATTATAAATGGTTCCTTTGGTTAAAAACCATGTCATTAAGGTAAGAGATAAAACAGGTTAAAAGTGTTAAAACTAATATGATAAGGGATGAAAAAAACTAAAAATTTGATGAAATACTATTTAATGGTAATATATAGAACCTATATTATTTATTCATGGAAAATGGACTATTTTATATCCATTTATCTCGAGTAATACATTATTATATTTTAATCTTTTGAAAAATTATCTGCTTTTCCCCGCCATCACATTTAAAAGGACACATTATCTCCTCTCATATCCACACTTAAAGAGCATATTAATTATAAAAATAATTAAAATAATACATTCTTAAAATATCTCCATTCATCATATAGTTCCTGGTTTCATTTGGATATAATCATAGAATGCCTTTAGGAACAAACCAATGGTGGTGGTCTATAGAAGAGGTATAATTCATAACCGAGTGTTCTATTTTTTATTTATGAAATTACAACATTAAAACCTCATGTAAACATTATTATATAATAAAATATTTATATACCATATAATTCAATTTTATTATGTTTATTTTATAACACTTTCTCATCTACTTATCCATCTAACTAAAAATAAAAACATCACTTGTGTGTATGTGCAAACTACAACGTCATGAGACAATTTATTTAATTTTTTAATCACTAAATCTTATGTATGGACGTAATAATTTCTCCATATTAAATTGTATTTAATATATTATTTAAATTTATGTTTTCATAAAAACATCAAATAAATAAATAAAAACATCACTCGTGTGTATGTGTGGATACTACCTCACGAACCGATGTATTTTTTTCATCACCACCTCACATGGTTGATATATGTGTGTGTTTTTTGTGTGAATTTGAAGAAAAATAAGATATTTATGATATAATTATACATTTGTAAAGTTAAAATAACACATAACTCATTTCTCTCACATTCATTGAAAAATGGAAACGTTGCTCATGCGTACGTAGAGATAACTCTTTCCATGATTGTAACATTTTTTCATAACCACCTTACATGTTTTGTTCTAAAAGTATAAATACTGTATATAATTTATAACTATTACATTATTAATATTATATACATAATATAATCATGTCCTATTTGACTTTATTCAACCCAAAAAATATATTTCCAACTTATAATATAAATGTTCTCAAACCCTATGTTGTGAATTTTATCGATTAACTAATAAATTATATCATTAATATAAGTGAAATAAGTAGAATAATAAGCATGGAATATGTTTTTGTGAATTAAAATAATTAATATAATTCTTTTTTTATGAATATAAGGGATATATGTGACAATTCAAACTCAATGTAAGAGATATTATATTTAAAAACCAATTTTTAAAATGTTCTAAAGATTTATTTTTATTATTTTTCCACTTCTTCATATTGTTCAGTGGATTAGTAAATCATTAAATTAAAAAAATTAAAATTTCACTTTACCAAAAATTTATATTTATTGAATTTTTTTAAAAATGAATATTTCTACTTATTTAATCAGGAATGTTTGAGTTTCATTACAAGTAAAAAGGAATTTATTAATGTATATGATGTTATTAGAATTTCCCAAAACCATAACCATTATTTTGTATTTATTTTAATTTAAATTCGTCCATGTTTTGTTAAAAAAATATTCTTACCATTTTTCAAGGTATTATTGTTTTTAATATGGGGTTTTAAAGGAAATATATATATCAATATTTGAAAAAAAATTACACATCAGATCAAAAGTATATTTTTAATAATATGATGATTAATATGAAATATTTAGAGGATTAGTTTATTTTATGATCCATGGATATTTTTTATGATTATAGTTTAACTAATTATATATATCTCAAATGAATTGGGGAATTATTATCTTCTTAGCAATTGTTTTTTGAATTAATAAAGTTGCTTATTCCATTTGTAAGGGTTATTATAAGGGTCCTTTTAAGCGTTTTATAAAGATGATGTCCCAAGGAACCTATAATAATTTTATTTCCTTGAAAATTAATTTTCATCGAAATACTTTTATTTAATATTTTATATTAATGATCATTTATTTAATGTAATGATTATTCCCATTAAAGGTAAACTATATGTTTTTAGAAATTGTTTTTTATGGTTTCTCATGTTTTTTAAGAAACCACCATTATTATTATTTTTCATTTATGTTTTCTTGCAAAGGGTTTTATGAAAACTTTGGGCATTAAAAGTTTTCTCATGTGTAATTAATTTATTATCTGAGCTCAAAATGTTTTATGTTTAAGGAAAATTACTTTATATGATATCATGGTTTTAAAATGGACTATAATGTTTCTTTTGTTCTTTAAATTTGATGATTTTTTATATATGTCATATCATTCCACATTTTCAAATGTTTTTCACAAGGTTTAAGGTTGTTTATAAACAAAATTGAATTTATGATAAAATTATTGAATTTTTTTCATGAAAAGAAAAATTTATTCTTTTTAAAAGTGAAACATTTTGGAAAAAATGGATACTTAGTTATAATTTCCACTTTTTAATATATGGGGTTATTATATAAGAGTTATGACCTAATTATCCTAAACTATAAATCTAAAAAGGTCATTGGTATTTTAAGAAAATTAATTATTGATTTGAAACTCAATATTATATAAGGTTTTAATGTTGGTACCTTATAAGTAACACATATCAATTTATCCCCATTTCCACCAAAACTCTATTATGATTTTTACAAATTCCTCTTTGGTTATATTTTTATTTTCAACCTATGAAAGAAGTACAAAGAAAAAAAATATAAATTAAGTGATTGGGATTGTACTTTAGTCTCTCCCCCTTGATGGGTTTGATAATATTCTCCTTCATTATATGAGGGTGCAATCTTAAACTTCATATGGATTTGGTAACATTTCCCCTATTTATTTACTCCCTCCATGAACAGGAAATAATATTTCCTTTTCTCCCCATAATTTATCAATAAATATTTTTTCCCCAAATAATATATACCAGGGAGAAGATATTTATAAATTTTAGGGGTAACCAAAATCAGGATGGTACATTAACAATTTATCCACTTTATGGTCATAAAAATAAATTTATAGAATCCAAACAATGAATACATGATAATCAAAATATTAATTAATCACTCTAATACCATATTGGAAAACTTTTTTATTAAAACAAAATGGTTAAATAATAAATCCATATAAGCTATGAGATATCCTCTCACAGAAATTCATTTTTAAATAAAATATTTTATTTTTAAAATAAGAATCCTTTTTAATACTAGAATTTCAAAAAAAATCACTCATAAATAAGGTAAGAGGTTTCATAAACTCATACTTATAAAATTTATTGGAGTACAGTTTCCCATATGTTACAAACTTGGCTTCAAAATATCTCACGAATTTCCTATATGCCTTTTTTCACCTATTAATATTCATTATTTTGATATAACCCAATTATTGATTTATTTGGAAAGTCAATATAATGTTGGTGTCATCCTTTGTTTTTTCTTTCCACTTCATTAGTATCTTTATAATAAAGTGGATATCTTGATCCTAACATCAAAAAAATTACTAACCAAAGATATAATATATTATAATGTGAATCATGCTATCTTCAAAGATTCATAATTTTTAATGCAACCATTATGTAGTGTAGGTTCAGATTTTTTTAGGAAATAGAGAACAATATGGATTTTTTTCAATTATATTAAAATATTGATTGAAATTGGTTTTTAAAATAGTGATATCCCCTTATAAATTCCCTCCATTTATGTATCAAATCATTATGCATGTAATTAAAGTCTCTAACATTTTATCACTAACTAGTTGAAAACCAAAATTATTACCCTCATATAGTAAATTTAGCTTAAATAAAGAAATGAAGTAACCTATACACTCCCTAATCATACCTAGTCATGTAACTGAATACCATTTATAATTCTTAAAAATCCATCACTTCAAAATGTTTTAATTTTTTAATGAAAGTTTTTAAACAATTTAAAAATATTTAAATTTATTTAAATTAATATTCCTATTTATTTCAATTTTTTATTATAAATGTGGGAATTTATAACTGAATAATTAATTAGGAAAAAAATGGTTAGAATTTTTTATTTTATAAAATTATAATTTAACTTATGAATTTATGATAACATATTACAATGTGTTTTCATCAAATAGGGGTGTAAAAAATGGGCCATCATAATCTATCCCTCAAACTGATGTGCTTCTAGATATATATAAAACCCAAGTAAGGGCCATCTGTCCTAGTGATCCCATAGAGAGGGCATAGTTATTTGGTTGAGGAAGTAAAAGCCTTATAGGTGTGAGAACATGTATAGTGCAGGACATGGACCATGTGAGCTCTTACATGTCGACATGTTCCTATTATGTGTGTGTGTAGTGTATATAGGATCTAAACCCTATAGGGATCTTCTAATCCATGGATTTTGTTAATATGTTTATATTCATGTTCATTCCCTTGATCAAAACCAATGCGGGCCACCAATTCCATGTATACTAATCATCAAATAACCAAATGATGATACTTTTCGTCGATCACACTCCCTCACCCACAGAAATTTCCTATGACACTACTTCTAATAAATTTCCTCAAACAGACTTTTATAACAGAGAAGAAACCATCATGGTATCCATTGGAGTGATAGGGATTGATCCAATCATACACTATTGAGGCCTCGATCTACCTTGTAAAACTACTAGAACCTCAGGCGACATTTTTGATTCCCACAAAGAAGAGACATTTACCATCATGCAATAAGATATTGTTATGACCACATTGAAGGACATGCCACATTGAGGAGAGAGATAAATCATTCTTCCATAAGTGCTACTACACCATAGTATTTTCCCTTTTATCCTAGTGGATAGGGTAGAGCAATTTGTTGATGAAAATAACTATGTGGTCCACACAAATTTTTCTATGTAATACCTATAGACAAAAAATATCTACATGGAGAAATTCAGCTACGTAACACCGTAATAATGGATAAGTATCATAATGTGAATTAAAAAACATGAATCCATGCATAGATTTGGATATTTGATGGATTGAATAATTAGCTACATAAACATCAGAAGTTCATTGTGAAATAAATACTCATGAAAAAATATATTTCATCCATGTAGAAGTGATATACCAATAAGTGATATCAAAAAGTACATTTTATAAACACCGTATGTCTCGAGAAGATTTAAGATGATGAAAAAAATAGAAACTATGAATCTCTTACATGTTTATGGATTTTAAAATTGATCCTTTAAGTATGGATAAATCAAATACCCTCTATTAAAAATGGAAATAATAAGATACAATAAAAGAGGAGAAATCATATCCTGAGAAGAATAGATAAAAGGATATTTGTAATTAGAATAGAGTATTCATACCTCTATAAATAAGATAGTGTTCCTACTAAATAATATGATCTAAGGATGAATGGTTTCTTAACTGAATGAAGGGAAGATGATCTATTTTATTTTCTATTGTAGTCTAGTTTATTTTATATAAGTCACTATGTTTTAATTAAAAAATTTCATCTATTTCTTCCACTGTTCTCATTCCTATTATTCTATCTCTCCCTCTCTCCATCAATCTCTCTATCTCTATATCTTCTTCTCTTATTATACCTCATTCTTTCTCCATGACTACTTGTAATCAATAATGAGTTACTAACATGGGGCTTGGCCTCATATAAGGATATATTTTTCTTGAATTATGATTTTAATTCTTTAAGGTATTAAATCAATTTTTGGTGAATAAAAGTGATATTTATTAGCGGGTTGATTATCCACCATTACATGGATCTCTAATTCACTTATACGATTTTATTTATATATTTAACTCCCTTATATTGAAAAAACAATATCTTAACATGATGGATTTGATCCCTGTAATGTAATAAATGGCATATAATGGAGTCAGTTCCAAGAATATTCCATGCTCTTGTTTGAGGTTTTTATTGACCTAGATTTTTTGAGGAGGTATAATTAATACTATCTAGGAATTATATATTTAAAAAATAATAAATTATAGGATAGTAATCCATCAGTGAGATTTCAATAGTTGTTTATCAAACCAAATTTAAAAAAATAAGAATAATGGTGGAACCAGAATTTGAACCCTTAGTCCAGGTAATTTCATGATTATATTTTTATTTAATGTTACCTTAGTTGTGTGTTCTTTCTTATTTGTCTTTTATTTGTTTTAATAAAATAATAAATACAATAAAAAATTTAGTTTATGTGAATTATAATAAGTTATTAACTAAACTATGAATCTCTTCAAGTGAGACGACCTTGGTCATCTATTATGCTGCACTAGGAAATTAGAAATAATACCTTTTTTCACACCCCATGACAAGTGTGGAACAAAATTTGGTGTCATTTATAGGGTTCCAATTAGGTGTATTCTGGGTTTTTTCACATTATATATATATATTCACTATTTTCTAAAATAGATCTAAAAAATCCGTATTTTCTCATGATGTTTCCAAACATAATATATTACTTTGCATGAAAAACATACTCACTTGTGAAGGGATAAAATCAAATAGTTCATAACGATGAGAAATCCCTCAATCATAAGGATAAAAATCTCACTTATTTGGATGATATCATTTTATATGGCTAATATATGAGTATGAAATTTCATTAACTATCAGAGATAGTTGATGAATACAAATTTGAATATCAAAATGAGAAGTCCAAAGAGGAAACAATAAATGAGCTACCTATTTTAACTAAAGAGGTATAAAAAGTTAAGATCACACTTGAGGAACATCCATATACCAATTATCTCTATATTTATGTCCATAGAAAACATGAAGAGATAGAGTGGATTCCATATGAGGAGGAAACAACTTATTAGCTAATCGTGGGGGTTAACAAGATCTGGACAACATAGAGAATGATTATGAAGTGAAAAACGTAATCCATGATCCTTATAATGTAGAATAGCAAGCACCGATTTATGTTTATCTAGATTTGGAAGAGGAAGAAACAACCCATGTAGTGGAATTGAAATAAAATTAAGAGTATCTAGACTACCTTCCTCCATCCAATTAGATCAAACTTCAAGAGGTATTTTCCACAGTGGAATATATTATATTAAAACTAACCCAGGGTATTGATCCATTATTAAACTCATTACCATCTAATTTTATTCAAACATAATTGAGTATAACTCCCAACTATTTGGAATATTAACAATTATCAAATCCATTTATTTTCAAGGAGGAAGATCAAGAAGAAGGCCACAATCCTACTGAGGAACATAAAGAGCTCCAAAATATTTTTGAACCTGAAATAGAAGAATCCCATTATGAAGTCCAAGTGGTTGAGCTTGATTAAACCAACATAGTATACTCACACAATAAGGGTGACTTTTTATATTGATTATTCATGTTTGAATTTGTTTTGAGTTAACTTAGATTATAAATCTTCCTTTGAAAATATAGTTCATGAATCCCACATTCACAAATAATTGGATAAGAAAGACGATGTTACACAAGTAAAAACCAAGAATTACGATGATCAAAATGTCATCCTTCCCCCACCTTCAAATATTTACCTTATTATGTTGGAGTTGGATTTGGTTTAATCTATCCATGGACTCCTCATAAACAAAGATGATGTAAAATCTGGTAAAAACCATATAGGGTGGTTTATATCCTAGAAGTTGCACTTAATAAAGGATTATGAATGATATGTAGTGATACCCTTATCGAGGATGTAAAAAACCATAGACTAGTTTGGTTGTTAAACCAAGACTTTTATTTTTTTTAATTTATTTCTAGGAACATTCAATTTTATTATTTACAATTACTTTAGCCTTTATCTGAATCCCTTATTATTTTTGTGATTAAATGACATGGTCCTTTGATTTTAATTAATTGAATTAATTTTAAGAGATCCTCATAGATCATGTAATCCCATAAATAAAAAGGGTAGAGGGGAAAAAATATTACTAAGAATAATTAATTCGTTCATACATTCTTGAGGATTTAAACTCCCTGTATTTTCTAAAAAATCATTTTTAAGATGAAAATTTCAACTAATATTATAAATAGAAAATTACATGAACATATTAGAATTATTTCATTAATTGACTTATCTTAGATAAATTAGTTTCTTATAAACAATATGATTCCATGTTTTATATTTCAATGATAAAATATTTGACTGAATGAGTTATAAATTTAATAAATGGAGTGAATCTTGTATATTAAACCTATGGATTCTGAATTGAGGGAATTTGTCGATTCATATGAATAAAAATTCTATCACTTGTTTTCAAATTTTAAATTCATGAAATTTATTTGTATTAATTTTCTATCATTATACATGACATTAGTGATTTTATAACATCATATGTTCTGTTAATGAGAGGACTTATAAACCAAATACTTTTTATTTTATCTTGAGCATATTTCTTATGTGATCTTGGGACATGTCACATTCTATTACATGAATTGTAACTTGTCAAATCTATGACTGTGAAAAAACCATATTAATAATATTGTAATTTTTTTGGATAAGACTTTATCCTTGATACAACCATCTACATTTATCATTGTTTATCCCATAGAGACAATGAATAACCTTGGTAGGAATGATCTATATTTCAATACATTTATATCTATTCTTACCCTCCACATAGTATTTTTCATGATGTTTTAGATTTAATGTGTGGGGGGGGGGTAAGAGAAGTCATGATGGAAGGATAAATTACATTACAAGGAAAAAAATTAGGGGTTAGTTTGGCTATTTAATGAAAAATCCAAGTCTCAAATTCCACTAAACGATGCCCTGAGCCAATTGGTTAATGGACTCAAGCACATATCCCAAAATTCCATAGTCTATTGAATATCAGTGAGGTCATAGGATGTGCCTGTTGGGAAACTATGTCCACTCATAAAATTGTAACATAGTATTAACAATCATACAGATCAATAGAAAAATCACTACCTCAATAAAACAATATATAAACATCCATACAATAGATATATAAAAAAATGTAAAATTTAATCCCATATACAATGATGATCATGTAATGTGTCTACAAATTAACCAAAGTAGGTAAACTCAACATTACCACAATACATATATCAAATACTAAGAAGACCAAACAAATCACTTTCTCCTAATGGAATCATGAACCTTAGCATAATTTCATGATCCCCTACTTCGAAACATGGTATAAATTCATACATTAAACTATGATTGAATTAAATTGTCTGTACCTACATCTAAATTGTCTATCTATGTGCCAAATGGTATCCCAAATAGGATGAGAGATACAATCCTAGTAGGTTACCACCCAAAGTGTCTAATGAAATTCCTATTTTTTCAATATAAGATAAAGTAGAGTGCATAATATAAAATGTATGATAGAACTAAAAGAAAAATGAATATGAAAAAATTATAAAAACATGTGGTTCTGTACAACTATACATGGATCCCTACAAAAAAAGTTTTACGCTCCTTTCACAAGGAATATAATAAAAAAATGGAAGTAAATCCCACATCCATGTTGTATATGATATATATCATATCAGAACTTCCTTTTCATATAACCTATATAACATATCCATCATGGTCACACCATGTAACCATATGTGTCACAATTTACCACAATCGATCCACATAATAAACCATGTCACATTATCCATAGTTGTCCCATAAAATCTGAAGTGTCACACCTTTCAGGGCTAGATCCAAGGTTTAGTAAAATGTGGAATCCTAATCGAGTCCCATGATCATCTAAATGGAAACTTAGTTAGGCTTGAATTTGGGTCTAAAGATCATGTCAATGGACCATGTCCACTATGAGCCTAAACAAACCATATCCTGAGGTATCAATACCCAAGGCATCCCACAGAATCAAGATACAAGGTTTATTACTTGTCTAAGGAATCCAATACTTTTTCAACAACCCATGGTGTAGCATACTCATGGTGTGATATGTAACCATTCAATGTTAAATTCATTTACCAAGTCCACAATTCACAATCAATGAGTTTAACCACTCACATCACCATTCAAATTAACTTTTATTCCATGATTTTACCCACTGATATAACAATTTTCATTAAACCATTTAATCAGAAGAATCCACATACAAAAGGTGAAAACCATATTCTATTCAACTAGTTTAATTTAATTCATTTATTAACTTGCTAACTCTAACTAGGTGATCAGTAACTCATCCCATGGACTATTTAACAAAGTAAAGGGAAAATGAAATTCCCATGTTACAACAAATGGTGGCCTTGGTTGGTGGAAGAAACTCTAACACAACTCAAAGGAACTAAAAGGAATCTATAACATGTTCCATTTAATTTAAATCTATAATTTAATTTACTTTTTGGGGAACCATTAGAATGTATGGTGGGAGGAACAATAAAAAATATATCTCTAAATAACCAAAACTCAAGGGAAAAGTATAGAACACTACGACAGGTTCGTAGTACATTTCTCATCCCGTATCAACTTTTGATTTGAATCATATTGAGAAAAATAATAATGGATGATGAAACTACAAATATGTAATATCATCTTGTATATAAATAAATATGTTGATACTAAGAATAATGAAGAACATAAAAAAATGAGTACTCACATATGAGGATCTAATAAAAACGACGATGCTTGATTTCTTGATTAGATGAAGAAACAGTGGAAAAGAATACATTTTGGATAAAAGGAATATAACCCCATGTTTGAGATATTTTTCATCGAAAAAATTATAAATTAGGTTTGATTATAATATAATTTTAGTGTAAAAACATCAATTTGACCCAAAAAAAAGTCTACACAGTTAGGCCCCACTGTTGGCATTGCCATGTGCCAACCATGTGCCATTCAACTAATGGAGAGGGACCTCACATAGTCAGTGAAAAAGATTTGACTAACTATACTCAAACTGTTCTAGTAGGCACTTTTAAAAAGTATACAGTCCCTTGAATCAGCGTGTGCCTCTATCCACTTAGTTTCCTCAAACTGTGCATCTCTTGGATCCCTTAATCCTTCCTCGCATGGTCAATAGTAATTGTGCAACCTATCCCCCAACAATTATTACTAAACATGTGGCCTACCTATTTTCCCAAAAAAATTGGGTTATGGGATCCCAAAAATCTAAAGACACCCTTGGTATACACATGAAATTAAAGATTATTCACATTAGACTATAAAAACATTTAAACTGATATTAAATAGTTCTTGAATCTCAAGAAAAACTCAAGGTATTTCATTTATAAAGGGTTTTGATTCATTTATTATACTTTATTTTTTTCTAATATTAGAAAAATTAAAAATAAAATAATTGGTCATGCCTTGGGATGATAAAAATTAACCATTACTAAACCTGGGATTTTTATCATATGTGGTTAGGTGTTAGATATGATATTTTTCTCAAGAATTGTCTTTGAAAAATAAAATAACTCAAATAAATTATTTTGAAAAATAATTAAAAAAAATATAAATTAAAATATAGAGAGTGATAGAGATCGATAAAGTTAAGGAGGGATTCATTCATTATTCTATCATTGATCTTAACATTATATTTAGGATTGGGGAAATGGGATTAGTTATATTGAAGGGGGGATTTTAATTTCAATTTTCTTTTTATATCATTATTTATAATTTATAATTAACATCTTATTTTATCCATGGGTTTTTTACATCAATAATTACCAATATAAAGCCTTAGAATCATTATAACCTTTATTTTTAGTCTTGATGATTTCATGTTCCTTTTGTATTTAAAAAGTGGATAAAGTAGTTCCTTTAAAAGCCTATTGAAAAAAAGTATGTTCTCATGATACGATAATAACTATAATTGAATTTTTATCACAAGTGATGAGAGGAAAATATTCAAAGAGATGAAAATCAGGACATAGAATATTTAACAATAATAAATTTAGAAGATTTAATTGATAAAAGGAAAATATCCACCATTTTCAAGAGATCAAAGTTAAATACATATATTGATTGTTTCTTTTAAAAAAATTAGAGACTAAGTTGATGATTTATGTGGAACATAAAAAAATTTCCATTTTTTTAAATTTTATTGGATTAAATTTTAAATATAGGTAACCCGGGGTTTCCCTTCAATTCAATGTTGATATTTTCATGTGTGGGATTATTTGATGCACTTATTTTTCCATGAATTATTTTTAGAAAGTTAAAATATTTTAAAAATACTTTAATGAATATTACCATATATTTAATATTTTATTAAAATTTAGGAATTTATAATTTAATTATTAATATGGAACAAAATGGACAAAAATTTGGATTTTAGAAAATTAGGATTTTACATATGAATTTATATTGAGATTTTACAAAGTGTTTTTATGGGCCGGAATAAGATTTCCCTAAACCCATAAGCTTACAGACACATAGCTAGCCCTATGAAGGGCTAGGTGGCCTAGTCATCCCACCATGAGGGAAAGAACATGTGGTGGAAAAAGTCTAAGTCAAGCAGGTGTGAGTGTGTTCATAGATTTGGCTAAGGCCCACGTAGGATTTTTCGTGTCATCAGGGGATGATTATGTTTATATGTAGTTTATGCAAGATCCCATCAATGCAACATACTTTTTAGCCATTTCTTTTGTGATTTTTAATATATTCAAGAATTCGGACATTATTTAACCTGATGTGGGATAAAAAATCTATTTATATTATTCATCACTTCACAAAATTACACCGCTTCACCTTGGTCACGGTCCCTCACCAAAATAAATTTTCTCTTCCACTTCCACCACTTTAAATCATTGGGCCACTATCTACAACATAACAAAAACCACCATTGATTCCACATAGAGATCGGGTTCAAACTAAACCTATACGTTCTATGTCACAAACAACCAAGGAATGAAACAAAAAGATTGGGTTACCACGGTGATTCCCATTAGAAAGAAAAATTTCCCTTAATGGATTAAGATATTTATCCAGTCACTGTGAAGGTTGTATCATGTTGAGAAGAGATCTCACTTACATTAATAGAAGTGACGCTACATTGTAGGCCTCACTCTTGGTGCATATTGACCAATATGTGCTTAATTATAGATAATGATGGCTATGAGATCCATACTGCAATAAGATTGGTGATACTTGTATAAATAATTGGATACATTAAGATATTTGGCTAAAGGACACCATGAAAAACAATTACATTGATTAATGGAAATTCATTCATGTCAAGTCATGTGTGGATTCGACTATGTGAACATCAGGAGTTAACCATTGAAAAAATACACACATGACACTATAGTAAATCCTTAGGGAAGTGATATTCAAATAAATGATATTAGGGGGTAGATTTGAGATACACCCTAATTCTTAGAGATATTAAAGCTATAAAAATAGAGACATGTAATCTCATCCAAGTTTATTGATTTGAAACCCTACCCCTTAAGTAGGAATAAATAACAGAACTTCTGTTAAAATGGAAAATATTAGATATAGAGAATTAGGAGATACATTATCCTGATAAGAATAACTAAAAATAGATATATTAGAAAAATGGGATTTTTCCCTCTAAAAATAAGTGGGTTTTACTGATAAAGAAGTTGAATGAAGGATTAAAGGTTGTTCAACTGAAGGAAGGGTTACTACTTTATTTTATTTTCTATTATAGTCTAGTTTATTTTATTTAAATCATTTTGATTTAATAAAATTATTTCATCCAATCCTTCCATTGTTCTTATTCGAAATATTAAATATATATATATATAGTTCGATTATTCTTCCTCATTTTCCACCATGATCTCATGCACTTCATAATGAATAACTTACTAGAGGTTTGTCCCCAGGGGAGGATAGTTGTTTCCTGAATTATTCTTTTCGTTATTTAATTTATTAAGTATACTTATAGTGAAGGAGAAAGATATGTATGTGTGAATTGATTTTATACCATGAAATGGATATCTATCTCACTTATATTATTTTATTTATATTTTATCCCTCTCATCCATTGAACAAAAAACTATTCACATGATGGATTTGAGCCATTCAATAGATGAAAATATATACGGTGGAGTTCATCCCTAGAAGATGTCACACTCTTGATTGAGGTGATTCATAAAACAATATTATAGAAGTAGTTGAAAAAAATATTTTCTAGGAATTTGAGATTTCATATCAAATAAATAATATTATATTAATCCTCGAGTGATATTACACAATGGGTTTATTAAAATTAATTTGAAATAATAAATATGAATAACGAAGGGACTCTAATCCAAACCCTTGGTCCAAGTATGTTATTACTTATATTTTAATTTCATGTTAATTTAGTTTTTAATTATTTCATATTCAACTTTTATTTTTTTCATAAAATAAAGTAACCAAAAAACAATTAGTTTTGGTGAGTTAGAATAATTAATTAAATAAAAAATGATGCTCCTTAATTGAGAAAACCCTATTATCCATTATACTACATTATAAGATTATAAATAGTATATTTCTACACACCCAATTATAGGTGTGAATCAGTTACCTTCATATGGAAAATGAAGCAGATTTAAGGGATTTGTGTGTGAAAACCAAAATAAGGGAAGGAATAATCCCTTAAAGATGATAAAAATGTAAATATATTATTACAAGAATAATTCAAACACTTATAGTAAAATCATGAAATAAAAAATTATCAATTAAAATCAATATTATTTAATAATAGTGGTTGAAGTCTCCGTAGATCGACCAATATGGATCTAGTGTACCATTATTAGAGGAATACAAGTATAAATTATAAGAGTGAACTATAACTAATACTAGTGCTTCTCAATAGTGAGTCGTTCTCCATTTTATAAGAAAGGATGAATGATGAGAATCCTATCAGGGAGATCTCAAAAAATAATTTTTTTAGGGCGTGGAATGCATCCTAGTGGCTGACTAGGGTCACAACCGAATGATCTAGGCCCAATGTGTTATCATTCATGAACTTCTATTTGTTTTTTTTTTGTTTTTACATAATTTTATAAGCTGTAATTTTTTTTGTTTATTTGGTTTTCAATTTTTTCTAAAATAATAAAAATAAAGAAGTAAAGAAGAAATAAAATAAGGACGACGGGGAATTTGGGTGAGTTATATCATTAGTTATTATTGTTATAAATCTTATAATTCAATGAGAAGACTCAAAATAATTCGTCTACACAAATATTACTATTTTTTATATGAAACTAATAATATTCTAAGTGATTCCTCAAATAGGCTAGTAATACATTTCTCCTCCTCAGTGAATTAGAATGAACCCTCCATAACTTATTGAATGATCCTACTCACACACCAAGTAGTGGTCACTAAACATTTATCATTTAAAACAACAAAAATTATCTGGTATGAAGTTTTATTTTATATGAGGGACAAATTTATGTAAAACATATAGAAGAATTTAATAGTGTCAATATAATAAAATGTAATAACCACCTACTCTACACTCTACCTTCATTGTCACACCAAAATAAGAGAATAAATAAAGGATCAATTAATTGTGTAAACTTAATAAGTCCCACTAAAATTCCCCTTGAACCACCCATTATGGGTTTTCTCTCCATAATCATATATTAAGAAATCACGACTAATTCATAGATGTTGATAAACAAAAATAAATTTGGGGTGCGAAGAATTTATAGTTGAAAAAAAGGATCAAAAAAAATAATTGTTGAAATTTACAGATGTACTACCCTAATTAATCTATTTTAGAAGTCCAAGGATTGAGTTCTTTACAATATAAGAGAGAAAATAAATTTATAAAATTCACAATACCTTCTTCCTCTTCCTTCCATTTAGTGAAGTGAGACATGATATTCTTCTTTCCTGGATGATTTCCACATGTCCAGCCTCAAGGGTGATGATTCTTTCTGTGATCCCATTTCAAATATTGTTTGATATTTTCATTATTCATAAGATAAATTGTTCTTATTACTTTTATAGATGGGAATCAGGTGGATCTATGGAGGATTTATCACCAATTTGGGATAATATCATGAATGAAGTGTGATTTTGATTTTAGGTCAACTTTGACATTTTTGGGAATTTTGACTTCCTTTATACAACTATCTTATAACCATTACATTGAAAAGGATCAATATAGATACTATTAAATATCATATTCATCATGAAATTACCATTTACACAATATTTTTGATATTTAGGTAGTACCTTTGTTCGATGGAGTGCCTTGCCACATCATCTTTCAAATCTGAAAAGCTGCCCATAAGTAGAGATAACCCACAAAAGTTGCATTTATGAATCATGTGGAATAAGGTTGATAAATTTACCCCTCCATAACCCATTCAAAAGTATATTTACATATCTATATCATCATTCTATTCACCTTTACATGACGTATTTTTTACTTTAACATAGTGAAGGAAGATGTAACATCATACCCCTCCTCATTGGCTTGAGTCGATGCGAAAGTAATACTTGGACTTAAGAGACATACCCAAGATGCTAATGGACGGAAATAAATTCTGAGGGCTTCAAGAACAATTAGGGGACAATGTTACCTTTTAAATAAAATCAACCAACAAAATATTCCATAACATACAACAACTTCATGATATATGTGAATAATTAAAAACAATTCAACCCATGTTCAAGTGAGACCATTACAGCCAAACCAATCCCATAATAATACCAAATTAGAGTTTTATGCAAAAAAATAGAATAAAAACACGCGAAATCCAAGAATAATCTCTATATATCAACACCAAACTCTAAAATCCAACACCACAAAAGAGCCAAAGTCATCATGAAGAACTACAAATAAAATGAGTTGATTTACCATTACTTGTGTCTCAAAATACAACATCTATAAAAAACAAAAGTTCCAAAGATGGTGGTTAGTAATGAAACTTATTAAGCTTTCCTCAAATGACTTCCCAACTCACACAACTAGGATAGAACATGTTATCACAATTATATAAAACAATATATCTAAATCCATTTAAATAATGCAACAATTTCCTACAATCCAAACACATCCTATCCAAATAATTTTACCAAAATCAACTCATTTTCATGGAAAGATACCAAAAAAGACAATAACCATTTTTAACATTTCATATTGGCATAACTCAAATCACCTTTCATTGTCACATTTATATTTCAACTGTATTCGAAAATTCCACATACACGAGCTTGGTGTACCCATGATTGTGGAATTTCACATCCAAACCCGACCCCTTTTTATAGTGGTATTGAACGCCACTTTCCAACACATTTATTTTTCATGCTTCACCCCACTATCCATAACATCCATCACATTCTTAATCACTTAAGACAATAACCATGCCAACAACATATACAAAAATCATAATGACATGAAAACAAACAACTATAACAACATGCCCATACCACTTCAATAAATCACCATTTATTGAAAACACCCCTAATATATTATTCATTCCAAAACGTACTTCAGTAAAACAATATCTTTATTCACAAAAAATTTACAAATGATTTTCCATAAATCACCCAATCCACTTATTTTAAAAACATTCTTTCTAAATCCAACAACAAAGCACATTTTACAACAATCACCCATTTTCACCAAAATCCAATAATCATAAAAAAATGGGTTTCCACTAACCTTTAATAAATCACATTTAAAATATATTTTAATGAAAAATAAATAATTTTAAATTAATCTTTGTAGTTATAGCTAGAGGAGTTGAGAGTGAATCCACCTACCTTTAGGGATTGGTGAAATTGACCCACCACTCAACTATAAACCATATCCTAGTTAAACTTCCAAAAATATCCAAAGATATATTTCCCTAACATCAAAAAGCCGAAATATTACTATTATAGGACCAAAACCCCTAGATCTACATGTGACAGAAGTAGATCTTGGAAACCAAGAGAGAGTGAGAGAGAGAGGAGATTAGATCTATGAAAACCCATGAAACTACTTAGGAGAGAGACTTATCAACTGATAATCACATTAAAATCAACTATAAACCCCTTTAAATTTCTTATAATATGAGTGGTAGAACCTCTCTAACCATAGATAAGAAGGAATCCCAATTCATGACCATATAGGAAAAAGAATGGGCTTTTTTTCAGAAAATACAAACAAAGACCCATTTTTAAAAACATAGTTTTTAATCTGTGCAAGATTTATTTGCATGATTGGGACATCAATGTGATAATCATGTACCTTCCACTATCTCAAGAGCATCTCACATTGTTATCTCACATAGTTAGTAAAACCGTGTGCCAACCGTGAAAAACACCACTATCTCGTGTTACATAGTTTCCTATAGATTCTATATAGTTTTCACTAATTATACTCAAATTGTGTGCCCTAATAAAAACCACAAAACCTTCCCCAAAACAATAAAACTCTCCCAAACATTACCCACCCACTTTATATACATAAAATAAATAAAAAAGGGTTACATAACTCAAACAGGAGGTGCTACATTCTCCCCACTATTGGACTTACCATCCTCATAATGTAGTGAACAATCCCTTTCACAAAATAACTATGGCCATTGCTCAAGTATTTGTTTCTGTCATTCCCAAGACTCCTCCCAAATCTGATCATAGAGCCAAAAAACCCACACTAGACCAATTATTTTTCCCTGAAATACTTTCTCTTTCCTATCACAATTCACAATGGCACTTGTACGAATGAAGCATCCGACTCTATCTCATCATGATCCCATAAAATCACATTGTCAGGATTCAACTGATACTTTTTCAATTGAGACTCATGAAACAAATTATGCACCACACTGAATCATGGTGACAAATCCAACTGATATACCACCTCTCCAAACAACTGAAGTGTCTCAAAAGGCCCAAAATATCTCAGATATAACATTAAAATCATTCCAAAATGATGATGACCAATCCAATGATAGATTCTCTAGAATACATGGCTACCCACCTTAAATGACAATGGTCATCAACAATGACCCGTATATGATTTCAGACAACTCTAGGCCATTCTCATTCTTTGATGATCAACTCACTATTCTACATAGTCTCTTTGGACATGGCTCATCCCAATCATCAAGGCCTCACCTATTTCCACCCAACATGGTAGAGACAGACACAGACGTCCATACAGTTCTTCAAACGGAGCCATATGTATTGATTCTAGGTAAAAGTTAATATATAAAAAAACCTCTAACAACAAGTGATCCTTATAGGAACCAAAAAAATCTATCACACAAGGCTACAACATGTCTTCCAAAATATTTATCACCCTTTCATATTAGCCATCCATCTGAGGCTGATACACCATACTCATAGTCATTTGAGTCCCAAGGCATTGTTACAAGAATTTCCAAAAAACAATGTGAACAGTGTACCTCTATACGATACAATCAATATAAGTACACCATGCCTCTTTATGACCTCAGGGATATAGATTTTTGATAGATCCTCAACTATATGAGATTCATGAATAGGGATTAAATGAGACAACATTGTGAGAAGATCCACACTCACCCATATGGAATTGTCCTTTTAAACAATTCTTTGGATACTTATAACAAAACACATATCTATCTAGTCCCATTTTCACACAGGGATAGGTAAAGTCTATAACTAGTTGTTGATACTCTTCCTTAACTTTCTGAAATGTCATTAATCTCAAGACAATCTCAACTACCCTATCATTCACACAAACCCACCAAAACAACACATTCAATGCCCTATAAGTTTTTTAAATCCAATGTTGAACCACTCATATCAAATAATGGTATACACTATGTTGTTGTTCATGAAAATACACTAGTACAACCATCTGATTTTGAAACCAAAACACTAAATTCTCATACTGTCTCTAGCCCCTAATATTCTCCACACCATTGAGTTATCACCTCATAGTCATGCATTCTGAATCAAACATCTGTGACTTTCTATCAAATTCAATAAAATCAGAATCCAATGAAATATAAAATGAAATTGTTATATCACCTCAGTCTTCACATTCAACCTACATGTCATCTATGACTGAAATTAATAGCCCTTGATATGAGGATTCTCTTTTCACGTGAACATATTAAATTCTACTAAATGCATTAAGAACCAAAATTCCATTACATGTCGTATACATCATGTCTAATTCAAACATATAGATATACTCTATTCATCTCATTCACGTCAAATTTAATTCCCTTTGTGATAAGTGATACATTAAAAACTTATGATTAGTAAAAACCATGAATTTATTACCAAAGTGATGGAATGTTTTTTTCTTCTAAGAATGAACCACATTATCCATTTAAAAATGATGTGTTGGGTAGTTCGTCTCATGAAACCTCAACATTCACGATCCTTATGCAACCCTTCATGAGAATAAACTCCAACCCTAATCCTGATGCATCACAATACACCATGCACCCTTTTCCTGGTTATAGAAAAATGAAGGTCATCTCTAATGTAAGGAAACTCATAAATTATTTAAAAGAAATATGATAGTTCTCATTCCTTTGAAATGGATCATTCTTGCTTGTCAAATATATCATCAGTGGGGATAATTTTGAGAAGTCATGAACAAATCCTCAGTAAATTATAGCCAGTCTAAGGAAAATTTGTATCTCAAAACAAAAACATTGGAAGTTTCCAAGAGATAACCATGTATATCAACTCTATATCCAATAAAAGAGATTTCTCAGAAATAACATGGACAATTAAATGTACCTCTTGTATCCAAATAACAGACTTTGATAATTTGGAATCAAACTGATGATATCTAAAGATTCCCAACACTGTTTCCAAATGTTTCCCTTACTCAACCCTTGTCCTAGAATACACCAATATATCATCCATCAACCCAACCATAAAATAATCTATATATCTATGAAATATTTGATTTATCAATTAAATGGATACCAAAAGTTAATTTCTAAGGCCAAATTGAATAACCACACACTGATAATTTCAATATCTACTTCTGAAAGTTCTTTTAAAATATCCACTTTTTGCACCCAAATCTAATGATATCCTGATCACGAGTCAATTTTGGAGAACCATTAATATCCCCTAAATTGATTGAACGGATCATCAATTCATGGTAGTGGATATTTGTTCTTTACCATTACATTTTAATATTAAGCTAATCCATATAGACCTGAAGATATTCATCCACCTTTTTAAGGAATAAAACATGGGCTTTCCACAGAGACATGCTCGGTCAGATGAACCCTTTGTTTTCTAGATCTTACAGTTTCACTTTAAATTCCAAATATTCTTCAGGTGACATTTTGTCAGACTTAATTGAGGTAAGAATTTTCCCGAGGAGGAGATCAATCGAATATTTCACAACCCTTATGAGTGGAAACCCTGAGAAATTTTCAAAAAATACATCAAAAAACTAGTCAAAACGGTTGGAAAACTGCTTCTCCAAAACTCTTCCTTTAATGGAAATAATAATTCCACAAATTGAGATGATATCATCGCAAATTTGGGTTCCAAAAATCTTGTTTCACCCACCATTACAATATTCTCTTCCCTATAAATATGTTTGATGACATCATCAGTCATAAAACATACTCTCTATGCATAACAGTCAATGTGGGCCTTAATTATCAGTATCCAATCCATAAAAATGTTTATGTCATAAATAAACATCTCAAGAATTGATAATCCCCACATAAACTCAACACAATCCAAAAACATACAACATGATCTACATAGGAAGGCTCAACACTCTCTTTAAACTAGATGTGTGTTTTATGTTTAAAAACATAAGGAATCATTTACACACATAAACCATAAAAATAAAAAAACAAGAATCAATGAAGGAATGAGATGAACCAATATAAAAAAACACATGAATAAATATATAGTTCATAAGAATCGTACCTCTCACTGTGGATGGACCCAACTGATCATCCACCACAACTTTTTCATCTCTGAAAACCTACTTATTGGCCAACTCTAATGTTTATTAACCTCAAAGAACTACTCCTACTAAAGAGTCAGGGTATTTCAGGAATCACTATGGCTAACTCCATTCTATTGATGAGGTTTATAGAGCTACACTCATCCAATCAAATTATAAGTATCCTATAACCCCTAATATGTTTCACGAACACCCGACCACTGAGAACTGAAGAAATAACGCTGAATATTACCCATATAGTTTCAATTATGACATGCTATAGGTGGTGGCATATATTATCACATCATGTGTCTTAGACATCCACATTTTAATCATCCCGTCTTTCACTTAGGCTTTAGAAGAAGATTCACTGATCCTACCGAATGATTCTAAACCACAATCCCACCTTGGAAATAAGTGTCCCTATTCCTCTTACTCCCCATGACAGAGTTCCCACAATTTCACGGTATTATCAACATACCTCATCCATACATAGATCCTAAGGTATCATTTTTAGTCAATGTTTCATTGTTTTAAATCTCTATATAATAAATTATACAGTGTACTGCAATCTTTGAACATGTTTCCTTCCACATCCCTGATTCAAAAACACATGCTTTTACTGGTGTACTAGAAGTAACCCTAGATAAAGACCAAACTAAATTAAATAATTTAGTTTTATATTTCATCCCTAAAAGGTTGTCCTGCTTCAAGATGAATAAATCTCTTATTATATAAATTCTATGCATGTGAGGAATGAATAGTTTATAAAAAACCTCAAAATACTCCCTTATCATACATTTTTCCCCTTTATCCTGGACCAATAACTCCCACTGCTAAAGTGAAAGATCTCTTAACATGTACATCACTATCATGAATTTCGACTCTATTAGTGTTCCTAGGAAATATAAGATTCAATTCATCCTATTAGGCCACACCTCTACCTTTTCTAGTTCTAAATCACCACACAAGATGGATGGGTTCTTCTTTTAAAACTGAAAAAAATGATTCACATGCTTTGGATCATCCTTTATATTCAAACGTTCCTCATATTTGATGGATTACACTATAATCTAGACCAGTTGTTAGTTCCCATAAGAAATATGTTCAACCATGTTTTCAGTATCTCTCTCCGGTTGGTCTCAACAATTCTTACTTAGTGACATTTCTATCAACAAAACAACCATGATAAGTCTCACTCTATTGAAAATCATGGCTTATAGTTTTATATTATATCACATTGCATTATCAAAACCATGATTTCCAAAATTCAAAAATTCGCATGTTACAACATTTTTTTGAAACAAAACACCATGTAATGAATTTAAACACCTTTTAAAAATATAAAATACATTCTCTTTTTAAAATCACACATTTGAATACTATTTTCATATTCTTAAAAAATCAACAGATTCAGAGAAAAAAATAAATCTTTACTCCAAATGATATTTCAATTATATTTGGGAGTCATTTAAACAATTCATGACATTCTCTTCTCATTGGATAAATCCAGGAAAAAAATATTTCAATGCCTATAAGTTTCTTCAAAACACTTATGTACCCAACTCCTTAGTAACTTGAAGTTTAGCATAAAATGGTATGATATGTCTTTTTATTCTATACATTTCATGTCCCTACAATAATACTCCTTTATACCATCCCAATTCAATAAACAATCCCGAATGAATATCAATGCCAAGACTAACAGAACTGATACTATTTTTGATTCAAGGACTGAATAATACTATTTTCTAGTTATAAGTCAAGGGCTGAACAATCTGATACCACTTATAACATCCCACCTTCCTTGTTGGCTTGAGTCTAGGTAGAAGTTCTACACGTACATACACGAAATCCCCAAGGTGCTAAATTCTGGAAATAAATGTTGAGGGATTAAGGAACAAGTGGGTGTGATTTTCCATTTCAAAAAAAAAAAGAAACCAAAAAAAGATGCCAAAAATTCACAACTAGATGATGCATGTTAACAATGGAAACCAATTCAATAGATTTATAAACGACAAAAATAGAAAAAAAATCAAATAAAAATACTAAAATATTTTATTAATTGGAATACTATAATGAAAAACATCAGGACTCCAAGAATAATCTCCATAGCTCCACAACAAGCTCCAAGCTCAAACACCACAAAATATCCAAAATAATTACGCATAAAAAATAAGGAAATGAGATGATTTACTATACCTGTGTCTCATAATACATCATCTATAAAAGCACCAAAATTCCAACAAAGGGGGTGATAAAAAATACTTATTAGTCTTTACCTAAATGGATTACCCACTCATACCACTAGTATAGAACATGTTACAACAAATATATAAAACAATTTATGTAATACCATTTAAATAATGTAATGAATTAAAACAATCCAAACACATCCTTAGAAAATCATTTACCCAAATCAACACATTTATGTGGAATGAAATTAAAAAATTAATTTTCTAATTTTCCCATTTCATATTGGAATAAATAAATACGCCTTTCATGGTCGCAATGCATATTTCAACTGTATTCACAAATTACACATTCTTGAGCTCTGTGTACCCTTGATAGTGGAACTCCATATCCATACCCATCACCATTTTTATATTTTACATCACACCACTTTCCAAACATTTCATTAGTGGTACTTCATGAAACTATTATTTTTTTCCATCACATTCCTAATCACATAAGAGAAAAAATATGATTACATCATTTACCAAAATGACAACAACGTGAACAATTACAAATTCCATCAATATGCCTATACCACTTCAATAAATCATAATTTTACTGAAAATTCCCTTAAGACATTATTCATGAAAATCCATACATAAAAAAATAAATATTTTTTGAAAACCAATTTTAACAAACCATTTTCCATAAATCACTGAAGACACTAATTTTAAAATTATCATTTAAAAATCCAACAATGAAGCACGTTTCTTAATAATAACCCATTTTCCCGAAATTCTAAAACTCATCAGAAAATGAGTCTCCACCAAGATTCACTCATAATATTCAAAAAAAATATATATAAACCAAATTAATTTGAAATTATTCCTTCAATTTATATCATGGGGAATCAAGAGTGAATCCACCTACCTTTAGGGTTTGGTGAAATAAACCCACCGCACAACCACACACTATATTTGGGTAAAAATTCCAAAAAATATCTTTAGATCCCATTCCATAACAACAAAAAATAAAAAATATTACAATCTCAGGAAACAAAAACCCATGATATACAAATGACAAAAGTGGATATACGAGACTGAGTGAGAGAGATATATATGATTGTAGATCTAAGAAAACCAATGAATCTACCAAGGAGAGGGACTTACCAAAACATTATCACATTAAAATCACATTTAAAATCTATCTTATCAATTAAAAAATTATTTGGAGAGCCTCTTCAAACTTGGATAAGAATGAATCCAACGTTAGGTCCACATTGGATGAATAATGGGGTGTTTTAGGGGAAATCCCGACCAAACCCCATTTTTAGAAACCCACTTTTTATGTTGCTCACGGATTAGCCACACAGTTTGGCCAACTGTGTGCTAATTGGGTGCCTTATACAGTCTTGAGATAGTTCCTATCATGGTTAGCTCACATAGTTAGAATAAATGTGCCCTAAATATGAAAAATCTTACTATTTAATGATTCATAGTTTTCTGGATATTCAGCACGAATTTCACTAAACATTCTTAAACTGTGCACCCTTATAATTTTTATAAAAACTCTCCAAAAACATTAAAAAGTCTCTAAAACATTACAGAAACACTTTATATACATAGAAAACCTAAATAAAGGGTATCATACATTAAACTAGGGGTGTTTCAGAAGTACCTTTGTATAAAATGTGGCACATGCAGATGACCATTAAAAATTTCTTATTACCCTCACCCAATGATTGTGTCACCCTGAAGTGGCATGAAGGATGCTCCTTATTCCATTAAACTATGGTGGGACCTCAATTTGGCACCATTATGTATCATATATTACCAAAATTCAGGTTTCATGTTATCCAGGCTCATTACTTGTGTTTTATTACACAACACATTTTCCACAAGATGACTCAAATGTGGGTTGAATCTTGCCACATACATAAACTTTATAATATTGAGAAAGTCCTATGAGCAGTTCATAGCTACTATATTATAATAGACATCTTATTTTTTGGGATGAATTCATTTTATAGAGAATTCTTAAAAAATAGATATATATCCTACACGGTTTTAAATCTCATACACACTAGAAATGTCCAACGTGGTTAGAAATATAATGTATTCTCACTAGAAGAGTAATATGTGGTCACCAAGAAATCTATAACATGGGATGATATGTCTTATGGGAATGTATAAAAATTCATATGGGAATATAATATCTTATTTGGAATATTATATCACATTAAAACTTGGGAATATAAAATGTTATTTTTTATTTACTACAGATAAATATTGGAAAAATTTGTTGTTGGTAAAATACCAGAAATATAAATGTCATTTGATAAAAAGTAATTAAAAGAGAAGTCATGTAATATGACCATATCACATGATCAAATAAGTTTCATGTGATTAGGTTATGTGATTGTGTGATCCTCAAAGGATCATGTGATCATATGACCCCAAGACATTCAAGTGATGCCTCGATGAAAATAAAAGGGGGATGTCATTGAAATGAACTTCATATGGCCTTTATGATTGACTAACCCTTGGTGGATCAGCTAATGAATGATTTTCATGATGGGGAAATTATCCGTACACTATTATTCATGTTGTACCATGAGATATACATCACCTATATGACTCAAGAACATCATATGATGAAATATTCCCAAGTTGAGAGGGTCTCGTAGAATCTATTCGTTGTGTGATTCCCTCAAGAGTCAGGTGGTTATCCCCGGACACACTGATCATGTGAATCAGCTAGGTGAAGCTATTTATAGTGGGTCAATCTCAGGATATTTATTTTTTATTTTTTTCAACATGGAATATCACTTATGAAATTCGATATCGTCGAATGAAACACATGATCCTAGACATATTTATGCAGACAATATTCCACTAAAATTACCTACGGACATCGATCAACCACTTTGAAAAGTAGTGCACCTCTAAGGGAAAAGGTCTATAAACCTCCCCTGATAACATAAAAATGACAATATTTTTAGTATTGTATATATGGAGAGGTAGAAATTTTTATATCTAGGGGGTATTTTTATTTCTAGGTCCACCTTTCAAAAAATGGTATGTCATTTTGAAGGTTGGTTTTGACATCCACATAAACATACAAACAAGACCCAACCATGATACCAATGTTATGAGAGTTTATCACATAATAACCCATTGGAAACATGACCAAATGAGGATTTCCTATAAATGTGATCATGATATGGCCCCTCATTCATGTGGTTGTGTCACATAACCCTTATGAATTTTCATACTCGTGCAAATACTTTTTCTTCATGTGATTATAAAACCCAGTTTAGGTTATATAGTCACATAACCCCATAGCCTTCATGTGAATTTCATGGCCTTAACATCATCATGTAGATTAAATTACCTAATGGAACTCACACGATCACCCAATTCCAAAATAACGTCATATAAACTCTCCTAATTCATTATTTCCCTTTTCACCCATTAGGTCGTATCCCTTAATATCCTCCAATATTATTTTACCCAAAGGGACATAATCCCTATGGGTCAAATAATCCTTCCTTTTCCATCATTTTTAAAAGATTTTATAAAATATATAGACCCTAATTCATGTTCTAATTAGGATATGTAGGACACCTTTTAATAGTTTGAGCCCCATCATATTCCATATATTAGTAAAAGGTATTTATTAGCACCCATAATCACTGTAAAGACCATGATACACCCTATATTAAATTTTCATTAGAACATTCTATGTGAAATATCATAACTTCTCCCATGGGGCCATATTACCTAAAATACCCATGATCATACAGTAGCCTTACTGTGTAATTCCCACACCCTCATGAAATGTTCTTGATCTACTATTACCTACTATTTATCACATTGAGCATGGATCATGTGGGATTACATATCTCCCATGATCATTCCATTAACATAAAAACACTCCCATTATAGATCTCATCATTAGGTATGAGTCATGATTACATATTCTCTTTAAAAGGTCCATATTCTCAACTAAATATCTTAGGGTAGATTCATGTTCATAATACCCACACAATCCTTTACTATTTAACCCCTCACATTGTAGACTCCCACAACATCAGAACTATGTGAACTCTAATTCTTGTCTTAAAAGGATATGTAGAACACCTCCTTGAGGCTCGTGATCCATACAAAAAATTACAATTTCCACATAGAAATCCTTACCACATGAAGGTAAACTATATTTTATGGTCCTATCATATGACCCAAAACTGTATCGTTTGAACTATATTGGATTTGATTATCATTTTGATAATATATGTAGAATGCCTCCCTATGTTTCAAACTAAACACAATTTAACTTTTATCCTACTTAGTCTATATTTATCATAGGATCATTAATGTCCCTTTCTCACTTATCCATACTCCATCAAGAAAATAAATCTCATTCATTGGGGTCATATTCCCTATAGACAATTTTCCGCTAGGCCATACTCCTAATAGAATCATATCCCCTCCAAAGGGATATATTCTTTCCAAGTCCCATCACATCATCCGCATTGGGCTATATTCCTGATGAGTTGAATCTTTACAGTGCCATTATTTGGAAATATTCCATCCCGATTGGGATATATTCCCAATGGGGCCTATCATCAGATGGAATTTTTCTTATGGCATCAATCCATATTCATTGAGCTATATTCCCAATTATGGATATCCTCTCAAAGATACATTCCATATGAAACAAAAAAAACCTTGTAAATTCACATTCCCTTTGAGGCTAACTAGAAATATAATCCCATACATAAAACCCATATTATTCATTTCTAGGAACATTTTTTCTGGTTTTACTTCCCACATGATGTTAAAATATATGGATTGCCCCTATTCATATGACCCTAAATAAAAAATGTGTTTCAAAATATATCTGTTCTAATTCATTTTCTAATGATATGTAGTAATCTTCTTTTTGGGCCATTCCCAAAAACATGAATACCTATGACCTTCAAAAATAAACTATATAGATCCTAGATTTGTCAATTCAGAATATAGAAAGCCTAAAAAATCATCGCTAAGTGATATTGGTAAATACGTTAGAGAATCTATTATACATATAATTGGTATCATTAATGGATAGCCTTTGATGCATATATATGTTTAGGTTAATACAATACATAAGATGTGTACAAATGATTAAAAAACCAATAGTAAAATTATTGAGGTAACTAGTATCACATTGAGATCTAGGAAGGATTCATGTATATATCACAAATATATAATAGAGTCCCTTGTTATACAATAATTTACCCCTAACAATGTACTATGAGCCTAAAATCCTACCTATCAACCAATGTGAGTTCCTAAGCATCATTGAAATAGAAACCCAATGGCCTCCTATCTTTGGAAAGATGGCTCACAACTCATTATGGAATCAGAATTGTTTTTGGGAGTATTAATAAGAAAAAAAATGGTGAACCAAATGTGAATGATTTTATAACCATAATTAACCTTCCACGATAAAACATTATCACACATTTAATATAGAAAACTAAAATAGTGACTGAACATGAAACATTCAGAAAAAATAATAATCATAATTGGTTTTCCATTAATCGACCATTTTTTTGAATCCTTCAAAAAAACATGATAAACTTAATGTGAATCCTTCATCAACAAAAACGAAAAACTGAGATACTAATATAGATCCAGTTTATTGTGTTTCTTCCTTGATATGTTTTACTGTTCAGTATTCCTATTTTTTCTATCATTATGATCACTATTACATTTACCAAAATCTCTTTTTGATTCTGATGAAATGGATTCATCGTCATAAAAATGATCTGATACTTTGACTATCACAAGATTTTATGCCTCTACGAACCAAATAACGACATAAACTACTCAACACCTATAGAACCAGGTGGTGAATGTGATGGTCATGGAACACCATTAGTATATAACTATCCAAACCCTAGAGGAAATGAAAAAATGGTCATTATGAACTAATAGATACCAGCTAATATCATTCTAGGTGGCATGACAATAATTCGATTCCACCTATCACCATCACCAAAAACTTTGGGAGATAATACCTAGAGGGTGAGATCAAGGATTAGAGCATGGATCCATCCAGGTTTAGGAGTAACCAAGGAGGTCTCTTGTTAATCACCTCCTTAAATTCTATAAAACTATAAACTTGTAGTCCCCATTTGAGGATGTCACCCAAAAAATCCCGACCTTGAACACTCATATTCAAGTGACCAAGAGATCTTCCCTGGTATATTTAGGGGAGGACCACAAGGACGAGGTCTATATCCCCTCTTCTAGTTGTAGATTCTGTTGACATATCTTAGTGGAAATCTATTATCGAGATCGTATCCATGATCATCCATTCAAAATCTACCACTATACCACAGAGGCACCCACTAAAAAGGGTCATATCCTCTCACAAACATAATGATCATGTCAATATATATTGGTAGCAAGTAGGGGGAAGGCACATATTCCCACCCCCACCCAAAAATCCCATCAGTATATAACCATGAAAAATAGAGTGGATGGGTGGGAATATATCCCCACTTCAATTAAATACCTATCCCTTTATATCATAGAGATAAAAAAGGTGTGGGAAAATTTTTTCGTGAATGCCCTAATTTGGGGAAAATATATTCCAGTAGCAATGATGGGTCTTCACAAGAATATTCTGATGATTATACAGCTATAGAAACATATATCAATTCCAATTTCAATAGCAGCATATCAACATTTCCAGCATAATCATATGTCTATTTTGGAGAAATATCATATTCTTTCTCTTATATAGGTGGATTTTCAGAATATTCCAATAATGTAAAAGGTATGAGATCAAACCCATATCATTATTCCTACTGGGGTTTGTTAACCCAACTTAGAAATCTCCTTATGATATGGGCATTTTCCCATAAAATAATTTCATCTGTATATTCCAAATGAATACCATTTTTTAGACCATATTATACTCCAAATGAATTTCTCCGGAATATTTTGATAGTCAACATAGGATAGATCCATATTCTTACTATAAACTCGTGGTATATACTACATAATCTAGTAGTTGATTGGATTTGGGAACATATTCATTATACTGCTAATAGATTACCAAACCCACATCCTTCAGAAGCTATATAGAAGGAGGATTATATCCCTTATTCCATTCCAATGGTCCATCTGTATATTCTGTTAGGGAATAAACATGTAAATCATTCCCATATTACCACTTCAACAAGGTTGAACTACATATTCTAGAATCCATCAAAATACAATATTGTATTTATACATACAATATGGTATTTTACCAACTTACTTTAGAAGCCTCCCAATAGTGGGAATTTATCCCCACAATAACAAAAGACATTCATTAGCATATAATGATGATTTTTATGCATTAGGATTATATTTATTTCTCAACTCTAGATAGTAAGTCAACATATTCCAACCACGACAGAAGATGAGACTCATATTCCTACCATACTCAATTCCAGTATCCTTGTATCCATATAGTTCATATCTGTAGCATCTCAAGCATATGATGAATCATCATCTGAAGAAGAAAGAGGCAACTACAAATAAATTCCTCCTCACAGTAGTATAGATATGGAATAATGGGATTTCATCACTATCATGTTTCATTGATAACCTCCCAATGATGATATCTCACCTAAGGACATCTTCCCCTTTTATGGGTATCTTCATATAGAGGGGTTCTTGAAGCACTAGGGTCAAACATATATAGTTCTCCAAAAACCTTTCGACTATGTTCTTTCCCATTACTACATCGAGATATAAAATCTCATATTATCTGAAGTTGGAGTTCAAGTCATGATTACACCCGAAAATATGGATAACCTTACAGATGGTAAAATCTGAGCACCTATCTTTTCATGGATATGAGGTTCATCTCCAAGGTATGAGAATGCTCTACTTCTAGATAGCCTTGGATAAATTCTCCATGGATAAAGACCCAATCATATAAAATTATTACATGAGCCTATGACATGATTTCCTCCACATCCTAACAGAACTCAGGTAAATAGTCACTCAAACCACATCAGATTTACACATCCAAGGATGGGGTGACTACTAATCATTGAATTCATCCTCCTACCTTGGAAAAAAGAGTAACCTGTATATTTAATCCTATAATTTCATTATCATGTGAGGGGTCTTAGAACCAATTAGTACATGGAAACATTTTTCAATTTGACAAAATATTCATATATCAAAATAACAAAGGTACTGTTAGTCGAGATAGTGAGTAACTGATATGATCCTGAGGATATCCCTTAAATTGGTTAAGAACACACCTCATATGAGAAATGAAAAATCTCAATTTGTAAGATATATACCAATTCATCTACTATTCTAATAAAAAACTACTCTCAACCCTTGAATGAGTGGAAATATCTCAAATTAAGAATAGTGTGTTTGAATACTCCATGGAATCCATCTGTAAAACACCCCAACCCATAGGGATATAAACATTATTACTACTAAATTTTTCCCTAGGGTCATTAAATAAAAGTTAGTTCTATATGAAATTATCATAATCTCCAAAAAGAACCTCATACCATTGGTTTGGGGGTATTATTACTTCTAATTTCACCCATAAAACTATAAAATCCTCAATAGGTCTAGGAATTCCTAATGTAGGTCCCATATCATCCCTATCCCTTGAGAATAGGGTAATTATAACCAATTACTTTGATAAAAATAGTATTCCCAAGGTTTGGAGGTGGTAATCAGTAATTAAAACCCAAACCCTATCTACTACCACGTGAAACACCCATCTCATTTATGGATGTCTTGGTGAGAATGAATTTATATTCCCTCATAGTAACTATTAGTTTACCAAAATAAGTTGAATATATAATGAAAATTGTAAAACACCAACCCTTGTTACCCAGAGTCACTGAATTATTACATAACATTGGCATTATCACAAGAGATCATGTCTTGAAAGACTCATTAGTTTAGTAGCATTTGATGTAATAGATACATACATGAGTTTCACATTACATCATGAAATAAAAATAACAACAAAATTTATCCCCTTTGAACACACTTATATCCCTTAGCCAATCCCTATAGGTCAACCATAAAATACATTTTGACATCCTAGAAAAAATAAAACATTGAAATGGGTGAGGTCAGATGCTTAGTAAGGATAACAGTATAGCTGAAACATTCACAAATAAGCATAATCATTTAAGGAAATGTATAAGACTAAAACAAAATCCTTTTAATCATAAACATCAGCATAATATGAAAAATATAAAATGAATCATTTCATTTAATTATTCACATGGATATTCTACTAGTCGAATATTCAAATGCAATATCGATAGCCAATTTCATAATGATGGAATGCATAATACCGGATATCATAACCACATAGTCAAGGCCTCGTGCCAAGACTAAAAAAAAGTTTTTTAAGGCCTTGTGCCAAGACACTATTTTGTCTCATGAGACCTACTGATGCATTGAGGAGCTATATCAGGCTCCGCCAGTCACTTAATAAGTCCAATGGATTCCTCATATGAAAAGGATTAAAAAAACATAAACATTCGTATTAAAACTAGGATACAAAGTGTTAATACATCAATTATAAACCATGAATGGTATAAAAATAAAACATACACATTCAAACATATCACAAAACCTTCAATAAATTATTAATGATTTTTATTGTAATAAATCAACTTCAAACAAGTATAAAATCCATCAAAGGATGTTTAAATAGATGAAATCAAAACTGATTCTGCGAAATATCTATTTATATTTTGAAATCATTTAAAATTAATCTAATTATAATAGAAATTTTTTATTTTGAAAATATTTTTATAATCTTGTAAGGAAAGCTTCAAAGATGTTATAATGGCGGAAAATAGTCGGACTCGCCGTATACGTTAAAAACATCCATACCTTAATTTGTCGAAAACATCCTAAATTACCATGTTTGGAAAACAATGGAAAGATTCATTTTAAATACTTATAAAAATTCAAACAATGTTATAAATAACTTTACCCCATATTCTAGGAAATTGTAAAAATGTTCTGAAATAAATTTTTAAGAAACATGGATGTTGATTATAAAGAGGTCTCAGTAGATACTTACGTAAAAACAACCTTGGATAATAAAAATATTATGAAATTAACCCTTACCTTGTACTTTTCATTGTTCAAGGGTATGTTAACATCCTGTATAATAGATAAATTATTTTTATGAAATTATAAAATAAGTATATAAATAAATATTATATCATATATGATCTTCTAATATTTCTTTGTTAATAATATTTTATTAGTTTCATTGTTTTGGCTGTTAACTGATTCATTTTTTATATGTTTTGTCACGTATGTACTATTTATTAGGGATATGATGTATTTAATTCACATAAAAAATGATATTATGTTATGAAACATTATTTTTAACCATAAAATAAAATTATTATTTAATGGTTATGATGGGTAATGAATCTCATCTTGTTCGTGGAGATAGTAATCCGTACGCACACACGAGCGACAATATCATTCAATTGAAGGTAAAATCGTATATAATTGAATGTTATATCATATATAAAGAATTATTAACTTGTTATATTTATTATTTACATAAATTATACATCTTTATTATACCCATCCAAATAATGAAGTGTTTGAATAACAACTACACCACGACATAGAGATGGTAAGCCATACGTAGGCAAGTATGGTGACCTTTTCATTCATAGGATGGATAGAATAGTGAATATAATCATACCATATTTTTAATAACATCTTGGTATGAATATGTTACTAGATTTGTTATTTTGGTATGGTATTAACAAAGAATGAGGAAGTGGAATAAGAAAACAACTTGAAATATGTGGTTAAATAATTAAGTCTTCTTCGGGTGCTTTCTTTTTATTTGATCAAAAGGGATCATTAAGTTGGCTTGTTATAAAAATAAGGACTATAGGATCAAGTGAGGTTAGATTGGAGGATATTTGGGTAGGGTTTGGTAGAGCCAAATGGCTTTGGAGGTGTGATTTTAATAGAAGGTGAAGTGCCTTTTTATGAGAGAGGTGAGGGTCACTTTAGGAAAAGCTTGAAATATTTTTTCTAAAATAAAATAATTTTTGGTTTATAATGGATCAAAAAGGATTTATTTCAAAAATAAGGTGGGGATAGATCGAAAACCTCTCAAACAATAGGTTTTATTTAGGTTTAGGTCACTATATTAACTTTATCTTTTAGATTTAACTCTAAGTTAAATAGTTGGACATTTAGCATGTCTCCTTGTATTTTTATATTATAGGTTTAATAAAATTACTATAAACTACCAAGATAATCCAAAGTGGATAATTATTGATATATATAACCTTATATAAGTCCTTTCGGTGAAACTTAAACTTTAATCTATAATATATAATTAAATAAAATAGTATTTTTTTAACTCATTTTTGTCAATTTTGGAAATATTTAGTTTTTGATTTTTGTGAAAGTCATAACATCTTTATTTCATAAATAAAATATTTAATAAACCCTAACATGTCATATTAACCTATAAAATTAGTGGAATACATCAAAATTCTCAATTTACATTTATTTGGATGATAATAACATCAATTATTTTATCCTTTCATTAATAAGGTAATTACTGCATAATAATTCTGTCATAAAAAATTTAATTATTTGAAGTGTTAAATTTATAACTAAAATTCCTTTATATAAGAAATATTTTTAGATTTTTAATGAATATTTATAGTATAATTTATCTTATGTATCACCCTATATTAAAAATGGTTTAGTTATTAATCTTTGAATTTAACACTTTTAACTATTCTTTAAACAAAATAATAATAAATGTCCTAATCTAATCCAGGTGGACCAAAAGGATCATATTTTATTCGTAAGGTTTATTTTAGTCGAAATAGACTTATCCAATATAATTAGTACATGTGTTAGGGTATTTATAAAATAATATTTACCTTTAATTTCCTCATTTACTTTAAATTGTGGTAAATAAAAGGCAAAAGTTACTATTTATAAAAATTATTTTCATCTTATTGAACCACATTATACATACTGAAGTCAACCGTATCTCTTGGATTTTTGATATTCAATTCACAGAATTTGTAAAATGATGTTTTATGCAAATTTTCAAATGTACCTAGAAGGTGGGTAAAAATCGGTAAAAAGTTCAATAAAATTATATATATATATAAACTTATTATAAAATTACTCCAATGAATTACATTGAACTTATATAGGTATTAGGTATATATTTTGACCTAAAATAAATTTAAGTAAAATATATAATTATTTTAATAAAATGTCTGTTTTAAAAAATAACGTAGTGTTTTTCACTATTCATAAAAAATTGAATGTTTTTAGAAAAATACCAAATATTCACCCTAAGCTAATTTTGATAATACGAATCCAAGAATGAAGTCCATTTTGAAAAATAAATTTTATAGAATTCTCAAAAGTGGATATTCATATTCATAACGACTAGTTTGATTGGTCGTGGTGTATTAGAACTCGAAGTTGCGTGCAATGCAAGCTATTGTATTATTCAAAGAGAAGCGTACTCTAGATGCTTGGGGTGTTACATTCTTCCCTCCTTCAAATAATATGGTCCTCGAAATTTCTATAATATTACTACATAAATAGACTCAGGTGGTTCTTACTCATAAGTTCCTTGGGTTCCCATGTCGCCTCTTCTATCTTATGGTTTCTCCATAGAAATCTTACCAGATGAGTCGTCCAGTTTCTCAACACTTGTTCTCTATTATCAAGAGTCTTGATCGGCTCTTCATAATGTGACATATTAGGTTCCAATTCTATTTTTTCATTGGTGAGTACATATTTTGGGTATGGCATGTAGTTTCTCAAAAGTGATATGTGGAACACATCATGAACTTTGGAGAGGCTTGGGGGCATTTCAAAACAATAAGAAACATCCCCAATTTGTTTTAGAATTTTGAAAGGTTCGATGTACATGGGACTTAATTTTCCCTTATTACTGAATCATATTACTCCCATCCATGGAGATACATTCAAGAAAACATAATCCCCTACCTAAAATTCTAAATCCTTCCTTTGGTTATAGAAATAGCTCTGTTACATACTTTGAGCTGCCTTGATGTGGGTTTGGATAACCTTAACATTTTCTATTGTTTCCTCAACAAGTCCTGGGCCTACAAGTTTTCTTTCAACAACATCATCCCAACAAGTTGTTGTGTGACTTCTCTTTCTATATAATTCTTTATATGGTTCCATCCGAGTAATTCAATAGAAGCTATTGTTATAGGAAAATTCTACTAAAAGGTAAATATTGATCTCACATACCTTGAAGGTCAAGTGAGATCGATATCAACATGTCTTTTAAGGTTGGAATAGTCCGTTATGATTATCTATCAGTTTGAGGGTGGTAGGCAGTGCTCAAAAGAAGTTTTGTATGCAAGGATTCTGAATACTTTTCTAGAATCTTGATATAAAATGAAGATCACGATCAGAAACAATCGATAGGGGTTCTCTATTAAGTCTTACAACATCAATGATATATATTCTTGATAGACATTCAAGTGGTAAATCTTCTCTTATAGTAAGAAAATATGCTAACTTATTAAGACAATCAACAATGACCCATATTTCATCGTTCCTTCTAAGATTCTTTGGTAGTCCCATGACAAAGTCCAAGGTAATATCTCCCATTTCCACTTTGGAATGGGAAGAGGTTGCATGACTCATCCAGGATGTTGTCTTCCAGCTTTCACTAGTTGAAAAACCATACATCTGGATGCATAACCAGTAATATCCCTCTTCATGTTGTCACACCAAAACTTTTCTTTCAAATATCTATACATATTAGTGCTACCATATTTTATATATAAATTAGAGCTATGAGCATCATCCAACAATTCCCTTTTTAGATCAGGTATGTCAGGAACAACAAGTATTTTCCCAAATTTCAAAATTCCAACTTCATACACGAATTTGATCATTCTCCCATCATTCACAGATTTAATTTTCTTTGAAAGATCCTCATCATCAATCTAATATCTTTTCATCCTTTCTAGTAAAGATGGTTTGGAAATTAATTGAAACTGAATTGATGTTTCACATTCTATGGTTATTAAAATTTCTATCTTTACTAGATCAATGTAAATAGGGTCCTTTTCAACTCTCATGTTATTCATAACTCTATGACCTTTTATACTCGAAGCATCTGCCACTTTATTTTAGTTCCCCGGCAGGTATTGTATGGTTAAATCATAATCCTTGAGTAGTTCGACCCATCTTCATTGCCTCATATTGTTTTATTTTTGTGAGAAAATATAATTCAGGATCTTGTGATCAGATTAAAGCTCACATTTTTCACCATAGAGATAGTGTCTCCGTATCTTTTGAGAAAATATTGCAGCCGCTAACTCAGTATCATCTATTGGATATTATTTTTCATGAATTTTTAGCTGCTATGATGCATAGGCAATAACTCTATCATTATACATAAGGACACAACCATGTCCTTTCTTTAAAGAATCACTATAAATAAAAAACCCATCATTACCTCATGGTAGAGTCAAGATAGGAGCATTGACTAATCTTGTAACAACCCAAGATTTCATATTACATTATTTCTTCAAAGTAATTCAATAACATGCGCTACAGGCAACACCGAGTTGAAGCGCACTACAACAAACGAAAATACCTGTTCAAAAGTGGTTATGAATAATATTAACTGAATTTTTCATTTTATATATTCCATATAATTTCAACATCCTTATTATGTGTTTCTTAGACATAATATAAGAATGAATTCCTTTTTTTAGATAAACGAACTATTTTTCAGAAAATGCAATTTTAACGCCTTTTAAGGGAAAACCCTTTCTAAATACAATATTTGACACTTTTATATACTCAATTTTTCAAAATATAATTCTTCTTTAGAATCAAGACATTAAAATTTAGTTCTGATAAATTTTTGGTGTTTTTATGAAAACATTCATATTTGGGTGAATAGTGAAAAATAATAAATTTTAATTGAAAAATACATTTTTAATAAAAATAATTTATAGTGTTAAATTATAAATATGAACTTTTTGGATGTATAATTATATTATCTTTTTATTATTTTTACAATTCTGGTCCATATAAATAATTTCAAATTTAAATTTGACATAAACACATGTCAATCTTTTGATAGATTTTAATTTGTTTTAAACATACTTTTTTGTTTTGACAACGAGAATTAATTTTAAATTAACAAATGCAACATCTATGTTTTTAATTTGGTAAAATAGACTTAATTTTTAAATTTACAATATGAAAATTATCTTAGGGTGAATTTTTGGTATTTTTCTGAAAACATTCAATATTTGATGAATAGTAAAAAAACTACGTTATTGTTTAAAAATGAATTTTTATTTAAGTAAATATTTATTTTATTTATATTTATTTTTGGGAAAAATAGATACATAATACCTATATATATTCAATGTAACTCGTTGGAGTCATTTTATAATAAGTTTAGATATATAAAATCTTTTTTGAACTTTTTACCAACTTTTACCCACCTCCTAGGAGCATTTAAAAATTTTCATGAAACATAATTTTACTGCTTATGTGAATTTAATTTCAAATATATGAGAGAAAAAGTTGTTATAAATAATTTAAATGTGTTTAAATAAGATAAAAATAAGTTTTGGTGAATATTAACTCATAACTTGTATTTTCCACGGTTAAAATTAAATAGAGTAATTACAGGTAAAAATGTTATTATAATTACCCTAACACATGTACTAATTCTATTTGATAAGTCTATTTTGACCCAAAAAACCATATGATTAAAATATGATCCTTTAGGTCCACTTGGATTAGACTAAGACATTTATTTTTATTTTATTTAAAGAAGGGTTAAAACTGTTAAATTGAATGTTTATTAAATAAACCATTTTTAATATTGGGTTATACGTAAGATAAATTCTACTATAAAGATTATTTATAAAAATAAAAATATTTCTTACATAATTGTATTTTATTTATAATTTTTAGACATTGGAACATATAATTTATTTATGACACAATGATGATTCAGTAATTACCTTATTAATGAAATATTAAAATAATTGATATTATAAATATCCAAGTAAATGAAAATTGAGACTTCAGGTTAATTACACTAATTTTATAGGTTAATATGACATGTTAGGGTTTATTAAATAATTTTTTTCTAAGTTATAAGGTTGTTAGGACTTTTACAAAAACAAAATACCAAATAGTGTCAAAATTGACATAAATTAACTTTTAAAACAAATACTATATTATTGTTTTATATAATATTCCAATAAATATAATATTCTACCAAAGGGATTAAATAATAATATATGTGTCATTAATTAATAACTTGAGGTTCTCTAAGATGTTTAGAGTATGTTTATTAACCATGTAGTTTACGAATACAAGAAGACACTGCAAAAGTTAAACTATTTAACTAAGAGTTAAATCTAAACGATAAGGTTAAAATGGTAACCAAAACATGTCTAAAACTTATTTTTAGAGATTAGTTCGACCCATAACCACCTAAGTATCAAAATAAATTCATTTTTAGCCATTATAAACCGAATATTATTGTATAATAAATTAATAATTTAATCTTTTCCTAAAGCGACCTTCACCGCTCTAATAAAAGGGAACACCCCCTTCTCCCAAAATAACACCTTCAAAGCCATTTGGACCAGCCATCCTCAGCCAAAATATCCTCAAAACTTCCCTCAATTGAACATAGAGGCCTTATTTTGATCCGAAAGCAAACCTAAGGAGCTCTTTTGATCACATAAAAAGGAATAAACTGAAGAAGAGGAAAATATTTCATCACCTCTTTCAAGTTATTTTCTTCTTACACTTCTTATTTATTTCTTGTTTCCATTATAAAATAATAACTATAGTATATTTTACAAACTGTGAGGTTATTATAAAAATGGAACAACCATATTAATTATTATATCCATATTATGAATGACAAAGTCACTATAAGTCTGTACGTACATCTTACCATCTCCACATCATGGTGTAGTTGTTGTTGAATACATTTTTATTTGGATGGGTATAATAATGATGTATAATTGATGTAAATAATAAATATAACAATTTAATGATTCTGTATACATGAAATACTTTCTATTTACATAGTAATTTAAATCAAAATTATGATATTATTGCTCGTGCGTACGTACGGATTACCGTTTCCACGAATACGATGAGATTCATTTCCCCATCATACCCATTCAAGAATAATTTTAAATTGATGATTAAAAATAATGTTTATATAACTTAATATCATTCTGGATATGAATAAAATATATCCTATATAATTACTCATACTTTACATACATTGTTATTACTTCAAAATAGAATCACACTTATTACAACATATAACAAAACCAAGAAAGGATCGTAGAGGTATAATGTCTTTAGAAACTGGGAAACATAAACAACTGGTTCACAAATCATCTACATTGTCTCCATTTTATTTTATCATATATATAATCCCATTTGAAATATCTTACATAATACCCTTCTTCCTGACCTAGGGAAAAGAAAACATACAAAAGGGTGAACTCAAATGCCCAGCAAGGGTAAATAAACGAAATATCAATCACATCATATTCATAATAACATAACATTTTAGAAATCTTAACCTGTAAAAGAGATCATAATTTCATAACATGGTATAAATAATAGTAGTGAAATTTAATACCAATAATCATAACATGAAACTCTATGGCATACACACATAATCATAGAGAATCATTTCTTAGTAGTCAAGACTCATTGCCAAGACTATCCTAGCAGAGAAAGTCCATTTCTGAACGGAGTTCACTCCTCGTTTCAGTCCTATATCACTGAACTGGATTAACCTACCATTCCAGCCATGTCTATCTCAGGAGATATAAATCTTTACCCAATGCAATAGAGGGATATATGGGTCCCACCCATCTCATAATGATTCCATTATTATGTGTTCCACAAGATCATAAATTATACATCATAGCATAACCCATGTAATAAAAATGGGACTCTTAAACATCGTACCATCATAACATAATTCATATAAGATAAAAGTACTTCATAAAAATAATTCCATCATAACATAATCATATCAATGTAAAAATAGGGATAGAAACAGAACCCTATATTATCAAATATAGAAAATAATTTTGATAAAATGCTAGAACTCCATTCTTGAGGAAAATATCCTTTTTTACTTCAAAAACATTTTTCCTCTCTTAAAGTGTCATATAATTTTAAACTAAAAGAAGTTGATTAAAAATAAACATGAAAACTTGTAAAGTAATCTTCATGGAAATAATTTTCTAAATGTCCATCCAGTCCATATAAGTTAAAAAAACATTCTTCTCGTACTTTGGCTAGAAAAGTCAAACAGTAACTCATTCTAAAAATGAAAAAAGATTCCTTTCATATATTTTAATAAAAACTAAAAATGGGTATAATTGGAATTAAACATTTTTAGGAGGATAAAAAAAATATTACATATTGACGAAACATGGTTTGTGATGATAAATATGCCCCTCTAAATTCTGAAGTATAAACAATCTCGGATAAAAATGAGATTGCAAGATTTTCCCTTACCTTAGGTCTGATTTGCTTCATACGTGTTCGAACCTCCTGTATAATGACTTAAATAATTTCATTGACTTATTCCAGAATTGTACTCATGGTTATGATATCATATATGGTCATATTCTTAGCTTCGTATTAGTAATATTTTATTGCTACTTGTAATTCGGGTGTTTATTGCTTTTTGTTCTTAGGCGTGTTTTGTCGAATAAATTATTGTTATTATTTTTAGGTTATAGATAACTTATTTCCAGAATAGTATTAGTATAATATATATCATATTTATTCCTTCAATTCATTTATATAGTCATTATGCAATGAAGATCATGTAGAACAAGTCGCATCACATTGTGGAGACGATAGACCGTACGTACGCATGAGCGATGATATCATTCCCATGATCGTGGAATTGTATTGAAGTGTATGTATGCTATTTCAGAATCAATATCACTTTAAAATATTTATATATAGTTATTCTTTACACCATTATACCCATCCAAGTAAGGTGGTGATGGAAAACAGATTACCCCACGGCGTGGAGACAGTATTCCGTACGTACGCACGTGCGGTGATATCATTTTCCGTAGGATGGATAGAAAGTGAAATATAGTTGTTTCATATTTATAATAACATATAAATATATGAGTGATACTGATGTTATTACTTAATAATGAAACAACTAAATAAGAAGAAGTAGAATAAGAAATAAAGTTGAATGAATCAGAAATGGATATTACCTCTTATTCGACACGCCTCTTTGAAACCTCCTCTTAGGGCACTATGATTGGTCTTTGAAGACAACCAGGACCTCTAGGATGTTTCTTGGGAAGTGTAGAAGAGAAATTGGCATGGTTTAGCCGAGCATTAAGGCTCAATGTTGTGTGGGGAAGAGAGGGGGGAGGTTCCCTTTTTTAAGGGAGGAGAGGGGCACCATAGGAAAAAGTTAAAATATTATTTTATTATAAAGTCCTATTCAGTTTTTAATAGATAAAAATTGATTTACTTCATAGCTACAGTGGGGATGGGTCGAAAGCCTCTCAACCAAAAGATTTTAAAAAATTTTAGTTTACTATTTTAACCTTATCATTTAGATTTAACTCTAAGTTAAATAATTTAACTTTTACCGTGTCTTCTTGTTTTCTTACACTATATGGTTAATAAACATACTATAACAATACAAACGAACCCCAAGTGGTTCATTATTAATATATAAAACCTTATATATGTCATTTGGACGAACCTTATATTTTTATAAATACAATAACAATTAATAATATAATATTTGTTTTAAAAACTATTTTATGTCAATTTTGACACTGTTTGGTAATTGATTTTTGTGAAAATTATAACAGAAAAATTAGTTAGAAAAAATTAATTAAATAAATAATAATATGTCATATTAACCTATAAAATTAGTGTAATTCATGATAAGTCTCAAATTGCATTTATTTGGGTATTTATAATATCAATTATGTTAATATTTCCTTAATAAGATAATTACTGCATCATCATTGTGTCATAAATAAATTAAATTATTTAAGGCATAAAATTTATAAATAAAATACCATTATGTAGGAAATCGTTTTTTCTTTCTAATGAATATTTATAGTTTAATTTATCATTTGTATAACCCTATATTAAAAATGTTTTAGTTATTCAACTTTGATTTTAACTATTTTAACTCTTCATTAAATAAAATAATAATAAATGTCCTAATCGAATCCAAGTGGACCTAAATGGTCATATTTTATTCCTGCGGTTGTTTTTGGTCGAATTAAACATATCCAATAGAATTAGGACATGTGTTAGGGTGATACTAAAAACATTTTTACCCTTAATTACCCTATTTATTTTTAACCGTGGTAAATAAAAGTAAAAAGTTACTATTCACCAAAAATTATTTTTACCTTATTGATCCAAATTTTACTCTTTGATATTAACATTGTCTCTCAGATTTTCAAAATTCGACTCACAGAAGCGGTTAAATTATGTTTTATGTAAATTTTCAAATTCTCCTAGGAGGTGGGTAAAAGATAGTGAAAAGTTCAATAAAATTTTTATATATCTACAATTATTATAAAATGATTTCAATGAATTGCATTGAACTTATATAGGTATTCAGTATAATGTTTGATCTAAAATAAATTCAAATAAAATATAAAATTTTATAAATAAAAAGTCGGTTTTTAAATAGTAACCGAGGGTTTTGACTAATAATCAAAAATTGAATGTTTTTAGAAAAATAACAAAAATTCACCCTAGTATAATTTAGATATTCCAAATCCAAAAATGAACTCCATTTTTAATGATAAAATTTATAAAATTTCAAAAAGTGTGTATTACTAATCATAATGTCTAGTTTTAAAAAAAATTAATAGCGTATCGTTGTTTAGTGAAACTCAGTATTGCGTACAATATAAGTTATCGAGGAAGGTCGCAATTGCATGTAAAGAAATAAAATCTAGTGTTGTGTGTAGTGAAAGATTCATTTGATGATGTTTGTAACATAAACACAAAATATTTCTCATAAAAATCTCGGGTGTTACATTATACCCCCCTTAAAATGAATTTTTCCCTCGAAATTCATCACTTTATAACAAACAGATGAGGATACCTCTCCCTCATCATATCCCCAAGCTCCCTTGTATCTTCTTCTAATTGGTGGTTCCTCCATAAAACATTCATAAACCGAGTGGTCTTGTTCCATAGAACATTTTCACTACGATCCAGAATCCCTATCGGCTGTTCTTCATAAAAAAGTTCTTGCTCCATCGGTACAACATCTTAGCTGATTACTTGTAAAGGATCGGGTATGTACTATCTCAGGAGAGATACATGGAACACATCATGAACTTAAAAGAGATTCAGTGGAAGCGCTAATCAGTAAGCTACATTCCCAACACAATCCAGTATTTCAAAAGGACCAATATACCAAGGGCTCAGCTTGCCCTTCATTCCAAATCTCATTACTCTCTTCCAAAGAGATATTTATAAGAACACTTTATCACCCACTTCAAACTCTAGGTATTTTCTTTGGTTATCGGCATAACTTTTTTGTCGACTCTGAGCTGCTCTTATGTGTTATTGAATAGATCAGACCTTTTCTGCCATCTCATCAACAAGATCAGGTCCTAATAGATTTCTTTCCCCAACTTCATCCCAACAAGTTGGAGTTCGACATTTCTTTACATAGAGAGCTTCATAAGGAGCCATATGAATACTGGAGTGAAAGATATTATTATAAGAACATTCCACCAAAGGTAGGTATTGATCCCAACCACCTTTGAAATCCATAATACTAGCTCTTGACATATCTTCTAGAGTGTGAATTGTTCTCTTAGACTGACCGTCTGTATGAGGATGACAAGCAGTGATGAAACTCAACTTTGTATCCAGAGTATTCTTAAGACTTCACCAAATCATTGAGGTAAACCTTGGATCCCTATCAGATATAATGGAAAGTGGTACTCCATTCAATCTTACCACTTCCTTCACATATATCCTGGAAAGATGATCTAGAGAGAAATCTTCTCTAATAGAAATGATGTGTGCTGACTTCTTAAGAGGATCAACTATGACCCAGATAGCATTATTTCCTTTGGTTGTTTTAGGAAGTCCGGTGACAAAGTCCATAATGATGTTTTCTGATTTCCATTCTGGTATAGGTAATGGTTGTAACATCCCTTTATACTTATGTCTCTTAGCTTTAACTTGCTGACAAACCAAGCATCGAGAGACATATTCAGAAACATCTCTTTTCAGGCCATCCCACTAAAATTACTCTTTCAGGTCCCTATACTTCTTCGTGCTTCCAGGATGAATAGATAATGAAGAACTATGAGCGTCATCCAGTAGCTCCTTCTTTAATTCTGGGATGGGAGGAACACAAACCCAATTCCTGAACATTATTGTCCCATCACAGTCATGGTTGAATTCAGGAACATTTCTCACCTTCTTTTGTAACTCTACATCTTCTTTCTGTGCCACTTTAATCTTCACATGTATAGATGGTTGAACATTCATTTTAGAAAGATAATATTTTTCCCCTTCCATTATAATTCAAATATCCATCCTTTGTAAATCCATAAATATTGGATCCTTTTTGATCCTCAACATGGATAAGCTAGCATGATCTTGTCGACTTAATGCATCTGCCACATTGTTTTCTTTCCCAGGGTGGTAATGAATTGAGCAGTCGTAATCCTTAATCATCTCCAACCATCTTCTTTGATGCATATTCAGATCCTTTTGTGTGAGAATATACTTTAAACTTTTATGATCAGTATAAATATCATACCTTTCACCATAAAGATAATGACTCCAAATATTTAATGCAAAGATTACCGCAGCTAACTCCTAATCATGAGTTGGGTAATTTTGCTCATGGATTTTCAACTGTCGTGAGGCATAAGCTGTCACCATATCATTTTGCATGAGAACACACCCTCGTCCGTTCTTGGATGCATCACTATAGATCACAAACCTTTCTCCACTACAAGGCAGTGTGAGCACAAGTGCACCGGATAAACTTCTTTTTAACTCCTTGAAATTATCTTCACGCTCCTCCGTCCAAACAAACTTAACTTCTTTTAGAGTCAACCTGGTGAGTGGATTAGATAATCGTGAAAAATCATTCACAAAATGTCGATAATATCCAGCCAAACCAAGAAAAATTCTGATCTCAGTTACTGTTGTTGGTCTCAACCATATTTCGATAACCTCTATCTTTGCTGGATCCACACATATCCCCTCTTTTGAGATTATGTGACGCAAAAATGAAACTTTTTTAAGCCAAAATTCACACTTGGTAAATTTGCCATAAAGCTTCTCCTTTCTTAGGTTCTTCCACATAATTCTCAAGTGGTCTTCATATTCTCCCTTTCCCTTTGAATATACAAGAATATCTTCTATAAAGACTTCCACAAACTAATCAAGATAGTCTCTAAAGACTCTATTCATCAGATCCATGATGATAGCAGGGGAATTAGTAAGACCAAATGGAATAACTATAAATTCATAGTGTTCATACCTTGTAAAGAAATCCGTCTTTGTTATATCCACCTTTTTGAACCTTAATTGATGATACCCAGAATGAAGATCAATCTTGGAGAAGTATTGAGCACCCTGTAGTTTTTCAAATAAGTCATCAATGCGTGGAAGATGATATTTGTTCTTGATAGTGATGTTGTTAAGTTCTCAATAGTCAATGCAGAGTCTCATTGATCCATCTTTCACTTTAACAGCTAGAACAAATGCTCCCCAATGTGACGCACTAGGGAATATGAATCCTTTATCAAGATTCTCTTGGAGTTGCTTCTTCAATTCCTGCAACTCAATTGGGGTCATTCTATAAGGTGTCATTGTAATAGGCAAAGCACCCGGTATGAGTTATATTGAAATATCAACTTCACTATTTTGTGGAAGACCTGGAAATTCTTCCGGAAAGACATCATCAAACTCCCGTAAAATGGGTGTATTCATAATAGTTATTTTCTCTCCAACCATTTTAGATAAATAACCTTCATTTAGTGGAATCAGGGCTCATAAGATGGAAGAAACTTCCACTGGAAGGTTATGTTCATACTTGCCTCGATAGATGATCATAGATTGATCAGAAATATGAAATGTGACTTCCCATTTTTGGCAATAGATATGAGCTCCATATAAGGAAAGCAATCCATGCCAAGAATCACATCAATTTCCACCCTAGGAAGGATCACAATATTTTCAGGAAGCACTTTCCCACAAACTTCAATCGGAGAAGAATTGTAAACTTTTTATGTGACTGTTGTGCCATTAGGGGTTTTCACAGCTAACTCAACATCTAACAGTTGAGGTAATACGACGATACCCTTTGAAAATTATTCAGAAATAAAATAGTGGGTGGATAAAGAATCAAATAAAACATTTTCTACTTTAGAGGGGATGGTAAGTGTAGCTTTTACCACTTTGTTATCATACTCCACACCACTAATAGAAATTGCTTGTGACTTTCCATTTTATTTAACCTGAAGAGTTTTTTGACGTCGATCATCATCAACAACCCTTGGATTAGAGAATTTATTGGCATAATGCCCCATTTCCTTGCACTTGTAACATTGATGTGTGGGAGGTGCACTCTGTGTAGCCTTTTCTTTGTTTGCATCACTAGACATCTTCTTCCCATCATTGCGGCATTAAAATTCCCGATGACCTTCCATTCCACATTTGAAACATTTACTTGTCCCTTTAATACAACTCCCTCCATGTTTCTTTCCACACTTTGAGCATAAGGGAAAAATCATCTTCTTTTTAGTGCGCTCTTTAGATTTTCCTTTGAATTCTATTTTCCTCTTCTTATCAAATGCATATGACTGATGGGTTACTCAAATCTCCATCTCAACCTTGAGAGCACATTGAATTATTTCCTTGTAGCTATTTATGTCCCTTATGGCTAACTCCCTTCGAAGACTTGGTTTTAATCCACTAAATAATTGATCGATCTTACTCTCAGGTTGGATAATAATCCCAGAAGCATACCTTGAAAATCTTGTAAAATTTTCTTCATAGGTACCAACAGATTCATCATCCTTTTTCATTAGTTAAAGAAACTCCTTCTCCATCTTTGTTCGAAGAATACGAGTGAAGTACATATTGAAGAATAAGTCCTTGAACTCGTCCCATTCCATGGACTCAATTTCATCCCTTTCCCTCATATTCTTAATCAGTTTCCACCATTGATCAACTTCACCTTCCAAAATATATACTAAAAAGATGACTTTATCATGGTCAGAACATTAAAGAACTGAAAATATCTTTTCGGTGGTACATATCCACTATTCAGCCACTAATGGATCAGGAGACCCACTGAATGAAGGAGGACGCTGCCTCATGAAGGATTCAACAGAATTTTTCTCCTTCCTTTGCTCATTTGGAAGTCCTGCATGATTCGTAGCTTGAGAAAGTTGTGTGACCATAGCTAAAATATTTTACATTCTAGCTCCCATAACATCTAGTATCTCAGGGGGAAAATCATTACATTGCCTGTCACACTCCGAATTAACAAGGTTCCTTCGGGTTCCAGCCATTGACTAAAACCAATAAGCATAGTGTGAGAAACACTAATAATAATAGGAAAACCACATAATCAAAAATAAAATTTTACACTTAAGGTCTTATCTTAGGTTATTCATGTACATTTTTAAAACACTAATATTGTGTTCTATGCTTCGAAATATCTGTAGGGTTCTTACTAAGGATTTCACATCCTAGTTTCCAAAGGTTGACTATAACTTTCCTATGATAACAACTATAAAGACCCATACTTTACATACATTGTTATTACATCAAAATTGAAGCACACTTATTACAACATATAACAAAACCAAGAAAGGACCGTATAAGTATAGTGTTTTTAGAAACTGGGAAACATAAACAACTAGTTCATAAATCATCTTCACTATCTCCCTTTTATTTTATCATATCTAGAGTCCCTTTTGGAATATCTTACTTAATACCCTTCATCCTGACCTGGGGAAAAGAAAACATACAAAAGGGTGAACTCAAATGCTCAGTAAGGGTAAACAAAAGAAATATCAATCACATCATATTTATAAGAAAATAACATTTTTGGAAATCATAACCGGCAAAAGAGATCATAATTTCATAACATGGGATAAATCATTGTAGTGAAATGTAATTACAATAATCATAACATGGCCCTTTTTGTCATACACACATAATCATAGAGAATCATTACGTAGTAGTCAGGACTCATTGCCAAGACTATCATAGCGGAAAAAGTCAATTTCTGAGCCGAGTTCACTCCTCGTTTCAGTCCTGTATCACTGAACCGGATTAACCTGTCATTCCAGCCATGTCTATCTCAGGATATATAAATATTTACCCAATGCTTTGGAAGGAGATATAGGTCCCACCCATCTCATAATGATACCATTATTATCTGTTCCACAAGATCATAAATCATACATCATAGCATAACCCATGTAATAATAATGGGATTCTTAAACATCATTTCATCATAACATAATCCATATAAGATAAAAGTACTTCATAAAAATAATTCCATCATAACATAATAAAATCAATGTAAAAATAGGGATAGAAACATAACCCTATATTATCATAGATAGAAAATAATTTTGATAAAATGCTTGAACTCCATTCTTGAGGAATATATCCTTTCTACTTTAAAAAAAATTTCTTTCTTAAAATTTCATATAATTTTAAACAAAAATAAGTTGATTAAAAATAAACATGAAAACAATTAAAGGATTCTTCATGGAAATAATGTTCTAAAAGTCCATTCATGCCGTATAAGTTAAAAAATATTCTTCTCGTACATTGGCCAGAAAAGTCAAAAAGTACCTCGTTCTAAAAACGAAAAAAGATTCCTTTCATATCTTTTACTAAAAACTCAAAAATGGGAAAATTGGATTTAAAAAATTGTATGAGGATATAAATAATATTACATATTGATGAAACATGGATTTGGATGACAAATATTCCCCAATAAATTCTGATGTATAAACAATCTCGGATAAAAATGAGATTGCGAGATTTTCCCTTACCTTAGGTCTGATTTGCTTCGTATGTGTATTAACCTCTTGTATAATGATTTAAATAATGTCATTGACTTATTCCAGAATCTTAATCATTGTTATGATATCATATATGGTCATATTCTTATCTTCGTATTAGTAATATTTCCTTGCAACTTGTTATTCAGGTGTTAATTGCCTTTTGTTCTTATGTGTGTTTTGTCGAATAAATTCTTATTATTCTTTTTAGGTTATCGATTAATTATTTACATAATGGTATTAGTATAATATATATCATATTTATTCATTCAATTCATTTAAATAGTCATTATGCAATGAAGATCATGCAGAATGAGTTGCATCACATCGTGGAGACGGTAGGCCGTACATACGCACGAGTGATGATATCGTTCCCATGATCGTGGAATTGTATTGAAGTGTATGTATACTATTTCAGAATCAATATCACTTTATAGTAATCATATATAGTTATTATTTACACCAATATACCCATCCAAGTAAGGTGGTGATGGAAAACAGATTACACCACGGCGTGGAGACGGTATTCCGTACGTACGCACGCGCGGTGATTCCATTTTTCGGAGGATGGATAGAAGTTGAAATAGGTTTGTTTCATATTTATAATAACATATCAGTATATTAGTGATACTGATGTTATTACTTCATAATGAAACCACTAAAGAAGAAGAATTAGAAGAAAAAAATAATATTGAAAGAATTGGTAACAGATATTACCTCTTCTTCGACATGCCTCTTTGAAACATTCTCTTAGGGCACTAAGATTGGTCTTTGAAGAAGACCAGGACCTCTAGGATGTTTCTAGGGAAGTGTAGAAAATAACGTTTCAGGGTTTGGACGAGCTTGAATGTTTAAAGTGGTGTGAGGAAGAGAGGGGGGAGGTGCCCTTTTATAAGGGAGGAGAGGGGCACCTTAGAAAAAACGTAAAATTTTATTTTATTATAAAGTCATATTCAATTTTTAATAGCTCCAAATTAATTTATTTCTAAAATGAGGTGGGGATGGGTTGAAATACTCTCAACCAATATATTTTAGACAATTTTAGTTTACTATTTTAACCTTACCATTTAGATTTATCTCTAAGTTAAATAATTTAACTTTTACCATGACTTCTTTTTTTCTTACACTATGTTGTTAATAAACATACTGTAACAAGCCAAAAGAACCCAAAGTGGTTCATTATTAATATATATAACCATATCTAAGTCATTCTTCTGAACCATTGATTTTTATGAATAAAATAACTATTAATAATAAAATATTTTTTAAAAAACTATTTTTTGTCAATTTTGACCCTATTTGGTAATTGATTTTTGTGAAAATCATAAAAACATGATTAGTTCGAAAAAAGTTAATTAAATAAATACTAATATTTCATATTAAACTATATAATTATTGTAATTCATGAAAATTCTCAAATTTCATTTATTTGGGTATTTATAATATCAATTATGTTAATATTTCCTTAATAAGGTAATTACTACATCATCATTGTGTCATAAATAAGATAAATTATTTAATGTCTAAAAATTATAAATAAAATACCATTATGTATTAAATATTTTTATATTTCTAATGAATATTTATAGTCAAATTTATCTTTTTTATAAACCTATATTAATTTTTTTTAATTATTAAACATTGATTTTATCTATTTTAACCCTTCTTTAAATAAAATAATAATAAAGGTCCTAATCTAATCCAAGTGGACCTAAATGGGAATATTTTATTTCTAAGGTTGTTTTTGGTCGAATTAAACTTATCCAATATAATTATGACATGTGATACAGTGATAATAACACCATTTTTACCCTTAATTACCCGATTTACTTTTAACCATGGTAAATAAAACTAAAAAGTTATTATTCACCAACAATTATTTTTATCTTATTTAACAAAATTTACTCCTTGAAAATATTCGTGTCTCTCATATTTTCGAAATTCCACTAACAGAAGTGGTAAAATTATGTTTTATGTAAATTTTCAAATTCTCCTAGGAGGTGGGTAAAAGACGGTGAAAAGTTCAATAAAATTTTTATATTTATAAAATTTTAATAAAATGACTCAAATGAATTGTATTGAACTTATATAGGTATTATGTATCAATTTTGACCTAAAATAAATTTAACTAAAATAAATATTTATTTAAATAAAAAGTCAGTTTTTAAATAGTAACCCAGGGTTTTCACTATTCATCAAAAATTGAAAGTTTTCTGAAAAATACAAAAAATTCACCCTAGGCTAATTTTGATATTCCGAATCCAAAAATGAACTCCATTTTCAAAGATAAAATTTATAAAGTTTCAAAAAGTGGTTATTACTATCCATAATGGCTAGTTTTAATAATATTTTAATAGCATATCATTGTTTAGTGAAACTCGGTATTGCGTACAACGCAAGCTATCGAGGAAGGTCACGATTACGTGTAAAGCAAGCCAAGCTAGTGTTGTGTGTAGTTAAATATTACTTTGATGATGTATTTAACCTAAAAACAAAATATTTCTCATAAAAATCTCAGGTGTTAAAAATTATCCATAACAAACATGACTTACGTAACCAAGTATATAAAGGAAAACAAATCAGTTAACACCCAAAACAATGATACTACTGAGATATTGTTAACAAGGAAATATTAGAAGATCATATATGATATTTTATTTATGTATGTGGTTCTCATATAAATTCATAACAATTATTTAGCTATTATACATGAATTTAATGTACCCTCTATCAAGGAAAAGTAAAAGGTAAGGGTTAATTTCACAATCTCATTATTATCTGAGGTAGTTTTTACGTAAGTATCTACGGGGAACTCTTTATCATCAACATTCGTGTTTCTTAAAAATTTATTTCAAAACATTTTAACTATTTCCTACACTATGGGTTAAATTCATTTTTACCCTTGTTTTACCTTTTATAAAATATTTACAAATGAATCTTTCCGTCGTTTTCCAAACAAGGTACTTTTTGACCTTTTCGAATAAATTATGGAAAGAATGTTTTTTTAACTTATATGGCAGGTGCGACTATTTTCCACTGTTATAACAATTTCTAGGGTTACCTTACAATATTATAATAATATTTCAAAAATAAATGTTTTTTATAATTATGTTACTTTTAAATGGTTTTAATATAAAAAGAGGTATTTATTTCAAATAGATTTAATTTCATCTATGTCAACATTATTTGATGGATTTTAAACTTGTTTGTAGTTGAATTATTATGATACAAATCTTCCATATTTTATTGAAGGTTTTGTGATATGTTTTTTTATGGATGTGTTATTTTTATACCATTCATGGTTTATGGATAATGTATTGACATTTCGTATGCTAGTTTTAATTCGAATGTTAATGTTATGCTTAAACTTTTTCATATGAGGAATGCATTGGACTTTGTAAGTGACGGGTGGAGACCTCTATAGCTCCTCGATGCATCATTAAGTCTCATGAGACAAACTAGTGTCTTGGTACAATGCCTTGACAAAATATTATTTGTTGTCTTGACACGAGGCCTTGACTATGTGGTTATGATGTCCAACTTTAAGCATTACATCATTATGAAATTGGTTATTGATCTGGAATGTGATTATTCGACTAGTATAATATCCATTTGAATATTTAAATGGAATTATCTGATTTATTTTTGTTATATAATGCTGAATTTTAAGTTTAAAAGACTTATTTTCCAGTCTTATACATTGCCTTAAATTTTTATGCTTATTTATGAAATTTTTTACTATATTTTTATCCTTACTTAGTATCTTAGCTCACCCCTTTATTATGTTTTATTTTCCCAGGATTCCATGAAGTGTTTTATTATCGATATGTTGGGTTATGCTAAAGGATTAATGGTTTTCTCAAAGTATACTTTATGTTTTACTTTATTTTCTAATGTATGATGTGACATTCATGTTTGTAATCTATTTTCCAAGAATGCTAAACTGATCAGTCTTTCAGGACATGATTCCACGTAATAATTACAATGTATTAAAATAATGCACCACCTTCATGCTTCTGGGGTCAGGGTGTTATAGTTGGTATCATAGAAAGTTTAACAACAACCTTGTAAATAGATTTAGATAAACTCTGATTAGAGAAAATTACCCTAAGATAGACTTTGTGGATTAGTATAGAAGAACTTCCTAAAATTTTGGTAATGTAGAAATTTTGTGTATTTTCCAAGAAATACATCCCTATATGGATACGAGAAGGTAGAGGTGGCTCAGGAACAGATGTACCTACGATTGAAAACTCTGACAAGGAGTTTTGGGGTTGACCTGGGGTATCCTGGTACACGACAATGAGTCTTGTTTCACTCTTGGTTATGACACTCATGGGGGATATGCTTAAGATAATTCACATTTTCATTACAAGCCATTATGAAGGATTTATAAGTAAATACTTCCTCAAAGAAAATATTTTATGATTAAAGATTATATGAATAGTCTTTTCAATTTTTGTTAGGTATTTTAGTAGTTTGGAATTATGAATTACGATTCATAAACTAACCTAGTGTATGTTATTTTTTAGAAATGGCACATAGTAGAAGGAATTAGAAATCCAACAATATACATGATCGAAAGATCAAGAAGGATCATATATTTCATGGTATTAAGAAAAAAATTTAAATGGAAATAGTCTCCCACATATTCTCATCATATGACGAAATATTATCATGTATTAATAAGATAAGTAAATAATTTTCTGAGTCATATGGATTTTAAAATAAGAAAGAGAAGAAAAGAATGGAAGAGAGAAAGCTAGATAAAGGGAAGAGGGGAAAGAAGGATTTTACCATATGTGATAACTACGGAAAGAATCACTGTGGTAAATTCTTAAAGGGAATGGGAGTTTGTTATAAGTGTAGAGAAAAAGGACACCAATTATGTGATTGCAAGGGTAAGAAAAATGTTTCAAATGTATAATGCTTCATCTTCACGGAGTCGGGACACTATGTAAATCAATGTCCAAATATAGTTAGTATTCCCCAAATGATGCTATTGGATAATAATAAAACTATGATACAACCACATATAAAGAGGAATGATTAGGGTTATTATGTAGTTATTAAGGAATTATTTCATTTGAGTATTGTATAAACGATGTACATGTTATATGAATTATGGAAATAAATAAGGATTATACAACAGTACTATTTCATTGATGATTTGAGATTATATGGTTCAAAGGAATGTTTCTCAATAGCAAGTTTACTTTTTAGAAAATACATGGTTGAAGGAAAGATAAACCTTAATATGGTTCTAATTCTGAGGTCATGTTTTTTGGAATAAGATATGACAGATTTGGAAAAATTATATTCAATATTCTTAACTACTTTGAAACTAATTATGTGTTTGTTTATTACATTATTTTTTGAGTTTAAAACTTCTTTTTATATAAGGAATATATCTAGTATTCTATAAGGAATAAGGGATAATGAAAGTAATAAATAGGGTTTTATGGTAATTCAGGGTGTTACTGTGATTTAAAAGATTACATGATGAAGGTATTAACATGTTATTACGTGACAAAAAGGATCTTCATTGTGTTTAGATTCCTTATAAATTTTGGATTCTGATTTTGGATAGAAGTATTTTGGATATGTCTAAATGTTGGAAATGATTAAGTTTGACATTGGATACTATTGTTAAGGTTAAATAATTTCATAAGATTATTTTTGGATTTTTATAAAAAGGACAACCTAGAGGTTAGGCGATAACTCGTCGCGTTTGGAAAGTCCGTGAGACTTGAACCCTCAACTGAACGGAGACAAGGGTGAATAACCTAACACTGTCCTACATGATGTCCTGGTTTGTATAATATATTTTTATTTTAAATATTTTGACAAATGAATTATAAATTCATTATTTTTGGAACCCTGTACATTTTTTATAAATAAAATATTTTTGTATTCTATTATCTTTTGGAATGAAAGATGAGTTTGTGGTAGGAATTTTTTGAATGATGGAATTATACTTGTCATGTATATTTTCTCTATCTTAGTATATTAATAAATTAATACTTAAACTTTAGGGAAGGATCTTAAAACAAAAAATGTGTTATCCTAATACCATAGGTTATGTAGAACTGATGATATTTTAAATCATCAAATATTGATGGATTTGAGGCCCTAAATTTTACACTTATTTGTGATGGATGACCTCAATCATTCCCTATAAATATTTATGTTTTTCATCCAATTATGTGTCGCTAATTTCCATCAATGTTCTCCTAACGGAGATAACAATTTGGTAGTGATTTCTTCATTTCCCTATCGCTCTTATGAAGACTAAATTTTATTAGCGCAATTTTTAATGTGGGTTTTCCACAAAGGTATTTTTCTATTTTTAACCATTTATATTCGAAAAAAAATTAAAATTGAGAGGATTAAATTTATTGAGGGAGGGGAGAATGTAACACTCTATGATTTTATAGTACTTTATTTCTTCAATGTAATTCAATAACTTGTGCTACACACAACACCGAGTTCAAGCGCAACACAACTTACCAAACTAGACGTTCAAAAGCAGTAATGAAAGTATTAATTGAATTTTTTATTTTATATATTCCATATAATTCTATATCCATATTATGAGTTTCTTAGACATAATATAACAACAAATTCATTTTTTCTGATAAAGGAACTATTTTTTCAAAAAATGCAATTTTACCGCCTTTTGAAGGAGAACCGTTTTTAAATCCAATATTTGACAGTTTTTTATATTAAATTTGAAAATATAAACTTTTTATTTATCATCGGGACATAAAAATTTAGTTTTGATAAATTTTTGTGTTTTTTTGATAACTTTCATATTTTGGTGAATAGTGACAAATAATAAATTTTAATTGAAACCAACTATTTTAATCAAAATAATTTATAGTGTTCAACTATAAATTTGAATGGGTAAGAATTATGATAAGATTATATTGTTTTTATTTAGTATAAATTTGGTCATTATAAGTAATTTCACATTTAAATTTGACATAAACAAATGTCAATCGTTTGATAATTTTTTAATTTATAAAAAACCCGATTTTGGGTTTTGACAACGAGAATTAATTTTAAATTAATAAATAAAACTTCTATGATATGAATTTGGTAAAATAGAATTCATTTTTTAATTCAAAATAAAAAAATTATCTTAAGGGGAATTTTTTGGTCTTTTTCAGAAAACTTTCCATTTTTGATGAATAGTCAAAACACCACATTATTGTTTAAAACTGACTATTTATTTAATTTATTTTTTATTTTATTTAAATTTATTTTCCTTCAAAATTGATACTTAATAACTATATAAGTTTAATTTAAATCATTAGAGTCATTTTTAATAAGTTTAGATATATAAAAATTTTATTGATATTTTTACCGTCTTTTACCCACCTCCAAGGAGCATTTGCAAATTTGCATAAATCATAATTTTACCATTTCTGTGAATTTAATTTCAAAAATCTGAGAGAAATTGCTGATATTATTAAGAAAAGTTTGGTTCAATAAGATGAAAATATTTTTTGGTGAATAGTAACTTTTAACTTTTATTTACCACAGTTAAAGGTAAATAGGGTAATTAAAGGTAAAAATTATAGTATAATTACCCTAACACATGTACTAAATCTATTGGATAAGTGTAATTAGACAAAAAACAATCTTATGAATGTAATATTATCCTTTAGGTCCACTTGGATTATATTAGGACATTTATTATTATTTTATTTAAAGAAGAGTTAAAAGTATTATATTCAAAGTTTATTAACTAAAACATTTTTAATATATGATTATACATAAGATAAATTCAACTATAAATATTAATTAGAAAGATAAGAATATTTCCTACACAATGGTATTTTATTTATAATTTTTAGACATTAAAAATATAATTTATTTGTGACACAATGATGAAAAAATAATTACCTTATTAATGAAATATTAAAATAATTGATATTATAAATATTCAAATAAATGTTAATTAGACTTATTGTGAAATACACTAATTTTATAGGTTAATAAGACATGTTAGGGTTTATTAGATATTTTTTTGAAGTTATATGGTCGTTATGTCATTCACAAAAACAAAATCCCAAATAGTATCAAAATTGACATAAATTTATTTTTTAAACAAATACTATATTATTGGTTGATATAATATTCCTAAATATCTATGGTTTGGAAAAATAGATTAAATAATATTATATATGTCATTAATGAATCACTTTATGGTCTCTTGTAGGTTTAGAGTATGTTTATTAACCATATAGTGTAAGAATACCAGAAGACATGGTAAAAGTTAAACTATTTAACTAATAGTTAAATCTAAAAGATAAGGTTAAAATGGTAACTTAAACATGTATAAAACCAATTAGTTGAGTGGATTTCGACGCATAACCATCTAAGGATCAAAATAAATTCATTTTAGCCATTATAACCCGAATATGATTGTATAATAAATTAATACTTTAATCTTTTCGTAAAGGAACCCACACCCCTCTTGTAAAAGGGAACTTACCCTTGTCTCAAAATCACACCTCAAAAGCCATTTTGATCAGCCAAACCCTACCCAAATATAGTCCAAACTTAACTCAATTCAGCCTAGAGGCCTTATTTTGATCTGAAATTCAACTTAAGGATCCCTTTTGATCAAATCAAAATGAAGAACCCAAAGAAGAGGTAAATATTTCATCACCTTTTCGTGTTCTTTTCTTCATCCACTTACTCTTTATTTGTTGTTTCCATTAAAAAATAATTAATCCCTTATCTTCTATATACTGTGATGTTTTTATAATAATGGTACAAACATATTCATTATTCTACCCATCTTATTAATGACAAAGTCACCATACGTGCGTACGTATAACTTACTATTTCCATGTCATTGCGTAGTTGTTATTCAATACATTATTATTTGGATGTGTATAATAATGATGTTTAATTGATTTAAATAATAAATATAACATATTAATGATTATGTATACATGATATATCATCTATTTATATATGGTTTTATATCAAAATAATGATATTTTTGCTCGTGTGTATGTATGGATAACCATCACCACGAACACGATGAGATTCATTTCCCCATCGTAACCATTCAAGAATAATTTTAATTTGATGATTAAAAATAATGTTTAAATAACTTAATATCATTCTGGATATAAATGAAATACCACCTATCCATAAAAAAACATGACTTACGTACCCAAGTATATAAAGGAAAATGAATCAGTTAACACCCAAAATGATGATACTACTGAAATATTTTTGACAATGAAATATTACAAGATCATATATGATATCATATTAGTGTATTTGGTTCTTGTATAATTTAATAACAACTATTTAGATATTATACAAGAGTTTAATGTATCATTGATCAAGGAAAACTACAATGTAAGGGTTAATTTCACAATCTCTTTATTATTTGAGGTAGTTTTTGCGTAAGTCTCTACTGGGTTCTCTTTTTGATCCACATCTGTGTTTCTTAAAAATGTATTTCAAATGAATTTAATTATTTCCTAATCTATGGGTTAAATTCATTTGTACCGTTGTTTTACTTTTTATAAAATGTATATAAAGGAATCTTTCCATCATTTTCCAAACAAGGTACTTTACGACATTTTCGACAAAATTAAGGAAAGAATGTTTTTTAACTTATACGACTTGTACAGATATTTCCCATAATTATAACACTTTCGGAGATTCCATTACAAGATTATAAGAATATTTCCAAACTAAATATTTTCTTTTATAATTATATAACTTTTAAAATTTTTGAAAATCGAAATATGTATTTATTTCAAAAAAATTTCATTTCATCTATGTCAACATCCTTTGATGGATTTTAAACTTGTTTGAAATTGCTTTACTATGATACAAATATTCCATATTTTATTGAAGGTCTTTTGATATGTTTGACTGTCGATGTGTTATTTTTATACCATTCATGGTTTATGGATAAAGTATTGACATTTCATATGACAGTTTAATACAAATGTTTATGTAATGGTTAATCCTTTTCATTTGAGGAATGCATTGGACTTAGTAAGTGACGGGTAGAGCTCGCTATAGCTCCTCGATGCATGGATAGGTCTCATGAGAAAAACTAGTGTCTTGGATCAAGTCCTTGAGAAAATCTTATTTGTAGTCATGGCACGAGGCTTTGACTATGTGGTTATGATGTCTGACATTAGGCATTCCATCATTATGATATTGGCTATTTATGTTGCATGTGGTTATTCGACTAGTAGAATATCCATGTGAATAAGTAAATGGAATTATCTAATTTATTTTTGTCATATTATTATGATGATTGTGTTTAAAAGGCTTATGGTTTTGTCTTATACATTTCCTTAAATGTTTATTCTTATTTATGAATGTTTCTGCTATATTGTTATCCTTACTGAGCATCTGAGCTCACCCCTTTCTTATGTTTTATTTTCCCAGGATTCAACGAAATGTTTTATGATTGATAAGAAGGGTTATACTAAAGGATTAATGGCATTCTCAAAGGATCATTTATGATGTGTTTTATTTTCTAAGGTGTAATGTAGCAGTCATGTATGTAATCTCTCTTCTAAGGTTGCTAAACTGATTGGTCTTTTTGGACATGATTCCATGTAATCATGCCAATGTATTAAAATAATGCATTAGATTCGGGTTTCTGGGGTCGGGGAGTTACAAATATTATCTTTATTTATTCAAAACATTATTCACACTCTTTTTTCCAAACAAATTTAACCACTTTACGCATGATTTTGGTTAATGGGTTTGCCAATCGGGCAAAATTCTTGATGAAACATTGATAATAACCTACCAAACCAATAACACCATTTACCTCAATTATACTCATCGGTGTAGGAAATTATTGGATTTCTCTTGTCTTGGAAGTATCAACAGAGATTCCACCCTTAGAGAAAATATGGCCAAGAAAATAAAACCCCTAAATCTGTAATTCACACTTTCTAAACATCCCATATATTTCATTTTGTCTAAGAGTTTTTAGAATAGTGCGCACATGATTTCCATGATCTTCATAGATTCTGGAGTAAACCAAGATATCATAAATCAATAACAATACAAATTCATAAATATATTCCCAGAAAACTCTATTAATTAGATCCGTGAAGATAGAGGGTGCATTAGTTAGTCCAAAAGGATGTATTGTAAACTCATAATGCCTATACATGGTACGAATTGATGTCTTTGGAATGTATTCTTCCTTCACTCACAACTGATGATATCCAGATTAAAGGTCAATATTTTAAAAATATTGATCTCCATGACGTTGATTGAATAAATCATAAATGCATGGTAGGGGATACATTTTATTTATTGTTATAGCATTTATCTCCCTATAGTCAATGAACAACCTCATAGTTACATCTTATTTCTTAACAAAAATAACAGGGTCTCCCCATAGAGAAACACTAGGGACAGTAAATCTTTTAATACTCAACTCCTCTAGTTTTTTCTTTATCTCCACTAATTCCACAATGTCCATTCTATAAGGTGTTTTTGATATGGGCCTTGAACAATGAATTAAATCAATGGAAGACTCAATTTTTTCTTCTGGAGGATGTCTAGGTAAATCCTCTAGAAATACATTAACATATTCCTGTACAGAAGGTACATCCTCTTTTTGAACATTCATTTCATAACCCATAGATATTTCACTCTCTTCATACCCAATAATTGAATTTAGTAGAGATATATGGGTGGATCTACAAAATAATCATATGCTGATGTTTCTTCTCTAAAGATAATGTATTCTATATCATCATCATCAAAAACTATAACCTCCTTCTTCTAATTTTTTTTTTCACATCATGGTTTGAAATCCATTCCATATGAAGTATTATATCATATTCAGTCATGGGTAGGATGATGCGATCAACAGATAAAGAAATTTTATATGCCCTAATGGGAACTGATTGATAAAACATTGTTGCAACGATAGATCCCTTAGGATTTTTTACTGACAACTCCTTTGTTAAATAAAATTTGAAATATCAAATTTTTATCAAAATGGGAAGATATGAAACAATACGATGATCTAGAATCAAATAATGCATTTTCTAAATATGAGGAATCTATTTAATTACCTGCCACTACGTCATTAAGAGCTTCAACTTCAGTAGTAGTGATCACATAATCTTGGCCTTGCTCCCTTGGCCTTTTCTAAGGTAATTTTCCTTGGAACTAAGGACACTAATTTTCATAATGACCCATTTCTATAAAATTGTACCATTCAACATTGACAACCTTTTTCCTTCCCTTACAATCATGAGCTTGGTGGCCTTTTTCACAACAATTATAGTAGACTCCCATTCCCTTCAGGAAAGTACTGGGGGGATTCTTCTCACATTTACCACAGGATGGATATTCAACTTTTCCCTTATTCTATTTATTTCAATTTCTAAATTGTTCAACAGATCTCTTCTTCACTTTCATTTATTTCACTTCTTAAGACATAGAGAATTACTTTTCTGTCTTGATAAAGCCTGAGAAAATATCTTCATATAATGAGGAGGACTATGAAACTAATGCTCAAGCAGAAATGGTTTTATCCCATCAAATAATAGAACAATCTTAATCTTTGGGTTATTTATATAATATGTTGCATGCCTTGCTATCCTTGTAAAGTTAGCCTCATACATTGTAGCATTCTCATCCTCTTTTTACCTAAAACTCAGAAACTGCCTTTCCATATCTGCTCGATGGTCACATGGGAATTATTTG